>OY776288.1:19881209-20513743 GCA_963675345.1 Trididemnum clinides
ATTTTGTGTCACAAGTTTCTTTTAACTGTTGTGTTAGACCTAATACTGTTTTGAATTATTGTAAGTGGAAGTTTAACGAGCCGTAAGCTCCGTTATGTGTTAGAATAAATTGCATAGATCCTAAGCTACAAAATAAATTGTTGAACTTCAACTTTTTTTCAGCAGCGTTTCTGTTAGTACGTTCGGAGCTTGTAATCTGCTTCTCGATTTTGAAGAAAATTTGATACTTTTCAGTCTTGCTTCATCATTAGCAACCAATACAAATCAAATTCCTCTGTGTTACAGGAGAACGCTTAATAATTATCACCTAACGCTTGCGTTGTGGTAGCTTACTTGCATCATTACTGTCACTATCTCAATGCCAAAGCAGGCAAATTTAGCTGATGCTGAATCGGTTTGCTGCGCGTTATCAATGGCAGTCTGTGAATTCGCTTCATTTGAAAAAAATCATTTTCCTTGTAGATCTTAGTCGAACTGAATCTAAATATGCCTATCTCTGATCAAAGCGTAACATAACGTAAGCGTAAAGCTTTTTTTTGCATGGGTAAAGAGCTCAATGCATTTCTGTCTCAAAGAAAAGCTGAAAATCTATGTCTCTTAGAGACTAATTTTTTCAGAATGATGTTTTGCTATTTTTTGCTCCAAATAAAGATGAAGACCTTTTTTTTTCGGAAATATATTTTTCAAAAGTGAGTATTTTGCCCAGTTTTGAAATTTCTATGAAGGGGCTAAAAGCAGTCAGGAGACTTCAGCCACCAGTCCCCGTACTATTACCCCTATGTCGGCAAACATATTTATCTTTCGCACTGGTGCATAACTTGTACCTGTTAGTGCAGTTACTGTTGCGAATTCTTTCCTTTAAGACGCTTTGGCGACGCCTTATTCGCACCAAACTACGGCTGCTACGACTTGATTGTTGATATTTTTTATTTCAGCAACGCGTCTCGTATTGGCTTCCTCTCTATATCTCCAGACGTTGACTCGAGCAAATGTTATTTAGATATAAACGAAGTTAAAGGATAAATGATTCAAAATAATATCGATACTTGAAATCCAAGAGCGAAAGTTGGGTGGGGAGGACCGTTCAAACACGCGGTGTTACGAGACAGTACAAGACGGTTTCTATAAAAGAAACATACCAAAATCAGTTGCTACCAATATGATTACGTCATACTTAAGGAAAATTAATACGTACCAGAAACAATATTGCGCCAAACTTCTATCAAACAATTATAGCAACATACTTTATTATTACCGACTTCATCTAAATTCAAGTAGAATAGTTAAGTTTCCGACTTCAACTTACTAAACACCTAATCTAATCTACATACAACTGCCAGCTATTTTGGCTTGCTACTGAAATTACAAAACAACAGTACAGTGAAAAAACGAATTTTGCGCTGTGCTTCAACGGTCACGTGATCGTGTGATCAACAAGAGGCAGCAATTTTAACGTAAAGACGGCTTACAGAAAATGTGGCGGTAACGACAGAATAAATATCTAACACACTCCCCCCTAAAATACACGTTGTAACGTGGTATTTTACCTCAATGAAGATATTTATACGATTAACACAAGCCAGCAAAAACACAAACTCCACACACAAATCTAGGCCTAAATATCACAATATTATGATTTCAGTGATTGATCTTTGTCCTTTTCTACCACAGTCTTAAGCCACTGCGGAATGGATTCTGTGGCGGTTTCTTCAGCAGGGATCAACAGTCTCATTTTTGTTATTGGTCTTAACAGTTCACGATTCTTTAATTGTAATCGGGCTTTGCGGACGTAACCCCTTTTATCGGGGTAAACTTCAATTACACGTCCGAGTTCCATGTCATTTGTCATAGAATCAGTGGACAGCATAACAACATCATTAACGCACAGATTTCGTTTTTCTCGAAACCACTTGGTTCGATCGGCGATATTGTGTAGATATTCATTAATCCATCGCTCTCGCGCTTTACTAATGAGAAACTTGGTACGCTTGTATGTGTTCAGCAGATATTGGTCCCTTTTATCAGGTTGTGGCGATAACAAAGATACGTTGGCATCAGGAAAGAGCAAATCGTTCGGTGTCAATGGCCGCTCTTCTACATCAAGAAATGTGACTGGGAACAGGGGTCGTGAATAAATGATCGCTTCTATTTCAGTCAACACCGTGTGAAGGACGTCCTCGTTGTAGATAGGACCAGGGTTTAAAGTACTCAGAACTCTACGAATAGATCTTACCATCCGTTCCCATACGCCGCCATGGTGGCTTGCGGCTGGTACATTGAACGACCATTCAATTCCTTTATTGCTCATGTGCTCGTGTACACGATCCTGATCAAACTTCAAGAATTCATCTCGTAAAATTTTCTCTGCCCCAACGAAGTTGGTACCGTTATCAGAGTAAAGATGCTTGACACTTCTTCGTCTGGAAATAAACCGACGTAAAGCATTTAAAAAACCATCCGTAGTCAAATCTAAAGCAAGCTCTATGTGGACAGCCCTTGTGGTTAGACAAGTAAACACACAACAATAACGTTTGACCTTACTTCTACCTTGCTTTACCATAAAAGGCCCACAATAATCTACTCCCGTGTGAGTAAATGGTGGTTGGTAAATTTGCAATCTGGCGGCTGGTAATTCTGCCATGATTTGATTCAAAGGTTTAGCGTTCAACTTGCGGCACACCAAACATTCTCCGATGGCGCTTCGGATTGAGGAGCACCCCTTCTGGATCCAGAATCTCTGCCTTAAAGTAGAAAAAGTATGATTAATACCACCGTGACCACAATCACGATGAGCTTGTAAAATTATTAACTTAGTCAAATGAGTTTTTGCTGGTAAAAGCAACGGATGTCTTGCACAAAATGCCACAGGAGCATTTGCCAAACGGCCTACCATTACTATGGCGTGATTCAGCATCTTAGGAGTTCCTTTCAACAAAGCATTAGGGCAATTAGAGTTGGTCAGTGTCCTTTCTTTTTCCAACGCTTTGTACAGCACAGACAAATTTTTCTTTTGATCAAACCTGATAAGTGATCTTTCAGCTAACTCCAACTCCCTGATAGTAGGGTGATTCAACAACTTGAACTGTTCTCCCTTGCTTTTGGCCGATAGAAACTGTCCGAATCTAAGGAGCCACACCGTTGCCTTCTTTAGTCGATAAAGTGAGGAAAAGTGATTGATTAATTGTATCACGGGGGAGTCCTCACTGGCACATGCCATCACCAAGGAAACACTCAATGGCTTCAGCTCAATCGAATCAATATCTTTGTGTTCTTCACCATCAGTTTCGCTCACTAAAATGACATTCTGCGATGGCCACTTTTTTTTGGCAGTTTTAGAAAATCAGGACCTTTTAACCACTTGGCCGATTTCACAAACTTGGTGGCCCTCATCTCTTTTGTCACTTCATCAGCTGGATTGTCACCGGAAGGAACATATTTCCAGTCATTATTGGGATCACTTCCTTTTACTTCCGCAGCAAAATCAAAAACTATTCTTAGTTTTTCAGGCTTCTTGGGATTGATCACGTGGTGATGAGGAAGGAACCATGAACGTTCTGAATCCTGCAACTCGTTCGCTGAAACCACTTCGGCATATCCTTCTAGAAAATACGATTGCATAACTTCCGCATATTTTTTGCGGAGACTCTCATCCTTAACCAATTGTCTTTTCAAATGCATTAGTCGCATATCCGCCATTTTTCGACTTTCTGGTAAAACAACTTTTTCTGCCTTCCATAGCAAGGGTAGTTGAAGATGACCATCAACTAATTTCACTGATCTTTTCATCTTATCATAAGCTTCGCGGTCTTCTCGAGAATTCTTTGTGGTTAGGCCACAGTCAATCTCACTTACATTTGGGTCTTTTAATGGAGGTCCATCATAAATCTGTTCAATTTTGATGTTCAAAACTTTTGAAATCGCTCTGTCATCTTTTTCACACAGGAAATGAGAATTGGGTCCGTAGATAATCCATCCAAGCGGCGTCTTCACCGCATCTGGGCCGTCCTCTGGTCCTGGAATACAATCCAAAGGTGTCATTGCTGTTTTATGATCTGTACCAATTAACAAGCCCACAGACTTATCGTCTAACTGCGGCAGATCTAAATTTCTAAGATGACTCCACGAGTTTAGCATGCTTGGCTCCATAACCGAGCATTTTTCTACTGGCAAAGTTTTTACCACAAATACTTTACTTAAACTAATTTGCGTTTCTGAATCATAAGCTTGCAAAAGGATATCAACAATTTTTCCTTTAACCACTGTAGACTTATTTTCTTGACTCATCGTCTTAATTTCCATTGAGCATTCTGGACCACTAGTACCCAACGAGTCAGCCAATTTTGACGAGCAGAAAGTTTGTTGTGATCCTGTGTCGAGTAGAGCATAAGTGGTTAAGGTCTTGTTGCCACTCTTCACTTTCACCGGTAGAACAGGAAGATAAGGTAGTCTTCCTTTCTCTTCTTTACAACTGCAGATAGAGTGCAAAACAGCTGGCCTTGTTTCCCCTTCAGAGTCCTTTAAAGGCATATGCAACAACGAGTGGTGGTTGGGCTTTTTGCATCCATCTACGGAACAACCTTCTTTAGCAGAGCACGATCCAATCATGTGACCCGTATTTAAGCAACGAAAACATAATCCCTTTCTTTTACCCAAGTCGAGGCGTCTAAAGTAATTCAACTTTAGAAACTTGTCGCATCGACTAATATGGTGGGGTTCTTTACACAACTTACAGTTTGCAGTTGATGACTTTTCGTGTGTTTTTTTGTTGCTCACTATATTCGTATTCGAGATCACATAACGTTTTAATTTCAAATCTCCTTTACCCGTAGCTGCAGGCCACCGACAACTGCTGAAGACCGAACTTGCCATGTCAGCTTCTCGGCGGATAAAGGCAGCCAGATCTCGAAACGTCACTTCTTTTTTCGTTTCCTCTATGATTGAAAAGGACCACTGCAACCAATCATCTTGCAGCTTTTCTGGTAGTTTTTCAACAATTCCTTTTAACGTTCCAAGAGAATTTAGACTGGTGAAGTGCTCAATCCCTTCAAGTTGAACAAGGGCTTTGTCCATGATCCTTGCGAAGTCTCTCAAACTAACGCTATCTCTGTTCTTAATTCTCGGATATGCCATTAGCTTTTCTTCACAACGACTCGCTACAATCAATGGTCTACCGTAATAATGATACAGTTTTTCCCACGCTCGTTCGAAACCATATGCTGTACCCACGTAATGATCAATCAAACTCCTTACTTCCGAATTACAATACTGAATCAAGTAGGTTAGACGGGCACTATCGGAAGTAATTCTGCTCGTTATATGAGCTTGGAAAGTGGCGGCAAAGGCATTGTAATTCAAGGGATCACCATCAAAATCCGGAATCACCGGACGAGGAGGGGGAAAATCCACATTCATCGGAAAAGGGTATTCACATTTGGCTCGAGTTTGATCAACAGGGTTTTCTAATTCGGGAATAGTCTTAACCACGCGATGTTGACTAAATTGGTGGTTACTAGCTGGTTGTGGTAGCGCATCGTTTTGCTGGAAAACCTCAAGAACCTCGGGCTGATTGAATCTAACGTTCACACTTGGAACTAAAGGATCTGCTTCCTGCTTACTTGGTCCAGCTAACATCTCATCCTTGCATGAGCTTTGTAAGCAAGATCCTTTTGAACGTACTGATGCATTCTTTCGACTCGAAGTTTCATCCCAAGCTTTAACCCGCGCTTCTGCCAAATCTATATCTCTTTCCAGATTTTTTATAGCAAGTTCCTTTGTTATTTCTTCTACTTTTGCTTCTGCTTCTCTTTGTACAGCTTCAAGAGCCCTGCGAGCTGCCCTTTCATCGCGCTGCTTGCGTTGCTCAATCAACTTTGCTTGACGAGCTACCATTAGATCAACTTGACTTTTGCGCTTAGAACTCGAACAGCTAGACTGCTTGGAAAACTTTGATGAAGACTGCATAGATCTAGAAGACATGGCACAGACTCTTTCTTCGACTTTAACAAGGGCTTCAAATTTGAGTTTTATGCAGAGGATATCTTGTCTTGCTACGAAACTATTGTTTCTGAAACTTTTGTTTGTTGCGAATTCTTTCCTTTAAGACGCTTTGGCGACGCCTTATTCGCACCAAACTACGGCTGCTACGACTTGATTGTTGATATTTTTTATTTCAGCAACGCGTCTCGTATTGGCTTCCTCTCAACATCTCCAGACGTTGACTCGAGCAAATGTTATTTAGATATAAACAAAGATAAAGGATAAATGATTCAAAATAATATCGATACTTGAAATCCAAGAGCGAAAGTTGGGTGGGGAGGACCGTTCAAACACGCGGTGTTACGAGACAGTACAAGACGGTTTCTATAAAAGAAACATACCAAAATCAGTTGCTACCAATATGATTACGTCATACTTAAGGAAAATTAATACGTACCAGAAACAATATTGCGCCAAACTTCTATCAAACAATTATAGCAACATACTTTATTATTACCGACTTCATCTAAATTCAAGTAGAATAGTTAAGTTTCCGACTTCAACTTACTAAACACCTAATCTAATCTACATACAACTGCCAGCTATTTTGGCTTGCTACTGAAATTACAAAACAACAGTACAGTGAAAAAACGAATTTTGCGCTGTGCTTCAACGGTCACGTGATCGTGTGATCAACAAGAGGCAGCAATTTTAACGTAAAGACGGCTTACAGAAAATGTGGCGGTAACGACAGAATAAATATCTAACAGTTACTGTGGCAAGATTGTTTTGATACAATAGCACAGTGGTTTTCAACCAGGGTTCCGCAGAACTTTAGGGCTCCGCTAGTCCAGTCCAGGGGCTCCGCCAGAAGTTACACAAATTGTATAAAACAATTAAATTATTGCATAGGGCTTTTTCGAGCCACTGAAATTCTTCATTGGGGTTCCTCTCTAGCAAAAAGGTTGAAAACCGCTGCAATAGCACATTAGAAGACTCTGCAAAGATAATTTTATTAATAAAAAATTGGTGGTTTCTGCACGGTCAAAATGACCGTTAGCTGTAATTTAAGATAAATCCATTCTCATCCCACCCTGTGCTCATTGCGATGCAATAAAAATTAACATGCTGAAAGTTATCCAAGATTTAGGAAAACTCAAGAAGTTTCAGTGTTATTGCATGTACCTAATTAGAGATATAAACGATTGAAAATCAAAAACGGTCAAAATGACCGCTCCGGTAATTCTAGTGTTAAAACTGATGTTTTAAAGTAGGGCCTTGTGTTCTTTTTACTTAGTCGAGCTAAGTCTATTTGTTTCACCCAGTATTTATTTAAAGCCGAGATCTGAAAGATGATTGAGGTGCTTATTTTATCATAATAAAAATACAACTTGGTTTTTTGATAGGAAAATTTACAGCAAATCGGACCGTATTTCCGAATTTTCGATGTTGTCAGTCAGATCGTATTCCCGGATTTTCGTCAGACCGTATTCCCGAAATTCTCCTATATCATTACTATCAGCTAGTCTATGACCACACACCCAGAAGAATTGCCAAAAATTTGGGAATACATCGAACAATCAGTTCTGAACGAAATAAATTAAATCAATCAACTTTCAAACAATGATCAGATTGTGACATGCACATGCGTTTTAGTACTTTTTGCTCAGGAGTTCAGGCTATAGAGTTGTTCTCTAGTAGGGGACTAGGTCTGAGAAGGTTTAAGCCAAGTTTAATGATGCAGTCGTTCGTGAGATAAACGCTTGGGAATTCTGTGGAGTTATTTTTATGTTTGTTCCTTACTTTGGTGAAGTGTCACTCCGTATAATGAAAGCTTCTAGGCAATTATGTTTAAAACTATGTTTGATGTAGCAGATTCCTTTATTTATTGCAAACTTTTTGTAGTTCATGTGATTCCTTTACCTCTGTATATGATACAACTTGATATGCATTGGTATGTCTTCCCGACATTTGATGATGAAAGTCAGAAAGGATCTGAATTTAGCAGATTCTAGAAAAAATGAAATTACAGATCACATTTGTTCTTGTCATACCTGCTCTAAAACACAATATAACGTTATATCTTTTACATCATGTTAAGAGAGTGTCATTCAGATTATGAAGCGAAAATTCATAGAGCTTAGCTCATAAAGTGTTGTAGCCCTAGTCGTAATAAGCAATGCTGTACATGTGGCCCGTCGTTTTTGCTAAATATAAATTAATTTTAACAACTGCACTCATTTAACTACCGTATATACTCATGTATAAGTCGAATTTCTGGGAGACGATTTCGAGGTAAAATTTTTGGGGTCGACTTATATATGAGTAATGTTTATGGACATGTTGCTGCCGAGTCGAATAGAATGTGAATACGAAAAGAAAACTCCGTTATTATACATGCAATATACACACCGCGGTATGAAGCTTTAACAAACGCTCATAATAATGGTGTTTCACCATATAAATGTTAAAGTTACTTCACAGAATTACCGGTATGAAATATAAGTAAAAGTACGGTATATATTCCTAGTAAACAAGCTTACGACGGCACGCTCAATCATAACATGACAGCTGCCATTGTTCCAGAATATTCTAGAATAGCGGAGTCGACTTATACATGAGTAATACATACAATAATGCAATTTTTTGTCTTAAAATACCGGTCGACTTATACATGAGTAAAACCCACTATAATGCAATTTTTTGTCTTAAAATACCGATCGACTTATCCATGAGATCGACGTATACATGAGTATATGCGGTATATTTGTTAAAGTTATTGTAACGCCACATTTCATATTGGACTTTGAAAGTAGTTTTGAGGTGCTCGATGCTTGTTCTATCATAATACAATCTTAATTATATTTTCATAATTTGTAGTCTTTGTAATTTACAATGATATTTATAATCACATTCATTGATCTTAATTTTTGAAAAGGGCTGTGTAAAAAACGAAAACGTTTGAAATTTAGGATGTTTTGCCCATCAAAATGGTTTCTAATTTATTAAAGTTAACTGCTAGGACTACAATTTAGATCTCAATATTACTATTTCTAATATTTTTAAATTGGGGCGACGAAATGGGTCGCTCAAACAATTTTTCTGACTGCAACTTTACTAAAAATTTGATAGCTCAATACCAAGTTCCTAATCTATCAGCTGTATATCCACACCACTTCTTGTTCAAACATAAAAAATATATTCAGAATTAGACTTGACCTCAACTGCTGCACTACTACCTAAAACAATTGTCCAATTGGCAGTTCCATCTTGCCTTACGGCTTCTGGCAACAACCAATCGTACGCGGAATAAATGTACCGTTACGCACTTACACATCACCACTGTACCTATCTTTTTCTCTTCCGTTCTTTAAAGATTTTTGATCATGTATATTACAGGGTTATTGTTTTGATTATATTTCTAAAATTTGTTCTTATTTTCAAGAACACCGTTTTAGAAAAAAAATGTACTCGTTTTTAAAAAAATGTGTTCATTTTGTCTTAGAAATTATTTTTGTCTTAAAACCCTTCCACTCAAAATGTAAACCGCCAAAAAAAACAAATAGAAAAGGTCTTCGCCAAAGATATAAAATAAAAATTTGTCATAATTGGCTTTAAAAATAAGGATGTCCGAAAAAGTCTTCACCTTGCTTTGGGATAAAAATCTCGATTTACAGCAAAAACGTCACTTTTCGACTGCACACTTATGTTTTGGTCCTTAATGACGGTAGCCCCGTACACACAAAGCGAAGGGTATTTTAGATTCTCAGCAAAAAAAATAGAGCCACTATACTGCTGAATATATTTTATTAGAACGTATCGCTAAATGCTGCTACATTGTCAACCAAAATAATGCAACTGACTATTTTAAAATTTAACAAACCAAAGCCAAGTGTAACATTAATGACTTGACAAATCAATTATCAAAGAAGAAAACAGTAACTATTACATTTGTCATAATTGGCTTTGAAAATAAGGATGTCCAAAAAAGACACTATGAGGTCAATGTCGCAAAATTTAGTTTACATTGACCTCAAAGTAGGTATTATTTATTGTTTTTAAAGCGATACAAGAGGCCATCGATGCGTTTAGCAAACTTCAGACAGTGACACAGTTTTGACCTATTAGGTCTCTTCACTAAAGCTGGTGACCGACAAGAAGCTAGAGGTTTTTAATAAGCATAGCTTAGACCGTTACACTTGTGGGACCTATACTACGTCCACTGTAGTGGATGGTCTGTCAGTACCCTTAATAAATGAATTGTATCGTTATAGATATCGTGCTTGGCTTTGGTTTATTTAATTTAAAGTAAACAGTTGCACTGTTTCAGTTGACGATGCTAAAGCATTTTAGATCAGGGGTATGCAGCCTTTTTTGCAGACGGGGAAATTTTATTGTAGAAGAAGATTCCACGGGCCAGTCAGAGTTCTTTAATTGGATATTGGAGTAAGACTGTTCAGGTTTGTTGTATCTGCAGAAACCTCAAAACCCTAGGGCTAGGGGAACTTGGACATCTCAAGATTTCCAAGTGCCCTTTTTATGTGTTAGTTTGCACAATTGCTTTATCATGTGCGAAAGTGTAATTGAAGATTATTTTCATTTATCAGGCCTGAAAGACTACGACAAAATTTGCTATATGCTCTCAGTCCCAAAACGCCACCCCAAGCTAACTCAGAGCATTCTACCTCAAATTGAGTATTTGTGCCCCCCTACGGAAGCAGTGACCCGGATAAAAATGTAGTCAGCAGCGGTAGTTTGTGCCAAAATTAAATGTTTTTGAGATTTGGGAACAATTGCAGCCACAATCACATGTTTTGCTTTTTCAAATACGGCAGGCATTGACAGAATAACCTGTTCTTGTTTCGTATGTAGCCTCAGATACAACGCCAACCGGGACATCCCAAGTTATTGTTTCCAGTAACTCTCTCTGCTTCCTCTGACGGAAGTTGTGCTTTGGAAGAAAATGTAATCTAGGCCCTTAGTTTAAGAACAAATTTAAGGATTATGAAATGTTGGCCCGATTTTGTCACTTTATTGAATTTGTTTGTTGAATGTTACGATATAGCAAGAGCGTTCTCATACTGAAATAAAAAAATTGTTTTGGAAAATTTGCAAACAAAAAGCAGGGTTCGCAGGGATTCACGCCTTCTAAGCCGGTAAAAATGTTTGCAAACTGATATCGTAGCAGTGAATTTGGATTGTTTTTTGAGCAAAATACCAATTTTTCAATTAAAATGTCAACAGTTCTTGTGCTAATTTCAAGGCCAGAGGCGTGCGCGCTAATTCAATGGTATTGCTATAGTATTAAATGCTTCTATAAATGCGAGTGAAACATTTTGGATTTTTGTTTGAAAGATCAACTTATGAGGTTAGTCTCACCAGAGTTGAATGCTATTAAGAAATCGACTTGAAAATGCGATATGTTGCCATGGGCTGCAAGTCGCATCAAAACTTCACGTCGCGAGCCCCGTTTGGCCCCCGGGCCGCAGATTACACACCCCTGTTTAAGATGTTCTAGAGAAAATTTCAGCAAAAGTAGCGATGGGAATACCTATGATATTAAAGTACAAATTTGCGCAATTCCTTACCAGGCCAATCGTACATCACAATCTTATGATTGAGATGCTGTAACCGAGTTGTGCCAAAGAACCAGAAACCCAACATCAAAATGACAGTTACTAACGCTTCATAAAAATGTTATTTGTAACACAACCCTTTTCAATAGCAGAATTAAAGTTTTGGCATTAACCTAAACTAAAGTTTTCTTAAGTTATCGTGTTTTCTAAATTGTTCTTTTTGATTAGCAAAGTTCGTTTAACTACTCATGTAGTTAGGATTGCCAGTTTTCTGAATGAATCTGTGAAACTAGCGGAACCGTTTAATGCGTACTTCAATAATTTATTTATTTAATGTCGATTAAATAAGAAAGCTACATGGGTAGAGTTATGAAAAAAATAAGAAGCTCAGTATTTAGATTTCCCCAAGCCCACTGATCGTGTGTGGAGCCCCAGGGGTATAGTCAGCTAGTCATTGATAAAATATTTCTCAAGCTAACGACATGGCCATAGGTCATTGATCAACTTCTTGTGATATCATTTATGATGACTTGAATGCTAGGAAACACGTAATTTTATGCCGCAAAAGTCAATCTAAGCTTATATCGTTATTTATTTGTGGTGCGGACGTTTTCAATTCAATCGTTTAATCAATAACTCAATCTGCAATGAGCTTATTTTATCAACAAAACGGAAGCAATTTCGAAGATCCGAATTAAGTTATGGCTCGCAATAAAAGCATAGGTGAGCAACTAGTTTAAAACAAGTCTACGATTTTATAACTCATAGTGGTTACATTGCGTCTTCAAAAATGAAGCTACCGGCAGTTCTGTTGTTCAATATGTGGTGTCAGAAATTGATTTATTCTGCCAAAGATCATGCTGTGCAATGGATGAATGATTCAGGAAGAAAAGACTGCAAGCATTGCTTAGTTGCGTAACTCAATAGTTATAATAAAAACAAAAACAGTTAATATAAAAGGGAGTAGGTCCAAAAATTATTGAATTTTTGCGTGGCAGGCAGCAGGCGGCCATAAATTCTTTACGGTCCATTCTGAGTTCACATTCAAGAAGATGACAGATAGGCCAAACATAGAACTAAATCGTACCTTTCTTCTTTCTGCTGGTAAATGGTGATCACAAAATTTGTGTAGTGATGTCTTTACCAGATTGAAGGGAAGCAGGATTTGGTTCTATTTTATTGCCAGGTGAACAGCTTCATCAGATACAACGGAGTTACTTTTGCAGATAACACGAAGTTACTTTTGCAATCAAAATGCAAAGTGCAAGGTTAATTGGTACAGAGAAAATATCTACTTTCCATTTACTCAAGATTGCTTTGGAATTGATCAACTTCAACGAAAAACTGTCGATGAATTTCTCAACCACTTGCTCGCTGGAGATAGTGAATGGCGAAATGTTTTAGAGGCAATTATTTTATTGACACATATTGCTTTATTGATGGTTACTTTTTACTTTTGGAAATATGCCAAAAGCCGAAACAATACTGGTGGCATTTAAATTCACAGCTTTCTGTGTTTACCACTTAAAGCAGTGGTTCTCAAACTGTGCGTCGCGACGCCCCGGTGCGTCGTTTCAATTTTCCAAAGGCGTCGCGGAATATTTTGGTTTTGTGCCATAAATCTAGGTTTTATTGCGTCAAAAGAACTCTGATCGTAGATTCCTTTCTTACTTTCTTCTGACATTTTCACAATAGTGTTTTTAATACACTGTTGTAACGGTTGACTTGTTATTCAAGAATCAAATTGCAGAAGTTTAACTTAATTGGCGAAAAATATATAAAGAATAAAGCATTTAGTTGTATGTTGGACGAAAACAGGAAAGATGATTACAAACTTAGAAGAGCGTAATTTTACGATTGAAGATGGCAGACCAATCCAAAATCTCGGGAGCATAGGGGCAGTTGTTTATGTAAATTATGAGTCACATTTATCTCGCAGTACGGCAAACTAAACTGTAGGATGGTGTCTGGTGCGTCGCAAAGTCTCGCAAGATTTTTTAAATGCGTCGCATCGCAAAAAGTTTGAGAACCACTGACTTAAAGGATTCAAAACCACACTTCACAGTCTTCTAAATTACGATTAGTCGCTCTGAACGGTAATCAAATAGGTACCGATTCAAATCCCACTGGAATAACCTTATTCCAACGAAATTGCTTTAGCTTTGTAAAGTGTCCAGAAAATGAGTGATTGTGTGTGTAAAGAGAGTTTAAACCTTCATAAAAAAAAACTTCTTATCGTACTTTCTAATTAAATTTTTACAACTCGGTAAAAGTGGTGCAGTGCTAGTCAGTGTTGCCAAAATTATTTAGTCAGTAATTACACAGATAGCCTATTTCTGCAATCTTTACAACTGGAGTTTTATGACTTATTATGAACTAAGCCGAAACCTTTGTAATTTTCGATGACGAAACTACAAAAAGCAGCCCATTAAGATTTTGAATTAGATTGACTTCTGACAACTTAAGATCACTTCAATTTAGAACCTTCTCAACGTGGTTAATGGCTTGGGATTGTGGAACAGTCCGCACTTCTCTGCTAAAGATTCTTGTGCAGCATCAACTCGGTCCTTAGATCCAATTCCTATTGCGGAGGCATTCTTGCACCGGTATTTGCCGTTTCGTGTTGCCGAAACAAACCAAAGCAATATCAACCCTTTATCATGCCACTTTTCTTTAACTACATATCGTTGCCCTATTAACAGTTCGTTCATATGGAAAGAGAGATTCCGCTACTGCAATGAAGTTGACCAAAAGAACTTTTTCAAGTGCGATTGCAGGTAAAGACAATAAATGGTCTCTTAAACAATTTCATCAGCCCTATTGAATACAACCAATTTTACAAGGTACCGAATTTTAAGTATTATGATATCCCTAAAAAGATCACGATGTGGTTCGGATGAAGTTTTTGTCTTTTCGCTTTAGCTCCTCTTGAAAAAGAGCTCTTTTTTAGTGTAGTGCCATCATAGAAATGGTATTGCATATTGTCAGCGCTAGTGCGCAAAAAGATTTGTTCTCATTTCTTAAGATCTATCTATACATTTCAGTTGCACTATTTTTTGCATTTCAAGAACAAGGGTGGTTCGTTAAGTAACATTAAATTTTACACAATTTGGGAAGGGAGCTAAATGTCCCAGATCTTTTAATAAACATTTTTTCTTAGATGACGTGAGCATAAAAAGGAGTAAAGAACGCAAAGATTAATCCTTTTCTGAAATCTTGCCAATTTTAATGTCTTTCAGAGATAATTTGGAGATTGAAACTACGAATGATCCCTGCTTTACCGATGAAAACACTGTTAACATTTCTTGCGAAAATTCAACTTGTTCTTTATGCTCCGGAGCGTGCTTGATTAAAAAAAACACACCAAAGTAAAGTTTTTGTGGCTAAATGAATTGAAATTGTTTTTGTAGTGGTCGTGCATCTGGAAACAAGAGCACTGCCTATGAAGCCAAATCAAGAATTACGTGGTAATCTTCTTTCACGAGGGAATTAATTATGGGCTAAATTCCTCCAGCTAATTTTTCTTAAATCGCTGAGTGCTATCTAAAAAATCTTTTTTATTCTTCAGTCAATAGCACCTTTTGGTCATGGATGTTGACTGATTTCTTAATTTAGTGTTAAAGTGGAAGGTGTAATATTTAAAGAAATGCCTGTTGCTATAATCTTTTGGATTTGCCATTTTTTTAAACTGTGGCTGCGCAAGTTCTACCAGAAGTGTAGCCAGTGACGGATTGGCTGAGGGCATTGCAAGTGACCACAGCCAAAGAAATGCACATATATCTAGCGATCGACGGCGATGGCTATATGGTTATTCTGGATATATGCAGTTGATGCATACCTTAAATGCTGTCGTCCAGCTTTCTATTTGTGTTTCGTAGCCAGGGTGACATTGCTCTCTCCTTCGACAAAGCTTTAACGCCTCAAAAGGGGTAGAGCCGCATTCTTGCGCATTTGCGGAAAGTTCAATCTGCAGAAGTAGCGGGTTCGGAACGCGGAGTCACCAATGTTGAATATTGTCACATGAATGCATTTGTAATTGGCAGTCGCTCCGGCTAGCAGGCTGCTTATTTCCCGAGTTTCGATTCTGCAGCAGACTGCTTACTGAGATGCGGTTATGTGAAAAAGAGCAGCAAAAATTTCCTTCCGCTCTCCAACATATTTTTGGCTGCGCGTTAACGTTCTTCTTTGAAATGCTGTTTTTTTGTCCCGACCTTTTCGCTTAATGGTTACCAAACTGGTGATGTAGGCAATTTGATAAAAGAGAGGAGCACGGAGAGCATAACACAACATCAGAGCGTAGTACGGTAAAGGCCTTGACGGCAAGTTCAAGTTTATAATTAGGGAACAATTTTCGGCACCCATTTACGATTATAGACCCGTTTTCGATGAAGGTTTACTATAACTTTCACTAAGCAAGCTCCCGTCCTATTCTCTCGTAATCGAACCTATATTTGACGTGACAACAATATTTAGAACAACATCGCAAAGCGTCTCTTTTACGACTTCATCAACAGCAACACTTATGTTTGAAAAAAGCAGCTCTAGTACTGATGAGAATAAAGTAAGTTGACAATAGTGCTAGACTACGCGTAAAAACTGCAAAACCATGTTCCTGAAGAAACCCTGCACACGCTCTGCAGCAGTCTTGTTCATGGTAACATTAATGTGTTTCTGTGTGAGCTGCTGCAAATAACATTTTTTGTGAACTGCACCGTGAAAGCCACTGTCATCACAAGTGGTGCAATTGGAAATTTTCTTTGAAGGGAGAAACAAGCACTAGCTTGACTTAGCTTGATGTTATCATGAAGTGGCGGATATACGCCAATTCGTGGCAAACAACAGGACATTTTTTTGCGGATTGCGAGATAACAGTGATATTTTCTCAGTTTTATATGCTGGAAAGATTCTTCTAAAGATCAAATTTTTGAAATGATTGTTTCGCCCCATTTTTGTTACGAAAGACTTCTTATTCATCAATGTGACTGTGGCTTTCGTGTTTAAATCGATGTCTCTTCCTTTTTCAACGTAAGGACAATTTTTTAGGACATCAACTTTTTGAAGCAATTGTTTTTAGACTATATTTTTGCTTTAGCCATGTTGTTCAGGCTGGCCATCGCCTTTGTTCTCCTTCTTTAAATTCCCCAAATAAATGGCACTGCCTCAAACTCGTTTAGAAAATTTGTCCAGAAATTCTCTATAGCCTACTTTACATGTATTTTAATAGCGCGACCACCCTGTGACACTTCTGGTAGAATTTGTAATAAGTTCTACCAGAAGTGTAGATCAGCTCATCAAAGTTTCATTACTTTATGGCTAGCCTGCAAAAGAAATTTCGCTCAGCTAAAAAAGTATTAAATAATACGACACTGAGCAAGAACTTACAGCACCTACTTCTTTGCTTTGACTCCTCCTACTCTCACCATATGGTTACAGTCTACGCTTTTGATAAGAGTGTAATTTCCACTCTAAAAAGGTTGACTAATATCTTGGACTAAGCAAAATCAACAGAGACTGCGAAAATTAAATTTATATCTTGCAGTCACTCAACAAATAACCTAGACCGTAAAAGAGATTTTTACTTTTAGATCGATTCAACAATCACTCACTACATTGAGCAAATCTCAGCTGAAGATTGGAAGACAGTGGGAATATTTCTTTGCATTTTTGTAGTAGTTCTTTTCGGAGTCATTATAGGGTATGGGTTATGGAAAATATATCAGCCAAACACAAATGCTGATGGAAACTCTTTCGTAAGTTTGTGCAATTTTTCATGTTATAACTTGCAAAACCGTCTGGATTGAATTAAACTCGCCAGCTAAAAAGGCTGTTGTCATAGAAGTTCGTGACACCGGAAATAAACACAAAATCTTCTCCCTCCAATTTTGAAAATTGATCTTATCAACAACCACCAATTAAAACAAAGAAGGCTAGCTCCTAGAACGTAACTCTCCACAGAACGAGTTGTCATATCCTTTAAAGGACTGCTGGCTACGTCCTACGAGCTGTTAAAACCTTTCTGCCCAACTTTACATATGCCCAATATGGCCAGCAGTTTTTAAAGCTAGGAAAGAAAAAATATATATTTTTTGCAGGTAGTCCCTCTTCTGCCATATCTGAGATACAGGAAACTTAAAAGCAGCTTTTAGCAACTGATCTACCGCCTTGTTGCTTCAGAATTTTTATTTAATTGTAATTTAACAAAACAAGATTAGGGTTTAGTTATATACATCTGACAGCAAAGGAAAGAAAGTTATAGTTATGCCGCACTGACTGAAGCTATAGATTCCTTACGACCCGAAGAGAAAATTATATAGATTTTAAAGTCTGCGTTTTTTTAATAGCATCCTAATACATCACGAGCTACTACTGGAGACTCGGCATTTACCGACAACCCAGAACCAAGAGTTGATGCGCGCTACTTCACCATCGGAGAAAACAATGAAGAGCTTTACCACACAATTGATTCTTCGTTTCGGTCAGCACAAGGCGCAGCTCAATCGAGCTCAGACCAGGCTCCACCGCTGCCCTCTCGGCTATTTTCGATCAACAGTGCCATGCACGATTCGGTTCTTGGTAGACCACCACCAATTCCTCCAGTTTTGGCGGTCGATAACCAGAGTTTTCCACCAAGCTTTTCTGACCACGCAGCAGACCAGCAGTATGAAATTCCTATTCCGTTCGGTCAGCTTCCTCACCAACTGGGTGTTAACATACCAGGCCATGAATACGAAAGTGACATCGATGAACTATTTCAAGATGGCGACAATGTCCGTGTTAACCCACTATACAGTACAAGCGAAGATGAAATTTAACACTTTGAACCAAAAGTTGAGCTACAGAACTTGCTGGCACCTTATCTGAAGATAAGGTGCCAGCAGCAAAGCTGTTCGCCGTGACCTCAAACTCGCACTTGCAAGCTGCCGGTTTGCTACGAGCTGTTACTCACCGTCAGCGCTGCATTTATAACCGTGTGTTGCTGTAATAATGCTTTCTTTTCGCCAACAACATAATGACATAAAACTATTTAACACATTGAATGAAGGAAGAATGGGTAGCTTTGGGAAGAAGCGTAATTACTCAATGGTTTTCGAGTCTACGGCCTCCCACACTTGTTATTATGGTTGGCACAAGCCATAATGTGAAACAGACACATGAGCTTTAACGCAATCGTCCGTTTCTCTCATTCATGCCCTGAGGTGTATTGGAGGGGGATCAGGGATATCGCCGTCCACTTACTTTTTTTAGAAAACGCTTGACTGAAGGAACATTTTATTAATATTCAAATTTTTTTTATTTTATTGTTTCTAAAATATGTTTTCAAATATACTTTTTTAAAAATAAATTTGTTTTAATTAGTATACCTTTTGTTGGTTTTGAACAATCTAATTTCTTTCAATAACGTGGTAATAAAATGACAAGTGTTGAGGCCAGCCGTCCACCTGCTTTATCATTTAGCAATACACCACTGGCCATGCCGCATGCAATGTGACGTTCTAAGCGCTCAACTCTCACTCTTTCGATAAGCCTCGCACTTACCCCATCGTGCCATAACGGCAGGGCAGGGTTTTTCAAACTTTTGGAAGCAATTTAAGCCTTTCCTTTGCAAACCTGTTTTTTTCCGACCCCAATTTCATTTGGTATTAAACCTTCCAGCAGAATAGCGCGTAAAGATAACAACAGGCCAAAAAAATTTTTTTTTCAAAAGGCAAAGAATGCTAAATCGTCTGGGAGTTAAATCGAGCGCGCTGAGTGTGAAAATGCTCTTAGTTTTGGAGATATTTTTTTACAAATTTGCTTGAGCACGGTACATTCTCAAGCATGCAAAGCTTCTTTAATGTATTATTACTGGTTTCCTATTTCCTATTACTGGCTTAGTGTTCATTTACTCCATACAATCTACATGTAAGTTATATTGATTCGTTTAAAAACAAATCATAATGTTGATGATTCATGAGTTTGATGCGGTTTAGAGCATTACTATCAGCTAATTACCACAAAATTTGCGACTTACTCCTATCAAAAGTTACTTTTTATTACGTTTATATTCCTTCGTAGAAAAAATTTATCAGTTTTTGTTTGTTTGTCCTCCTCTGTGCGTAAAACAACCATGATAATGCCTAGAGGAAGCATAGTGTGTAAAGCATGTATTATTCATCTAACAAAAGTGCTAAATTTTGTTGATTTATTAACCACTTCCCGCCGGAATTTTTATTATAAGTTCAAACCCCTGCAACGGCAAATTTTAAAATTGCCTTTTTTAAGCTTTACAAAATTGCAATTTGTAGAAAAACTAATTCGTTTGGTACATTTTGGCTATTTTTCCTGATATCCATGGTTCTTTAGCTGTCTGTATCTAAGTTTTCAAAAAGATTGATCAAAAAATGAAGTCTGTGGAATTTTTGATAGATACCCGACTCCAAGCAAAAAAATTGGTAATTTTTACCCCCAAAAAGGGGGGGTCAACATGGTCCTGTATCATCTTTACCAACAAAATTTTTATCCCAAACTACATATTATCAAAATGTTCAAGAAATTTCCTTTCCAAAAATATATATTGTTGCATGGTTCAGGTTAAGAGTTGTTCTATGATAACTGATGAAATTGGAAAATTTTGTAGGCCTAATCTGTTTTCAGTACCGGTGAAAAACATTGAAAATTTGGATTTTTAAGCTTCACAAAAGTGCAATTTGTAGAAAAACTAATTCGTTTGGTACATTTTGGCTATTTGTCCTGATATCCATGGTTATTTAGCTGTCTGTATCTAAGTTTTCAGAAAGATTGATCAAAAAATGAAGTCTGTGGAATTTTTGATAGATACCCGACTCTAAAAACATTGAAAGCAAAAAAATTGGCGATCCCCCCCAAAAAAAGGTAGGGAAATCAACATAGTCCTGTATCATCTTTAGCAACAAAATTTTCCTCTCAAACTACATATCATCTGAAAGTTTAAAAAATTTCCTTTCCAAAAATACATATTGTTGCAAGGTTTAGGCCAAGAGTTATTCTATAATGATTGATGAAGCATGATACCTATAGTTATCTTCAATACCGGCCCAAAACACTCAAAATTTGATAGCTGGACCTCAGAAAATGCAAATCACACAAAAAGTACTCTCTTTTCAAATTTAAAATTTTTTTTTGCGTTTACATAACTCATTTTTGCGCCCTGTATCAAGTTTCCACGGAGCTGATGTACATCAAACACTTTTTATATATTTTGCAAGGTAGGGTACTCCGGGTGATAATCTGGTTCCTCCAACAAAAAAGAAGGGGTGTAAAAATGGTCCTGCTTCATCTTTGTCAATAAGATATTAGTTTTAAGTTTTATATTATCTGAAAGTTGAAGAAATTTTCTTTTTAAAAATATATTATAATACATATTTTAGGCTAAGTTTTGATTGGTAAAAAGGCTAGCCTACATGATAAACCCTAAATTATTTTCGGTACCGGCCAAACCCCCCCCCCCCAATTTTGGTGCTAGACCTCATAAAATTGCAAATTGTGAAGAAAACACCCCCTTTAAAAACCTTAAAACATTTTTCTTAAATAGCGCGGTTCTTTTATCACGTGGTATCAAGCTACCAAGGAGAAAAGGCAAACAAAGCACTTTTTATTGCCTTTGCCAGGCGGGCTATAATCAATCAAAATTAGCTTTCTCCCAGCAAAAAGGGGAAGGGAAAGAGTAGCTTATGTTTCATCTTATGCAACAAAATAATCTATTTAAACTGCATATCATTTGAATCAGGAAGAACCTGTCTTTTCAAAGATAGGCAATATTAGGTGGTATAAGCAGAGTTATTACGTAACGACTGATGAAAAGGGTAGTTGCAGTAGATTCCAGGACCCCCAAAAAGGCCAAAAATTTGGCTTCTGGGCTTCAAAAAAATTGAAAATAGTACAAAAAATTTGTCGTTTGGTAATTTTTGACATTATATCTTAAAAGTATAATTCTTTTACATCATCTAGCGGCCATTTTCAAAAAAATTTATCCACACGCGAGGCCTGTAATATCTTTTGAACTTGGGGGACATTGGTTTCCCTCACCAAAAAATGAAGGGGGTAAAGATGTTTTTGTTTCATTTTGAGTCACAAGGCATTGTTTTTAGAATGCACATCACGCTAACTGGGATGAAATTTCCTTTTCAGCGATATAACATAATCGATATAATAGCCAATGGTTAAAACCAGTGAATGATAAAAGTAAACATGATTAATGGTTTTTTTATGCAAATTAGCCGTTTTTTTGCATCTGTTACAAGGACTGCTTCGCGGGAGCAAAAGAGTTAAACTAAGAGCTTTCCCAACCTTTAACAGCAGTAAATTTCATTGCTGTTTATATACGGTTTCCGCACTGGCAGCAAAACATTCGCGTGATATCACGCTTTCCGTTGAAGCGGCAGTAAAATTTTTGCTGTGACATGTCAACGAAGCGCGGTATAGGCCGCTCTGCGGCGTGAAGTGGTGGGCATAATGAACAATAAATTGCTGCTTTTTGGCCAAAATTTTGATGGGTACTATATATTTATTTGCAGGAAAATTTAATGATATTGTTATCGTGATTTATTTGCCCTGTCATTGGTTTAGTTGTTTTGTCTTTCAGTAAAGTAACTGTAAATGTTCTTGATATCATAATTGTTCCGAAGCTTTCCCCTTGTTATGTTTACCGCCTCATTTAATAGATTGTCATTAGTAATAAGTGAGGAATAGGAATGTTTTGTAATATGTGATGACTGATGAATTGTTTTTATATTTTACAAAATGTTTTCTATTACGTTCAACCCTTAATGGAAAGAAATCGTAAGTTTGGCATAGTGAATCATTTATAAATTAATACGGCAAGTTGTTTTCTCTTTACTTAATAACTTTACTTTGATCGATTTGTATGTCATTCTCATTTCTTGTTTATGGTTACGTGACAATTTCGCTTGATCGATCTCATGTTTTTTTGTGGTTTTAAATAGGCCTGTTGACCGTTTATGAGCTCACTCTACTTTGGCAGTGATTTTAGTATGGGGTGGTAGCGAATAGATAGCCTAATGTGTTATCACCAACTAATGCGAGTGGCAAGTTGTTTACGTATTTCTAACAGCGCTTGTCTGTGTCTTTGATCAACCGGGAAACAATAAACAACTTGCAATGTCAGCTAATGCTAGCCTTAACTCGATAACATACGCTTGTTTCGCATTCGCTTGACAAACTTTATTTGCATGGATTGTATTTTAGGAGATTTTTCAGTAGTCTTCAATATCTCGCAACAACTAGAGCCAGATACGCCTAGCGTGTCGCAATTGATGCATGTAATACAGCTAATTTGTGAGCAAAATTTCTGTTTTCCTTTTGATACAGTCTTCATGTTCTGCAAATTGGTGTGTGCTCGTGCGTCGAAGACTTCTGGTGAGCAAGACAGCTAGAGACAGGATCTCCCAAATAGAAGCGGCGATGAAACGGCCAGTTCTGGCTGTTCCTCACTGCAACATGCATTGTCTTGAATAAAGCTGTATACAAGAAAGTAATAGAGAAAAGCACTAAGCGAAGGCAATGCCGAAACAATCCAGACGTATTTTGCTACATTAGTGGTGAATATACAGGGTATTTCCAAAAATTTGACATCATTTTGCATTCTAATAACTTTGGCAGTTCCTGTTTAAATGATTTTAACTCTTTTGCTCCCGCGTGAAAAGTGAAAAATGTCCTTAAGGTGGCAGCGCGAAAAACTGTCATAATCAATCATAATTATGTACCTCAAGTTTGTTTGTAAATCATTACTCAGCTGTCTACTTCTACATTAAGTGTGATATATCGTTGAAATCTACATTTTTTGAGGATTTCAAATAGAAACAAAAACATTTTTTGAATATGCAAATTTTATGCAAATGAACCCCCCCCAACTGGGGGGTAGTTGTCTTTAAAATTAAAGAGGTACCCTCACCTCAAAGTTCACTACAGATTTTATTTTCTACCAATTTTTTTAGAAATGGTCGCAAAAGGATGCTAAGGAAATAAGCTTTCAAGGTACATCAATCAAAACTTACTTAAACGCCTAGGTTTTCTACAATTTGCAATTTTTTGAGGCACATGACCTTTTTTTGACCGGTACCAAATTTTGGTAGTTAAATTCAGTACCTAAAATACAATCAGTTATTATCTGCTAGAGGTTAGTCTAAACCATGTAACATTATGTATTTTTGAACAGGGAATTTCTTCAAGATTCAGAAAATATCAAGTTTAAATGGAATATGCTGTCACTGATAATGAAACAGCCGCTTGTTTACACCCTTCCCATTTCTTGAGAAACAAGGGTCATACAGCAAACTTTGATTTACGAAAGCCAAACTTCTGTTAGCTTTGAAACTTGTATTTCGCTCCTTGTCTCTTTGGAAACTTGATACAAAATGACGACTTTATTGGTGAAACATTTGCAATTTATTTTATGTTTTTATAGGGTGTAGTTTTTCTAAAAATTATAATTTAGTGAAGGTAAGTCAAAAAATTTTGGGGGTTTTGAACTGACATGATGTACAGTACTCATTTTTGATCAGTAAATATCATATAACACTTAATCTAAACTATTTAAAGTTATATATTGCTGGAAAGCAAACTTCCTAAGCTTTCAAATGAGACCGGTATTTAGCAACATATTATATTTTTTACGCACTAAATTTACTTTTATCTACTTACCATTCAAATTTGTTTGGGGGCTTTTGAGACCCCTAAAAAATTTGGAAATTCAAAAACGTAAAATTTATTATTATCGCTTGAAATTTTGTCAAATGATGCCCCAAAAGAGTAGTTTTCATACTGTGTCAATGATAAAGGGTTTGGTATTGTGGTAAAGATGTAATCTCAATTTGATTTTAGTGTAGTTGGCAAGTGCTGAGAATTTGGCCGATTTTGTCGTCTGCAACTGGGTTGTTGGTCATTTTAACCGTTTTTGGGTATAAATTATACATGTTCCGATGCGTGAGGAAATAAGCGTGATCTTTTGAAAATTTTATGAAAATCGGATGAAAAATAAAGTCACAAATCGATTTTTCTGTAAACTAATTTTGTAACTCAATTTAAAAAAATTTGAGGTAAACACTGAAAACACGAGATGATCAATCGATGATCGCGGGAGCGAAAGAGTTAAATTTACACAGCATGTCTAGAGACAGGCCAAAATTATGTGTTTAATATTTGATATGTTTATTTTATCAGGTGTAGAAATTTTTAATTGATAAATTATTCGTACTGCGTTCAAACCTGTGGGTTTAAATGGTATTCACTAGCAGAGAAAAGGCGTTTTGTGTGTTGGAGTATGCTCGAACAAACTCAAACAAGACTGAGCAGCGTGCGTTTGTGAGAAAGTTTACTAAGAAGTCACCAACAGCAAAGCAGATTTGGAGCTGGAAAAAGAAATTCGAAGACGAAGGCTGTCTCAGCAGAGCAAAAGGATCTGGACGACCAGCAACAGCAAAAGGGAAGGTCGAGTGGATTCGCCAAACACTCATGCGAAGCCCCAAAAAGTCTATAAGAACAACAAGTATGGAGACTCTGATATCTCCAACGACAGTTTGGGGGGTAGTAAGGAAACGTTTGGTAATGAAACCCTACAAACTGCAAGTCGTTCAGGCCATAACTGCAGCTGACAAGCGAAAGCGCAAACAATTCTATGTTGATATGAAAGAGAAACTTGAAGAAGATGAGTTCAATGAACGTCTTGTGCTTAGTGATGAGGCCACGTTTCATACAAATGGCAAAGTCAATAGGTATAATGTTCGCATTTGGGGCGAAGAAAATCCCCATGTCACTACTGAGCATGAGAGGGACTCACCAAAAGTGAATGTGTTTTGTGCCATCTCGAAAAACCATGTACATGGCCCATTTTTCTTTGAGGAAAATGTGACTGGCAATGTTTACCTGTGGATGCTTCAAAATTGGCTAATGGATGAGCTTATTGCAAATGAACATGAAAATTTTACTTATCAATAGAACGGTGCTCCACCTTACTGTGCGGGCTTATCTCAATGACAATCTGCCAAGGAGATGGATCGGGCATGCTAGTGGTGAAGACAATGTGATGTTGAAATGGCCTCCACGTTCACCTGGCCTAACTCCCTGCGATTTTTTTTCTTGGGATATGTGAAGACCTTGGTTTATGTCCCCCTCCCCCTTCCTGCAAATGTAAACAAGCTCAAACAAAGAATCACTATCGCACTGGAAACAGTTACCCAAGACATGCTGCATCGTGTTTCGGAGGAGCTAGACTCCCGACTTGACGTGTGCCGGGTAACAAGCTGTGCGCACATTGAACATTTGTGAAATTTTTTATGGAATTCATGTACCTTTAAATTTCTTATTCAAATTTACAGGAATAAATCTTGTTTTGGACAATATTAAAACCTGTTGAATTTCATTTGATTCGACTATTAAGTTTCGGTTATATTTACATGTCAAAATTTTTGAAACACCCTCTATAATGGCAAAGTACCGATTTAATGTGAGAGATTTTACCAAGAGAGCTTATGAAACCCACTTTAGCATGAAGTTAGGATACCAAGACAAACCTTGGGCACCCCACAAGGTGTGCAAACATTGCACAGAAATGCTGCGATTTTGGACCCAAGGCAAGGTCAGTTCGATGCGGTTTGGTGTTTCCATAGTATGGCGTGAGCCCAAACATCACCATGATGATTGTTATTTTTGCATGGTGGATATGTCTGGATGGAATCAGCAAAAGAAAGAAGTATGGTATTATCCTGATATTGAGTCTGCTCGACGACCCACACTTTATTGCGCTGAAGTTCCAGTTCCAGTTTTCACTTCCTTACTGTAGATAAAATGCTACTGGAAGCGATGGATGATACTGATAGCAGCAATAATAGTATTAGTTGCTCTTCCAGCATGTCTGCTGCAGCATCTTCGCTGAGTGCAAAACCAAAACCCTTTAATCAAGGCTAACTAAATGACCTAGTTCGTGATCTCGGCCTATCCAAGGAATCGTCTGAAATTTCGGCATCTCATCTTGGTGAACATGGTATACTGGATTCGGGAACTAAAATTACATTCTACCGTGATAGGGATGATTTTTTGATTCGTTTTGTCACTAAGGAAGATGACTTTGTTTATTACAAGGACATCCAAGGCCTCCTTTCAGAAATGGGTCTTCCAAAGTACAACCCAGATATATGGAGATTGTTTATAGACAGCTCCAAACGAAGTTTGAAATGTGTGTTACTTCATAATGGCAACAAGTTTGCAAGTGTTCCAATCGGACATTCCGTGATTGTTTAAGAACACTATCTGAATGTGAAGATGGTTTTGCAGAAACTGCACTACAGTGAGCACTACTGAGCCATATGCGTAAACTTTAAAATGGTGAATTTTTTGTTAGGACTGCAAGGAGGATACACCAAACATCCTTGTTTTTCTGTTACTGGAACGGTCGCGCTACTGATCAGCACTGGGTAAAGAAGGATTGGCCGGCACGAAATTTTGCAGTAGGCGATAAAAATATCATAAATAAGTCACTGGTGAAACGGGATTGCATTATCCTCCCCCCGCTTCACATAAAGTTGAGTCTGATGAAACAACTTGTAAAGGCTCTTGATAAAGATGATGATTGTTTCAATTGTATCGCAAAAACCTTTTCTGGTCTCAGCTGGAAAAACTTTGGTATTTTGGATGAACTCCAAATTCGCAAACTAATGCAAGATCAAACCTTCACTACTCGCATGACAGTGGCTGAGAGGGCTGCCTGGTGCTCATATGTCTCAGTGATACAAAAGTTTCTAGGTAACACAAAAGCTAGCAAGTACTGGAACATTGTGGATGTGATGCTCCAAAACTTTCAAGCTTTTGGTGCAAGGATGAGCATCAAACTTCACTATCTGTTTAGCCATCTAGACTAATTCCCACAGAATCTTGGTGATGTTAGCGAGGAACAAGGGAAGAGGTTCCATCAAGACATTAGGGCGATGGAAGAAAGATACCAAGGTCCTTGGGACTCTCGCATGATGGCAGATCATTGCTGGACATTGATCCGTGATTGTACTGAATAAAGCAATAGCCAGAAATTATACAAGCGAACTTTTCTTCAGATGAACAGTTAAAATCCAATGTGACTTGCTAGTTAATGTTTCTTTAAGTCTATGAACATCCCCATGTAACTATTTGTTACAGAGGCTGTGTTTTGCAAATGATGGACCAATACAATTCTTTGTAGTTTTTTATGATATTGAACATTGCGCGTTTACTACATAGCATGCTTAATTCATTCCGTGAATTAAGAACTTTGCCTGTTTTGGCTCAGTAATCATTCATGTCAGACCAATATCGATCAGTTACACTGAAAACACATTTTATTTATTGACCAGCTCTATATAAATGTCCATAGCCCTGCTTACGGTAAAAAATAAATAAAAATTCAAAATATCTCAAAAACTAGAGGCAATTTGCCAAAATAACGTCATTTTCGAAATCAGCGCCCCGAATTTACCCTTAAACCGCTTTCACCTCACATGCCAAAAATTTTGTTGGCCTGTGTAATCAAAACGAAAAATAAATTGATCTGAATCATTTTCTATTTTAACTAGTTTGTTAGAAGGACATTTTATGATGACAAGCTACACTTTTTATCGTGGGCGAAGGTTCCACATGCCGAATTATGATCGCTGTCATAAAGGCGACTCGATACTTACTTTCATTTTGAGGATTGGTCCATTAAGTTAATCCAGCAGTACACGCTTGCTATGTACTCAAAAGCACATAATGCAGAAAAATGAATCACTGTACAATAGGCACATTTGTGAGAAACAATAAGAGACTTGCATTATTTTGCAACAATCTTAAAAATTGCACTTCATGCGTGCTTGTGGACATTATAATTCAACTACACAATGCAAACGGTCTACTACGCTTAGCAACTTACTGTATGTATACATGAAAGTGTCAATAGGCTACACAGTTAAAAAGGTCGCCTGGTTGCATGCAATCGAAAAGCCGCTTAATTTTTCATTTTATTTATTGTGAAGCAAAAAATCCTCATGAAGGCACTTCTATGAAATAAAAAACTAACGTAATAAACGAACAGCAATAAATTATTTAAAACTGTTTTTTGAATCCCTAAAAAAGTGTGCCATTCAGTCAGATTTATTAGTGAAATGAAACACCACATTAGGTTCACTCCACAAAAAAACAATGCGCAAAGTTTTTTTACAATGCAAGGGTACTTTTCCGAAGAAGGCAACAAACAATACAAAAGTTATTTACTGTCAAAAAAGTCATAGATCTTCAAATATTTTGGTTTTGAGACTGACGTATTAATTTTTTTAATCCTTTCGCAATTTTTGTTACGTTTGTAGTACCACCGCTTTTATCTGGACAAACAATTGCACAATTTTTCCAAAGCGAAAAATGTTTTTGTTTGGCATTTTACTTCAGAAATTTTTTAAAATATCTAATTGTACCCTGTAACTATCGCATCTTCCAGGTGAAGCAGTTAGTAAATTTTTGTTTCGATTTGTGTTTGGGTCATATGTGGATAGCTCTGACGCGCAATTAATTACCTCTAGTCCCAGCTGCAGTGAAAGACGTACAGCACAGTAGCAAAATAAACAAAAAAAAGCGCAAAGAATAATTTTAATCTTACCACTTGTGGAAGAGCTGTTGGCTTGGATTGCCGTTACACTACGTTCAAAATAAGCGAATTCAATGAAAGAAAAACGATGGGAAATTGGCCGGAACCAAGCGAAATGAAGACTTAGAGGCAAGTTGAAGTTATAATCGAAACAACTACAGATAAATTCTGCTTTATGTTTATTCTCCAGCTTTGCAAAAAAGCTATAAAAAGGCTAATCATCGGACAATTGTTTTGACTTGCATCGGAGTTCTCAAGATTTTACATTGGGCTTTAATTGCTTGGTATTACTTTCAATAAAGTTAGCGCTTAGCCTATTTGGATCAATCAAGCAAAAGTCAAAAGCAAAAAGCCTGCGTCAACAAAAAATTATTCAGCTGTCATGAGGTTTACACAGATAACCACTGAGATACTGGTATCGCTGCTACATCATAAAGCTCCAACCCCATAGAGTCCAAGATTGGGAATAGCGTATTTCAAACCCTTGCTGCCGTTGGAAACCCTTTGTTTGCTTTTAGGGGTTAAGTTTAGGGAATTGAGGCCACCTCTACAAAACCACGTTTTAAATATTTGTTTGGCACTTTTCAGATTTTGACCATTTTTTTAAAGCTATTTTCAGCATTGCCATTCATCTAAAGTTTAGATGTTTAGATTCTAAACAGTAGTGACCACGACGAAAAGTTTCACGTGACTGTGAGAGCTTAAAGGCTGTATTGCTAACTATACGTTTTCCAGCAACCAAAACCCAAACCCCAGCTGAAATAGGTGTCGTTTCCGTACGACAAGGATCGGAAACCTTCGGCCCAGATCCGACCGGCCAAACAAGATCATCCGACCCGCAGCCCTTTTACAAATTGTAGTAATGATACGGTCCGCCTAGTAGCCTACAGTCAACTTCGGATATAAGAGATCCGCCGGGACCAGCTTAATCAGTCTCTTATAACCGAATTCTCTTATAACCGACTGCCGCAAAGTTCGATCCGATACCCTAAGAACCTTTTGCGTAGTCCCTTGTAAGCGAAAATCCCTTATATCTGAATCTCTTATATCCGAAGTTGACTGTATTAGTGTATTTTATTTTATTAATCTCCCCTCCTTGCGATTATCTGGCACTGTATAGCCTACTTATGAGAAACTATCCTAACAGAAATCGAACTTTATGAGTTGACTTAAATCTTTAATTCACCTTAAATGTTTTCTAACCGTATTATAATGATAAATGCAAGTAACTCCGTGCTACGTTCCTAAGCTTTTTTAAGCCTAGTCACATTCAAATACTTTCTTGTGTACTAGTACTGAAGTCTTGACACCTTATTACGCTTAAGTAAACCAAGCGTCTCCTATTCGATGACATGCTGTTTGCGTAACTAATACTTGACAGCAATTTGTGTTACATTTGCATTCAACCTCTCTTTCAATTTTGGTGGTATATTTTATTTGTAGTAGTATAGTTGCGCCCAGGGAGAGAATTGAGTGGAAATCATAGAAAGGGCTGCATAAAGGTGCTTGGCAGTTTCGATTTTGCAATTGAAATGTATGATTTATCCTAATTTTTAATTGTAAGTTCATTTTATATTTACCCTAATTAAAGAAGTTTAGCAAATAATAGTCATTAAGCATATATTTATCAATTTTTGGCAATCTGGCAATGTTGACGAAACGTGGAAAAGTTGATGCTGAGTGCCGAGCTCATAATGAAGAAGGGGAAAACAAGTAATGGTACTTTTTTGAGCAAACTGCTCAAGGCGCATCGCTTGCGTGTGGCATTACTTTTAGTACTTTTTTATTAACAATTTAAGATAATGCGTCTTTATGATTTAAAGCATACTAATTTTTCCAAGTTTACGGGTCAAACAAGAAAAAACAAACTTAGGCACCCTAAAACAGCAGAGTTCTGTATTCAAAAGCAAACCATTGAATCGGAAAATAATACTCTAGCTAGCTACAAGGTAGTACAATTAATAGCAAAAGACAAGGGACGGTTTACTGATGGCGACTTTGTGAAAAAATGTATGATCGCTGTTATTGAAACGGTATGTTCGGAGAAAATAAAACTATATTTAGATATCAGTTTTTCAGCAAAAACCATAACCCGACGAATAAGAGAGATTTCTGACAACGTGAAATATAACCAAAAAGATTGTTTTGGAGATTTACAGTTCTTCGCAATAGCGATAGATGAGAACACTGACACGACAGATACAGCTGAGTTGGCAGTATTTGTGAGTGGAGTATACGAAGATTTCCATGTTGTTGAGATTTTGTTCAACCGCTTCCTATGATGTGTACTACTACAGGAGCCGATATTCTGAAGACATTACTTCAATGCCTTGAAGCCATGAATTTGAATTTCTCAAAACTGGCTTCAACGACTGATAGAGTCCCAACAATGGTTGGAAAAATATAGGCGTCGTGTCTTTGCTTCAAAAACAAGTGGAAGACCTTGGAATTAACAACGACATTAGTCTCATTCATCAGGAAGTAAGGTGCACTAAGGTATCAAGCTTAAAGAGCGTCATATACGAGGTGCATTCAATAAGTTTCCAGACTTTTTTTGTACAGGCATTTATAATTGCCGTAAACTCGAGATATTTCAGTATGTTGTTACTATACTCCTTATGAGATGATTGACCAATTTTTTCTTGTTTAGGTGCAAATTTATAGCTACAGTAGGAATTAGAGTACACCTTACTAAATTCTGATTGTCACAGCTGGTGAATTTCAAAAATGCAATCTGGACGTGAGGACACATTAGAAGAACGATATGCGATCAAGTTCTGTTATAAACTTGGAAAAACTGCCACGGAAACGTATGGTATGCTTCAGACTGCTTATGGACCATCTTGCATGAATCGATCATCAGTTTTTCAGTGGCACAAGAGATTCAAGGAAGGCAGGGAGTCCTTGAGGGATGATGAGAGATGTGGGAGGAGTAGGGAAGTCAGAACATCAGAGATGATTGGCCAAATAAACGATTTCATGAATAGGGACCGTCGTGTTTCTATAGACACTAAGCGCACAGTTTAATGTCAGTGTGGGAGCTGTACACATAATCATTCGTGAGGAACTGAAGATGCGGAAGATTTGCGCGAAGTTCGTCCCAAGAGTGCTCCGGGAAGATCAGAGAGAAAGACGTTGCAATGACAGCAAGGAGATGGTCGAGCTCATTAATTCAGATCCCCAAGTTCTTGATGCCCTGGTAACCTGCGATGAAAGCTGGATCTATTGTTATGACCCGGAGACAGAGTTCCCAGTGGAAGCATGCTGGATCTCCCAGACCCAAGAAGGCCAGACAGAGCAAGTCCACCCAGAAACTCATGATGATCCCTTTTTTTGACAGCATGGGCATAATCTACATTCACTGGGTTCCCACTGGAATCACAGTCAACAAGGAGTACTATATTGAAGTTTTAAGGGAGTTCAGGAAGAGATTCCGTCGGAAGAGGCCAGAACTCTTCGAATCAGGTCAGTGGCATTTCCATCAGGACAATGCCCCAGTCCACAACTCCATCCTCTTTACAGACTATTTGACCCAGATGGGCATCAAGACGGTTCCCCATCCTCCCTACAGCCCGGACCTTGCTCTCTACGACTTTTGGCTATTCCCAAAGCTCAAGGAAAACCTCAGAGGCAATCGCTATTCCACAATTGAGGACATGAAAGAGGCTGTGATGAGGGTCCTAAACACGCTCACACAAAAAGACTTCCAGGGGGCTTTCCAGAAGTTGTTGGAACGGTACAACAAGTGCATTGATGTCGGAGGAGAATACTTTGAAGGGGACTAGAGTTTTTTGTGTGTACGGTTAATAAAAGTGTCCATACCAAAAAAGTCTGGAAACTTATTGAATGCACCTCGTATGTAGTGGTAAAGGCTGTGAACTTTATTTTGTTCCGAGGGTTGAACCATCGTCAATGTCGCCAACTACTTTTACAAACAGAGATTTGTATGGAGATTAGCTTTATTTCTACAATGTACGTTGGCTTAGTCGAGGCGAAATGCTACAAAGAGTGTATATATTGAGGGGAAAACAGCAATCTTTTTTGAAAGAAAACACAAATGCTAACGAATTTCGCCATTGAGAATGGGTTTTTGATTTGGCATTTTTGGTCGATTTAACATCGCATTTGAACCACATGAACTCGCAGCTTCAGGGAAAGCCTCAGTTGATACATGAGATGTGGGGTTATGTACGCGTATTTGAAACAAAACTACGACGTTGGGAAATGCAAATTATGCTCACTTTGCTACACTGCAAAAGAAAAAACCAATGAGCACTACTTCATTTGCACCTGTGATACGACATTTAAGAATTGAATTTTGATCTCGCTTTGGGGACATTCGTTCTCGCGAAAATAATATTAGATTGTTTAGTGTTCCACTTGATATACAGGTCGATGCTGCACCAGAAAAATATTAAATGAAGCTAATTGAGCTGTAGTGTAGTAACCACGGATGTGGAAGCGGAAGCTGGAAGCGGTCTTTTTCTGTGGAAGCGGAAGCGCGAAAAATTCCACCGCTTCCGCATAGGGGGGAAGAATGGAAAAAGAAAAGAAATTGGTTCTGCTATCCTTCGTAGAAGAACGAATAGGGGAGCATAAGCATTAAGAAATAAGAGCGAGGAGGAGTCGTTTGGAGAGATGTTGACCTCTACATAATCAGAGTAGGGGCCAAGCGAAGAAAGAGAGGAGGTAGAAAGCACAGAGGAGAATAAGCTCTGCTTGACGAAAATGATGACGCCGCCGCTAGCGTCTGCGACATCAGTAGAAAAAATACCAGATCGAGAGTGGGTGCGATCAGATCGCAGAGCAGAGAATCCAGGGATCTGAAAAGAGGGAGATAAATTAAGGTTAGAATCCTGGATATAAATAAGATCAACGGAATGAGACGAAATAAAGTGTAGTAGTTTAGTGCTCCTGGCGCGGAGACCCCCAGCATTCCATTGAAGAACCCTGAGAGAGTTAGGGAGGGGAAGAGAAAGCAGGAGGTAAAAAGAAACAGCCAGGAACATGAGGAGGTGGTGAGGGTGCAGAAGGAGAAGATACAAAGTGGGCGGAAAAAGGATAAGAGGTTTGAAGGTGAGGGTGGAGTGCGAGTGCTGCATTAGCGGAAGGGGGCCAGATTGAGCAGTGAAGGTATACAAGCTGGAGGAGTCCGAGGAGAAAGGCACAGTGCTGGTAGGTGTAGAATCTCCAAAAAAGCAGGGAGGGGAGCTTCAGAAGTGAGAGCTGCCAAGAGTTTTGAATCTAGAATAGGAGAGTAGTGATCACTTTAAGTGAACCCAATTAGAGCATGAGCAGCATTGTACTGTCCTACCCCTACAGGTCACATTTCCAGCGTACACTAAATAGGGAAAGACAGAGCAAGGGTTAGGATAAACGTTGCCGCTCATCAGGACAAGGAGAAGAATGAGAAGACGGGCAAGAGAAAGGCAGGAGTAGACAGAAGACAGGCCAATTTTAAAGAGGCTGCGTGCTACCCTTTTGCGGTCGTTTGGGGGCTGCACGGCGAAAAAATGGTTGGTGTAAGGGGAGTGCCCGGGGTAACTGGGACCTTCGGGAAGGCCAACAGCCATTTTGACCCAATCCAAACGGGTCTGGGACTTCACCACCACGTTGAGGCGGCTGTTGATTGGTGTAGTTTAATTTTGCTCGCTTTAAATGTACATACTATATATACGACAGAAATTTCGCACTTCACTATCCAAAAAGATCGGAGTCAATACGTGTTTTGAGGACGGATAGAAGGTCGGTAATGATAATTAGAGTTAAATTTAACTCAAAGTCAGAGTTAGTTGAGGATAGAGAAGGAAAATCAACGCTATACGGTGTAATTTGTTGTTGTGACGACAGGTTATTGTCGAGAGCTGTAATATGTAATCATACGGTTTAGATCTGAGAAGCATTAATTCATTTCTTACCACTACATGTTCTAGTTGTCTACTTTTATTCAATTGCGCTGTATAAGATTAAACTGAACCGTTGATTTGATATACAAAAAATTATCTTTCTAGTTAAAAAGGTTTTTGAGATACACATATGTTCCCATATGGGAACATTGGCAGGTTGCAGCAAAAAAACTCAAAAATAAAAAAAATTTGTAAAATATTTTTTTTACTTTTTATTCAAAATTACAAGCAGGATGCATCGTGGTACACGCCCCAACACATGCTTTTAGTCGCAACTCGTACTTTTATTTGAAGCTCGCTTTCTTTTTTTGGTTCTCTCGGTCAGAAAACCTATTTGATCCTCCTCTACATCATCTATATGTTCTTTCACTTTGAGCTCACCAGCAGGTTCAAAACCCGTTTCAAAGCCTTGAGGAACTTCTTCATTATCACTTGCTTGATCACATTCATCGCCACCAGCAGGAGTGAGTAGAACTACACTTCTTGATCTTTCTATTGTTTCTACTAGGTTTCTCACTTCTGACGTAGTAGTAGCATGAGTTACACGTCGGTATGAAGACTTTTTAATAAAACCTTTTGAATAAAACACTTTCGCTAACTACCAAAAATGTTACCCGAGCGTGATATTGCCATGGAAACTGATCACGTAATTAAAGCTTATTTCACGGCATTTTCCACCTTTAAAATTTCTCAAACAATGCAATAAACCACACCAAAAACTGTAGAAAGCTAAAGAAAAATGTTTCCTTGTATCATTTTTGCTGCTTTTTAATGCTACAAAAATTCGTTATTTAAGAAAGAAACACGTGATTGATTATATGTTCCCATATAATAACATTGGTAAGAAACGGGTTAAGTTAACTGTTGTAAAAGTAGTTGTAAGTAGTGAAGGAACTTGTAATAACTGTCTATTTGTTGAAGTGTTTAATTATTTTTTGAAGTGTAGTAACGAAATATTTGATTTTCTTGCAAGCAATTCGTGATTTTTTAATTTTTGTTAGTGGGAGTTCCGTGACAAACGCGAAAGTACATTAGGGGTTACGCGATGACAAAAAGATTGAAAAGCACTGTTCTACATTCAACGCGAGTTCTGATATCTAAGAAAAAGAAACACAGAGTAGTTCGAAACAATAAGCTTAAGCGAAGTAGGTAAAGTAATAGCAATAAATGAAGGTTTTTGTTTTCTCAAAATGATAAAGTGTAGGAGAAGGCAGGCTACAGACCCACAAAAGTTAAAAGAAATTGTCAACGGTCGTTTTTTCGTTTTTTGTTGGTGGAAGCGGAAGCGGTGGAAGCGATAGGTGTGGAAGCGGAAGCGTTTGAAAAATAACCGCTTCCACATCCCTGGTAGTAACAAGTTAAAATCAAAGTTTCGTTGTGAGCATGTATCACTGCTTGACTTTTATAAAAATATCTTGAATCCAAACGATATCCCAACTTGGTTAAACATGCCAAAAAGATGGTACCATCTTTGGCAGCACTTATGCGTGTAAACAATTATTTTCGACAATGAAACAAACCAAGACCAAGTTGAGAGCACAATTTACTGATGAACATTTGCAAGAGGTTATGCTTCTTTCCTCATCGTACTTATCACCTGAACTTCAAAAACTTTCAAATAAAACACAACATGAAATATCACATTAACGTTTTCCTGCCGGTATCAATAAATGTATGTTATATTTTATGCTGCCGTTATGACCTGTTAAAATCAGCAGTTATTCTGATTAAAATTTCAAATATTCACAACAGCACTGTTAACGGTAAATTTCTACGGCCCGCTGAGACCTTGCAGATTTAAGCTTTGGCACGCAGCTAGTAAAAGGTTGCCGACCCCTGCCGTACGACGTCAAATTTTCATTGAAAAAAAGATGATTGTTGAAACTAGAGCCGAGCCAAAGATTTTTGTGCTGCTAAAAATTGTGGCACAATCCAGCGCAATATTTTTTGAAGACAACACGGCCAGGTTACATTTAAAGTCTACCAATGATGAATTCAAACTGTACTTCACGGCAAATCTTTTCTTCATCAGCATAACAGTAAGACTAAATTAAGACATAGCTTACATAAAATCATAAATTGATAAAACTCATAACAGGTCAGCTATTTTCGCCAGACCTTTTATCAACTTTTGTCTCATCATTACTAGCGTCAGTTTGTCCAATAGCACTCCATACTTCTAGCGATATTTTTTCTAAATGCTCCCTGGGCACTGGGATGTTTCTTGGCTTAAAGTCCTCAGGCATTTTGCTTCGATCAAGAAGCATACGACGCTCCTTAAAATCGATCAGTTCTCTGTAATATCGGTAATTTGCTTGAGAAGAAACTGCTACATTTCTGGTGATGGTTTTCTGAGCACAACATAACAAAGAGTACTTGTTCAAAGTCACTGAAAAAAGAGTACTAATTTTTGAATACATCACACTATTCATCTTTGATATTAAACTGTCGATTTACTTTTCTTGTTTCCTTCATCAACTCAACAAGCTGAACAATTTGATCTTCTGAAAAATTTTGAATTGCTTCAGGAGACAAATTCTCACCTAATGTACCTTTTCCAGATTCCTGTTCCTCTAATTGGTGATGCAGGTTTGCAGCATATGCAGTCCACTGTTGCATAAACTGAGGAACACGCTCTGGCGTGCAGTTCTTATGCTGTCGAAATTCACTTTTAACGTAAAGGTCACCAAGTGTTTTCAAGTCAACAGGTAAACGTTCATGTAACCTCAATATTACTTTATACAAATTTAGTACATTTCTCGAGTGTAAATTTCCTGCCATTTACACAAAAAACACTGCATAAACATTATAAATTAATACTTTGACAATAAAACAAATCAAAATGTACATAGATCAGTTTCTACTAGAGACTAGTAATCAGCATTTTTAAATAAAAACTGGTTAACTCGTTTCACTTGATAACAGATTTAGCAGTTAGCACTAAATTCACCGGGGTATATCTGAAATTTAAAAAATTTGTGTTGCATTTAAACTGCAACAATTGTTTTACACCCATATAATTCTACCATGTCTGAGTAGATATTGCATACTATTAGTTTTCATCTCATTTTAAACCTTTAAAAATTTTCATTTAAAACTGCAGAGATAATAAAGTCATTGTCTAAAGTGAGGGATATAAATGTGTTTATTATTATCACTAATATAGTAATATTTTGCACATTACTCTTAGGTTTAATACAAACTATTGGAGGAGTTCAATTTTCAAGTTTGCGCATCCTACAGTACACCATGATAGGTATGTGATTGGCATACCTAAAGTCATTGGCACCATTTACCAAAATCAAATAAAGTCAAACAACTGCTGACTAGATGCAATAATCATTTCCCAAATTCGCCAAATAGTTTCTTGCAGGCCAAGTATGACAATGAAAACTACACAAAACAATCTTGTTGAACTCTGTAAGAGAAATTCGTTCTGGACTTTTGATATATAGAAGCATATTTGGCTAGTGTTTGTTTCAAGCCCTCACCGTAGAATCTCGACATACTTTATCAAACTGTGTCACATTTTCAAACTGATACAATCAAGTGCTCTTTGCTTAGCCAAAACACAAGCAATTGATGTTTTGTGTCAGTGTTTAATAAATGTAGTTTGTGGTGTACTGAGCACTACAGTGATAAGAGTTGGTACTATTGAAAAAACAATTTAATAAGATTTATGTTGGCCCAAAAAGTGGTGATAAATGCATGCTTTTTATAACATTAGATTTGAGTATACTTTAGGTACTTTTGACATTTAAAAATCTTGTTTGATTTTGTCAATACATGTCCTTATGATGTAGGCTAAACAAGAATAATTTGGGACATGGGGTAATTTAGAACAAGTTGGTATAAACAGAGTTATTCTCAAATATTTGAAAAAAGTTGTTGACTTGGGCAATTTTTTGCAAGTTCAAATGGGGTAGACTAATAAATTAAAATAATACAAAAAAGTACAAAACATAAAAAATTAGGAACTATTGGATTTGCTTTTAAAATCTGATCTAAATTATATTTAAATCAAAAAAAGTACATGGCTATAAATTATAAAGGGTTGCCAAGTAATCTGGGAGGATTTCAAACAATATTAGTCTAAAATTTGGACATATTGGGGGAAATTAGAGCAAATAATTAAAATGCAATATTTGTGGTTTGGTATAACACAGACAATTCACACATAACTGGAAATTATATGTTAATTTATAACATTTTTAGCATACACAAAATACTATGGAACTAAAAAAAAAAGCCAACAAACAAGTGAACACCAAAAAAAGTGTCTTAGTCACTATGTAAGCATGAAAATGGCAACACTCTAAAATTGTGATTTTTGAAAATGGCTCAACTGATTTCAGGAAAGACTTCTTCCAGAGCAAGAAAAAAAAGTCTATGAAAAATATTTTGGAGACAGTTGATTGTTATTTCTGGCTCATTTAAAAGTTTAAGCAAAAAGTCTTGACATTTAACTCTCATATTGGCTAAGCACTAGAAAATCTTTTTCTCACCTCCTTCAGCTTCTGCAAGAGCATAATTCACTATGAAGTGAATTTCAATCCCTAACTCACAGGTCAGCAGGTGATTTACACTTGTATAGGGTAGGACAGCAGAAGGCAAACTGTGAGCCACAGCCCAATGTGGGGCCTACTGATGCTTATAAGAGGGCAGTACACAGCCAGCAGTTGTGAGCCTCATGATAAGGTTATTTTTTCATGATTCTGGACAATTTTAGCAACGTTTATATTCTTTTTTTGTCTCGGAAAATCCCAGAAATATGTAAAAATGATACAAATTAGCTGTAGTACATAATTACATAACAGTATTATGACTGTGTACTTTGTATTCATCAACTTTACTTACCAGGGTTGCCAGAATAAATTTTAATCTGGATCTAGGTAAGACTTGGACTTAGATGTAAGAAATCTATACCTTTTTCCATACTAATTGAGAATAGTTGCAAACTAAATGGAATAGTTGAAAACTAAATGAGAATAGTTGCAAAGTAAATGGAATAGTTGCAAACTAAATGAGAATAATTCTTGGGGTGGTTATAAATTGGCATAGTACAGGCATAGTGATGATAACTATATAAAGCTTTTAATGTGAAATTTCATTACACCCTTTCAATGCTTATATCTAAACTCATAAAATTAATTTTTTTTAAAAGGAAAGAGGTAAGGCTTCTTTATGTTGGTGCAACTGGTTTTTGGTCGCACACCTCCCCTACTATCTTTGTACCGGTAGTATATCTACTATGCCTATCATGCTTGTACTATGCCTACTAAGCCTATGCTATGCCTGCTATGCCTGTACCATGCCTATTTATAACCACCCCAAAAATTATTCTCATTTAGTTTGCAATTATTCCATTTAGTTTGCAACTATTCTCAATTAGTTTGCAATTATTCCATTTAGTTTGCAACTATTCTCATTTAGTTTGCAACTATTCTATTTAGTTTGCAACTATTCTCAATTAGTTTGCAATTATTCCATCTAGTTTGCAACTATTCTCATTTAGTTTGCAATTATTCCATCTAGTTTGCAACTATTCTCATTTAGTTTGCAACTATTCCATTTAGTTTGCAACTATTCTCAATTAGTTTGCAACTATTCTCAATTAATTTGCAACTATTCCATTTAATTTGCAACTATTCTCAATTAGTATGGAAAAAGGTATAGATTGTTCTCAAAAATTTGCTCAATCATTTTAAAACAGAGGTGTCCAAACTACAACCTGCAAGCCAAACCAAGCCCCCAAAGACTTTTTATCCGGCCTGCAAAGACCCTTTTTATCTGGCCCACAGAGCCTTTTTCACAATTGCAAAACAAATTTACAGCATAAAAAGCATAATTTGTGACAGCAAGAGGAGGTGATGACCTTTTTTTTTGAAGATTTTCCAGTTTTTGGGCAAGATAAGGTGTTCTCCAATGCTGCTGACCATTGGTTCCCACCTACTTTGAGTTAACTCTACCCACGGGTCTTTAAAATGTCAGCAAGGTGACCCTCCATGCAAAAAGTTTGGACACCCCTCTTTTAAAGTATGGAATATTACTATGTCTATATGGCTAGTGAGCAACAAGAATGGTTTAAGACTTCAAACCAACTTTGTACTGAACTTGTACAAAAACTGTACTATACTAGCTCCAGTCACAGAAACAATGAGAATTGCTGAAACTGCAGACGTGCAATAATCAGAAAATTAGTGAACTTTAGCTGATTATCATTACCAATTAGCATAAGCAATATTAATTTGATTGATTAAACTTATTTCAGATTTAGTTAATTACCAGCAGATAATTTTATTCAGCTGATACCAAAAGCATTGCTGCTAGTGTGCAACATTTGATGAACGTGGTGAAAAATTATAGACTCACTTCATTTGAACTTATCCTATGATTCCTCAGAATCAAAGGATAAAGGTTATTTTTGTCTTGGAATCCCAGGATAAGCAGTACAGGTGGTTATAAATTGGCATAGTTCAGGCATATTACCTGATTACAGACATAGTAGGCATAGTACAAGGATAGCACGATATTACTGTAGTAGAATAGGTGTACTACCAAAAAACAGTCACACCAATATAACAAAGCCTCACAAAAAATAATTATTTTTTGATTTTATGAGTTTAGACTAAGCATTGAGTGGTCAATGCAATTTCACATTAAAAGCTGCAATGTATTTTTTGACAAAATTGAATTTGTTGTTTTGCTAATTGTATGTAAATTTGAGTATAATTTTGAATGGATATTGTTACATTACAAAAACCAAAAAGGTTGTAGTAATCAACTGCAGTTGGTATTTGAGCGAGTTTATATTTCCCTTGACCTATAGAACTATGCCTACTGTGCTTGTACTATCCCTTACTATGCTTACTATGCCTCAGTGCCTGTTTAGTACTACCATAAGTAATACTGCCAAATTTGAAAAACCCCCACATGATGCATAGAAACAATGATTATTGACAATTTAACCATTTCTCAAAGTTGATCTCAACAAAAACATATCACCTGTAAATAAAAGTAGAACGGTACTAAATCAAACAATTTTCATAAAAAATCCAGAAAATTTACTTTCAAAAAGTAGATCACCAAAATATCGTCTTCAACTGACAAATTGTGGTCAATTTTGAAAGTATGTTCAAACTTTGTCTAAGTTTAATTTCTCAGATGTTGAATAAGTCTTCAGCAATAAATGAAAGATGGATCTGGGCCATCATAAAAAGTATGCAAATAAATGCAGTCATGAGAAGCAATGCATATTAATGCTAGATTATGGATTCTACCTCTACTGTCAGTAACTGTCTCAACACCAACAGCACAGCAGGGTTGTTAAAAAATTAAGCAATGCTTTGTATCGAACAGAAAGTGCTGACTTAACAATCATAAACTATGCATAAAGAACTTCGGCTCAGATTATGGTTACCGTTATTATTAAGCAGTGGCTATTTCGCCGTCGACGGCAATTTGCCCTTGGAATCTATTTTGCCGTAGTCATTCACGTGTGTTTATATAGCCATATTTACTACAATTACACAAGTGACACTGTGGTGTGGTGGATAGTGCACTGGTCGTGAGATACCATGGTTGCGGGTTCGAATCTCTGCTGGCAGGGCATTAAAAGAAAGGCAGTGTTTACCAAAGGGGCAGGCCCGATATGTAAATGTACGGGGCAGTGTACACTGGAAGGGAATGTACAGGGTGGGGGATAGAGACCTGGGGGTGCAAAATTTTTTTAATTGGTTTTCAAAATTGACCAATCAGAAACGACCAAAAGTCACATGTTTAGTACATCATTAAGATTGACCAATTACAAATAACTCAGGGCAAAATAGTCTCCATGAGTGTAAATTGCCACCGACGGCAAAATAGTCACTGCCTTATTAGTACTATTGTTGATTGACACGGAAAAATCTGCATTGAGCACGTGCCATTGCAATATAAAAAATAATGGAAAGAACAAGCTAGCTCTTTTGCTTTCATACCAAACCTTTTTAAAGGCCAATAAAATTTGACCTAATTAGGACAAAAAAATTTGAGCCCAAATGATATGCTGACGGTCACTGTGTCATTTAGGACAATTTGTTTTTTTAATTAAGTCATTTTGTTTTGGCAGTGGCTATTTTGCCGTCGACGGCAATTTACCCTCAGAGACTATTTTGCCCTGAGTTGTTTGTGATTGGTCAATCTTAATGACGTACTAAACATGTGACTTTTGGTCGTCTCTGATTGGTCAATTTTAAAAACCAATTTAAAAAATTTTGCACCCCCAGGTCTCTATCCCCCACCCTGCACACTCCCTTGCAGTGTACACTGCCCCGTACATTTACATACCAGGCCTGCCCCTTCAGTGTACACTGCCTTACTTTTAAAGCCCTGGCCAGCTGAGATTCGAACCCGAAACCTTAGAATCTCAAGACCAGCGCTCTATCCACTACACCACAGAGTCACTGGTGCGAAAATAGCAAATTTGGCTATATAAACACACGTAAATGATCACGGCAAAATAGATTCCAAGGGCAAATTGCCGTCGACGGCGAAATAGCCACTGCCTTTTGTTTTTTATTGGAAACTTTAAGCCACCTGGCAACCCTGGAACTTTGGACTAGAATTGGACTCGCATTAAATAAGTAATTTTTGGAGCCTTTGAGGTAGCAGACCAAGCCGAAAAGCTATCAAACCAGCATGGTCAACTACCACAACATCTTCTCAATTACCCAGCACACATTTCTGAAAGTTTTCAATTCTTGATGTCTCAGCAGCGGATAGAGTTAATTGAAGAATCTGTATTTCCGGCAGAGATGATTGCGGATTTGGATTTATATTCTCGGATTTAATCATTTTTTGAAGATTTGGGTCGGAATTGATTTTTTTTCAACAATGGATTTGGGTTTGGACTTACTCTTAATCATTTCCATGCTTTTTTTTTTTAGATGTTGAAATAAAATCAATTTATCACTCACTGTTGATTACCTACGTTATTAGCTAGTTGATATGAATAGTAGAATCAATAAATCTGCTGGAATTTCTCCCACCTTAGCATGTGAATTCTGTAACAGCCAACTGCGGTGAACAGGAGCAACGATGCAGTGCTCTCTGAGCAAAAGAGCAATTTACCTCAGGGGAAAATATTTGATGATTGGATTTGTGAAATACTGAATACCTGAAGCTATAATAGGCTTAAACAATGCAGCCATGCTTAAACGATTTTCATTAGTACTCCCTGCTTACATAGTAGCTCTACCAAAAGCCTTGTAGCGGATTCTAACCCGGTTATTATGTTAACAGTGCTTTTGATCTAAGTTGTCTTGCATCACCTTCAGTCCCGTAGCACTCCAACTTCGGCCCCCCCCCAAAGTAAGCACAAGAGCCCCTGCGCACAGGTCATATCACTTTAGAGGTGTAAAATTGAAAAGCTGCATTAAGAAAATACACCACAATTTCTACATAAGTAAACAGGCTAATGTCAGAATAAAGCATGCCGATACCGAAGGTGCAAGTCATAAAAAATTCGGCACCGATGCCAGAGTTCAGTTGGACATTTATGCAGACACTGCGAAACGAAAGCAATGACACTATGAAAAAGTTATAAAAACACAGTATCATTTAAATAGTCTGGAGCGAACCTTTTTGTTCGCAAATGCTGTTATGACATTGTCATAATCAAGAGATCGGGCGCAGTCATTTTCGATTGACAACATGGCTAATGAAGATAGTCTACTGTCTGTCATAGACGTTCTATTAAAAGTTTTGATCAGTTTCAATTTGCTGAAGCTTCTTTCAGCGCTGGCAACAGTCACGGGGCAAGTTAGTAAGATTCGAAGTGCGATGTACACATTCAAATAAATGAGTCTTTAGAAGATAGTTCAGAAAGTCTTGAGCCGTATTGAGATTGCGTTTTTTTTGTAAAATTAAAACAAACCGCTGTAGCTCAGCGCTCATTTCATCAGAATCAATGTCACCGAACTTTTTTTGGAACTCTTTACAGCAAGTAAGAAGAGCATTTTCTTGTTGCACAAGCAAACGTTTGTCTCGTGTGTACAAAAACGAAAAGGCGGAAGAAACCTCACGTAACAAATTAAAGCGCTCCTTTATTGACATAATAGCCTGGTCTACTAATGGATAGAAAAAGTTGCTTTTAAATTTCAGTTCAGGAGTAGCTCGTTGTTCCTCTTCACCTTGGTAATCAAACAATCTTCTTTTCTTTCCACTTCTTGACGGAGGAAAAGAAGGATCAATATCCAATTCCTGTGCTATTTCAACAGCAGATGTTGCGGCACTGTCATAACCCGTTGTGCGATAGTTTTGCAAAAACTTTTCAGTTGCCTGGATTTCCGTTTCCATTGTATGAAGGGAGACTCCATACGATTGAAGAATCTTGCTTGCTTTATTGACTTGGAATAGGATATCATACCAAATAAACACCGACAAAAGAAAACTCCATTTTGATAAATGAGCTATCAACGATTTTGTTTCTGAGGCAGCTCTTCCATCTTTTCTTTCTATGGAAATGGCTTCCAAGTCTTTCAGTGCCAGCAACACCTCTTTTAAATTGTATCGAAGAGGTTTGATGCATTTAATTCTGTTTTCCCAACGAGTATCAGATTGTGACTTTATGGACAGCTCCACATGTTTCTTCAAAATTTCCCAACACTGAGCAGAGGAAGAAAACAGCACATACAATCTTGTAAGTACTCCAAAAAATGTCAATGCTTCCGTCGATCAATTAGCACTGTCAACAACAACTAAGTTAAGGGTATGGTTTGCACAGGGCACGTAAACAGCTTTGGGATTGATGTCTAGCATTCTTGCTTGGACCCCAGAATGTTTTCCTTTCATGTTAGCACCATTATCATATGACTGACCTCGACAATCAGACAATTCGAGTTGCAGTTCGGTCGCTTTTTCTAAGAAAGCGTCCAACAAGCTTTTCCCAGTACTGTCACTTATTCTCAAGTAGCCAAAAAATGTTTCTTTAACAACAGCAGCTTCTTCATTACATAGTACATAACGGAGAATGACAGACATTTGTTCATGATGTGACATATCTGGAGTGCAGTCCAAAATTATAGAAAAATATTTTGCCAATATCAATTGCTGTAAATTTTCTTTTTCAACTTCTGTCGCTAGCAATTCAATTAGTTCATTTTGTATGGTAGGACTCAAATAGTGATCTTTAGTGTTTTTATTCTTGATTCTGTCTTGAAGCTTTTTTAGGATCGGATCTCTTCTTGCCAAAAGCTCAAATATACCCAGAAAATTTCTATTGTGAGGAGATCCTAAGACTTCTTCAGATCCTCTAAAAGCAAGATTCCTTTCCGATAGAAACAAGGCAATGTCGATAAGTCTCTCTAAAACATTTCTCCAAAAACGTCTTTCATTGAAAAAAATATTCATCTCGCGTTTGTCGATAGTGGATGAATTTCTTATCCCTTCAGCTAGCAACATCCATTGACTGCAGCATTCTTGGTGGGAAATGCCGTTTTCATGGTCTTTCAGTTTTTTCGAAAAACCCTCCCATGTATTTATACCACTACAAAAGGGGCTTAGTGTTTTTCCAAATAGCTTACAACAAAAGCAAAAAACTTGATCTGATTCCCCAGAATAAACTAGCCACGACCGTGAAACACTTTCACCATTAGGTAACACACGTTTATAATGGTTGGAGGAAAAACGTCGCCTTGGAGTTGTGTTATTATATGGAAAATTCATTATTAGTTGATGTGGTCCACGCTTTACTATATCACATTGTTGAGCATGAGAAATACTTTCAGGCCATTTACATGGGTCATCAGGGATAGGGGTAAATTGAGATTCAGTTATTTTTGATATTGAAGGTTGCGTATTGGCAGGTAAATCACAACTTACATTTTCTGGAAATTCACAATCACTTTGATGCTGATCGTCATAGTTTTCTTTTTCTTGTACACTATAGTTTTCTTCATCCCTCTCGGTACTAGTGCCAGGTCTACTCTGCTCAGTAATCTTGAAAAAATCTGTCATCTTGGGCAATTTCGCTACAGCATCTCGAGCAGTGGCTGCTTCTTTTCTCTTTTGAGCACCACTTTTTGAACGTTTCATTCTATACAATGTCAATAAAATACTTTATCTGCACTCTGCAGTGTATATATATTGTCCCGGTATTTATAGCCAAACAGAATTCCAGACCATTCTATGATTGTTGCGTAACAACGGCATTGTTACGTCAATCGAATATTCAAGATTCTACCAGAAAATCAATCGAAATATTCTAGATTCTGCGAGATAAAATGACGTCGCATTCACTTATGATGTCACAAGCCAATTTCTTCCTACAGTTTAAATCGGTTGTAAACAAGTCTGCTGAACTGAAAATAGTCACGTAGCCAAAAAGCAATTTCAGACTAACTTGGGCCCCCAAAGTTGGCCTGGGCCCCCCCCCCAATTGGGGGGATTGGGGGGCGGCTGCTACGTCTCTGATCACCTTATCTTTTCAGCGCTTTTAGTTAACTACTTTGTTTGCGCAGTTTAGTTAATTAGGGCACAGTTTAAGTTTCTGATTTTGCTTTAAACATGTTTGAAGTTGTTGAAATGATTTGACTTTGTTTTTGCGGTGTTCAGTTCAGTTCAGTTCAATTCAATGCAATGCAATACAATTCGATTAAAGTCAGTAAATTCGGTTAAATTTAGTTTACTTGTTTCTGTTTATCTCAATTCATTAAATGGATCCATTTATTTGCTAATATTTTGATCAACTAGAAAGAGCGAGTGCAAGGATTTATAGTTTTGTAAGTAGCAATTGTTAGTTATCCAAACTAGCCTTTTGCTACAGCCTAATTACAATTGATTATCACAAATGGTGTTTAAGATTCTGGTTTTTACAAGTGTAAATTTGTTTTATTTGGATGTGCAGTTTGCTTATAACTAGGCCTACCATATTTTCGTTGCCCAAAAAGAGGACAAGTTTCGTCAGCAAGTAAAATACAAGTAGGATAAGACCATCCCCTAGGCTACATTCAGCAAACGTTACGGCAAAAAAATAGACAATAAAACAAGACAAATTTATTTGTCAGATTCAGCCCATGAATATTTTGCGGTTGCCCCAACTTTTTTCTATAAGAAAGGATCAGCTTTAACGTGATTATAAAATTGAAAATCGCTACGTCCTTTTTTGAAACAAGGGTGCTTCTGCCGTAGTTCATCAGAAAACACTTTTTCTCTTTGGCATCATTGTTTAGCTTTATTTAGCTTTCCAAATTTTACTTTATAATAATTATATTAATCTAAATGGTAAAAAAGAGGACATTAGGCTACTTTTTTAGTGTCCTCGGAGGACCATTCATTTTTTTTAAAAAAAGAGGACAAATCCTCTTAAAAGAGGACGTATGGTAGCCCTACTTATAACTGCTAGGAATATCACCACTAATGAATGGCGTACAGAGGGGAGCTCCTATTCAGTGGTGGGATTCATATTTTTAAAGAACAGATTCCCTCGCTCCCGGACTCACTGACAACAGGTTCTCTCATTATCACAGTCTCTAGAGCATGGGCCCAACGATCGGTTCTTGGGATTATAAAAACTCCAAGAACCGGTTCTTGTGAACACGTCCAATCTCATCACTGCTTCTATTGCATGCCCCCTCAGGAAAATGTTAAACATTATTTTTAGACATTATGCTGGTAACGGTAAGTTAACAGCCAAATAACATGTTCTACAGTGATAGAATTAGTTTAAATATCAAAGGTCTTGAAGAGCATTGTCTGTTTTGTGCTGTTTGTTATTCTTTTCGACAAATCACTCAGCCTTTTCGGCGGACCAGACGTACAATTTGAACGGGATAGTTCCGTATATTTTGTATTTTTCAGACGTGCCGTCGTTTTTAATGTTGTCCGATTCTTTACCAAAAATTGTCGCAATAACGAAAAAACAGAAGCACAATGTTTTTGCTATTAAGTAGCGTTTATTCTCTAGCTTGCTATAAACACATCTTTTTATTATATTGTAGGATTTCTCTTTTGCTTTTGTGAAAGTAAAGCTTCTGTTGAATTTTTGATTCGGAACTTGAAGAAATACGTTATAAAACTTTTTTGCTTTTATTTTTCTAAAAAATGTACATTTCTAAACAATGTACAAGATAAACATATCGGTTGCACCGTTTTTGCCATACAATGTCCCGTTTTTATCTCTTCAAAATATGGTCAGTCTATGCATGGTTGGCGTAAGGGCAGCCCCCCACTTCATGAGCATGGCCTGCTTTATTCGAGTGCATGGCTACTACTCTGGAGATATTGTTTATCTACTGCACTGTCAGTGACGTTTCCCATATCACCTCATATTACGTTGAACATTTTCGAGATTTATTTCAAAAAAATGAAAATAAAACTTTAACAAGTCTATGCAATTATAAACGCCATTTTGTCCGAGTCTTTGTTATTATGATGTGATTATGAGCTCAATGAAGAAGTAATTAATTTGATTACACTTTGCAAAATCAACTTTAGTATCTTATTTTTACAAATTCCTTGCCTAAGCTGTAGAGCAAGGGAGTCAAACTAGTGACCGGAGACGCAATGTTTTGTGGCTCGCGTAAGGATTTTGTGGCACAGTGCATATGCCTAGCCTCCAAATTTGGTCTTCGAAAAATTGTTCTCTGAAGGAAAAAAACTTTTAAGTTGAAATGCTGTCATGAAGTAATTGTAAGCAACTGCTACATGTTACGGGTTGCATAACAGGTTACGGTGACAGAGACGTAGGGTCTTTTTTTTTAAACGTCAACACCATTTCGGGCTACATCACACGATTTCTGGAGATCGTTACCCGGGGAAATGGTGATCTCCGAATAAAATACCGTGGCTGGTGTGCTGCGAAATTGGATCAACTGGTTTCTTGTGCCGGCAGACAAATAAGTTTGGGGATCACTGATGTATAGTCTTGTCTGCTAAGATTTTTTTTTAACCGAGTTTGGCCCGTATAAAATTCAGATATGTAAATATGGCCCACAGCTCTAAATGAGTTTGACACCCCTGCTGTAGAGCATCAGCTATATTTTCAGTATTTTTGTAGTTTTAATTCATTTGAGACCCAATCAAACCCAAGGGACCATATTGAAGCGAGAAAAATAAACACATGCACGAAAAAAAGATATAGACAGGACAACAAGAAACAAACAAGCAAACGCAATAAGCCTGCAGTGCATTAGATCTTGTTTATATTGATTTAAATCTGAGATGCAGGTGTAGCGCAACGGCAAGCATCTGACTGTAGTCCAAGTTAAAATAAGTGTACTCCGGGTGGCGACTAGTCACTTCTATCATGATAGCTACTGAACGTAGATGGCGAACCATATATAAATCCAAGTGTTGTTGGTGACTTTCTGTTTGTTGTTTGTAGTTGCTGAGGTTGCTACATAATTCCCCTCCTCAAGCACGCGCAGCTGGCGGAGACGTGCGTAAGAACAAAGGAGATTGCTGAGGTCGCAACATGCCTTCCCTGCCAACGCTGAGAGAATGAGGCTTGCCAGCCGAACTAAGTGAGATTCCCATCAAGACTTCAATTGGAAGGCGATCTTGACGTTAGGGCTCGGCGATTCGACAATGGCTTGTGCTGCTTGACTGAAGACGCTGCCGTCCAACTTCATCGGGGAAGATGTAGCTTCATCGCGGGGTTACCATTGTAGCGCAACGGCAGGCATCCGACTGTAATTCATATTAACATGAGTGCACTCCTTGTGACGACTAGTCACTTCTGTCATGATAGCTACTGAACGTAGATGGCCATACATATACATGTATAAATCCAAGTGTTGTTGGTGACTTTTTGTTTGTTTGTAGGTGCTGAGGTTGTTACACAAGCAATTTAGTGAACGGGACGCTATTTCAAAAAAAGTTATACAAAGTATTCATATGAATTTAAGTACTACCGCTTATCACTGCCAATAATTTATTATATCGACCAAAAAAGGAGGAGGAAAACAATGTACAGGAATTCATTACCCAAAATAATATCTGTTGCAGGACCGCTTGCACCGTGCAACAAAGAAATACAAACATTTACGGATAAGAGCATCAGATGTATCAATATTGGCCACCGCATGACCAGAGCATGCACTACAACAACGAGGTATGCCGTGTATAGCGTCCCGGCGAATAGGCCTAGACGCTAAGAGATGCCAGTTGATTCTAAATACTCTCACCCGTCGAACTTCCACGCAGGTTTGTAAAGGATGTTTATTTGAATAGAAGCGTGTATGGCAGGGCGTCAACAGGTAAGGTAACTATATACAAAAGAAAGAAAATTAACAATTTGCACATATAGGTATCAATTATCGGCGCACACATCACATGTATATATACCTGACGTTGGACGAACGCAGGCTGAAACCCAAAAACCATCAATAAACTTATTTCGATATCCTGCTTGACATGAAGACAAAATATATATCCAATTGTTTGTCCATAATCAAAACAACATGCAATTAAACCAAACCAAATTCAATAAACCAGCACTTATTCAACCAGACAATACAGTAACATGTAATACAAAAAACAGATTGTTAGCCCTCAAAACTATCCAAATGTCAGATAAAGCCAATCAATTACAAAGAGAAAGGACTTGCTGGTACACATGCTGTACAACTACACCTTAGGGCCTTATTCACCAAGTCGAATCAAATTGATTCGTCGATCAAAATCAAAGTAAAATCAACTGATCTTACCTTGATCGAAACTTGGGTTTCGTATTCACCAACTAAAATCGAACTAAAATCAGTTGATTCTCGGTTCGATTTTGATCGCCGAATCAAACCGTAGCCAAGATGCAAATTTGCTCAGTGATGCATGAAAACCAACTATTTTTAAAAAATCGCACAGGGAGTTTTATTTGAAAAGTTGTGGTTGAAATATAGTCCAGTCGGACATATGTTTTATAAAAGCATACAAGGTGTTTTCACAGGTATTGGTTTGGTGAATAGATTTTCATTGCTGCAAAAGCTGTGGTGGCTTTAAATTACTAGAGTAGGCAAGGCAAGCAGTGAAAGCAAGGTAAGCGGTGTAGAAATGATGGGCAAGGTAGGCTGTGTGGGCAGTGTAGGGTAAGTAGGCAGTGTGGGGTAGGTAGGCAGCGAAAGCAAGATGCACTGCCCACATTGCTTACAGTAGTAATTTAGAGACAGCCGAAAGCAGTAGGGTAAATAAATTCAGCAGCTTTGAAAATTTTTTGAAAGAGATGACTGTGGCAGAAGGTAAGTAGGGGAAAGCGGGGCAACGAGGGACACGGGACAGACAGTTTAAGTTGTGTTAGTACAGTATTAATAGATATTTTACGACATAGTGGGCTATTGAAAGCAATATTAGTTGTTTGTAAAAATCTCTAAAACCAGTTTTCATTTATCGGAAAGTGTTTTTTTGAGAGCATCATACTGATTACAGATGTTAATCTAAGGATAAATAGCTAGCTAAGATCAAATTACCCATCTTAAATAAACAACTAGAACATGCTGATTATCTAAATGTGCTAATGAAAACAAAGGTTGCTAATGAAAATAAATATAATGTTGCCAACTAAATTCTGAATTGATAGATATTACAAGGAATGTTTAAGGTCACAACAGCTACACCGTGAAGATAGCGAAAACAGTCATTATATGCAACACGCAATCATCTAAAACTTTGGAATATATACCGAACCCATAACTGACAAGCATAAACCGAGGAACAATGTGCTTTAAACAATATGTTTTTGATACGTTCCGAACTTCTGAAAAAATTAAGTTTCAATTTGTTTTCGAAGGCATAAAGATATTTTATCTGACGCGTTATACCCAGGTCACCATGCAGTTTATCTGATAAATACATGCCCAAATACTTAACAGAATTCACAAATTCAATCAGTTTTCCATCTAATTGTAAAATTCGTTCGAAAGACTTCGTAAGTAACGTGTGAAACAAAACACCAAAAAATTTGCTGGCATCAAAAACAATTTTGTGATGTGGAGCGTATTTAGCACAAAGGGTCATTATATCTTGTAGACCTACCACACTAGGGCAAAAGCAGCAAAGATATCAGCCTATATTATGAGATGTGGTTAAATTTTATATTGCTTATAAAGCATCCAGTGTGCGCTTTGTTAAGCTCATGTGATAGATCGTCCATGTAGATGGCAAAACAGAAAACAGAAAAAACAGAAAAATTGCTCAAAAATGATCACCAACATCATACTGTAGCAAACCGCTATCTATTATTGTCTATCAATAACCGTGACTGGTTTCCATCCCATCCGGTTTTATCAGGCCTGTACAAGAGACCCAAAAACACTACTGTCCATCGCTTACCACGACCATTTTGGCTCTCCATTTTCACAGCAGTTTGTATTGTAACACATATTTTCGAAAACGTTTTCTTTAATACATGCTTAGCAAATCTGCAACATCACGAACTTCCAATACTACACCCAGAAATTCGATTTTACCCCATCCGAGGTAATTTACCCCGGTTTTCCGAGCGCTGTTTTAACGCACATCGTTTTACCATCGACTCCTTTTTTTGTCCACTGTTGTCAAATTTTATTTCCATTTCAAGCTGATTTGGGAAAAAATAAAATGATTGATTGATTGATAGATGCAGCAGCGACGTAGAGCTCAACTTGAAGCATTTTAATGATAAGTCACCATCAGTCCACAGCGCCATGCTGATGTAAATGACAGCCGGTATTGATTCCTCATTGCAGTTTGCAAAAAAATTACTATTTGATATTTTAAATGCGAATGAGTACGTTTGCGTGGCCGTAAAAAATCTTGTAGGTTATTTTTACGAGACCAAAAGAAAAATTTCTGTAGGCTTTTTCACGTTGTTGTAATCAGCGTCGTAATCTGGTGAGAAATTTGTATTTTATTTGTGAATGATCGAAGCGCAACATAGGTGCTATTTGGGAAATACGTGATGTTCCTCGGCTGTTTGCGAGATCTTTCAAAAGATCATTAGCCATTCACAAGATCCACTAAGAGAAAGAAACTTGGAATTAGGGCCGTCGCTACGGAGGGGGCTGTGGGCCATATCTTCCTGAAAGTACCTGTACCCTTCTGTTTTGGGCTACCATAAATTCTTTAGTTTACTTATAGCAGGGTTCCGCAACTTGCCCTTTGCGAAGTGAAATTTTGTAACCCGGGATGGATGAGAAACCAAACAAATCTCTTCTAGAAAAAGTGATCTCCAAAAAAGGAGATAGATCTAAATGTTGAATTTAGATGTACCACACGTAAATTTGCTCTTCGAAAACATTGTGCTTTAAAAAAAATCAAGGAGCCAATACTTTTGGTGTGGATAACAAGTGCGACCGACCGGTTCTTACAAGAACGTTCAAAAAGCCTGTATTAGCTTTATAATAATTCAAAAAGACAGGCCCGCTAAATTTCAATTTTGCACTTGCAAGGAATTCTATCTGTAAAACTCTATGATTTATTTCAGTGCTCCCTCACTTTGTGCTTGTGCTTCATCGCTGTGTTTATTTTGGTGACGACACTGCATGGAACGCGTTTCACGGACGCACTATCACATGGCCTCAGAATCGTAGCTGCTAAGACGTTACGTTGCTGTTACTGTTTGAGTTCTTATCGTTGAAAATATTTCTACTTTATTTCGTTAAGTAAAGTCCTTGTAGCCTAATAACACAACTTATGTCTAAACCACGTATGTGCGGTAGTAGGAGTTTGTAGCCAAGAAACGAAATTGTCATTAAACCGGGATATAGACCAACAGGATTGGAGAGTGCATTCACAGCTACGTAGTAATCGTTGCGGAAGCTGAGACGTGCCCTACCGTAGGCCTACTGGTAATGCATGTTCACCTTGTTTGCATCTTTTCAAGGTTGTTGTCACCCGACCCTTTCCTCAGGATGGGGACATAGCGGAACTTCCCAGGGCCCGAACCATTGGTAGTAGACAACTAAACAAAAAGTCGCCCAACAGCATGCGACGACTCCGTAGTAGAACAGAGGAAAAAGACGTGTCCTCAGTGTATGCCATTAACCATAAGAGCTGCGTAAAAGATTCTCTATTCTGAAGAAATGAATGGTTTTAATAAAAAGGATTTGTCCCTGGTAGCGAAAACGAGAGAGGACGTAACAAGAAAGCAAAAATCTTCAGAGGATTCTGGGGGAACTTGAGGGTCAAAGAAATTTGACGAGAAAGTACGCATCCATTGCAAAAAAGAGATGGATGGATGGATGAGAAAAGAAAGACTAAATTGGGCTAGACGACAAAAGTTGCGCACCTCGCCTGGCCGGTTTCTCGATCCGGTTGTGATACGTGTAACAGATAAGCGACCAAAGACCCTTTGCTACAGGACCTTGGAAAATGCCTTTCTTAGCTTACTCTTTGTCCATGCCTAGCGGTGCCTTTTAGAATTTTAGTTGGAAAATTGCACTTTGAAAAGTAGATCTACAAAAGAAATAGGCCTTTACTCTCACTTTGGCAAAAACATGTAAATTTATGCTTTAAAACCATTGATCTCCGCAAAAAGCTGTTTATCTTTAATTTGCGTTAAAAATAGTTTTTATCTTCTACCGAAAGTTTTCTGGAACGGGTCCCGCCTAAGATTTTGAGAAGGGGTCTTACTTTGGGTTGCTAGGGCAGTGCATTACAGCCTTCGAAAACTGGATGGCAAACTAATGCGATATGTTGCACGAAGTGCGAGAAGGACGACGAAGAAAGAAGGACCGAGCGGGAGATGAAAAAGTGGGAGACTTGTTGGTTGGCGTTGCTTCCAGGCTGCGTTAATCTGGGTATTTCAGCCGACAGTGACAAAACTGGGGCTACAAGCTTAGCTTACAGCAGGTGAGTTCAAAATTGCGAGCATGAAAGGCCGCATTTAGGTTTGAGAAAAAATTTACGGACCGCAGTTGGAGAAAGGTTATAGTGATAAAAAAGCTGATTTTGCTTTTTTTAATCAATTTAATAAAGTTTTGCTGCACTACCAACGCATTTGTTGATGCTATCTGGTCGTGTGCTACTCAAAAAATCGCTTCCAGCTAAGATACCTAAGAAGATAGATGGAACATCTACTAATTAGCAAAAGACTTCATTAGTTTTTGTTTTTGTTGTCATGTTAGCGTTTGCACTTAAACGCTGCAATAATTGAAAAGTTTTTTCGCAACCGTAGGCGTTCCTAAACGCGGCGCACACTTTCGATAAAAAATCACCTAGAGGTTAGAATTGCCGATTACTTACAAGTTTTTGTCAACAATGCCTATTAGGCTTAACAAGAAGGATCCACAGGGGGCATGTCTCTAAATTTTTTAATCTGGATTTAGGATGAAAAGTATTTTCAGATTTAACTGCTTCAAAATTTCAGTAATTTCCACAGAAAGCAACAAACGAATTTTACAAAATTGGGGATTAATAATTGTATTTTTCCCCTTGCCCTTCTCCACATTTGCTTCTGGCAACGCTACCATCCAGTACATCTGCTAACTTGCAGTTGTATCGCACTGGAACAGTGACCTCCAATCGGAGCTCCACAAAAGATTTTTTGGTGGCCACAAAAGACTTTTCAAAAAGTATCCAAAACAATCTTCAAATTTATTTCAAGAGGAAAATACCGTCGGCTCTTCCATAGAAAACATACTGTCCTCTCTGCAATTAACTGGGGGTCCACAGCATGTCAGCCAAGTTTTCAAAAGGATCCACGACATCGAAAAGACTGGGAACCACAAGATTATAGAGTCGGTGCTTGCAACTAAAGGCAAAAATTAACGCATGCCTTCGTCGTGACAAAGCACAATTACGTCAGATTAAAAGCATATCGACCCGCACTTTGATGCTGTGTAGCTTACCTAGGGTCGTCGTTGTTACAATGCATCTACGTAAAGTGAAGATGTATTTCAACTCCTGAGCTTTTCGCTCTAAATTTACGATATACACAAAGTTTTCGGGGGTCACACAAAAACCGTCCACGGGCCGCGTGCGGCCCAGGTACCAGGGTTTTTGGACTATAGCAGTTATTCCCACCGCAAAAAGTTATAAAACGTATTGACCTTTTTTAAATTTTCATTAACCTTTTTTAACTTTTTGAAAAGTGATGTTTTCCAAGAGATTCTAGAGATGTTTTCCAAACTTTTTACATAACCGATGCTTTCGAGAAGAGGAAAAGTTCAGTGCTTTGAATTATCAGACAAGAGCCTTTTTTACGGTCACGTAAAAATAGCTACTGCCTTTTTAAATATCTCAAATTACTATAGTTTTCCTTTTATAAATTATCATCAACATTTACCACTTAGTTGATGTTCCTGAAAACAAACGGAAGTAATTTAAGCTTTTAAAAAACTGAATTTGGAGAAACCTGCTAATTTTGCTAACTGCTAAGCTAAAATTTCTCCATCTAACTATGGAAAATTTTGCAAAATTTAGTAGCGACCTTGCTTAACTAGAATACTGTACCTAATCCTTTTACTGTTGGATTTTAAAAGCTTCAAATTATTTTAATCTTGGACGCTGTGTCGGTAAGTACGTTGCTGCGGTCACAATGCAGATTCCAGAGTTAACAGTAAAAAACTTTGTGCCCCTGTTGACAAAGCAATCCCTTGGCGACATCCAATAACTATAATGTATCTTTTTGTGCCTTGATTCTGCAACGTCAATGCCGTCAAAGGCGTGTCAATGAAAGTGACGGAGCCAGAACACTTCTTTTGCCCTCACCTATCTGAAGTAGAAATTTTGAGTAATGAAGCCTTTTTCATGCTAAAATTGGTATGATGATCTAGGGGTTAACTACAACTGATTAATACTATTTTGTTTGCAAAGAGCGATGGAAAAATTTACTTAATACTTTCAAACGAGGATGTTGCCAAAAAAAATTAGAAAGAAAATAGCGATTTGATGACAAGGCATTGTCTTGCGCCACGACCATACTATTAAAACCTTTTTCTTAATTTTAACTAAATAACACTTGCGGTTGTCCGCTGAAATGGGACAATATTTTCTTTGGCTTTGTTGTTGTAATACAGCTAAAGCGATTTGTGAGAATAGTAATTAAATTTCTGCATCGATTTACTAATTAAATTTCTGCGAATTTTGCCATCAGTGGACTACGGCGGTGTAGAAATCAGCAAATGAGAACTCTCACAAAATTGTTCAAAAATTAAACTTGATGCTTGAAACGCTCACAAGACTGTGCTCAGCTTCAACTTGATGTTTATGAATTGGGCAAATCACTAAAAAGCAAAAACAAAACGTATATTTAGAAGTTTTAATGGCGACTTGAATTGGAAACGTAATCGAAAAGATAACAAGAAAACTACGAAAAAGCATGAGGTTGAACTCAAAATATACAAGTAAAATTAACTTAACGAGATCACAAATTTGAACGAATTCAAATGTGCATGGAATTCCTTTTACAAGGCAGCCTCTAGGTAAAGATTCGACGACTTTTTGCTTTGTCTGGGCTAACTTTACGTCTTTTATTATTCATAATATAAGCTTATAATCCTCAAGCTTAATTTCCAGCATGCACAGGCTTACCCTATGTAGCCGTTAAATTGCGCAAGCGTACCCTGTACAGTAAGTGACCGCAAAAATAAAACAAAAATCATACTTCATTAAAGCTAATGCAACAATGTTTAACTATTTTATTGTTTCGACTGTAGTTTAACTTATTTATGGAAGAAAATCTAGCTAGTTCTTTTTTCTCAAAGGTCATAGTTTTACCACTTCCTAAAAAGTTTCAGCGAGCGCCCTCAACAGCAAACCTTCCATCACATCACTAATTGAGCCCGACCACACGCTTGGCACATATTACGAGAGCAATTTTTTCACCCTTTTTACCGTATTTTCCGTATAATAAGCCAAATTTTAGGACTTTAATTTTGGACCTGATTGTTGGGGATCGGTTTATTGGCCGATAAACAAAACATTAATAACCAAAATTTCATTATCAGAGTTAAAAATTGGCCTCGGCTTATTAACCAGAAAATACGGCATTCCCTTTTACCCGTTTGTAAGAAATGTTAAGCATAAAGCAGTCTCCCCCCCGGCAATTACGTACGAATTTTTACCCTCTCCCCAAGAAAAACTCAGCACAAGTGGTTTTAATACAGCATCGAGGTTTTACTTCAAGTGGCAGAGTATATGCGATCTAAATATTTGAATGCAGCGTGGGCCAATAAAATGTTATCACTTTTTGAATCCTTTCTATTTCCAAAATAGCAGATTTTTTTTATTCTCAAAATACTAACAACAAAACATTGAATTCTCACACCAATGGATCGAAAACAATATACTGTGAAGGAGAGAGTAAAGATCGTGGAAGCATATTTTGAATTAAAATTGGTAACCCAGACTCAGTGACAATTCGTCATTGACGTTTCGGAAAGAAATCCTCCATGTATACTCACAATCAGACATCTTCTTCGAAAATTCAGGAAAACAGGATATGCGACCAAAGCGAATAAAGGACATAGTGGTAGGCCAAGGTCTGCGAGAACAGCCATTAACACAGAGATCGTGAGACAGCGTCTGGAGGAATCACCAAGAAAATCGACCAGATGTTTGTCTGAGGGAGACTGTCCTCTCAAGGACCACTCTCAGACGCATACTGAACACAGATCTTTATTTCTTTCCCTACAGAGTTCAATTTCACAAATTCATTGATATTAAATGTTGGTTTAATGTTTCTTATCACAAATCTTTGAATAAAAATTTTGAATAAATTCACATTTGAAAACTTGTGTATGATTGAAAAGTGGTAACATTTTATTGGCCCACCTTGTATTTGTGAAAATTGTTTTTATCATAAACTGTACCGTATTCAGGCTTCTAGAAATGCGGAGATTTTATGTAATGGCAAGTTACTGGAAAATTTTAAATGTAAAAACAGTTAAAGTAGCAATCTAGTCATGAGAAACTTATAGAAAACCTGTGACCATTTATCTCAAAGCCTTGATAATTTACCCCAGATTTTAACCTCTGCTGTACAGTAGTTAACGAATTTCAACTGCAACTCATTCCTTTATGAGATGGCTTCACGCACGTCGAAATGAAGCTTAGGATAAAACCGTAAATCAATTCCACTACATATCTCAAGGAGACATTTTTTTTTTTCTTTCAAATTAATACTTTTTCTCAGAAGGTGTGAACCTCACGCTTTTACAAGAAGCGGGAGTGTAAATCCCTTCGAACCGCTGCGCAATCCACTTCTCACCAACGCAGTTGTCTCCTGCTGCGTTTGTTTGCTTTTTCGGCAAGGTCTCGTCCGAAATTAACTTAAGGACAATGAAGCTCCAAACTGCTGCTGCTTGCCACGTTTAATTGTTATTTCGCTTCTCACTAGAAAACTTTAAAATCTGATCATACCTACAAAGCAAAACGTCCACCTTATAGAGCTGCGCTAAACCAGTGTTGTGAAGTTACGCGGTTACAAACAAAACAAGCCCTGCCTTTATTAGGAAAAATTCGATTATGTAATCATGTCTGCAGCCTCTTTCCTTCCACCTTAAGCAGCCGTTGTTGAAAACTTCCATCCCCTCTTGTGAACGTAATATGTGAACGTTCTCTCGCTAAAAGATACACAGTTAAAACGTAGCCAGACTCGCATAGGTTTGCTCTCATAATTTTCGCGATTTGATGCTAAGGAGTAAACAAACTGCAGATGTGAAAATTTTTATTAACCTTAATAATTTTAAACTAAATTTATGAAAACATCGAAACGACCACAGCAAAATATAATGTATACAGACCATTGGGTGGAAATAAGTGTTAAATTTAATAAATAATAACCCACGAAACTTCATTTGTATCAACTATAATTGCATCAATACGGCAGTAGGTCAGTTTTTACGTTCGTTTAAAAGCGTTACCACATTTGTTTCTTTTAATTTGCTAAAGAGGAGCTGCAACGAAAGTATTTTTAACAAAACAAACAAAAAATACTCGATGGCTTCACGTTAAAAAATACTAGTATAAGCAACCAACATCTGGAACACAATCGCACCTTAAGACAAACGCACTTGCGCTTTTATTAATGGCTCCTGGTAAAAGATCAGAAATCAGCAACTTTAACCCAAGAATCTTATGACACAAATACGCTCTTGAACGACGCAATAAATACTGAACGTGCAGAACATACAGTACTCTGATAGTGTAAATAACATGTAGACCATATTTCGGAAGTCTATCATGAATTTCGAAATACGCCTCACTACATATAGCGTAAAACAGTAAATCAACGGGTAGACGCAGGAGCAACCGATTCCTGCTACAAATTTAATGAATTACCAAATTCAAGCCGCCAGAAACCTAGCGTTTTACAGTCTTGTTTGAAAACTTTAAGTATATAAAGCTAATCTGAAAAACACACCTCGAAACCAAAAAACTATTGACCTATTGAAGAAATTTGTGAAGCCTAACTACGGATAAATTAACAAGGCAGCAATACGAGAATGAAAAATACTAGCCTACAAGAACTTATTAAAAGGAATTTATCACTTCGCTAATTATAGACAAACTTTCATCAAGTTGTTGTTCAGTCATACACAAAGGCGGCGATAAACGAATAATATCGTTGTGTGTCGGTTTTGCTAGCACACCGTTATCTCTTAAGCGAAGACAAACTTCCCAAGCATTAAAGCCTGAAACAAGAAAGAATTGATTAACACAAAACAGTTTGATCATTTACTACGTCTACATCAACCAGTTCTATGACCAAAAAGAGTATTCGCATACTAAATTAAAAGACGGAAACTATTTATACGTTTTGATTACTCTTCCGTGGATAAGCTGCGAAAGTCTTCACCCCTTTTGCAACGTGTTTTCCATAGGAAACAAAAGGTAGCCTCCCGTAAATCCGCTAGCTATTCTAATATGGGCGTGATCCCTTTCGCTGTGCTGCCTGCGTGACGACTTTACTTTCGCGTACCCGGTGCATGATTGTGATGGGAAACACGTAATTTATGCTTTCATAGTATCGTGACCGTACTGCCTAGAAGGAACAACTTTTCGCACTGCAAATGTTCGGAATTGCAAGGTGTCACAAATAAGTAAACTTGCGTTGAAAGAATAGTTTTTATATACGTGTAGTTGTTGTAATCTGTTGTTTATTTTGCAGTGATCGTTTTATTTGTAAATTTGAAATTGTCTAAAGCCCTAAACTTGCTAAACTGTTTTCGAAAAAAGACCTTTTTTCTTTCGCAGTTATTAATAGATTCGTAACTCACACGCCGTTTCTGACGTCACAATCGTTGACCACGTGACCAAGTTTCAGTGTATTCTAGTGATTCTTGTTTCTTCCCCAAGATTTTTTTTTTATTATGACCGATTACGAAATTTATTAACGGTGTTTTTCCTGTGTCACGTGATGTTCTAGCAATTTCTAGATTATTTTCGGTCGTATATATAGCGCGGCGAGATTTTTTTCATTCATAGAGTTAATTCAGAGTGGCAAAATAGACTGTAGTTAAAAGGACGTTGATCTGTGGTGATTTTATAGTGGATTTCTATTAGTGTGACAAACGATTATTTGGTGGATTTAGTTACGTTTAGTCTCTGATATTTATATATGGAGGTGCTTCAGTTTCTGTATTTGGCAAGCGAAAAAATTCAAAGTTATAAAGCGGTTTGTGATTATATTTGTTCTGTTCTTGATCGAGAAGTGCGTGAGTTAAAGTATCTTAGTAGAAGTCAATTTTTTCCTAGCTATTCAGTTGCAACGAGACTTAATTATTCGAGCGATACTGCAAGTCGCCTCAATTTTAAGAAGTAAAATTAAGATTAAGATAAAATCAAAAAAATTTCGATTGAAACGCGACACAAAGATAGCACGGACTACAACATATTGACAGCTTATAAATGTTGTTGTGCCGAAGGTTGAAATAGATAAGTACGAAAAATCAGTTTAAGTGAGGTCTCTTGGACGCAATTGATATTACGTTCTAATAAACAAATGCTTCATTCTTTATATTTGATTGAATTTTTTGAAAAATTTTGGCACCAATGCAGGTAGAAAGACAGTAAATCTCATTAACATACGCAGATAGTCGTAAAAAAATAATGCGAGAAAAATCATCACAAATTTCAATCCCGTTCTTTTTACACATACAAGTGTGTTCTCTCTGCACGCTGCGTACAGACATAAAAGATTAAACATTTTTTTTTGTTCGCCCTTGCAAAGGATCATTAATCGAAAATTTTTTCAGAACTATAAATCTCGGCATGTATGGTCTTTAACACATTGCATTAAAATAATGGAATTTTGGTTACATAAACTCCGATGAAAGCTAATAAGTAGAAAGAGGCTGTTTCTGTTGGTCCTAAAGTGCTAGGTTAATGAAATCACTTTACCAAAAAACCAAGCATCGAGACGAATAAAATGGCATTTAGGGTGATATTATGGTCGAAACCAGTCGCAAAGTGACAGCCAGAAAAGTTGGATGAGAAAATATGGTTTTTCGGTCTTCATAATGAAGCTATCTAAGTCATTATGATTTCAAACGTCAAAATTTTGAAACTATCGTCTTTTGATTTTATCCTTTCCCAAAAAATTTGTTAAGCCAGTTTCTAAACGTTTGAAGAGGTATACATTGTAAGTCAAGCCCAGTAAGCCCCTTCAAAGCTAAAATGCTTCATTAATGTTGATCCTATCAAAACCAATTACTCAATTATAGTCAATATGGCCATTGTGACGATCTTTAATAAATTGAGCGCTATGGCGCATTCCGCCCTACACTATCGACCTGAACAACGGCAAATTTATCGAGCTGACCAGAGGCCTATTGTTGAGATCAACATCCAGTTGCTCATGGTCCACAATGGGATATTCACTTTTAGTTGTAACTCAGATTGAAAATGCAATACAATGAGCTGGCTGATTTAGTGGGACATGTTCTCGTCGGTATCAAAAACTGATTTTATAGAACTAAGCATCTTTCATGAAAAGATTTTGTGGTCTGCATGCTTTATTGAGCTATGAAAATGACGCAGCAAATCGGCCTGGGCAATTAGGTTTGTTTTGGAATTCATTTAGTTACCGCTAACGATATTTGCTGTCAGCTGATCAAAATCCAAAAATAGTCATAGCTATTCGACGCCCAATAACACCTACCTTACAAAGTTTTAACAGCGTTGCACTGGTGAAAACGCAGTAGTATCTGCCTCATGCCTTTAATTTTTTTAAATTACTGCACACGCTTGGCGAGACTACCCACCATTTATCCTATCGGAATCTATTTATCAAGAAGTCTGTAAATGAATAAATAATAAGAAAAAAGCTTGAAAAATGAAAATAGGAAGTTGTCTTTCGTACTTGTCAAAAGTTAATTACTGTAGAAAATTAGAGCTACCGGAGTTAATATTTCGAATAGATGCATTGCTAGTCTAAGATACAGGGCAGCAAACTTGCGTTTCCAATTACCAATTTATGTGCGATTTGGGCAGACATAGCCTACAGTTACTGCAGTTTATAGTTAATAAGTATGCCTTTGTAATGAGTGCCGCTATGCGAAAGCAATGATGATTCCTCACAAATAGTGCGCAACTGTATCGGTCTGTAGATTTCCAGCTAGTAAAATCCAAAACCACGTTCAAATAAAGGCAATTTCAAAAAACAAAGCAAGTAATTGCAAAACAGGTGATGGTGAAGTTCCGATGTTTGTTGAGAGCAGCATCTTTGTCAGCTTTTAAAATGGCCAGCTTTTCTGAAAGGCAAGTTTTCTACCGCAGCACTGACACGGGAAGGATTTTGTTTAGACGGACCATGACAGTATGGGTTGACTACCGGCATCCAATATTTCCCAATAGAATTTTCAATAATTCTTACTGTAAATGACTTTCAACCAGCTTTTTTGGATGTTGTATGCTCAGACGAACAAATGAAATGAGCCAGCGGCTTAGTGCTAAGGCGAGAATCGATCTGGTTACTCGTGACACTGCAGAAACGATGGTTCATATATGCCGAGCACCTGGAGATTGCCAATCATTTTCTGGTTTACGACGTAGCTCTTTGAAAAGTGCTTTGGAAATTTTTGTCAGGGGTGTTGTTGCGCTTGTTTTTTTCTGCACGAGAACGTGTCGGGAAAAATTAACATTCGACGTGGAAGCTTGGCTATACAAATACAATTGATTCGTCTTGGTGAACTATTTGGCGCTGATGACAAGTGAAGCATCTGCTGTTGAAAACATATCGAATATTACGCTAGATTTTAGACTAGTGCTTGTCAACGTTGATAGTAGCTATACACCCGATCTCGCTTTTTTGGAAAATCTGTCCGCCGCCGTGATGTAGTGGTAGTGTTGCGGGCTTCAGAGCAAAAGGTCTGGAGTTCAAAACTGTATAGAAACACCACTGGTATTCGTCAGGAAGGGCATCAGGAATTTAAAGTGCTACGTTGCTCCAGTAAAAAGTCTGGTTCGAAAGCGAGTGTGAAGTAGTAGACACACATTGAATCAGCACGTTTGAGCCTGCGAAACGCGGGAAAGATGACGTAAAACCGACTTTCCTTTTCTTTCTTTCTGTACACCCCAATTATGTTTACTTTAAATAAAACTATAAAATCAAATTTGAACCGGATTTCATGCGATGGTTCTCACTTTGAAATTAATCTTTTCCTTCTCCCTTCCAATAAAACGATCTTTACTTCTAAAACTTTTTAAAATTTTTTTCCAAAAACATAGTTCTCACAGCAAAAACACCCTATTGTTCAGGTTGATATCCAAACAAAAACTGAGTTTGGATATCAACCTGATCTTTTAACCAAAAATCGCTTTAAACTCCAACGCTTTGATAAATTCTGGCAAAATTCTGGTTCGCCTACACCCCTACGTATACCATGCCCGGCTGACAAGCACTAGCTAAGAAAACCCAGGCACTTTGAAAAAAAGCGTCACTATCGCTACTATGAATGCAGCTATGTACATGATCATTGGTCGACGTTCTTCCTAGTTTCGCGGACGAGCTCATGCTCTGTTAGCAGTTGTTTGTGAAACTAGATCACCACAACGGACAGATGGCGTCGCCCCACCATCTGTTTGTCACTTAAAGATAAAGGTATCTTGTCAAGTATCTTACTGAAGGGCAAAAATACAACAAGCGAGATCACTGGCTTTTTCCCCACGTAATTTCTTTGGTGCTGAACGCCAAGCAGGGAAGCAGTGAAAACCGTTCTTGAAGTCTTCGGTGCGACTTAACCAGGGAAGTGAACCGATGACAATCGTCTGCGAAGCGTCATGCTACGTAGAAAGCAAAACAGGAAGGATGTCCGACCACGATACTAAATTTTATGCTTTAAAGTGCAAACAGTACTTAAACAATCTTGATGGAGAAGGGCTTATGGTATCTAGAGATGCTGTCATGCGGTTGACGCTTTACTATTAATTATCGTTTAATGATAAAGGCGATATATCTGTGCTGAATATCACCAGGCGCCGCTCCCATATTTTGGCTAATATTAAAACAAAAAAATTCCATCCGTTAACTGTAAAAAGTTCAGATGAAGCCTTTCTACATCATTGAGTTAATTTTACCAAATCTGCTATTGCCTACAAGCCGCTACTGTTTTTCATACTGTTTGCTGTATCTAATTTTTGGTGTTCTATATTTTTGCGTAGAATGAGGATATTATTTTTTTGCGGGTTTAATTTAAGGAGCGTACGTTTATGTAACTGTTGTTTGAAGAACTGTGTTGTGTGAAAGTTTCCGAAAAACGAACAACCAATTGTTTAGTTTTGTGAGCGTGCACTAACAGCAGAGTGTTGAGCTGTTGTTTTGAGTAGGTGCTTATTTTGCCTAGGAATTTTATTGCTCAAGATGTGCACTTTGAAACAAAGATCTCTACCTGAAATTTGGGATGTTTTAATTTAAACTTACAAAATGTGGACCTTCAAAAAAAGATATAAAAAGTCTTCACCATATAATTGGGATAAAAATGCTCAATTTATAGCGAATAAATCGTTACTTTATAGGGTGCTCACTTTATGACCTTTTTCATTCATTCACGCGTATGAGCTCATGCTCGGTTTGCATGTCTTTCGTCAGACTGGGCCACCACGACGGGCAGACTTCTTGGCCCCACCATCTGTCTGCCACATAAAGACGGAGGCATCCCGTTAAGTGCCTTGCCCAGGGACACAACAAGCAAGCTTGACAGATGGTAACCCTGTCTATAGCTAAATCGGCTACCTGAGCTAACGGATGGATATCACTTTGATAAGCATGTCGCCTTCGAAAAATGCAGTAATATTTTGTTCACATGCGGTTTAACTGCACTGTGTAAACTTTTATTTTAAATATAAAACTTGCCATTTAATGTGTGTTACAACAAAAAGTTAGTGCTAATCTCTTTGAAAACAATGGGCATTTTTTTCAACAATAAGCCTCTAATCACTTCAATGTATTTGCCGTTGTCCAGGCCTGTACTAAAGGGAGCCATGCTATAGAGTGACACAAAATATTTCAGTTTTAAATCTTTACCAGCCGCAAACTATTTTTTCAGTTAGACTTCGAAAAAACATATGTTTCAAATCAACTTACTTTCCGTGTTTCGGATGACGATAGCGTTGAGCAATCCCTTGCCACGTACTTTGGCAACGACTTTTGAAGGCAACTTTGATAACACTTCGCGTGTTTTCACACCGAGATGAGCGGCGTTCTCAATCATCTTCTCTTCTTGCAATACCTTAAAAAACATTTATCGATTGCAAAACAGTGCGGTAGAGCAATGTATTGGAAGTGAAACGTTCAACTGATGAAAGGCAGACGATCAATAGATGATTGTTAGACAACGCACACCGCTGTAGTTGTGTCATCGAGAAATCACCAAGGTTTTAAAATACGTAGATCATCTCAACCTGCATTTTTTTAGCTATGCTTACCGCTTACCAACAACAGTTACACTAAATCGTGCAAATATACTTAATTACAAAATCTTGGCTCACACACTGTCTCGATTGAAATCGCCCAAAAATGCACTCTAATAAATGAATCTCGTTCCAAATCTAGGTAATTTAATACATGCAGTGATGCAGCAGACAGCTTGGAATTAAGGCTTGGTGGTGTCTAAAGTAGTTTTATTTAATTGCAATAAGCACACAGTGCAGCTGTGCTCACTTCTCTTCCTTTGAATGAAAACGCAAGATAATACACGCAGGCTCTCCCTGCAAGCCAAATCAAGCAAAAAACGCATCGTGATCACGAGAGGAATAAGTGCGAATCCATTTTGAATCAATTCAGCAGTATAAAAAGATCTACCTCATCAAGGCTAACTACCATTGGTAGAACATTATCAGTGGTCTTTTACACTTCAATCGTTGGAAACGCCCATATTTCTTGACAAAAAAGTCGAGTGAACAGCCTACACCAGCACTGGAGGTTTGATCTGATATTTAATAACGTTTGCAAAGGAAAATCTCCGGTCAGCGAAAACTCGTGTTGCAGGGCCACTGTATTATAGTCGCGAGTACTTCTTAAAACTGTTGAAATGCCTGGTAATTTGAATAATTTAATTCCAATTTCGGTAATTTTAATTTAATGCTATTAAAATCTTGATCGACCGCTAAACACAATTCGTGATCTGGTCAGTTGGCCGAGGTTTTACTGCATATTTGTCACGAAGTAAAGTGCAGTCTCCACAAAAATTATTTTCAAGGAAATGCAGAGACGTTATCAAAGTCAAGACTTTTCCCTTTAGCGCCGTCGGATCGAGTCATCTTTGGTCCCAGCTGAACGTAAAAGGCATCACATGTGTGTTGCATTATAACTTTATAGTTTAAGAAAGTATGGTTTCTTTATCCATACTGCAAGAAAACGTTGAGAAAATTGAAAGACTGAACGCCCAAAGAACATGTGGATGGACAACATTGAGGAATGGATTTACTTTAGCGTAGACACAATAAAAGGCTTATAATGGGGAAAAATGGAGAAAACTGGTGGATCATTGTTCAACATGGCGCCCCAACAACACTTTAGGGCCTTAAGAAAAAGAATATTGGGTAAAAGTCATGTACAGTAGAGTCGAACTTGAGCGTATAAGTTACGGACTTAAATGCCGTCAAACGACAAGTGACATCAGTAGACAGAACCGGAAATCAAGGATTCTCGAGATTGATTGATTACAACTCCATCTTGCAAACGATAGTTAGTGTTGAAGTCCAAATCTGCAACAGCTGGCAATAAAATGACAAAGTTTTGCAATCTCTTATTGATGTTGCCAATCTCGCGCTTCCGATTACAAAGACGATAGCAGAAGTCCAATAATTGATCATATTAGCATGCAATTAAATATTATCATATCGCCTGCAGATAAAAATGCTCACAAAAAAAGTTTGCTTCAATTACATTTTTATATCTCCTGCAGACACATGTAATAATAATAATAATAATAATAATAATTTTCTTAAAGTGGGGAGGTACACAGAATGCGCTTTTGTACGTTTTATGTCTCATGCGATTTCAGTAAACAATTTTGATTCGCTTGCTGATGTGGTGTTACACAGTACACGTTGTGGTGTTAACATCCGGTTTTTCCGCAAAGCACGCGCCAAAAGCGTTTGGTGCGCTATTGGTGCCTACTTTGCGGCACAACCGAATGTTCGTACAACAACTTACACCGTGTAACACCATATAAATAACCTGGCGAATGAAAACTTACACAAAAATATGCGCGAGATAAAAAAAAAAAAATTACACAATAATATATGCTGTGCACATCCACCTTAAGGTATTATAAATCCAAGCGAATGATGCGGAATGGCAAAGTGCAACGCAGTGATGTAGGAATGAGAGTGCCCGCTTTGGGTCTTATTTCCTTGTGAAATCACATTACAGATTTTTTAAATGGTATTCGCAGCTTCCCTGCTCGGCGTTCTGCAGCACTAAGTTCGCATGTCGCATCTTTGAAAGGATACTAAACGGCACACCTCCATCTTAGTGGCTAACAGAAGACAGTAGCAAACAGCCTACCTATCACGGTAACCCAGTCTAACAAAAGACCATCTGAGACGAGCCCATATGCTTGAGCAAAAAACAAAAAACTTACTCAAACGGAAAGGACTGAAAGAAAGCAATTTAGCCAAATCATTACTTGCCAAATGCAGCTACAACATTGGAGAAAAACTAGATGGTTGCTGTTATGCAACATCTGCAGTCAACTGATTTAAGAGTTTTATCCTGATGAGTTTTGTCACAAGAAATGAATTGAAAACCGAATTATTTCAGATTGCAAACGTTGATCAGTTAGTCAATTGAGAACGTAGCAAATGTTTTTATCCCATATACATTAAATACATAATAACATTTTCTTTCAACATATATAGCCAAAACAAAATAAATACCTCCAATGCAGCCATAGCGATCTTGCAACCAAGTGGATTTCCCCCGAACGTGGACCCATGTTGACCAGGTTGGATAGTTAAAATTACTTCGTCTGGTCCAAGCACCGCAGATACAGGGTACATTCCAGCAGACAATGCTTTACCTGAATGACAAATAATTTTCTTAGAGTGATAGTTAATACGGCATTGAAAAATTGCTCTAATTTCTTTTCGGGCATTTTTTTTCTGACAGTTCCGAGCAGGAAAAATCAGACGTAAAGCTTATCTATCACAAGCAATCTTCAAATTTTGAATTAGAAATTAACGTTTTTACTGAATACAAACGTAGTTGGAAATGGCAACGTTTATAAGAAATTCGTAGACGGCTGAAAGGCGTGTAGTGGTTTAAGCGCTCGCTTCGCAATCGGTAGACCTGGATTTAACTACCCTGCCAAGAGATATCAAAGATTTTAACAATGATATTCACACATATTCAGCAATTGTAGCAATGTGAAATATAAAACCTAAAACTGAGTCCGACCAGTAAAGATTAAAAAATACAAAGAGCCATTATGGCCAGAGTATGCAGCAACTATCGGCGTCACAACAACAAAAACGACCTAGGATTATAACCCCCGAGCTTTCCAAGAGATACGGGTTATAAAAAAGTGATGGATGTTTATCTACTTGATAGGTAATACATGGAGCTACGGCACTTTTATTCGGAGTACTGACAGGACCGTTCTTTACTTCACAAGTAGGGTCACACAGCAGGAGAAACTCGCTAGAAGCGCATTTTTCTAAAAACACGACGCAAGCGAGATCGTAATTCTTACCAAGAACAAGTAAATCAGGTTTGACGTTTTCGTGATCACATGCAAGCATCTTGCCAGTTCGTCCAATTCCAGTTTGAACCTTACATTACATTAAAACACGTTACCATTACTGTTTACCACGGCCTACTATAAATACGGCCGTATATGTCACCTTTTGATCGCTAAAATTACCAGGCTTACAAACGTGAAATTTAAGAGCACGTAAATAAACGAAATAACAGAGAATTTAACCAGCAGCTTGTCAACAAAGTAAAAAACACTAAAATAATGTGGATTTTAGGAATTTTGACTGATAAATGGTACACTTGGGTTCTATTCCCGAGAGGTTACACTAAAAGAATAGCGGCCACTCAATAAAAGATGCAACCCTGAAACTTGTCTGCGCAACTGTTTCCACAAGTTACTTGCGATCTTAAAAAAATACAAATTTCATAAGCATTAAACAAGCAAGCAAGGGTATTCATATGACAATTAGTTAACAATCACTAGTATACAAAAGCAATAAAGAATTTAAAAGTTTAAAAATACTGCATTAGCATCTTGACTATGTTTTACAATTAGCATTCGCAAAGCACAAAAACTATTTCGACTTTTGCCTTTTTTTGAAGCCAGTAATGGCATCTTTTACAGTGGAATCATTTTTACGTTTTTGTTTGTTGCTATAGTAAATGTTTACAATCATTCCAACAGCCAGTTTCAAGGCTACTTCCTGATGAACCTCGCAGGAAAAATTGTGCTGAGGAAGGCATTTGTGCAATACTCTGTAACCAGCATCGCGTATGTTTACATTGTCCTGCCGAGTCATAAAGTCATCAAAATAATCCAACAAAGCCAAACTAGAACATCCAAAATCAACCAACGAGGATGGATGGAACAATCAGATTTCCTCTAGAGAGGTGGTTATAATATGGAATGGTAGAGGAATGTTCCAACATAAATGATATGCATATTTCAAACTGTAGTCTGTTTAACAGTTTTTTTGCTATGTAACCAGAAATTGTTACCGCAACTTCTTCGCTACCTTTACATAAAGCAGTGTTGTCCGTGACAGCCTCATTAAATATCTTTAAAAAAATTTATAAAATTTCTTCATTTCAGGGGGATTGTGGGTATTCTTCGAAATCTCTTCTAATACGCCATCCCCTTCTTTTAACAGTGATTTGCATAAGAGTTTTTTCGCTGCTCAATACCTCTCTTAGGCTTATCAGAAAATTTCCACCGCTAATTTTGCGATATTGCGAAAATCTTTGCTCAAGTAGGTCACGCTTGTGCTTGCAGTGTCAGCACCATACATAGCTTGAAACGTTTGTTGTGACAAGCACAGTCCACTTCCGGTTTTACTCCAGCTGTAAAACCAGTCAGCAAGGGACTGTAAAAACTTCACTTTTTCATCATCTTTTACAATTGCACTGACCAGAAGATAAGCAGAAAATCTTGTTTTGGAATTAACAACAGTCCACCATTTGTTAATCAGAATTAAAAAGCTTTGCATATCCTTTCGCTGAGGACAATAACATTTGCAGGCGTCTATTGAGGACTGGTCAAATATGTTCAGAGCAAGGCTAACATTTCGCTTGGTATTAAATGGATGCATTGATTTAAATGTCAGTAGGTGGGTTTTTCGCAAATTAGCTGATAGTTTACAGTTTTTATCATATATTAACCTCAGATCCGACCAAGCAATGTATCTTGGGCTTGATTCAATGACTTCTTCATTAACACGTAGTTTCAAATATTTTTAATTAAGTGCACATTATCAAAAAAGAAGTTGGTAACTGCCTTATTTTCAGAATGCTTTATGTACAAATCGCTTTCTGCTGAAACATAGTTCGCAAACCTTTAAAAGCATTAACGTTTGCAGCTTGATTGTCCATCACTATCTCTCGAACTTTAAAACTTTGGCTAAGGCAGAAATACAACTAGCCATTTGATTGGCCAACCATTTACCATTTAGTGCAGTTATAGGACAACCTTTAACCACAACCAGCACAGAGTTCTTGAACCTTGGAATATGAATACAATTATGCCTTTCTAAAAATCTTCTTTATCACAATCAATGAACTTTCCTTCGCTGCACTGCGCACATTTACGAAGATACATCTCGTCAATCATAACAGTTATGTCTTGAGAAATTTTTCCACTTTCCCTTAAAAAAGTGCCTACTTTCAGAGCATCTATGTTTCCTTTTCTGAGTTTACTTAACAATGCCAAGGAGGGTACAGGAAAATGTTCTTGGAGTAATTTATATGCTTAAAATTATGTATGTAGAACTAACATGGCTAAACGAATACGCTGTGATGAATAGGGCAAACGACCATTGGCTTTGTAATGTTGTTGGTTGCTCATTTCCACTAGCAACTGATTTTGTTGTCTTTAAAGCTTCTAAGATAAGATAAAAATTGTCTAGCATACTGAAACTGTTCAGCTGAGCAGTTTTGCTTTTTGTAAACCATCGTGGTCAAGGAACACTACAGCCACAAAATTGCAAATAAACATTTAGATTTCTGTCTATTTTAATCGCTTCTTCAATTTGTGGAAAACCGGTGGTTTGATTTGAAACTATGTGGTAAAAGATAATAAAATTTTTAGTTTTTGTACACCACGCACTTATTCACCATCGATCTTACTTATGTTGCTGGTATTATTAAGGTGTTGTAAAAAAAATGCAATTTAAACAAATTTGAAAGTACATCTTGTACCTGAAAATCAATAGGGGCCTTAGCTGTAATAGCATAGGGCCTACAGGTTAGGGCCCAATGCTTTCAGGCATTATTTATTCTGCATAATGGCAATGTCTTCAAGTGGATAAAAGTGCTGTTTGTGGTGGCATGGTTCGCTTTTGCCTTTGGGAAAAACACATTACAACAAAGTCTCCTACTTGCTTGCACTGTGCCAGCAGTGTATACTTAAGTCACCCAAAACGCGTCAGAAAACAAATACTAATCTAATAATAACTGAAAAATTTTTTTTATGACACAAGATTAACAATACACTACACAAATAATGAAAATAATATGTCCTGCTCAAAATAAGCAATACGATATATGAAATAAACTAAACAACTCAACTCATTTACCCTTTAAAACTCTTTTGGGCGATTCTTTAGTGATAAATTAGTTTTATAATTTAAAGATAGACTACTTTCAAAATATTAATGTAATTTATTAACCGTCTTGTCTGCCTTTCTATTATCTGTACATATCTCACCTTCATTTAAAACACTATTTATTCTCAATTGTAGTGATATTTTTGTCTTATTTGCTCTGCCAAAAGAACTCGATTACTTTCTAACTCAGCGCGTGCTTTGCTTTGCAGGAGCGTTACACTCAATTTTAAACAGTGTGTGTGCGAAAGTGCAACCTTGTAACGTCACTCGCATATACATTTCGCCAACGTCTCTCGCTGATTTGCCTTTCCCCAACCATCTCGCCTTTTCGCTGTGGAGAAGAATTGGCGTCGTAATTTTAGCCATCAAAAGGAAACATATACGGCCGTATTTATAGTAGGCCGTGTGTCTACCATACCTTTTTCTGAGAGGCAAAATCGTGCCACATGTTAAACTGACATCATTTGTTATCTTCATGCACATGTTTAAAATAAATAGCAAAACATGGCAAAAAATTCAACTGTGCGACAATAGGTCAGAAAGCATCATAGAACCTTGCGGTTAAGATGGCTCCTGACAGTCGACACCAATAAACACATTGTACACGGTCAATAAACAATGCACGAAAAAATTTTTTTGGTCTTAGCAAAACCTGGAACCCCTTTAAAAAAACCTGCAATCTCTAAGTTTAGAGCAATGTTGTTTTAGTAACACAGGCTGTACAAAAAGGTTTACATTACACAATGCTTTCCCTTTATCATGGTGCATAATCAATTTGGGTCAAATCTGATAACTTTTCAGCAGCATTTCAAAGAGATTCGTGAATTAAAACAACAAACACATGTGACTCACTTCATCCGCAATCCACAGCACGTTATATTTGTCACATAAGGAACGAATTTTCTTCAAATAACCCTCACTGGGAACATTGACTCCTGCCTCGCCTTGAATCGGTTCTACCATGAATGCAGCAGTATGTGGATGTTGAAGCTCTTTCTGCTCAAGACACAATAACACTTAATCTATCGCTCAATACTTCACACAGCTTCTACCAGGCCAGCGGATTCGAGTCAAAATATTAAACAAAAATTTGAGGAACAGTTATTACTACATTTGGGATTTGTGCCAATCCAAGACAGATTTTCAATCAAAACCTCAATAAATTTCTGTCTAAATTTACAATCCAATCTTAAATTGACACATTAAAAATTTTAGAACGCCTACAACAAACTGATTTTGGTGCACAAGAAGCTGAACAACCAGATACCGCTTTTGTGTTAGTGCAAGACCCTACCTCCAAAGTATTTGCGTCATCATATGGAACGAGTTTGAAGCCAGGCATATACGGTCCAAATCCAGCATAGCAACTTGCATCAGTTGATGATGATATAGCAGCAAGACTTCTACCCCAGAAATTTCCCTCAGCAAAAATAATTCGGGCCTGGTTTTCTGGAACACCTTTAACGTTGTATGCCCACTTTCTTGCCAGCTTGCATGCACTCTCACATGCCTCCACACCTTTACATAACAAAATGATTTGACTTGATAATATTTCAAAATTTCTTTTGCCCAGCACCACAGCTGATATTAGATTACTATTTCTGGTGTACAACTAACACCAGCTCATGGCAAGTCTAATATTCAAAAAGAAAATTGACTAAGAATGTCATGTAACAAAAGGATGATAAGAGAGCATAAAATCTCAAAAAGAACAGTTATGACACTTACCACTGTTCATAGGCAAAACTTTGTCATAGCCAAAAAGGTTCGTTACATATTCTTCATACTCTCCCAAAACATCAGAATAAAATGCCCTTGATGTCAGAGTCAGTTTTGAAGCTTGGTCCTAGCAACACGATCAGTTACAAATAAGGAATACTTGAATGTACTGAGCATAGGTCTTCTCTATTCCATTTTGTAATGCTTGCAATCAACACTAGGCCAAGTGTTGGTCACAAAGCAAAAACTTTTCCTTGCAGACTCATTAAATTGCATACATAAAAATAGTTTTAATGCATTCATAAAAATACTGCTATCAGACAGTAAACTTAAATGTAGACATCACTTAGCATAACACAGAAGGGTTTATACCAAAACTGCATTCAAAAAATGTGTAAAAACATTGACTACTTACCATCATTGCTTTCAATACCTTAGGATGAGTATGACCCTGATTCACTGAGCTGTAAGCACTCAAATAATCAAAATACTTGTTGCCTTCCACATCCCACACAAACACACCCTTTGCTTTTGATAGAGCAACTGGAATAGGCTGATAGTTATGAGCTCCAAATTTAGCTTCTTTCTAGAATATTTAGTGAAAATTGTTAACTAATAACACAATAACGATTAAAGCACCAATGACTACCTATGGAAATAAATGATCATAAAGAAAATTAAGGCAGTGGCTATTCTGCCACCAATGACATATTAATTACTTGAGAAAAGCTCTGTCCACATTGTACACTTCCTTTTACATTAACATAGAGCAAAGACCTTTATTATTGGTCATCATTTTCAAAACCTATGTTCGCCACAAAATTTTTGTACTTTGAATTTTCTATATAATTGGCACAGTTAGCCCATCAAAAAGGAAAGACATGCTGTCTACACATTACCCAGAGTTGCACCGGTGGGCTAATAAATACATCAAAAATACAAACATCAAAAATTGCTTGAGATTTCAATCCAATTGTAGAATTGGCTGCCATTGAAGTAGAATAAAATTGAGATGAAAAGTAAAAAGATTTGTTGCTACTCAGCTTCAACAACTGATTGCTGTGTATATGAAACAATTTGCGCAAATACAGCATCTTTGTATATCAAAAATAAGACAAAATTCCTAGAGCTACAACACAATTAAATAAACAGCATCAACATACCATTTTATTCTTTAAGCAAGGGTTATTTTGCCATCAATGGCATTTTACCCTTAGAGGCTGTTAAGCCGTCACACTTGTGATTAGTCAATTTTAACAATGAATTAAAAAAAAATTGAACCCTCAGTGTACACTGCTCTGCACATCACATACCAGGTCTCTCTCCAGTATCCATTGCCATTGTCTAAGTACCCTGCCAGCTAAGATTCCAACCTGTAATCATTGCATTTGAAGGCAGCTGCACTATCTACTACAACACAGCATCACAGCCAGAAATGTAAAAAATATGGATATTTAATCACAAATGAATGATGACAGCAAAACAGTTGCTTCCTAATCTGAGTACCGATATATATTAAAAGCTTTTGATCACTGTGGAACTTTTTGTGCTTTAGCCATAAGCCTGCTCAAATTTTTTTTCCTTAGTTTAAATTCTCCAAACCATTCTTTGAGTTTACTACAGTATGTAGGCCTATTAAACTAATTCAGCAGTTAATGAACCTAAAATTTATATATAGGTCTAATATGGCACTCAGCAGCTCTGGCACTGTGCCCTGTACTTCGTTGCTACAATCAGCTTGCTAAAGTCAGTTTAGTGACAACAGCAATTTTGAATTCAACTCAAAAAAATCATGCTTAGAGGACTCTAAATGATGAATTTGCATTTTTCTTTTTATGATGTCGGCCTATGCCCTAGCCTAAATATCAGTCGTGATCAGGTGGTGTAGAGGTAACCACTATGGAATAAACGGGCTGGTGTTTGCCACTTACCCAACACACGATTGATATTCTTCTGGAAGATTTATATGGCCAGTCCAGTGAACTTCCAATCAAAACTTAACCACGTCAGCCGTTAATAGAATAGCCGCCGCTATACTGATGTTGAACACAAGTCAAGTCACTACCCACTTCAATCCTTTTATTCAGCCAATCACAAGCTGTTAAAGTAGAGGCAACCTTACATCATTGAACCGTGAGCTATTGATATATATTTTTCAAAGAAAGGGAAAAAAGCTATTATTTCTGCTGTCTACTTTTTGTGGGAAATCAGTATCATTTTTTGTCAGAAAATATAAAAGACAAATTGCTAGTCCAGAGGTTTAGGATAGTGTAGCTTTTTGCATACGTGAAGCTAATTACAGTTTTATTGATCGCCCACAATCACAATCCACTTAAAATCTCGGCTCTCATTGTGAAAATTATTGCTTCTTCTTCTCCTTGTGCTAAAGCTCATGCTTTGCGTTCAGTCTTTCGTCATACTGAGCCATCGCGTCGAATAGACTGCATTGCCCAAGCCAACTTTCTGCCTCAAAAATATGAAAATATTTCATTAAATACTTTATTCAAGAACATACTACTCTTATGTATTTTGGTATGAGCATTATTCGACATGTAATTAAACTCAAGTTCACGGACTGCAAAGCAAGCGCTTAAAAATTGTCACTTGGTTAACAATCACTGGAGGCTCCCATAGCGGCATTAAGTAAAAACGAGGATGGTGAACGCGACGTAAGTTACATCACCAGTTAGATTTCGCATTGCATGGTGGAATGTTTTATCTACAGAAGCCAGAGGCATCAGCCAATGGGAATATAGGGATGTTTGAAAACAATGTTTTCATTTAACAAAATGTTAATGAGGCAATAGGTGTTGGGCATTTCGATGTGGAACAACGACAATCAGACGAAGGAATGGGATAGTGAGAAAGGAATATCATACCGGTAGTGAGAATGGGGTAGCCTAATGATACTAGAGCAATGGCTCGTGCTCTTTACCACGTACGCTACTCGTTTTCTATGCCCATTGCTCAGTTTCCTGATCCTCATAGCCCCATGTTCAACTCTGGCAAAAAAAATGGGAAGACTAGAGGTTTCCCCAGAACGCTTTTAATCTCATTCCTTTTATTTGCATCTAGCACTTTTTTGATTTTTAACATTAAAAAGAAAGCAAAACAGAAAAAATAAAAAAGATCTTTAGTCGTCGTGGCTCTTCAAAAGGAAGCAGTTACCAAGAATTAAACGTAGGCTACTCTACAACCTTAGTTTAAAGAAAAAATTACGAATTATGAAATTTTGAAACAATCCATCCCAATACAAAGTTTTTCGTAACTCTTTTTCGGCGACATGCATTGCGAAAAAAAATGTCCGCAAGGTGGTAAAGCGAAAAACTATAATAATTTGTCGTAATCAATCATCATTAATGATCATAAACTACTCCAAGTATGTTTGTTTCCACATCAAGTGTTATATATCGTTGAAATTGCTATTTCTTGAAGATTTCAAGAATAAGAAAAACAAAAAATTTTTTGAATGTGCAAATTGTATGCTAATTACCCTCAATAGGTGCTGCGTTGTCTTCGAAGCTAAAGTACCCTTACCTCAAAGATCACTACAGATTTTATTTTTCTATCAATTTTTTTACAAATGATCGCTACATGATGCTAAGGAAATAAGCTTTCAAGACATATTAGTCAAAACTTATCTAAACGCCTGGATTTTCTACAATTTGTAACCTTCTGAGACCCATCATCTTTTTGTTGACTGGTACCAGCCCGTACTAAATTTTGTTAACCAATTGTTTTATTTTTGCGACAATTTTTTTATTTTTGCGACAACACCATTAATAGATTTTTTCTTACGTTTTCGCTGCTCCATCTGCTGTAACTGACTTGCATTTTTTGCGGCTAAAATTGTTTTTCTTAAAGCAAGAGTCTAGTTTTTTGAAAAATCGCTTCAGCAGTTGCATTTATTTCAAGCAGTTCACAAAACAAGTGATTCTCAAAAATTTTGTTCATATCGACCTCAGCGAGCCAGCCGAGCCTACAAAATACAGTCAGCTGACCTTCTGAATTTACATCGGTTGTTTCATCTGGCCCTGATGTTCTCAAAGTGTACGTATCAAAGCCCTGGTGCGTCGTTTATATTTTTTCAAGGCATTGCACAAAAAGATCGTATTGTGTCTGCAATTCTTGCTTTTTTTGGTCAAAAGAGCCCTGAACGTATTTTCCCTATTCATTTTCTTCTAACATGCATCATCAATTGTACTTTTACAAAAGTGTTGTTAATAGACTGTTGTACATGTAAGTATTAATTCAATACCTTGTTACTTTTAAAAATCAACTTGCACGGGCACAATAAATTAGGACTAAAAGCAATCTGATCTCAAATGAATGAAAACGGAAAAAAGTGAGCAACAATTTTTGAAAGGATTAATTTTCCCATGAATATGAGACGAAATCTCGCAAGTGAAACGCGAGTTTTAAAATTTTGGGCCACATTCATTTTGCAGAGCGACAAACCAAAACCGCAAAATACTACCAGGTGCGTTGCTAGTTCAGCAAGTTTTTTTCAAATGCGTCACATCGAAAAAAGTTTGAGAACTACTAATTTGCCTTGATGGCAAACGAAGGTGCTTCCTTTAATTTGAGAATTTGCTTCTTTCCTAAATCTTTTTCTATACTAAGGAAGCCACAACAGAGTGTTGCATAGAAAGGTTGCATGTGACGTCACACATTTCGCACCAAAAATATTGCTGACCAAAAGCTGTAATTTATGCTGGAAAAGTATAGGGTAAACACCAACTTTTGGGGTTATTTTGAAAACTAATAAGAAATTAATCAAAAATTGGAATCAATTATTGCTAGTTGGATCCTCGGAAACAAACAACTTTAATCAAAAGCAATTTGGTTGAAACTAGGTCTTTCATTTGCTTGCCTAAACTTAGCACTGTGTGCCAATTAAAAAAATCTCCCCCTAAGAAAAATGCCATCTAAATACCATTTGCTTCTCAATTAAAATAGGTTTAAGTTACTCAGTTACTCGATACCAATTAGATACTCGTCGGTACGTTAGCAAAAACAACCATTATCTGGTCATTACTACCAGTACCGTAAGCTTGCTTGTTGTGTCCATGGGCAAGGCACTTAACGGGATAGCTGATTAGCTCCAGTTTTATGCGGCAAACAGGTGGTGGCCCAGTCTGACGAAAGACATGCAAACAGAGCATGAGTTCATACGCATAAAAAAATGAATCGGTACCGTAAGTTTTTGAAGTACCCTTGGCCCAGCAGCCTAGGCAATAGCCCAAAAAATTGTTTAAGGAGTAGTTAAGGTCACAAAATTACATCTGATACATCAATACAACTGGTCTGCAAACACTATCGACACAAAATTTCGAAAAGTTACTAATTTTATCCATTTAATATCTGATCCAACACATAACAAACAATATAGAAGTCTGCCCTGTCATTTAGACTACAGTATAACTTAAGTTTACAACTTTTCAGTGCGCTTATGCAACTAAATATACTGTATAAGTTGCACATTATAATTAACTTAATCTAAGCATTCTCAAACACGCTGATTAATCGAAAAATAAACCCTCACAAAAGCTGAGTACAAATAGGCCTGCATGTTTAGCCCAACTATTAGCAATAACAAGCAAACCTTAGCACTTCTTACCTTACTTTGACTTCAGATTCATTCCATTACATCAGTAAAACAACGTATTTAACGTTCATTCAACAACTGTCACGTTTATCCATTTCATTTGCAAAAAAACGATATCACTCCTATTCAATTTTATGCAAAAACATTGAAAGTGGCCAGCCACTTTTTTCGAAAGCGCATTTTGATGACGTTTGATCACGTGCGTTTAACCTTCCTATTAAAAAGCGCATATTGTGCTGCTTTATTTACGGATTTTTTCTATTATGAAGTGAATTTTGTATGATTTTGAGGCTTGGTACCAGTTCCATGTAAGGATACTTGTTCTTAAACCTATGCTATTTAGAATGACGCCAAATAAAGCTCTCTGGAGCTTCGTTTTGTCGTTGGGGAATCAAAAGATCTCAGTGGTTTGGAATATACAGCCACTTTTGACCAAGAGAACTCGTCAGACTTTAGTATATGTTCCGGGTATCACTTTTTCAAGTGCAAAAACAGCTTTGAAGGCACATGGTTACAATGAACATACTTTACAGAACGGAGCAAGCATTGAGCTGTAAGATATAGACTGTTTGTTAGCGAGAGAGACTGAGAGTTTAATGCTTCCTTCTTGTGGCTTACAATTATTATCACTATGTCCGCACATGGCGCGTAGTATTGTCGCTTTAAAACTACTGCACGATAGTTTGGACCGACAAATTAACTTGGGCAAGAAAATTGAGCACGTGCGCTAGGGAGTAAAACATGAAGTTATCTATGTTAATCAGAAATTACTGAAGTGACTAATGCTTGCTTCTATTTGAATAAGACCTTGAAGCAGCTTTTAACCAATGTTGTCCTGAGACAAGATTCTATTTGAATAAGACCTAGAAGCAGCTTTTAATGGTTTAAGAAATGGTTGAGTAATGTTTTTAGTAATTTAAATTAATTTATGTCTTGCTGTGTGTTTTTGGCTGCTATTTACGAGTTTGAAATAAAAATTAATATCGAATTTTGGAGAAAGGGAAGTTTTGGTAATGACTCAAGATCAGGACGGCAAGCGGAGATACAACCATTAGAAGCAGGTTGGTAACCTTCAAATAGAATCTTGTCTCAGGACAACACTGTTCTTCCCTTTTTTTGGAATCAAAAAAGCCATACGTGACATGTTCATCCATTCATCTTTTATGCTTTTGAGTGAACGTAGAAGATGGCTGATGTTTTCTTTTTTCGTCAATTTAGAAATAGAGACTTGGCTTGATTCGTGTTTCACAATGGTTTTCATGCTGAGATTATTGCTAAAAATTTCTTGATTGATAAATTGTCTTAGTCCATTTTCTATCCAAATGGTTCGATTTCTTCTTCGTTTTACTTATCTGAAAGTGTCGCGTTTTGATATATAATAATAGAGAACTTTTTGGTTCTGTCTCAATCTTAAATTTCTTTTAAAATTGAGGCGACCTATGATAATCGCTGGGATAATTAGGTCTGACTGCAACTTAATAAAACTTGGAAAAGATTGGCTTCAACTAAAAACACCTTAAACCACGTTAAAAACAAGATAATGTATTCACAGAAATAATACTTCATGACTTCAAGCTTCTTTGCTCAACCATCTCAGAATTAATCACTTTACTACACAATCAGTAAACCGCCAAAACTAATTTCACCAATAACTGCTTAATACTCGCTACGTCCACAGAATCCACAATAAATTATCACCAAAAAAACAATATCCCTTCTTTACTCTGTCAATCAATCTCTCTCTCCCCACTACAACGTTTTCTGCTCTCTCTACTCAAAAAAATCCCGTCGCCTTACATATAAATCGAAAAAAACGATCCAGAAAACGCTAGAACGAAATCAAGTGAAAAAAGAAAAAAAAAGCATTTCAAGTTATGTAATCGGTTATCAAAATTGTTCAAAGAAGCTAGAATTACTAGATCAATCTGAAATTTTACTATGTTGTAATAACAATTGTGACGTAATAAAGGCGCACTTACAGCAAATCCATTTGCTAGTAAAAAAGATCCTTTTTTTCAATCAGTAACCGAGCGAACAAAATAATACAACACTATATGCATATGCGAAAACTATACTCACAAGGCAAATTTCCTTATTCCTGACAGAAAGCATCTGCGTTAATTGGCAACAATTATTTTTTGTCAGTTGCGACAACGAAAAGACAAGTCGGTAGTTTGTGTTATTCCTTTGCAGCTTCAGAAGTTTATTTTTTTGATGTGATCAAAGCAAGTGATTCCCAGAGACCAGCGCAACATTTTTATTTCAATAACATGAAAATGACGCTATGATAATTGTACAACTTTCAAATAAGTCATTCAAAGAAATAAATAGTTTTCCGTGAAATTTTTATATCATGCAATGGAAAGAAAAATTATTTATTTACATGAACTATATTTATTTAAAAATGATTTTTTTATTGCATAACTTATTTGAAGGTTTTAGTAATTATTGTAGCTAATAATTAAAATTTTTGTTTGTAGAAATGATGGAGGGAAAGGCTCGATTATTTTAAGGAAGAAAAAGAGGTTCGCAATCTAAAAAGTACGAGAGCCACTGTTCCTATCATTTTGTCACAATTTTTAACCGCTATATTTTTTTCTTGTCCATCAGTCTAATGATTTGTTTCAGATTCATATGGTATTGATTTTTCTAGTAGTAGCATAATGCACTATAGATATCAAGATTATTAAAGTTAAACACTTGCGTCACTGAGCACATCTCTAAATTTTTGTTGTTGTGAGAGTGTAGAACAAATTCCAGTTTAATAATCGCATTCCAATTGAAAGTAGAATTGAGGTCACGAAACCTAACTAGGCTACCACTCAAACAACCTGTCTGACTGGTGCGGAAGCCTCAGGTTTCAACTTTTGATTCCCGCGCCAAGCGTACCGTCGTTGATTGGCACTGAACCAGTAAAGTTGCTTTGTAAAGCTAGTAATATTAGCTACACGCCCAAATACTCAGACCCAAACAGAAATCCGAAGCATAATCAGGCCGAAACGAAAATTCACTACTCGTTTCGCCACGTTTTCGTTTTGACAAGAAAAGCGAAAATACACGTGGTCACTATATATATATACGAGCAGATGCACCTTTTGTATGTATGAGTCAAACATGTGGTCTTATTTAACCACAGGGCTGAAGTAATTATTGTTTGTTTTGCATTTAACTTTGTACAAGTTGCTATTTCTTTACTGTAGTGTCGAGATACTGACCGACCTAAAGCTATCACGCGTAATTGCAGTTTTTAACTGCTCGAGTCACGTGCAACTTTTAGTACAACGTGGCTTATTCAAGTAGTCGGTTGACTGAGTGTAGATTTGTGTTTTCAAATATGCAGATTTCTAATTTTATGAAAAGTTAAGTTTATGTTTCATTTGCAGATGTAATGTGGCGCAGTTATAAGTTAGTTTAAATTTTATAATAAAGTATGCAACGCTGCCTTAGCTATTGTTATCTCAAGGGCAAAGACCAAAGAAAGACAATACAACAAAGGAGGGTTTTTAGAAGTAGTCCGTAGGAAGCCCGGTTACAACATCTACTACTTCTGAGTAGGGACTAATTGTTCGGTTCGCTGTAGGGGTCTAATTTAAAGCTATATTTACTAAGACTCCTAACAAAACAACACGAGATCACCCAATTTACCACAACATCAATCAATTTTGTGGGAAATTGCTGATGAAGTCTTTGCGTCACATTTTCTAGAATTTACGCTGTATGAAGTCAAATCGCTGAGAAAAAACTACGTAACGATTGGCGGAACACTGACAGCAAAACTTTCTGAGACCAGGAAGCTTTAATTGCTGGCAAATCAATCTACCAACTGCAGATCAACAGCGACTTCTTGTCCAACATTATGAAAGTAGGCTATATGAGTATAATTAGCATTTAAACTTTACTGGCACAATTTAGGCAATTATTATCTACAGTAGTACCTAGTGCCGTCGCCATTGAATGGCAGTGTTCTCCTTTTTGGAATTACTCTAAATTCTTCATTCTTCGTAGGAGAGATGAGGCACCCATTCAACAAATTTGTGACTTTGCTGTCTAAAACATTTATCTTTTAATCGATTTTAACCAAACTTGCTACGACTGTAAACAGCATTAATGTTTACAAAGCATGCAAATAGTTTTAAAATTTAATAAACTTTGACAAAGTTAACTCTTTCGCTCCCGCGATCATCGATTGATCATCTCGTGTTTTCAGTGTTTCCCTCAAATTTTGTTAAATTGAGTTACAAAGTTAGTTTACAGAAAATTCGATTTGTGACTTTATTTTTCATCCGATTTTCATAAAATTTTCAAAAGATCATGCTTATTTCCTCACGCATCGAAAGATCTATAATTTGTGCCCTAAATCTTAGATTTTTATACCCAAAAACGGTAAAAAAGACCAACAACCCAGTTGCAGACGACAAAATCGGACAAATTCTCAGCACGTGCCAACTATGCTAAAATCAAATTCAGATTACATCTTTACCACAACACCAAACCCTTCATCATTAACACAGTATGAAAACTACTCTTTTGGGGCATCATTTAACAAAATTTCAAGCGATAACAATAAATTTAACGTTTTTGAATTTCTAAATTTTTTAGGGGTCTCAAAACCTCCCCCAAACAAATTTGAATGGTAAGTAGATAAAAAGTAAATTTAGTGCGTAAAAATATGATATGTTGCTAAATACTGGTTACATTTGAAAGCTTAGGAAGTTTGCTTTCCAGCAATATATAACTTTAAATAGTTTAGACTAAGTGGTATATGATATTTACTGATCAAAAATGAGTACTGTACATCATGTCAGTTCAAACGCCCCCAAAATTTTTTGACTTACCTTCACTAAATTATGATTTTTAGAAAAACTACACCCTATAAAACGATAAAATAAATTGCAAATGTTTCACCAATAAAGTCGTCATTTTGTATCGAGTTTCCAAGGAGACAAAGACTGAAATACAAGTTTCAAAGCTAGCAGAAGTTTGGCTTCTCTAAATCAAAGTTTGCTGTATCCCCCTTGTTTCTCAAGAAATGGGAAGGGTGTAAACAAGCGGCTGTTTCATTGTCAGTGACAGCATATTCTATTTAAACTTGATATTTTCTGAATCTTGAAGAAATTCCCTGTTCAAAAATATATAATGTTACATGGTTTAGGCTAACCTGCAGCAGATAATAACTGATCATATTTTAGGTACTGAATTTAACTACCAAAATTTGGTACCGGTCGGTACCGGTCAAAAATAGGTCATGTGCCACAGAAAATTGCAAATTGTAGAAAACCTAGGCTTTTAGGTAAGTTTTGAGTGATGTACCTTGAAAGCTTATTTCCTTAGCATCATTTTGCGACCATTTCTAAAAAAATTGGTAGAAAATAAAATCTGTAGTGATTTTTGAGGTGAGGGTACCTCTTTAATTTTGAAGACGAGTACCCTCAGTTGAGGGGGTTAATTTGCATAAAATTTGCATATTCAAAAAAATGTTTTCTTTCTATTTGAAATCCTCAAGAAATGTAGATTTCAACGATATATCACACTTAATGTAGAAGTAGACAGCTGAGTAATGATTTACAAACAAACTTGAGGTACATAATTATGATTAATTATGATTGATTATGACAGTTTTTCGCACTGCCACCTTACGGACATTTTTTTTCGCAACGCATGCGGGAGCAAAAGAGTTAAACGCCATTCAAAATTTTTTTTGAATTGTTGAATAGGTCCCATCCTAAGGGACGAATTCCACACCAATCTAATTGCAAACAAACAATGAATATTTTTTACCTTTTTATTACAAAACCGAAAAAAAGTAATTTTGGTACAAAAGTAATATTCATAGCAGCAAAAAATGTCTATTTAAAAAATAATTGTCAACTGCGTCAAATTTTTGAGTTGTCTACACCACATCGTTGGAAGCTTCAAGTAAAAATTTATTTATCTATTATGCAGCCATCAACGAGCAGTTCTTCATCCGATAATTCTGGTTCATCTGACTCCAGATTAACCTCTTCCTTTTCTTCTTCGCTTTTAGATGAACTTTCTGCTAAATGCGGAAAGCGCTTTACTTTATTTTAACTGTTGAATTGGTCCCTGAGCTGAGTGTTGAATTGGTCCCACAGTCGGCCATTTTCACTTTTTGGTTCAAAACTTTTTGCTTTCATAAGTGTCGAGTATGAAATTATGCGACAGCATACACTTACTGCCTGACAAGAAAAACCAACTGCTAATTTTTATGCTGTACAAAATTATATATAAGTCTTTGACTGCACACTCTGAAATTTAAATGTTACTGTCAAAACAGAAAACTTTGTCTTTCTTGGCTAACATGAGCAACAGCTGAACGAAATTCCAAAATACACTGTCTGCGCTTAATTCTGGAACCAAATACAAAAAAATTAAAGTCTATTATTTTGTAAGGGACAGGATATGGTAGTGTTGAAAAGATCCCACTGTTGAATTGGTGCCACATCTCCCCTACTGCAGAGCTGGGCAACCTGCGGGTGCGATGTAAAACATGTAACTTCGCTATTCGAGCATATAGTTTTCTGAAAAAAAGGTCAACACTTTTTGTGTGGATGAAAATTGTCACACATTTACCAGCGCTCAAAAGTACTTCAAAAACCCAATGTTTTCTTTATAATTTTTGGTTGACATAAAAAATTTCAGCTGATTTCAAATTAGCGAGTCTTCAGAAAAAAGTACACACCTTTTATCTATAGCCTAATACTGAAAACATCATGGAAGCTTGCTCTATACGCAATTCAATGAGGCATTTTAGTAGAGTACATGTCCGAATTTCAGTCCTGAAACATAAGATTTAGTAGTAAAAACTATTGTAGTATATTTGCCCTTAGGGTTCTTTGGGTTTGTGCCTCATCATTGTGTTCGCTCTGGCGACGACAATATGGTGGTACTGCTTTCTTTTATCAAGACCTTAGCCACAGCGCTTTAATTTTACACACCAAACACACTGACGCTGATCAACAAGCAATTATATTCTCTACAAAAGTCTTTCACAACTCTCCTAATTAACAGTATTTGCTGGTATTTATAGCCCACCAAGCGAAGAACATTACAGATGCTTATAGCAAAAATAACAGTGGTAATATTTATGGTGTCAAAAGTAAAAAATCTTCCCATCACACAATAAACAAATATCAAGTCACAACCACAAAACTCAAATTAAAAATTTATACCCATGTTGTTGAACTACCGGTACTAGAAATGCGGCAAATGCCACGACATGTGGGAAGCAAGTAATTACTAAAGTCTTGTCCACCAACAGGATTACACTACAATAGACCCACTATTGGCGTAAAGAAAGTATGCCTACCGGTAAATTAAATTTTGTTTCGATCGCTCTAATATGATGAAGAAATCATTAATCAGGACAGTAATGAACCCCTAATCATCCCTTCGTGGTTTTACCTAAGGTACACCATACACTCTGGTTGAAGAACACTGTTGTAGAGTCTAATAGTCTATACTGCACCTTAGGTCTTAAACTATATTACGATGGAGCAAGGATAGCTATAGGATGGACATTGCTCAACAACTGATTGAATTTGATTTGATTTTAATGGTTTGCGACACCTTGTGGAAGCGTAGTTGCTAGGTTAAAACATGGTGGTACAAGCAGGACTTCTCTTTGCCGGAGATTTGCTCATAAAATTAATGAAAAAGGAAGTTTGGAAGGAAATAATGGAAGTGAGGAAATTGGGAAGAAATAAGAAGAAACAAAAAATATAATTGAAAGAGGAAAAGTGATAACTTTTTATGTTGAAAAGCAGGAATTCTAAAAAAGGAAAAGCTCTTTATCTTGCATTGTCCTCTCAATCTTACAGAAAAAAGTTTTACTCCCTCACCAATTACTTGCAAGATTGTTGTAATAAAAAGTTGTTGTAATAAAAGTTGTTAGCAATAGTATGGAACCACCCAAACCACAATGACATATTTAAGAAAACATGAGACTAATGCATCTTTAGACAAATTGTCGAAATTCATTATGGTACCGGTATTTCATCAAAGAAACATGTTGGTACATCATAGTAAAATACGGAACTTTCAAATTCGCTGGTTTAAATCTGTATTCTTTAATCAGTTCTGGTGAAGAATAATACCAGTATTTTCACCCTTTTCAAAAGCTGAGAAAAAGGGCAAAAAAACTCTCCTTATGCTGTTATGGAAGTGGCTATTTTGTCGTGGATGGCATTTTACCCTCCAAGACTATTTTGTTGTGTTTGCATTGACATAATTGCAACAATTCTGCTGGTGGCGCATGGATAGTGCACGGTCTTGGAATTAGGGTGGTTATAAATAGGCATAGTACAGACATAGTAGACATAGTACAAGAATAGTGTTGTAATGGGGGAGGTGTGCAACTAAAAACCAGTTGCACCTACATAATGAAGCCGTAGGGTAAACGAGGGCAATAAGAGCCTGGGGGAATTGGGCACCCAGGCCTGAAGAACTTTTCAAAAAAGCTATATTTAACCTACTACAGACTGTTGGGACAATAAGCCCCCACTTAAACAGTTACTCTTTCAATCGGAAAGCTTAATTTAGCATTTTTACTCAAGGGAGGTCATTCTATGGGTAACAAAAATTTTGCATTGAAGTCAAAATTTTTTTCACAGGTCAACCATTGTTATATCTAAAAGCAAACTTTTCTGCAGTTAACACAACAATTGGAAAACTTCAATTTGCACCTAAACTAAGCAAGTAGACACCTCCTTTTGCTACCAAGCCTAGAATTGCAATTTGTAATTTGTTTTTACCTTTGTCTCAATTATTTAATTCATTTTGTCTTGACCACATGGTGTTTGCTGATGTACAGGACACAGTACAAAAGTCAGTTTTACCATGCTTACATGGAGAGATATAACACACTGATATGGCACCATAAAGCAATTTTAATGTTTAAATTGTTGTTTTTCATATATAGATATGATCAGCTACCACTAATATGCATTTTTACAATTAAAAATCAGTGAAAAAAAAGCTAGGAAGTCTCAAACTAATGAGGTGCATATTTACATGTATTACCCCTACCCTTAATGTTTCCAACTCTATGTGAATATAAAACATGTTTTATCATTGATAGATTTGATCAGAAATGTAAAAGAAGACAAAATATGGAGTAATAATTCAAAATAATATGTGTGTTACAAAAGTCAATGTGAAAATCTTGTCTTGAATACATTTTTGGAAATGGGTGTTAATTACCCCCAAGTTTTTTTTCATTCAGAAAATGGTTCACAACTACAAGAAGAAGGAAGCTGGTGGCCAAACAAACTTTAGCATCAATCGAAGTATGACAGACACCTACAATGCTGTAATGAGTGAAAATATGTCAAACAAAGCAGCTGCAAAGTTTTTTGAGGTCACTAAAAAATCCCAATTGAGGTGGACAGCAGGAAAAATTCCAATCAATGCGTGTGTTGGCCAGCAAACTGTGCTATCTCCTGTTTACAAGACTGAACTAGCTGACTGCATTAAACTCATGTCAGAGTGGGGATGGGGCTTTACCTCAGAAGAAGTGAAAGACTCATCACATGGGCCTTCAGTTCCGACACCAGCACCATTATCAGTCTTTTTGTCTGTTAAATATTTTTTTAAAACACCTTAAACCAACTTATTTTCACCAGGGAGGGAGATGAACATGGATCCAGAGATTTCAACATGGCAAAAGTTTGACAGAGGAGGAAAGCCTTCGATAGCAAAAAGCAGAATCCGCCAAACAAAGAAAAGCTGGTAGCAAAGGCAAAGGTAGGGCCAGAGGAAGAGGTCGAGGCAGAAAACTACTACCAGTATTGCAAGAAAGGTCACTTGGTCTATTGGACACTAAAGAATCATGGAAATGTTGTGGCCAAGCTGAGGGAAATAATTGGATTCAATGTGATTTATGTGATCGCTGGTTTCATAAAAAATGTGCTAACATTTTTGGCCCTCTTGAAAACATGGCCAATGAAGAGTGGCTGTGTGATTTTTGCTCACGGTAGCCATGGGTGCTTATTGCCCCAAGTCTAGGTACCTATAGCCCCCAATCCTCATATAAGTGTATTTGCCATCCAAGCATTAAAATAACAATTCAATTAAATGATTACTATTGCAAAACAACATAATAGTTTGGTAGAGTTTTAAACAGGCTGTTTTTTAAGTTTTAGTGTAGTTTTGATGTTGTGTGAGTAAAAGAGTGGAGTACAATTAAAAAAATGTAAATGAGGGTCTAAAAGGGGGTGCTTATTGCCCTGGTTTACCCCACTTCTTTCCTTTCAAAAAATAATTCTTTTGATTTTATGAATTTAGATTAAGCATTGAGTGGGTACAATGAGATTTCACATCAAAAGCTGCAGTGTATTTTTGATAAAATTGAATTTATTGTTTTGCTAATTGTACATAAATTTGAATAAATTTTGTATGAAACTATTACAAAAAATCAAAAAGGTTGTAGTAATCAACTGCAGTTGGTATTTGAGCTGGTTTATTATTTTTCTTGGCCTATTGGACTATGTCTGTACTATGCCTATGTATAACTACAGGCTTGGGACTGGTAGGATACCATATTTCTTCTGTAGGCACCACCATTAATGGCCTGAAATATATTAAACTGCTTCAGGAAAAGCTGAGTATACATATGGTGGTGCACAACACCTCTATGTTCATACTTGATGGTACACCATGTCACAGATCAAAAGTGGTGTCTGAAGTATTTGATAAAAAGCAAGGTGGTAGTTCTTGACAGGCCTAGAAACAGCCCAGGCTTGAAACCAGTCAAAAACTTATGGAGTTACATGAAAAATAATGTGGCAGAAAACCAATCACCCAATGCTACAGAACTTGTAACTGCAATAAAGCAAATAAAAGAAGTTTTGATTGAAGAAATTGGCCCAGAGTACTCTGCATCTCTATTAAAAAGTAGGAAGTGGCTATTTTGCTTAGGATGACATTTTACCCTTGGAGACTGTTTTGCCATAATCATTCATGTGTGTTTATATTGTCGTAGTTGCTACAATTCTGCCAGTGATGCTGTGACACGTGGATAGTCCAGCAATCTTGAAATGCTATGGTTGTGGGTTCAAATCTCAGCTGGCAGGACACTAAAAGAAAGGCAATGTACACTGGAGGGGCAGGCTGGTTATGTGAATGTACGGGGGAGTGGCACTGGGGGTGTGAGAGAAAGGTGGACACACAAAATACTAAAAAGAAGCCTCATTATAGATAAAAACAAATAGTCAAGTGCTTCAAATACTTGCCATTAGATGTTTTAGTAGGACTTGTAATTTTAAGCTGTTTTTTTTTCATGTCAGACACACAAAGTACTAAAAAGAAGCCTCATCGTGGATAAAAAACAAGTAGCAAAGTGCTTTAAATACTTGCCATTAGATCTTTTAGTAGGACTTGTAATTTTACACCATTTTTTTCATGTCTACATAGCAAGGCTACTTAGGTTAGTCAGTTTTTTTTGATGGCTTGGCATTGTTGATATGTTTCGGTAGAGCAAAGCATATGACTACTGAACATTCCATAGGCCATGCAATTTGGACACCTCACCTAAAACATGGGTCTGTCTACTGAGAGCAGAAACTTTTTACTTCGGTGCTGGTACCTGTATTTTTTAAATATGCATACTATCCACATGCAGCATACACAAGTTCTCTTTTTGCTTTGTTAGGTGGTGCTAATGTTATTACTAATTAAATATTTACACTATATTGCTGTGCAGAATTTGGATATTTAAGTTTTTTTTCTAATGACAGTGTTTTTATAAGCGTTGAGTAGTTGAACTGTTGTTAAAGCTATGTAACTTAGTTAACCTTTTTCTTTAGGCAGTGGCTATTTCGCCGTCGATGGCAATTTTCCCTTGGAATCTATTTTACCATAATTATTCACGTGTGTTTATATAGCCAAATTTGCTATAATTACACCAGTGACACTGTGGTGTAGTGGATAGTGCGCTGGTCTTGAGATACCATGGTTGCGGGTTCAAATCTCAGATGGCAGATAATTAAAAGAAAGGCAGTGTACACTGAAGGGGCAGGCCTGGTATGTAAATGTATGGGGCAGTGTACACTGGAAGGGAGTGTACAGGGTGGGGGATAGAGCCCTGGGGATGCAAAATTTTTTAATTGATTTTTAAAATTGACCAATCAGAAACGACCAAACGTCACATGTTTAGTACATCATTAAGATTGACCAATCACAAATAACTCACGGCAAAATAGTCTCTGAGGGTAAATTGCTGTCGACGGCAAAATAGCCACTGCCTTTTCTTTATATGCCATGCATGTTTTTTTGGTAATTGTAAAAAATAAAGCAGTGGCTGTTTTGCCATCAAAGGCATTTGACTTTTGGAGGCTATTTTGCTGTCAGATATTTGTAATTGGTCAGTTTTGATTATGTTTAAAACATGTAACTTTTGGTTGTTTCTGATTGGTCAATTTCAATGACAAATTAAAAAAATTATACCCCAAGTGTACACTTCTTCACACATTTACATACCAGGTCTCCCTTTAATGTACACTTCCTTTGTCTAAGTACCCTGTTTGTAAAGATTTGAATTTATAATTATCACCGTTGAAGGTGCCTGCACTATGCACTACACCAACGTATCACTGCCAGAATTGTAGCAAATATTGCTATTTTAGCACACATAAATGGTGATTGCAAAATAGCTCCAAGGGTAAAATACCATTGACAGCAAAATAGCCACTTCCAAAAAAGAATCCTTTGCTAGATTTTTTGAGAAAAGTCTGTGACGAAATTATGGAAGAAACTTGTTTTTGATGTGGAGGAAATGGAAAATTTATTAGTGGTAGCACTGGTTAGAAGTTAACTAAATGACCAAAAGAAAACTAAAGAAAAAAAAACAAAAAACAATATGATTATGCAACGCAATTAATGGTAAAGCATGAGAATGAATGAGGAGAATGACCTCCAGTTCTAGGTAGCTGACTAACCATTCATTAGTGAAGTTGTTTTTGTTACCAGCTGATAGGCTTAATAAAATGGATGTTTTGTGGGAAGATAGAGATATTCGTTTTGACGTCAGTTTACAGTGAGTATTTAAGATATATTCAACTGTTTAAAATTGCATGATTCCTCTTCATGTTGATCTGTTGATTTGATTTAAATGATTGTTTTAGGCATTAAGCTGTCAATCATAACTAATGATGTTATTAAATATTTGCAGCATAGTATAGTAGACTGAGTTTTATGTTTGTCATCAAAAGATTGGCAGTTCAATTATCAGAGCGTGACTGATACATTGCATCAAAAGGCAAGACTAGCCTTTGATTTATGGCAGTGGTTTCCAACCTTTTTTGTTTGTCACAAACCCATTTACGTGAATTTTAAGTTTTGCATACCTATATTTAAGTTTTGTTTGGAACCTAATTAACATGCCATTGATTCAAGTCTGGTATGCCACAAATGAGATTGAAACTGCAAACCAATACTATTTACAGTATATCATGAATAAGATTCAGGCTGCTTCATCAAGTGTTCATCCGAAAGTAAAATCATAAGTAGCAATTAAAGTTGTAGCCACAAAAAATATTTACCAAACAGTAGGAACTGCTGTTTTAACTGGAAAACTGATTGTTTCTCAGGAAACTGTTGGCCAATTGGAAAGTCCTTATCACATTATGTAAGATGATGTCAGGTTTGATTCATGATTAGTAATCAAGCAAAACTACTAGTTTCTAACTGGTCTAGTGACCAACTTGATTATTAAGCTTATTTTTTAACCTTGTGTTAGTATTCTCACAGTTTGAAACATCGTTAGTACCCTGGGGTGCTTGAACACCCCAGTCTTAAAATTCATGTTTTGTTGCTTATTACATGATGTTCATTCAGCTTCTTTTCTGAGTTTTTATAGTTACCAGCAAGTAAGAAAATTTCCATTTACTGATACTGAAGAATACTTTTGTATCAGATCAGGTCAATCACAGAAAATAGTTAAATTTTGACTTGCATCATACCTTTACAAGGATGAAGAAATAAAATTATAAATTAAGCATGTTTATTTTCTTCATATCAACAAAGGCCATATTAATTAACAATTATCAATAGATATAAACTTGTCTAAAAAAGCAGAAGAGAGAAAAATAACGCCAAAATCCAGAAAACTAATCAATTGCGTGTTTAGTACCATGGGGTCATGTCACACCCCAAACCACATTAAATGTCTCTATCCCCTACTGTGTAAGGTATGGGATTATGAAATTCTCAGTGATTCATTTTCTCACTTACGGTATTTAGGAAGGTACTTGGGAGATAGTCCATGTCAGTATTGCCCACTCAAAATTACAACAAAAAAGTTTTTTGTGGAATGTTCAACCATCCTAGGGTACTAACAAAAGATTAATGGAGCTAGCAAACCTTCAAAATTTATTTCAAATTGTTTATGTTAAGAACTGAAATAAATTTTGGTGATTGATTACATGCAAAAAGGAACTACAGAAATATCAAGTTCTTTGATAGTGAAAAGAGGGAAGGCCATGAACGTCAACACCTCACCACCTAAGTGCTTGCAATGTGAAGAATAACTATCTAGTTCAGTGCTACTTATACTTTTTAGTTCCGCATACTAGTGTCGCACCAGCCAGTGCTCTGACGCTTATTTGTGTGTACAAAAAGTATGGATTACAACCTCTGACTGGGCCACAAAATTTTTAAGTATTTTGAAACTGGCCTAGCTGTAAAAAAGGGTACTTTTTCCTGGTATAAAGCACGAGGTAGTCACTACCTTAACCAAGTCAGCCATCCCAGCTTTGTGATTATTATTGTACATAATTCTATCATTTGGAGACACCACCTCATGATTGGCATATTGTTTTTATGACATTTATTGCATTGTTGAAACAGATTTTAGTAACTAACACATCAGCTTTATTTTCAACAGGATGAGAATTATAAGATTCAGAGGTTTCATCTCATTATTCCTCTTCTTAATGCAGTTCATATAGCTTGGAAGACTACAAAGTTTTTCCAAAGGCGTAACTTGAACAAAAGCAAGCTGTTTTTGGTGAAACTTTAACCAAATAGTGAATCAGAGCTATTATGTTTCCATTCTATGATATTGAAAGCCAAAACTATCAATCGGTCAAAAAATCTTGTTGTAGGTATACCTTCACCATACATAGCAGCTGGTGTTGGCACTTACTAAATATTCACTGATTGCATAATTGCATTTAATGTTGTAGATACTTATCATAGAAAGATTTAACAATCACCAAGTCTCCTGTGCATCAGAAATTTTTAAGCATGTAAATGATAAGCAATTTGGCAAGCATAGACATCAGCCATAATGTCTTACCTCTGTATTATTGCAATAACTATTAAATTTAATAAATTCCAAATTTTAAAAGGGTGCCGTTTTGAGTGAAAATTGCAAATGCTCGCACAAAAATGTCAAATAGGAATTTGTTTTTTTTTGAAAGGTATGCTTTACATAGCCTTTTCAAACTATTCAAGAAAAATTGTGACTGAGCAGTAACTCATTGCTCTCATTTCAAATTTATACCAGAAACATTCTGTAACATCATATCTACTGACGCAGTAAAATTCACTTTATAAGTTCACTTCGGCCCTAAGCAATGTTGGATTTAATGAGCAGTAGATTTATTAATCATCGCAAAATAAAACAAATACAGCACAGTATTTTAGTACGTTGTGCAATACATATTTATTTATCAAGCAATGCAAAAAAAACTGATATAACGAGATCTTTTTGGCTGGAAGCAATCGCTCAGAAATTGTCCTCTATTTCTCTCTTCATAGAATATAACCGTGTCTTTGAATGCAGTTCTTTTTCGCAAAAATGCTTTTGCAAAAATTATTACAAAACAAGTTTATATAGCAAATTTTGGAATTTTTAACCTACTGTATTTCAATGCCAAAATTACGTTTCTAATCAAATTGAATTTATTACCTGATTAGGTTTATTGTTGGATTTATAAAGCAAATTCTACTGTAGTACCTCTTTAAGACATATTTTGGGTTCACCATCCTCCAAAATATAGGACTAGATGCTTTAATTATGTCTCTAACATAAGAACGCTAAATATGCAAAGAATTACTGAATTGTAACCTAAAACACCACCTAAAAGCCAAATATACTGGTTTAGATAAAACGTTTTTTTAATGAATCACTTTTTTGACCCCCAGCATTTCAAAATGAAAAACAACACCTAAGCATTGTTTGACAAGCTTTAAGTAGCTTAAAACTTGCATTAAATTAAATTCATTTTTGTAGATAAGATCACTTTGTTGTAAATCATTTCCTTTTTATAGACAGCTGAATACTCGTGAGGGCGAGTTTTTTATTGAAAGATTTGAATCGGTTGAAGACACAAAGGGTAATAATGGTGAAAGAGGAATGTTTTCGATAACTAATCTGCGGTTAATGTGGTATTCCTATGCTATGCCACGTGTAAATTTATGTAAGTATAATGATTTTATATTCTTTGCCAATGGTTGGTTCAGACTTAATGCTCTCCAATGTTCTTGCGCTGTAAATAGGTTTTATACAGTATTGTTTTACGTACTGGCCTTCAAGATGTGGCAGATAAATACATTAAAAAACGCAACTGGAAAACTCTGTGCTTTTGATTTCTCTGAAAGTGAGTCCCAATAATCTGTAATGATTGCATTATTTAAACCTATAGGATCACTGTCGCTTTAGAAACAAAAGCAGGTTTATGTAGATTTCCCCCCTAAATCATAACTCAAAAGCCATTTTTTCTGTGCAGCCAGGTACCAAATGCCTAACTCCCTGACGTTGGAGACCCTTACTCTAAAATTGTTTATCTCAGCAGAGTACTTAATTGTGTTTTGGTTTTGTTTGTCCGCACTGTGGTCATGTGAATTAATGTTGCTGTTTTGTAGCAACAATATTTTAATGGGCATGAGTTCAAATCCCGTGATGATAGCATAGCTGTGTCCTAGGGAAAGGTACTTTGCGACAATTTTTTTTCGCTTCGCAGCTTGCAATAAGCAGTATATCTATTGAAAGTAATTTCAAGCGATTAAAGCAAAGGGAAGTCTCAAAGTTAAGAATTCTGTAGCAGGTCTGTTTTATTGTTCTGTACTTAGATCACTGTCGTTGTCTTGCAAATGTGGAAGATAAAAATGCAATAATTGTGAAAAAAACTTTCTCGAACATTGACTCTCCTAGTGATGCAGATTTATGAATAAAATAACTAGCTAATTTTTAAGGTTTAATTTTAATCTTGTCAGAGTGAATGAAGCAGTTTTTAAGTGATAAAATGGTGGGTAATTTTAGACTTTTTCTGAAAGTCTCAAGAGAAATCCCATACGGGCACAGGATATGCGTTTATAAGGAATTTGTTTGCAATTGCAAAACCAGTCTTTATAATGCTATGGGTTGCTATCATTTATGTGCTTAGTTGCTTTAAGCGTTATGATATCTGTTTGTTTTAGCAATTGGATTGTGCTGTATTAACAATATTACCACAAAGCACACGAAGTCGGTAAGCGTTTTCAAGTTATCATTATACTTTGTAGTAGATTGTTCCGATTTGTCTAAGACAGGGGCGTCTAACCCGCGGCTTGCGGGCCACATGTGACCTGTCAAAGCTTTTGCAAAGACTCGTTTTGTTTCCCAAAAGTTATTTCAATCTAAAAATACGAACACCAGATCAAAGCTGAACTGGCACACTTTTCTGTTGTTGTGACCTCGCTCTGGCGTTCCTACGCCCTTTGCACGTATGTTGACCATAGCTGCAAACTTGAACTCAGTGATTTTGGTTTTTTTGTCGAACTCGAACTTGAACTCGAAAAATAATTCCAGTACTAGAACTTGAACCCAAATTCGAAAAAAACGTAGATAGAGTTGAGTTCCTTAATTGAGTAATTTCAAAAGAAGAATAATATATAATATTTTGGTGGTCCTAAAACCTCGGTCTTTTTTGCTGAACTCTAACTCAAAAAATTGAAAACTCGAATTCAGACTTTTTGTGAACTCGAAAGAGACCGTGAATTTGAACAAAAGATCTATAAGTTTGTAGTCCAGGTGTTGTCCTTGTCTTCGCCTTTTTGCGCGCTTACACTTGCTATGATCTTTGGTTTCATTAAAAATCAAACTTTATTGGGTAGTTTGAGTATGGCAATAAGAAACGAAGAGTAAGTGATAGAGATTGAATATTCCAAGAAAGGTGGACTGAAGAATGTTTCTGTTCAGGTTGGTAACAAGCCAATCTGCTTAATTTGCAACAATGCAGTTTCAGGATTAAAGAAGTGTAACATTGCACGGCACTATTTCACAGCTCGTGCATCAGCTTATGTCAAATATAAAGATCTATTTGGAAGAGAAAAAGTCGCACAATTGAATAACATGCGGTTGGACAGCAGTCATGTTTTTGCAAATATTTCCTCTTAAGAGGAATATGTTGTTGCAGCAATTTATTAGCGGCCCAAGTATTGTAATGGCAAATCGATCCAAACCGTTTGCGGACGGAGAATTTGTGAAGAAATGCTTTTATCGTTTAGATGTCATGTGTCCCGAGAAGAAAGAACAATTTGAAAAATAAATCTTTCTCGGCAAGCCATTGCTCGACGAATTGAAAAATTAGGGATTTCCATAAAAAATGGTCTTACATCCTAAGCTGGAGATTTCATTTTACTCATTAGCCATTGATGAAAGCATGGACAGCAAAGATACTGCTCAGGTGGCCATTTTTGGGCGTGGCGTTAATGAAAGTTTTGATGTTGCGAGAACTATCTGTCGTGGTCCTACTTGAAGGCACCACTAAAGGTTGTGGTTTATTAGACACTGTCAAAACAACTCTAAACAGCCGGAAGTTAAATTTGAACAACATTTCCGGTGTCATCACAGATGGAGCTCCATCTATGTGTGGGAAGTCGACAAGGTTTAGTCAAGTTGTTACAAAATGAGGCTAGCAAAGCTGGAAATAATTCTAATATGCAGTTACACTGTTTAAATCACGAGGAAAATGTTTGTGCAAAATCCTTGAAGATGGAAGCAAAATCCCTATGTAATGTCTGTTGCAAGAAAAACAGTCAATTTTATCCGTTTCAAAAGCTTACGTCAAAGACAAATTCAAGATTTGCTGTGCAACTTGGAAATTCCATTCCAAGTTTTTGATTCCAAGTTGGAATCCGATTTTGATGATGTTCCGCACTAATGCGAAGTACGTTGACTCAACCGCGGCAAAGTGTTAACGCGAATGTTTAAGGTTATAGACGCTAATCAGGAATTTATCAAAGGAAAATGTTTCCCCATTGCCGAATGGATACGTAATCTCGCTTTTCTTGTTGACTTAACTTCTCATTTAAATGAACTTATTAAGCCTACTTGCCTTCGAGGGCAGGGACAGCTAACTAATTGTTTGTTTGAGCGAGGCAATGCCTTCCTGGTGAAATCATCTCTGGGAAAAGCAAATGAGCCACCAAAATCTTACCCATTTTCCTACTTTATTAAGCTGTAAACATCAAAATACAAAGAAGTATGCAAACCGCCTTTCAAAACTAATTAAAGAATTCGCAAACAGATTTTATGACTTTGAAAGAGATGTGTGCCGTTTTGAGATTTTTTTCGTCTCCTTTTTCTACTACACCAGGTGGTGTCCCACAAAACTTGCAGATGAAGTTAGTTGACTTTTATGCAAAAAAATAAATTCAACAGTAGTTTATTATTAAATTTTTGCAAGCAGTATGCTTCTCGAGGAAAGTACCTAGGTATATGCAAGCATGCTATGTTTATGTTTACTGTTAGTAATGTTTACTATTGGGAAGCATGTACTTGCGTAAACAAGTTTTTCCTTGAATAAAGTACGCTAAATCTGTTAAAAGATAACTGCTATCCGACAATTACTCAGAAGATTCTCTGCGTGTTGCTACGTCCACAACTGAGCTTGATATCAGTGAGATTTGTTCGTAGCAACCAATGCCAAATATCACATCGATTTACTGTATTGGAAATAAACGACAATGTTTCAGGTTCTTTTATAATCGCTTATTATTGATGTCGCCAAATTAGGTCCGCAATTATTTTTGGTGAGCGGATGTAGCCCTTGCTTCAAAATAGGTTGAACTCCCCTGGTCTTAGAGGTTTTCATAAGTATTTTGATAGATTGTTGACTAAACAAGTTCTTAGATGCTTTTTATAAAATCTAACGCAACCGAATCTGGTATCGACTTAGCAAGAGCTGGAGTATGTTTTAAGACGGCCCACTGCCCGTACAAGGGATCTATTCAAGAGAGCGAAAGAATTCCGCTTTCTATAATCCTGTTTTGTCTCCTTTAACCGAACTGGCCGGGTTCACATCATGACTCTTGCAATTAAATAAGCAGTATACCGTTACTTCTCTCTGTCGATGGCATCTTTCAAAACAAAATGATGACAAAACGAAATTTAAATTTAAAACATCTTGCAAAACATAATAACTAAGAACAGTTGAAAATATCAGTTATATCTTAGATTTCATCCAAAATTTAAACCCGGCTTTTTTGAAAGCAGCAACGTTAAATTGCATCAGATGTATGTTCTGCTGATTTTATAGACTTGAACATTTTAAGTTCAGTTTTGTTTCTTATCAGTTTGTATAGTAATTTCAATTTTTATATTCTTTTGTGTTACAAAAGACAAGAGAAAAAAGGGAGGAAGATGACTACATGTATTAACGGGTACAAAGCCGTATTATTTAAAAATCTTGTAACTGTTGGGTGATGGAGAGCATGTAACTCTTGTGCCTGACACGACATGACATTTAGGTGACTCTATATTATCGTATATCTTATCAGCATCGCAAACCTTGTTTTATTGATTTTTTCAAATCATTTTTGGTGTCTAGGGCTTCTGGATAGTCATGTCTTATTTTTTGTTAATGCAGAAATTGAAAGGAAACACTGAATCGTTGTGTGTTTCAACGAAGTGCAATGGAAATAAATATGAATTCATTTTCACCAATGAAGTTTCCCCCAATGCAAGTCTCTTCGTAACAGTATTAGCTGTGTCAAAGTAAGCCGGTGATTATTTGCAAAGAAAAGGGCTTCCCCCAATTGACAGTTCTATCTAGCTGGCATTTGTTTTCCTTTGTTTTTGCGCAGGGCTTACGACTCCAGCAAACTATACAGAGATTTGAAATTACGAGGAGCTGTGGTGTATCAACAACAATTACGAATTCTACCCAAAGTATGGCTTTGTTGCTTTTGATATAGCGGCAGTTTATCATTTAGTCCCCAAAAAGCCTCGATTATTCTGGGTCTTTGTTTGCTGACTTTTTTGCTCAAGTCACACCACCTAACGTGATTGTCAAACCTGTATACTCGGATCTTGATCTCAACCAAACCACTTTCCATTTAGCTACGCTTAGATAAATCTCGATGTTTTGAACTTCAACAGACTGGAAATAAGCACTATGCATTTCATTAGTGGAAAAATATGTATACAACAATCCAATGTGTATGCTTATTTGCTTGTACTTCGTAAGTTTCGTGCGATGTTGTCTCCCGACATTTGAAACCAAGATTTAAAAGATCATTAACGTCAGAGAAAAAAACTTCGTTGCTCAATAATTGTGGAATAATAAAATTTATTTTACTGCTCTGTTTCAATCATTGAGCTCTCTACTGTCAAATTGACCGACTACGTAATTGTGGAATAATGTGGGCAAGTTTTCGGCCATGCGGGCAATTTTATATGTAGAACATGGTACCACTTGTCCAAGCTGCTGCATGCAGCTTGAACGAGTGGTGCCTTGTATTGCTTTGAAGCTCACGCTACTGGTTCAAACAATGTGTTTTGCCAACCGTAATGACGTTAGATATACAGGGTGTTTCAAAAGTCACGCCCGATTTTTAATATGAAAAAACGTGCTTAAAGAACGAATTTGTATTTCTGATAAGTAGTATAACTACATAACAATGAAAAATGGAATTACAGAAAATTATAATGATAAGAATAAATCAGAAAATAAAATAAAGTTAATTGTACACATTTTATTCATAATGTTCAAACACTTCTCCTTCTACCTGAATGCATTTCCGCATCCTCGCAATGACACTTTGACAGGCTTTTTCACATAATTCAATGTCAATACGTAAACATTTTTGTCTTATAATGTCTTTCAATTCAGGAATAGTGCGATGTAATTTCTATGTTGTTATTTCTACGTTAGAAATGATTACAGAAAGCATAGATATAGAAAATATCATAGAAAAATATCCATTGACTTTTTAACTGTATAAAATCAGGCGTGACTTTTGAAACACCCTGTAAGTAGCTACTGACTTGGGACGGTGTGGATATTTCGCATTTTCACAAACTCTTCGTTCATCTGAAACTCGATGAATCGAGTAAGTTTTCATTTCAAGCCGTCTATAACATTTTTAGCGCTGCTTCCACAGTTCATTGCCACACAAGCATTGTTATCAAGCTGGTAAAGTGGCCAATGGCCATACAGCGTCTTTCCAAAGGATACAATAGCGCATGATCTTGTCAGAATTGCGTTCGAAACCTTTTGATTTTGATACCAGTATCTCATTGTGCTTGGCCACTGTTTTCGACCACTGAATGTAGGTATTGCGTTGCTTCAACAGGAGGAAGTAGCAGACAAGATTAACGGAGTTTGGAATTTATCTAGTGATCAAGGCAATCTTGGAACGTTCTACATCACCAACATTCGAGTGGTGTGGTTCGCTAACATGAATGAGAACTTCAACGTCAGCATTCCCTACTTGCAAATAGTAAGTAGGTCAAGATTTTGATTTCAATGTAGCAATCTCAAGTTTTTAGATGCGGTCAAGTGCATCTGTCACGTGGTGGTAGAGGATAAGCTCCATCTTAGTGGTTTCCAACCTTTTTAACCCCAGGGTTAGAAACCCCAGATACAAAAATGTAAATGTATGTAGTGGCACCCAGTAACATTTTTTTTTGCAATAAGTAATTGATTACGACAATGAAACATTATTTGAAAAAGCGTGAAACATTAATGCTGTAGCACTATTTACTAATACATCGGTATTTGTGCTTGTTTTTTTCACGTTAAGGTTTTTGATACCTGGAGGGGGATTTTAACAAATTAAAGCAATACGGTATTCTCATTTCTTTCTCCTTCATACTCGTACTTTGTGATATTCGTGACATTCGGAAAACAGGCAAAACAACCGTCTTTAATTTCCATTGCATCTACGTTTACTATTGCCTTTGGTACCTCAGCTGGTAATTACTGATCTAACAGTTAAACTCGGAACACCGACTCCGATGTCAATGTTCAACAGCTCACCCAGAAGTGACTGGCCGCAATACGGAATGCGTGTTTTTAGCATCGGAACACCAGTTTATATTTCATGGCTGCAATAGAGCATTACTTTCTTGAAATCAGTCTACATGTACATACACCTGAAAATGACTAACATCAAATTTAATTTTCTTTGTTTTCACATCTCTTAAATATTTTCGCTAAATTTAAGGAAGTAATGGTCTGCTTGTGCTTTCATCACTCAACAAATATCACTTTGGAATGACCACAACTTTATATCTGGTGGCGCCACGAGGTAGATTATCCAGCATGTGCCGATTAGTGATTGTCGCTAGTATCTACACAGTCATCTTTTTGTACGCTTGCGCAGTGGTTTACTGGTTAAAGCGTCCGCTTCGCCGACCGTAAACTTGGGTTCAATTCCTTTGTCGAGTCTTTCAAAGACTTAAAAATGGTATTTGCCGATCTCGTATTTGGCGCTGTGTAATTGAAATATAGTGGCGAGGATGATGTATGAAACTGGATTTAATCGGCCATGACTAAAAAGAGAGCAATGCGTCACAACCATTAGCGTAAGTACGTAGCCACTGTTGGCGCTAGAACAACAACCACGACTGTTTCACCCAACCTCTTCTGGTGCAGAGGGTGGAGAGTTCTCCAGCTCCTGCGGCTTCATAGTCTTGCCATAACCATATCTGGAGGAAGGGGTAGTGTAACGACAACTTCCATATCAATTTCCTGTAAATCTCGATGGAGAGAGATTTTTGTGTTTTTTTTTCGTTAATCGCTGTCATGTATTTACACAGCAAAGTGTCAAAGCCCGGGACTCGAAATTCGGCGTTGCTATGGTGATTGAAAGCACGTGGCAAAGCGGGGGATACGTTCTGGGGTTCCGAATCGATCCAATTGAAAAACTACACAGCATCTCAAAAATGATTCGAAATCTCCGAGATGTATTCGCTTCTAGTCCTTACTATGGTGTGGAGTTTGAGAGATCGGTAGAAACGGTAAATTTCATTTTTTTGGGTTGTTTTTGCATATCCAAAAGATACAGCTCAAAAGAATTGCGAGCTCCACAGTGAAAATTTTGACGTTGAGGCAATGCCATTTTCTTCGCCGCATAAAATGATATCAAATAAAATATTCACGAAAATGAGCCACATTTGCTGTTTTCCTTGCTATAATATGCTATTCATTGGTATGCTTCAAGGTGGCTACTGTTCATCTTTCGTTCATTGGAAATTTCACGGTTTTACGAGGTACAACTTGTGCTCAAACTTGGTAGTTGTTATTCTAACCCAGTGGTTGGAAACTTTATGGGAGTGCACAAAGGAATTCTGTAAGTTACACTACGTATAGGCTTTGCAGTCGTGGCGATTTAAGACCTACAAAGGGGAAAAAGAAATCTTATGCTAGAGTAAAGGCAAAACCAACGATTTTAACCACGAATTTGCAAACAATTGTAAAAAAAATAGCCCAAAATAAGCAAAACAATCGCTTCCGAAAAGTTTATTTCCGGAAAAATATAATATTGAGTGTTATCTCCAATTATAAGATTTGGTCTTTAAATTTATTGTCTTCAGCATTAGTCAAAACCTTCGATGGCATTAAAAAAGTGAGGAAGCATTGCTCTAATCACCTTTTTTCATGTAGAGGTGATACTGATACGCATGGAGCCGGACTCCAAGTACTCCCAAAAGACATCGGTTTAGAGCAGGGTGGACAAGTTTTTGTGCAGATGGGCCAATTTTGCGGTCGAGAAAGATTTCGCCGGCCGATCAGAGTTTTTAATGGGATTGCGTGTGGGACTGACAGATAGAATCGTTTTTTTGGAGATCATCGTTTTCACAGTGATTCTTGTCAATAACTGCAACAAAACAAACTTGAATATCTTGCTTTTTGGAGATCACTTTATCAACTTTCCAGGTTGGCCTGAAATGAATGAATATTAAAGGTGTCGATCTATAAATCTAAGCTGTGAATGCAGATCACAAGTCACATTCTGTATGTTCACGCGGGCCGCAGAATGTACACCCCTGGTGTAGTGATGTAGAGAGTGGTAGCTGGTTATCGCAACCTAGATGCCAGTGTTGAATTTTGCTTGCGAATGGCATTGACTTTTTACGTTTCAGGAAGAGCTTTCAAGTTCAGCTGCTCAATCTATAACTGCACCTATTATGGAGGATCTCGACGTGGATACGAGCGTAAAGACTGACGCATGCGTTGCTTATTTAGCCGATGGTGCAGAATTACCAAATCAAGCTCGAGCCCAACCTGTTTTCTCCCCTTCGCTTGGACTAGCCATCGAACCTTTGAAACAAGGTTACACGTTAGAAGAGCTTTGGAAAGTTTTGTAGTTATGAGCAAAGTGGTCTCATCTAACTTGTTGAGGCTTATCGACCACTGAGTTTGGAATATTGTTGAATGGAATTTAAAACTACTGCTATGCAGCACATCACGATGTTATTTTTCTGGGCTCTATCGCACGCTGCAGTAGCAGTAATAGCGATAGAACCACATAAAGTAATTGAATTATAGAAGATCAGCGACTGTGATTTGTAAATCATCTTTATTTTTGGACATGACATGAACACTGACAGTGTCATTAAGCCCCAGGAGTTATACAGACCTGCTCCGAATGTTCGTATTTCTCTTGATTACTTCGGGCATTACTGCCGTTTACTTTAGCCTACTGCTTAATGCAATCCTCCCAGAAGAGAAAAAATATCGGCAAGTAGAACACATTACTCATGTCAGAATAGGTTGATATTGGTTTGACTTCAGATTGCTACGAAATTTTGATATCGATAGAAGGCGAAACGTCTTTTAATTTTTAGTTCACTGTCTTTCGGCATGGTTTTAACAATTTTTTGCCGTACACTTTATACACTTAACGGTAATCTTTAGATATCACCTAAGAATTGAGTTATGAATCTCGTTGGTGGCTACATCTAAAATAATAAGTTACAAAATTAAAGAGTAACATACCTTCGATCTTTTATTCTTAGCTGTGCTCTTCATAGCAAGTTTCATGCATCAGTGAAATGATGCCAAAGCTGTGAAGTCAATGTCGAAATATGGTTCAAAACATGAAAAGTGGTGCTTCAGATCATGATCAACTCGTATAGTAGTGGTTCGTGCGGTTTTGTACTGTTTTTTGCACTGTGTTTTGGTATTTCATATAACGCTAGTTGACTATATAAAGTTGTATTGTTGCGTATTAAAAAGCAATTTTAAAGTTTGTTGTCCATAATCACGTGATAAGTTACCAGTTAGAGGCACAACCAAGGTCTGAAAACCCTCCATGTTTTAGCCTTGATCCTTTGCCTTGAAGATGCATGCAACAAAGTTGACATGAAAATATCGTTATAGGTTTGGCCGTCACCTCACTGAGAGTCCTGGTTGCGCTCTTGTTAAAGCAGGTTTTTTATTTAGGTTTTCATTCCCTTTTACTCTGACTTTGGTTTGCAATGGACGCAACGTGTGTAATGATAAAACACAACGCTTTGGAATTTTGAATTTGCATCTTTCAGTCATGGCAAAATCGGGAAAAATATTTGCGGTTACTAATAAAACGAGAGCGTTTTTGTACTAGAATCAAGGGCTAGTTGCCATATAGTTTCTTCCTAATAACCGCGGAACACTCATCGTACTGGAAACAATCACTTGTTCGTATGACAATCTCATCAGAAGTTGCAGTTCATCAGATATCGTTTGAGCATAGGGTTGTCAACATCTGTTCGGTTGCAAGGAGGTTCTGTTGATTTGCAGTCATTGACAATGTGGTATGCAGTTTGGGGTTCTCCACATTGGCATAGATTGTCATCCCCATTCCACCATTAAGTCGCCAAATTTTCCTACTCCGGTTCGCAATCTATTTAGTTTGACCCAGGTTTTCCGAGGGAAGCCTTGTCCTAGGGGTTTGCTCGACCAGTCTTGGATGTGTGGTTGCAGTTTATGTGGTATTGGTTCTTGTTGAGGGTCATAGCCTTGTAGTGATACTAGAAATGGGCGAAGAGGTTTGCGAGATTTAAGGCTTTTGGGAGAGGTTTTGCTGTACAAGGTGTTGTGTAGAAGATTATCAGTGTTATCTGCTTTGTAGTATAAGAATTTACACAGTTTTTTTCTGGCGACAGCTTGGTGGCTGTATTCACGAGAGTGGTGGTAAGAAATTCAAAGGGGTGGGGCGGATGCAGCCTGAGACGATCCGCATTGCTTCATTCAGAAGTTCGTCTAGTGCTTTTGTGCGGATACTTTGATGCCAAACAGGGACACAATACTCAGCTGGTGCAAATAGAAGTGCTGTAGTGGAGGTTCGTAAAGTGTCAAATGAGGCACCCCAGTTAGTTTCCGACAGTTTTCTCACCAGTGCCACTCGGGAAGACACTTTTTTTGTGCAAGTGGATTTTGTATGTTAGACTCCGATCCAGGGTGATTCCAAGGCATGTAGGATATCGCTCACAGTTTAGGATTGTGTTGGGGTCCAAGGTTACTTTAATGGATTTCGAAACCAGATGGTTCTTAAAGATGGAACAGTGGTAACACCGTTTTTGATTGGGAAAGCTTTAAGTGCCAGTTATGTAGGTACTGGCATATGGTCTTCATGTCATTAGATAGGTTTTCTTCGACTTTGGCAATAATTGATGCAGAATAGGTGGTTGTTACGTCGCCTGGATACATGAAGCGGTTGCCAGATGTTTTCGGGAAATCAGCTGTGCAGATGTTATATAGAGTAGGGGCCAGAACGGATCCTTGGACTACGCCATTTTTCAATCTAAAGGACCGGCTTTTTTGTCTATCACTTGTGAACAGGGTGAAGGACCTAGTGCACAGTAATTCCATTATGAAATTAATTAGGTGGTTGGAGGTAAGCATTCGTTGCAGTTTCACACGCAAGTCCTGATGCCAGACTGTATCATAGGCAGCGGCGAGGTCAATAATCACTGATTTCGTTATCTCTTTTTCGTCAAATGCATCCTCGATTGTTTCAGTAAGTTTAGCCACTAGGTCGACAGTGCTGCGACCCTTTCGAAATTCTGCCTGTTTATTGGGTAATAGCTTGTCTACTATTGGTTCAATTCGTGTTTAAGAGTATTCGTTCAAGCAGTTTGTATGTTGTGCACAGTAGGGATATTGGGCGGTAGCTTCGATGATCATTGCACCAATTAAATTGCAAACTCCCGAATTGCCGACATAAAAGAAGTTTTCAAGAGGTGGATTGAGCACCAGTAAAATACAAGATAATTTCACGTGTCGGTCGGCGATCTTTCAAAGCCCTCTCTGTGCGTACAATCTTCTATCGCACCCGTAACTTTTCGAACGTATAGTCGTTTAGCGATTACGTGTGACCGAGCTTTAACAGCTGTAGCCTGATGTTTCACATTAAAAGTAAAAACCTTTCGTGCCTGTCGCTGCTATTTATGTTAAATTCGGTTTCTGTTTTGGAAATATTGCGTTATTGTGGACGCGATATCATCTCAATAGCTACTCTGGGGGTTATTTTATTCAGCAAGTTTATTAAATATTTATTACTTTGTTTTATAAACAAGAAAAGACGCTGTAGCTTGTAAAGCAATTATTACTGGCTCACTTCATAAGTATACAATGACCCACCAACAGCGTAGAATATCGCATGTCAGAATGACACAACTTTTTATCTGTTACTACATACCTACGTAAGTTGATACGCATGCTACAAAGCCACAGAAGAAAAATTATGCGAAACTGATATGTAGTTTTAAGCGATATATTGGAGGAGGCAAGTATTCAAAACGCTTTACTGCAAGTATTATATACTGAAAAATTAGAACAGGTAGAATTTTTAGCTGAAAACAAAAAGACTAATCACGAGTTTTTAAGTAAAAGGAATAAGCAATGCTAGAAAAAATATCAGAATACCATGCAATAAGAACAAGACTTCCTGGGAGCACTGTCTCTGTTTCATGCTGTTTTTTTTTCTTTATTTAAAAAAGAAAGTAGCTTACAAAGACAAACCTGACTTGTGGAGCTTTGGTTTTGCTACTACGACAACTTCGCCCAGCACTATATTAAGAATTGTTTGCAGGAAACTTGTAAATCATACGTACAAAAATGTAATGGGCGCTTTAACTCATGATGAGGTATTTCAGCCTTTTACTTCACCTGATACCTCCTAAAACAACGAAAATGTGCATTAAGACAGACTTAGATTTTTGTTTTAGTCATTTGATAATTAGATTACTTATTTCTTTAAAACAAAAAAAGAGGTTAGTCTGACGTACACAGGAAGAAAAGACATAACATGCAGTACGGGCTATTTATGTTTCCTGGGAAACGGCTGCAAAAATTTTCTTGATTTCTTACCCTGTATTGGCATAAACTCAAGCTGCGATTTCATATTACAGGACGGTATAACCAACTCAATTATTTACGTGGCCTTAAAAATAGAGCTTACTAGCGACTCAATTACTTGAAACTATGACTGAAGAAGAAAAAACAAAGGATGCAGCGGACACCAGGTAGCATATTGTAATTTTATATTAAAGTCATGGAGAAAATCTGCAAACCAAGGGGGCGGTCCGATGGCACCAACTTCTATTTTCCGACAAATTTTGGATTTGTATAGTAACACCAAATGGTGATCACATCAACATCACGCAATTAAACGAAAAGACAAATTTCAATCTTAAGTTTTTTTCTGGGAATGCTCCTGTTTAGCCTACACATTTTATTAAGAGTGTGAACAGCTGGTATTTTGTTCCGCTTCGGATCTGTCATTTTTGCCAAAATTGCGCTTTTCCATTGTGACAGAAAATTTTTGTATAGCACAGTGCCTTTCTCAGAAAATAATTCGAAGCAAAATTATGCTCTAAATTAAATTGGTGGCCCTACGTCCCCAACCACATCATCAGCCTGTTTAGTAGTTGGGCCAAGTCTTGTTGCTCATAACGCTCGTGCAAAGTGTGCATAAATAGACTAATTTTTGATGAAGAAATACTTCAATATTGTTTGTGGATTTAGCGGAAAAGCTGATGATTCCAAAAAGCCGCAAAGACCACAGCGAGAGGGAAGCACACGACTACCGCCTTTTCCCATGGTTCACATAGTAAAACCCAAAGTGGGAAAAAAGCAAAAAATAACGTACAATGAAGTTCCAGGTTTGAGGTGAGCAGAAATTAGAACTAGTTTAAACGTTATCAAAAGGAGTTGAGGACGTAGTCAAATTAAATGCCGTTTTGTCAAGATCTTTACAGGGGCATTTTAAAAAGTGTTTTGTGACAGTTGCGGCCGCATAGTCGCAGAAATTTCATCAAGGTCTATGCCAATCAGAACAGAAAAATTTCAATCCTAATGTACGGTAATTAGCATGCCTATAAGAGATAAGCCATTGTTAAAACACCCAAACACTTTGGTATTTATCATAACCGCAGTTTTAAAATAGGGTGCTGGGAGGCTGAAGCTCCCCCCAGACTTCTATGTGCCACCGCAGAAATTTTAAAAATGAACAACGTGCCTACATTTCAAAAGATAACATAAAAAAGAGGATTTTTGCTTCGTTTTGGAGTTGAAAAGGCAAAAGGTCCCTCTGAATAACTTGATCTCCAATAACATGGTCTTTATTTTTGTTTTGAGACAAAAATATTTCATCTTCCCGTTCTCATAAAAACAATAAGTTTTGCCAAATATCTTGTCATCTTCACAATAAATAAGGATTTTATGCTTATTACATGTATCAGTCTGTGTCTGCTTTTGTGAAGATTTTCCTCAAAATAGATTCACTTGTTTCATTTCTTTTGAAATAAAATATTCACGTTCTATTTATAGGAAAAAAAGAAATTAATAAATCTGCTTTTACAGCATTTTTATCTATTTAAGTATTTATAATAAATGATATTTTGATAGAAAAGAAATGCAAAACCGCCTCTTCAAGATCGATCGCCGGGAAAAATATTCCTCTGATTTTAAAAGAACCTCCCAAGATTTCTGGCGGATGGAACTCGATCAACTAAACACGATCAGCGAAGATAATCGTCGACACATGGCAGCAGCAATTAGTGTTTATCTTGGACAAACAAAGGGCTCTAGAAAAGCAGTTCAAACTCTTATATCAAAACACGTAATAAAGTCTTCGACTCGTTAAAATTTTGTGTTGCTTTTCAAGATTTTGCGGACTATTTGCTAGTTCTTGCTTTTACACTGCAATTGCGATTGATTATTTGCTATTGCGCTTGTAAGTTAAGAATAGGCCTGCAACAAAAGTATACCCCTGGCAATCTTTGTGCCTCCTTACATTTACTTCCATAATGCATTATTTCCTGGCATGTAGGCAATTTATTTGAATTACATTGTATGCTCTTAACAAATTTTTGACCTTAAGCGTATATACAGATGTATTTTTATGTATAGCCGAGATACAATGTCAGTTAAAAACCTATCCATTCCAAACGATCAATTCAAGTTATACTTAGCCAATACTTCACCATAAATTTCAGCTACTGGTCCCTAAAATTGATACCATGTAAGTGCGTCATAAATAAAAAGCGTTAGCAACGAAAAGGCCATATTTTACTATTTAACAGCAATTCGGTTTCAAGCGCAAATAGCCTCAGGCTCGCAACAAAAATTCTTGCAAAGAACTAAAAAGAGAAAAGTTAGCTTGAGAGAGCAAGAGCTTGATCAAAAGAGCTAGCCCTCAGCTTTTCTTGGTCTCTGACATAACAAAACTCATTCAATTTTAGTGATCAGGTAAATTGCTTTAAGTAGGCCTATTATGACAAAAAAGGCTTTTATCTCCTCTACCTTTTTCCCGGTGGTGCCTCTGCACCAGCTACAGTCAAAACCATAAAATATCATCGGCTAGCTCTCACAGTCACCTCCAATACAAACCTTGACAAAAAGCTTTGTTCTATATGGCCTATTGTGCCAGCTAAGAGTCTGATAACAAAATTTTGTAGTTGTTAGTAATATACGTGATTCAAGAAGGAAGAGAAGTTTTTCCCCGGGAACTGATGAAGCAAGAGAGTCGTTGGCGTGCGGTCGCACCTCCAATCAAAAATTTTGGTAAAAAATTTTTGTCGATTTAACTTCTCAAAATATTGTATAAGCGCGCTGTAATCTGGGCGAAAATCTTTTTTATAAAATCAGATTCACGTCAGATATCTTTGGATTCCCTAGCGTTTTGCGCGACCTCAAATAGACTGGTCTCTTACAAAAGGTTATGTCATCTTGTACAGTGGTTCCATACCGCCAGTGGCATAATTTTTTTGCCGGTCAGCAAAGAAATTTTTTTCTCTGCCAAGCTAATTTTAATATAGAATCATAAGTATTGCAAAGTTGTTACTAAACTAATACTACCCCCTGTAAAACTTATTTCGTGCCGTTTATGATTGTTTTGTCGTGAACTGCGTCTAGTTTTCAAAAGCTTTGTAATACAAAATCATTCTTCACTTCTGAGATGCAGCTGCAATTGCTTGTCTTTTTAAACTGCAGAATGATTAGTATGAATCTACAAAACAACAAGGTATTATGGTATATTTTAACTAGGATAAAAGTAAGACTTCTGAAACAGATAATTCTCAAAATGGAAATGAAGGAAGCATAAGTGGGCCTACTGCAAATGTAGAGGAAACTACGAAAAGGGCATATGCAAATAAACTGATTGTTACAGAAGGTAGTAAGAAGCGAAAAGGGGAATTTGTCAGGCAATACAATAAAAAAATACTTGGAGCTTGGTTTTTGCAACAGCTCCGTGTAGTAAACAATCGCCACGGCTCTTATGTTTGATGTGCTCCCAAAATCTTTCAAATAACCCGATGCAACCTTCCAAACTACTCGTTACTTTCATTCCGAGCACAGCAATGTTGAAGGCAAGCCACTTAGATATTTTGAAGAGCTACTCTCTGATGTGAACGATTGAAAAAGCAAATGAAAAAGATGACGACTACCGAAAAATCTCTTTTTCATACATCCTATCTAATTTTTCTACAATAAGCTAAAATAAAAAAAAAACATTTACGATTAGGAAAGAGTTAGTAAAGCCGTGCATCTCATCTGCGGCTGAAGAAATTTTGGGTCCTAGAGCAGCTCGAAAATTTGCAGGCAATCCACACTCCAACAACACAGTTCAGCGAAGAATTGAAGATATAGCAATGGATACCCAACAGCAAGTAAAAAAATAGCCCTATTTTGCTATCAACTCGACCAGTCAACTTACGTGAGAAATTGTGCCATTCTTCCATGCTTTGTGCGCTGTGAGAAAAAATAGATTTTGAGGAAGAACTTCTTTGCTGCATTGACTTACCACGAAGTTCTACCGAATCAGATATTTTTCAACTTCTTAACAAATTCTTTAGTGAGAAAGAAATAGACTAGAATAATTGCACCGAAGTGTGTACTAATGGAGCCTCGAGCATGACCGGTTATCAGTCTGGTGCGGCGGCAAAAATAAAAGAAATTGCGCACAAAGAAATGCTGTTTACTCACTGCATCGTCCATCGAGAGGATTTGACGATTCTATGAAACTTTCTCCTAATTTGAAAAACGTAGTTACTAACGCTGAGAAAATTGCTATTGCAATTGGAAGTCTACCGTTGAACTCCAGACTCTTCCAAGCATTGTGTGGAAGCACTAGCGTACCAAGGGGGGGAGGCCACTGTGCCATGGCCTTCCTCATACCCTAAAAATGAAAAAATGTAAAGCAAAACCAAGCAGTTTTAGCAAAAGCAAAGCTAGTATTCGGAGTTCGCTCTGGATCTCGATTTTCCGTGCCTTCGGCACTTCCCATAAAGTTGATTTGTGTCGTTACACGATTGTGACAAAACTTTGGCCTCCCCTCGGAAACTTTCTACGTACGCCACTGTGTGGAAGTATGGATTCGCAGCATGATCATCTTCTTCTCCATGCAGAAATAAGATGGCAGTCACGAGGACGAGCTCTTTTATGCCTATTTGAACTCCGTGAAGAAACAAAACACTTCTTGAGAGAAATGAACTCCCATTAGCAGAATTTTTGTTGGATGAGATATGGTTGTGTAAGCTTGCGTACTTAGCAGATGTATTTGGCCGTTTGAGCTGGCTTAATACTTCTCTGCAAGGCTTTTGCACTAATATCTTTGTACTGAGAAATAAAACAGATGCTTTCAAACAGAAGCTGGCATTTTGGGATAGTCTTGAGCAAAAGAAAAATAGAATTATGCTTCCAATTTTATATGAGTACATGACAAGTGTTGATGTTAACGATAACGAATTACTGAGGATTGTAAGTCAACACTGAAAAGAATTGACTTACAATTTTGACCATTATTTTTCGGGACATAAAGACCCTCGACACGGAGACCATCGGATCAACATTCCATTTATCGAAGACGTCAACACATGCGAGCTTAATCCCAATGAAAAGAAAGTCTGATTGAATTATGTTGTGATTCTACTTTGTAGTCCAGATACAACAAAGAATTACTGTCACAATTTTGGATATCTCTTGAAAACGAGTATTTGCGTCCAACTCACAAAGCAATCAAATTGTTGGTGGCATTTTCAACCTGCTACTTATGCGAGAAATCTTTTTCATCGCTAGCTTTAATTAAAACAAAGCAAAGAAATCGGCTAGATGCCGAAGAAGAGCTACGTGTTCAAAAAACTTCTTTGATACCTCGGTTGGTTGCTTGCCTCGCATAACGGCTGCAAAACAGCAGCAAATTTCCTGCTATTATTGATTTTGGTTGTAAATGAATTGACATTTTGTTGTTTGGGGTGATTTGACAGTCGTTTGGTTGTAAGTTTTTATCTTGAGCTAGTCGGGGTCGCCCGGCACGGCCCTAATCAGTAATGTCGAGGTTAACAATATTGCTTCAGCCGGCAAAGCCGGGTTCACCCAATGGATAGTTGTGAAAACCGTAATAAAAAGTTTGTATTTTTTCACGCAGCCAAATCTCGTTTCAAAATAAAACTATCATTTTTGAAACGCAATTGATGAAAAACATTTGCGAGGGATTGCGTATAGCCACTTTATGTCTCCAAGTTTCTGGAACCACTGGCAACATTTTATTTGCACTGTTTTCACCATAAGCGTCCAAACAAACTTTTATTTGTTAAAATGAGCTAGTGGTTCAATTGAAGAAATATCAAAATGGTGGAAAGGTGCTAAAGTAATTGATATGTATTTTCGGGATTAAGCTATTAAATAGTATGCCACCCACTGCTTGCAACTTTATCATAGCTGTTTGGGTATTTTGGTACCGTATTCTGTATTCTGGTACCGGGCCCGGTACCAACATTAATTGCAGGCCCGCTAAAACAAAGATCTGTTAAACTGTGGTTGCCAGGTTTTATCCATCTACAAATAGATGGGTGTTTGGCAAAATTGGTCAGAAATTTTTTTCTGCGCGTTTTTTAGTTTTTTTTCAGATAGGAATAAGGCATTGCTGTCTGGCCACTATACTATTCAATTAATGAAATTTCTATATGTTTGGCAATAAATTAAGCACAGTTATAATGCTATATCTATGAAATAATATGAGGCTAAAAGTAAGTCAAAAACAAAATGTGAATAACATGCAATGCATTTTATTAGTCACCAGTAATTGATGAGTAAAATACAATTTTCTTGTTTGATAGAGATAACAAAACATCACAGAATTGATGCGAAACGATTTGTAACATTTGACCATAAACAAATTGATTGATCCCTATGGGATATCTGGGTTTAAGATTTAGAGGTTTGGAGCTTAAGATCATGCTATGTTTAGGAAGTCATGCGCTTTAAGAGTTACAGGAACCAGATTTTATGTTTCTCTTTACAGGGCCAGGAAGTATTCTGGGGGGCCCAAATTTTATAAAAAGGAGTATTTAAAGAAATTTTTTGTGGCCAAAATGACAAAAACATTAGTCATCACGTAACACAAATTATTATTAAGGTTATGCATTTGTTAAGAGAAAAAACAGAAAGCTTAAGCTTAATTTATTGTTAAATTGCGCGGGATGTTTTCAAAAATCCGGGTTCCCTAAAAATTTCTTGGCCCGGTACCAAAAGTACTCCCTGGGCCTCTTTGTCAACGCTCCTGCCCTCATCAGTATTGTCGAGTACAATATCAGTTCAGCCGGCTTCCCCAAATTGATATTTGTGAGAACAGCAGTAAAAAGTTAACGTGCTGTTGACGCAGCCAATTGTCTTTCCAAAATCAAAAGTACCGTTTTTTAAAGAAAATCGATTAATTAGACAAGCAGACAGAATTGCGTTTTATATATTAGATGTACAGCCTATGCCAAAATCTTGGATCATGTTACATAACAACAACTTTGCTTAACAAAAAGATTACAAATATCTCTTCTATTCACCGCAATTGTTTGTTACCGGTCCGTGAACATTTTTTTATAATCCCCCCCCTCCCCCCCCGATGTAGAAAAGCTGGGAGCCACTGGTTTATACAGACAACTTGATTTTTCTGAGTCGCAAGAAATGCCAGCCGTGTATGGTAAAAAATCTAAACTATAGGCTGCCGATAAAACTACTGTGACTGCTGCTATCATAGTCACACGGTATAGTGAAAGGTCTTAGCGGACAGCGCAAACTCCATTGCGGTATCAAAAGGCAGTGTTCATGATGGGATCAACTTTAATTCAAACGCGAAAAAAACCGACTGATCATGTAGGAATGGCGTCGATACTGCGAAAGGTTTTCTAGAATAATGAAATAATTACAAACTAATAGCCAAACCTCACATTGAATTTGAATGCAAGTTGTAAAAGAGTAGAATGATTAAAGAAGCGATTAGCGATGGCTTCAACAGTACGACGATAAATAAAAATAATTATGCAAAGGATTATAGAGAAGCACTTTACTTTATGCACAGTTAGGCTTATGGCTTTTTAGCTGAGATTTAGCGAGATTTTTCACAATAGATGAATGGTATTATTACTGATACTATTATAGTTTTCATTTCATCACAAATTAATTTATAAGAATTACATGATGAAATAAAAAAAGCACTCGTTGTTAACAATAAATTCAGTAGCTCATAATATATACACTTACTGACTGTATGCGACTTCCCGATACCATTCAAACTTTATAGCAGAGATTTGCATTTTCACCATATTTTATATTTTGAGAAAGACCTAAAATGACTGAGGTGCCGCAGTTTTATATTGCCGCTCCACGAGATTCTCACGCGATCACGTGGAAGTAGACAATGAAAAGTTTATAGATTTGGTTGTCCTAGATATTATTTTTTAGAATTACTAACAGCACAAAGACACGAATTATAAATGTAGGTCTCCAGCAGCTATATGTGATTGATGTTTGAAGAGGCCTTGCAGTTTTACTTGGGTGAGAATCAGTTTGTAATTAAAATTCTTATGAAAACGATTTTGTCTAAAACAACTACAATTTGTGATTTTCTGCCTGGGCTTGAACGTTAGTCTCTTGGACTTGGACTAACCAAAGTCAACCACTAGCCAATGAGGTTATTTGATCCACTGGAACCAAACAAGTTTTGGAATCAATCATTTTGCATCAGAATGAGTGTGGAAATAATTGACAATTAAAGTGCCACGTAAGCTATTCGGCGACTTCCCTTTCTCCGAAACTTCGATTTTTCAGGTGGCAAACTCACCATCACTTGTAGTCAAATGTGATTTGTCGGTTCTAATTAACACAGAACAAAAGAATGATCACATTTTACGCAATCAGTGCGTTTTGCGATGGCTGCTAAAGGTGCTCAGAAGCAGGGACTCCGAAAAGTGATTCGGCTAAATACTAAAATTTCCAATGAATCTGGAGCGCACCCAAATTATCAAATTTGGCAATTGTATCAGAATGCGGATCATCCAAACTAGTAGCTGAAAAAGTAACAAAATGTTTAATTGCTATCTTGTGCTTAGATTTGCTTATTGAAACTGGAGACTATGATATCATGACAACCGGCTACAGCGCATTTCCTGCCGAAAGAAGTCGAATTGTTACCAAAAGCAAAACGATGAGAAACTGCTGATGCAAAGTATTCTGTTTCATGCCAGGCCAGGCCATATCATTTTAACATTGCTTGTAGCCACATTGCTCATCCGAATTACTAAACTTTTGCTTTTTTATGCAAGCTATTAAATGGCCACAGCATTAAGCATTCCTAACGTTCAAACAGGAGCATCAGGACCAAAACAATTATAAAAAGTTTAAATTAGAACTGGTTTCAGATCAAAGATTTTAATATAGGATCGAATTGGATCAAAAAGCTAAAATATAAACGCAGATATAAAATGGGGAGGGGGTGAGGGTCTAAAATTCTCTAGAATATTGTCAGCTCCCCAGACATTTTTTTAAAAATGTCAAAATATTCTTCTCAAAATTTTTGGCGAGTAATCTCCAAAAAAGTTCTTATTTTGAAGCTGAAAATAGTTCAAACAACACTTTAAAAAACTTGATAAACAAATGGTCTTCTTTTTATTTTGAAGCTGGAAACAGCCAAAAAGTTTTTCTGAAAGGCTGGATCTTCAAGAATGAAAAAATGAAGCACCAAAAAAGTCACTATGAAAACTAAATCTCAATAAAAATCTTCTCCTTTGTCTTAAAACAAAAATACTTTCATTCCACCCTACCCTATTTCAAAAAAAGTTTTGCCTGTGTTTTGAAATTCAATTTAATTCGATTCAAGATTCATCGCAAGTTATCATTCGTGCTTTCGACGTTGTATTTATGATTAAAATATATTCGTTCTTGGAGTCATACGTGCTGTGGGAACCTCACAACTCAACAACAACTCAGCAACACTAATACAGAAACTCGATTCCCACAGCCACAGCAGATAAGCTAAAAAAAAACATTGTCTTCAGTGTCTCTTTGAGTCATAACAACTGATACTATACTTGCAAAGATACAAGTGATATATAAAAGTATCCAAATACAGAAAGAGTACAAATGCATTTCTAAAGAGATCATTTTTTGGTTTATTTCAATGTGGTTTCCACAAAATGGATAATTCGAAAGTCGTCGTCTGAACGCATTTTACTAAATAATTGCAAATAGCGCAGCCCTGTGGTTAAACTCTTTTTACAAATTTTGCGGGTGAGTCAAGCCGAAAACTAAAAAGAGATTTACGGCACCCTGAAGTTGAGGAGTATACTCACTTTTTAGGACTCCAATACTTGTCATAAGGCACTACTTGTTGGAAAAGTCAGTATTTATACATAGAACCGTTACGCTTCCGTCATCATACCTGTTAACTCAGGTTTGTTCCGTGTATTTACAGTGTTGTCTAGCATAAACTAGTCTTCATCGTAGGTGTTTACAGTCAATATTTGTGCATGTAGGGTTACCATATATTGCCATCATCATATTTTTTCAACTCCAGTTTGGCGTAAGTATTTGCACTCTTGTTGAATATAAACTAAGCTTTTGCAGTTCAGTACCCTAAGTGTAAATACCATAACATTTCTAGAGAAACTGCTATCAAGCAAATCCCTTTTGTTCTCGCTTCAACCGGCCATTTTTTCTTTAGAAATTTGAGGGGTACGCAAACGTAAAATGTCCAAGACATGTACCAATACTCCGGTACTGTTGGCAGGGATGAGGGTTTGGGTTGCTGGCAAATGCAGGATATACAACCCTGACTTCTCAGCCATGTGATAGTACTTGAGTTATCCCATCACCAGTGTTCAGGTACGATACCTAAGCTGCCGTAACTAAAATGGCAGCAAAAGTCAAAAATACCTTGTGCCTTTGTCTTTTGTATTGATTTGCTAATTAAATTGTTTTCCAACTTTAAGTATGTAAGCTTTGATAACTGATAATAAAACCTACTGAACTATGAGTTTGGAAAACTACAAGCAAAGAAAACAAGCTAGTTTAATTGGGACTGAATCCTTATATGTTCAGCCAGCTTTACCACAATATAAGATTGGAAAATAGAGTGCATTTAAGTTGGTTTAGCTGGCTGACAGCATAATAGACTAAAGGCAAGACTTGCCATTTAAAAGAGCATAGTTATGTGCTCAGAAACTAAATGGTATTTGGTATGATCAAGCAAAACCAGCATTTGCATTAAAGAGTACGTTTGGTGTCTGTCTATGATCTGCACCTACAGCAGTGGCATAAATGTGTGATCAATCACTTGACGGCCATAAAGCCATTTTGTAGTTTGTTGAAACTCTTTTTTTCTAAACTTTTGTAAGTTAAATGAGTCTTCATCTTTTCAGTTAGTGGTTTGCAATAGCAGGCAGGAGCACAGCTGCAGCATGACTTGCATGGCTTATTTTACTGTTTGACAAAACTATCTCCAACTCTAGGTGACACCATCTGTAACAGATCAAATTAGAACCATAACAGTACTCAAGTTAAAAAGCTATTGGAAATTATGTACACTGTTAAAACTTTTATATATGCTATTGCAGTATTTCTCAAACTGTATTTTGACACTGGTGTGACACCGGAGGAGCTGAATCAAAACTCCACCCACCCTAATCAAAAATGCGTGAGAAAAAGAAAACATACAATTTTGTTAGGTTGGTCACCAATGAAGTTTTCGTTGTTTATGAAAGTTCTAATAAAACAGTAATTTCAGCAATTAGTTACCAAAATTTTTGCTCGAGAAAAACTTGATCATCAACACATGCTTAGAAAAAGTAAACCTTCAAAAAAAGTCTGCTATTTTTGGAGAAGTCAAAAACATTGATTTTGACAAATGATTATCAAAATTTTGTTTCAAAAAAAGAGTTTACCAGAAAAGTAGATATCAAAATTATTAAAAAAAGTTAGTAGGAGAAATATGTCTCCAACTAAACAAATTGATCAATTCCTTGTAGAGTGGCAAGCAGAAACCGCACTGTGTTGTTTATCTGGTGCGTCACAAGTACAGCAATTTTCTACAATTCATCAAATCAAGAAATTTTTGAAAATCACTGGCAGATTGTGTTTAATGTAGAATCATGTCTCTTTTCTGCTTAAATCATTTCACCTTCAGGAATTAACTTGGCTACATAGGCTGTGATATTTGCTTTCTTTCTGGCCTGTTATTTTTTAAACGATATACTTTTTCCATCAATGTCACAAAAAACATTGTGTTTTTACTTCACTCATAATGCCCATGATAGTGTATGCCAACTTCATTATAGTTACATTGTATTATTAAAAAAGGTACTCCATTGCACTTGTTTCTATTTGGTTGCACTGCTTGTAATATAAATGTACTGTGCTGCTGCTGCGAAACTGATATCTCTAATGTCAATATTAACACAAGATACTCCAACATAATCACCTAAAGGTTTTTTCATAGTTCCCTTTAGACCAACTTTTTTTGGCAAATTAGCAATTTCTTGGGGCACTCACCAACTTTATATTAAGGTGTTTACTTTAAAAACAACAGTAGGTGTATTTTTCCACCAGCTTAACGGTTTGTGATGCATTTGTTATCTAAAATACTAAATTTCATTCTTGGACAAACTATTGTATTATTTGCTGTTGAATTAGCTTGATTTACTGACTTGGAAAACTGTTTTCAAACACATGCAAAGTTTTCAAAAACTTAAGATAAAACACTGTGTTTTAGCATAACTGACAAAAGGCTATGTGTTGATGAGAAAAAACTGCATAACTCCTAGCTCAGAATATTGTTTGATCAGACCCATAGTAATTCTGTCTTCTTTTGGTAATTTAGTCATGATGTTATGAGTACATTTATGGAAGCATTGCCATAAATTATGTTTTCACTTAATGGTTGGAAGTAGGGAACAACAGGGGCAACAAATTTGGCCCAGACTGGAGCTCCAGCTGGGGTTGGGTTTCCATACCAACCACAGCTGGAGCTGAAAACCCATCTTAGTATGCCTGTATGTACAATATCAAAAACTTTGCTGCAACCTATACACGCTTGACATGCTGGTGGCAAAGTAGAATCCAGTTTCACATCATCAATTTTTTTGTGCAAAGCAACTGTTCTCATTGTTCACCTGCTTTCAAGCAGTTACTACTGCACACCCAGCTGATGCGAGCATGCATTCATCATTAGATGCACACATTTCTCTTGCATCATAAGCACTTTATCCCAGCACAACAATCGGAGTGGGCAACACTCCTGCTCTAGCCATCTTTTAAGTTTACTCTGACCAGGGCCAGACTGGGGCAAAAACGGCATAGGATGGAGCTGATGTGGACTTGGTCGATTCTTAGTTGAAAGCATACCATCTTTCATTCAAATTTTTTTTTTGGAAATTGGCAATTAATTGGGGCACACAATAAATTAATGTAAAAGCCCATGTTTTTGAAACGACAGCAAATGCAACGTTTTCTAATTGATCTTTTATCACAGGTACTAAATTTGGTAAAAATTGGTGATGCACTCCAGCCAGTTTTTTTTGATGTTGCCAGTGCCAATGTATTGGCTCTTGTCAGTATCAGCATCAACTGATACATCGGTTGATGTTTATTTAAGCTGCAAATTACATACAATTATCTGCAACTTGCATCCAAAAATACCTGATCTTCAGCTGGGATAAAGTCACAAATTGTTTGGTATTTATTTAATTACATTACTAAAATGTAATTAATTTTTGAATATTTTGGAAACTAGGCGCAAACTACAATATTTTCAATACTGGTAAATGGTCTTCTTAATGATGTTAAGGACAAATAATCAGCTTTAACGATAGGTCACAATTACAAAATATCAGCCGATGCATCAGCAAAAGGGAACCAATGATAATACATCAGTATAGTGGCTGATACATTAGTTTTCCAATGTTTACCATTGGCATCGGTACATCTCCAGTGAAATGATGTAATTTTCATAATAAATCAACTAGAATTAAAAGTTGGTCACACTTAATTTTCAGCTTACAGCCAAAATTTTTGAGCACAGGCTAAGTTAAGAACGCTGGTTATATAAGGGAAGTAATAGCTTTGTCTCCCTAACTCTGTTGCTATTCCTTCAGGTTTGTGTGATATCCTGCTGAAAATAGATTTTTTATAATGAGATCGCTTGTAATGAAATCATCATGTGAACACATCACAAAATCACGCTGTGATATTACTTTTCACCACTTGTTCAAAGAGATTATTTGCAATATTTTTAGGTTTGATTAAACACTGTTTCTGTAACAGACCTCAGTCTTAAAGTTTAAACTAGCCTAATCTTACAATTTATATGAAACAAAGCAATGGATACTAATTTGGAAAACTCATCAGCTGCGGCACTTATGGCGATGAAGATGTCTAGTTGGCCTGTTTCCGCTTCTCCTACACGACCGCAAAGAAAGCGCAAAAAAAATCGATTGATATTCAATGACAATGAAGTGGTTTTAAATGATTCTGGAGTGTGGGGTAAAAAGGCAAAAAAAGTTGTTTCCACAAAACCCGAATCCCCATCTACGTCTGCTATTATACGAAAACCATTAATTTCTTCAATAAATTCTGAATCGCCATCTACAAGCAAGGAGAATATTGGCCATGTAGAAAAGGCAACAGCGAAACGAGTTGGAGCCAGATTGCGCAATCTTCTCAAGCTTCCGAAAGCGCACAAGATGTGTATGTTTGAGTGGTTTTACTCGCACTTGGATCAACCCTTGTTTTCTGGTGAAAATGATTTTTGTATCTGCCTGAAAGAATCTTTTCCCGAACTCTCAACCAAAATGTTAACGAGAGCGCACTGGGTCAAGATCAGAAGACTAATGGGTAAACCTCGAAGATGTTCTGAAGCATTTTTCAAGGAAGAAAGAACAGCATTGGAGATGAAAAGGAGTCGCTTGCGGCAATTGCAGCAGCGAAAAATAGCGTGCGATGATCCCGATGCCTTTGCCGACCTCCCTCGTGAAGTTCCAATGCCTTTAGTAATAGGCACCAATGTCACAGCTCGTGTAAGAGGGTCTCACGACGGCTTGTTTACTGGACAAATAGATGCTATTGATATTAACAATGCTTTATATCGAGTTACGTTTGACCGACCTAATCTTGGAACTCATCTCGTTGCTGACGTTGAAGTGGCGAGCTGTGAACCACAAGAAACGATTAATTTAATGTCATTAGTTGAACGGAAACCACATGGTCCCAATCGGCTATTCTCCAATTTCATTGAACCGCGGCGACATGATCTTGATAGTAGCCTTCAGAGCCCACCTAACGAACATGATCCTGTTCTCGGTAGATCGCCAATGAGAAGCAAATTAATGATTTCCTCCAGCAATGAACACGGAGGAACACTCGGAGGCTTTCCTGTTCAATTTTTAAAAAGCATCGCCAGGCTTTCGAGAATCCTATCGATCAAACGTGAAAAGGTTTCAAAACTGAGTGAAATGAATTCACAAGCTGAAAAGGCGAATTCCTACGGCGAGCAATTGACTTTGGAGTTTCAGAAGCAGTACGCCACTATCGTACTCGACCTTGAACGCCTAAACAAAGATCTTAATGAACTGCTGGTCGGCGTACAGCGATTTTGTATTGAACTCTATCCAGAACAAGCTCTTCCCAACGATCAGTCCTCTCGGCACAAGCAGCAATGCATGGAAACTGCTGAGAAGCTGGTTGCCGAAAAAAATATTACCGAAGAGGACGAGGGCAACTCCAGACCGGCTGTGAAATCTGTAGGACTGACGAATTTGATTGTGCAGCTCACGTCTCTTATGATGCAAGTCAAATTTTTGAAAGAAAACAACGGGACTCCAATTGAGTACAAGTCATTAACGGACACAATGAAAGACATAAAACAAAACCTCAGCTCTGAAAATTCTGAATCCTTTCAAAATAACGTTGAAATTCACATTGCCCACATAAGAAGTGGAATGGAGAACAACGGACTTTATAATTCAAGTTTAACTTCAAAAGATGCATAAATTTTTACTTTTTACGCGCAGTATATTATCCGTTATGCTGTTAGTTTTTAGGAAACCTTGTTTTAGACGCTTTATCTAACTTTTCTTTCTTTGCATTTTTAGATACCGACTTTTGTATTGCTTTTCAATCTGGGGTGCAATTGTGCGCTTGGTCACTATCATCATGGAATAGTAAACATTGCGGCAAGGGATGGGTTACCCGCCGTGTCTGTTCAATACTTCAGCAGGATTGCTGTGAATAGCACCCAGTGGTTAAAAACGACTCAGCTTTCAGCAGGCCACAATCACCTAAAGTTTGTTTTTATTCATATTTGAAGTGAAACATTTCAAAAGCCTGTAGCATTCGTCGGTTATATTTTTGCTCTCAATTTCACTGCTTTTCTTGTAGCAATTGCTGCAGGGCAAAGGTGGGCAGTAGTGCGGTTTTCGCTTTTTTATTTTGTCAAAAAGTGCATTTTTAGACTGGTGGTGGTAGCACCGGTATTTCTATGGTTGTGCTATCGCTCCATACTAAGGACTTTTGTTGTTTCGGCTTTCATTTTTATTTGATTTTTTTGTCTTTTTTTGACCCATATTTCAAAGTTTGAATGACGCATAGCGTATGTGTCACAGTGAACTGGATGCTTTACTTGTGAACTAATGGCTTTAATGTTGAATGTTTCTAGATAGTGCATTTACATCGCGTAATAGCCTCGTTATATGTGCTGGGCAAGGGAAGATTGTAGCGCCATTTTTTATGGAAAGAAGCGGGTATATTTTAATAGGTGTTGCCCACCTCAGCCGTGTAGCATTGGCACTGGAAGAGCTTGCTGTTTGCCATGGTATTTGGACAAATCCTACTCCTTCTGACCTTTTTGTCCTTTGATGGAGTGTACAGCTTCAGAGTGGTTTATCTCTTGAGGTAAAGTTTTATAAAAAGCTACTGAATACTTAACTGAATTTAAAATATTATGACAAGAATATACAACGCCACAAAAACAAATACCGGTACTCAGGCAAGGTTGACTTTTAAATTGTTGCCTGTTTTTTTTGTTAAATATTATTGCCGAGAAGTTCGGTCATGTTATTGACGAGAATACAGTCCAAAAATGACCTCCGTGATAAACCAATGCATAATGTTTGTACACTCTGATATTTGCCTACATAATGCACACATTGAGGTCAAGTTATCGCCAATGTAGAAGCACAGGCGTCCTCAATTTCCGTTTGAATTTTTCCTTAAGAATTGCATATATTTACGAAATTTTTGTATGTACACGTGATTCAAACATATTTAATCGGTCGTTTTCTTATTGCGATTGCACTGAAAATTTATGCTTGACATCCGGCCACCAAAGTTCGCTGCTGCAGTGATACAACCTGGTTCATGCTGACAGCGAGGCCATCTTTTGCGGCGGTTTTAGTAGGATGAGCCAATCGAAGAATCGCTCTTTGAAAATAGGGACATCAACTGCGAATCGAAAAATAATTTAAAAGTAAGATTAACTCACTTTTCTGAAATCTGCCCCCTCCTTATTCGCATGTACATCCGATCTCGGTTTGTCATTATTTCTGGTTTTTCATGAAACAGTAAAGTCGGTAGCGTGACCGTGTGGAATGGAGTGCCGCTTATGGTGACTGTGGTCGTGCGTTCGAACCTCACGATGATTGTGTTGCATGTGCATTTGGCAAAGGTACTTGACGATAATTTCCCTGCTTGTTCGAACTACTTGTACTGGAAATGCGCTTAGCCCAAAAACCAGCTCCGAAGCGGGTTTGAAAACAGGAGCCGACAAAAGGTTTTGCGGCGCCTTATGGATAAAGATATACGACAAAAACACTCATCTATAATATTAGTCGACTTGGAGTAATGCAAAGGCCTTCATCAGTTCCTCCCTCGTTACAAACCAGCTTATGCACTCATCGAACGTATTTAACATTTTATAATTTCCTCTTCCAGGCTCTTAAAATCCAGAAATTTTACTTACGTTTTAACTTAAAAAGCAACTCCAAATTATCTGATAACACTCCCAAGCATCACTGTATGCATACATGTCTGTTCTGTAATACGTTGACTATTCCTTGTTAGATAATTTTGTGATACATTCTTGACTGCTTTTTCGTTCACATTATTGTTCAAAGCGACGTTCTTTAATACAAACCAACTTTAGAACAAAATCAAGCGATAATGTGGGCTTAACTATTTTGTAAATTTAAACCTAATCAAAACCACAGTCAAGTCGGGCATGGAAATTAGTCCTCCCCCTACGATTGTTAAAGATTTTACTTTTTTCAAGTATTTCTGTTTTTTTTATTTTGCCATATTTATCCTCCATTCGCGAGAAAGCGAATTGTATCGCTGTATTGGCCTTTTATTGGTATGAAGCGCTAGATCACTTTTTCGGGTGGATGATTGTAAAAGGTTAAAGCTTCCTCGCGAAACTAGCATCTAATAAATAGTCTGCGTAGGTTATGCCATTGCCGGGCTTTAAAAAAGAAGAGCAACTGCTTTTGGTTGCGCAGAAAAGAGTGTTGATTTTTGTAGAGTGCCCTAGGCAAGCACACCCGAGTGATGCAAGGCGTGTAAATTTTGAAAATACCCAACGCAGGCGGAATGGTCGATTAAGTTGAAGCGGCTTGTTATCGCGGCAACGATCAACACCGCAATGCCCAGTTTTTATTAGATCCGTGCCGGTATCCGCCGCTTTTTCAAGTATTCGGCTCGATCGCAAGTGGTATCCGACCGAATCCCGGATAGTAACTGGTAAGACTATTTTTGGTTTGCATTTTAGATTTTTTGTCATCAGCACTTTGAGTTATAAACCAATAAATATAGCCAATTTTTGCCTTTCGTGCAACTGCCAGTATCAAATATTTCTACTTTATAGATTTACAGTTAACTAATTAATTATCAGGGGCATCTTTTTGGGGGGATAAAGGGCAATAGCCCTACAACTGTATAAGAATGGCAAAAAAACAAAGGTTTTCCACAATAGTTGCAAATAGGTATAAATGGTATAGTAATGATAACTACAGCTTTTAATGTGAAAACTCTATGCTTAAATCTAAACACATAAAATTAATTTTTTTGAAAAGTTAAGAGGTAAGGCTTTATATTAGTGTGACTGGTTTTCGGTCGCACACCTCCCCTACTCTCTCTGTACAGGTACTATACCTGTACCATGCTTATTTATAACCAACCTGTTGTGGGAACAAAAATGGGTTTTGCGCCAGATTGTCGTCCAAATTAGGCTAAATTCTCAGTTTCAAAAAGTTATTTTTTAATATGAAAAGGTCTTCATTTCGATGAAATGCTCCCACCACCCAAAATAATTGCCAACTGAATAGGCCACTGCTAATTATTGTCTGGTTTTTAATGAATTAATAAAGCAGTAGGCTCAAAAGCTTGTTTATGCTTGCTTTGTTTGAGCTTACAAACACAAAGTTTACCATGTTTTTAATTAAATAAAATGTGAACAAACTAAAAAAGTGCTCTTTGGTGGTAAAACATTAAGAAAAGAGAAAACATAAATTGTATAACGATTTTTCGTGGATACAATTAACCAAGGTCAAATTATTAGCAATACATTTTAACCAATAGGAAGAAAATTAAAAAAAAAGATTATCTGGTATCAAAAAATTGCTTAAATCTCATAAAATTAGCTTATACATTTCAGGAAAAACGAAAGCCTACTAACTTCATTCGACCTTGCATTAGACAAAGAGCAACAAACAAAACGTTGAATAAAAACCTTTTCAATATACTTTGAGAAAAACTGATATAACTATATAATAAATTTACGGGCTTTGTGTTTCAATTATCCGAAGTTAATACATCAAAAAAGTGAAGTATTAGTTAAACATGAAAGCATACTGGTATCCCGTGAACTAGCCTACTTGAATTTTATGAGATTATTTTTGAAACTTGTACAATGAGAATTATCCAGTATCCAGCAATCAAGTTTTGCCTGATGCCTGGGTATCCGGCAAAGCCCTGGTTTTTATCGTCGCTGTCCTGCAAGACTGGAGTGTGAACGGGCAATAAAGTACATACCGGAAAATAAACCGCAAGAACCTCCTTATTTACACTCGTATTTTTTTTTGTATTTGTTCATATTTATCCTCCATTCACGAGAAAGCGAATTGTATCGCTATATTTTGGACGGGACGTCCGCACTCGCTTGGGAGTTGCCATTTTTTTGAGGTGTCTGGACCACCTGTCTTCCACATAAAGGCGGAGGCGTCCCGTTAAGTGCCTTGCCCAAGGACACAACAAGCGAACTTGCCGGCTTGTTCTCTACAACCTCCCATAAATGCCGAGCGCCAAGCAGGGAAGCTGTGGATACCATTTTGTAAAGTCGTTTGGTATGACTCAACAAGGGGAATGAACCCCTAGTCTACCGACTGCGAAGCGGACGCTCTAACTACTACACCACCGCGCCGGATTTCCGGAGTAAATGGCAAAGGAACTGGTCCGAATAATACAAATGCATATACTGTGCTGTATATATTGCAAATAATCCTTCAAAATATGTACGGTACAATGCATTTAGGTCTACACTATTTACAGGATTAAGAAAACTTGCTTTTGGTCTATGGCCTGACTATCTGAAGTAGTGCCTTCGACTTCACCTCACTCACCTGGTTCGGGGGATATCTAGGGCTTTGTGGTCGACCGTCCGGACTTAGATTACGCTGTACGGGTAAACCGATATCTGGATAAAAAAAGGTCGCATGTAGAAAGGAAAAAGACAGTTTGAAGAGGCGTAAAAAGTTATCAAAATTTTTTATCTTGTTTTTTGCATGCAAATCATTGGCACTATGTTTTAAGGTTTCAACGGAAACAAAGTAGCAAAAACAGCTAACGAAATGGTTCGTCTAATTCTAAAATCGGAGTAGTTTAGCTCCGTGTCTTATTCGGTCCATATTGACTACTAATTACAGATGGTCAACTTTGCTCAATCTGCTTTCTTCAACTTTTTGAGGTAAGCAGTTTTTCGCGGCGAGTTAGATACAAGTCATTTCATTTCGTTTTGTCTCATGTGATCATTCTTCGATCGCAGGAAAACATTTTATCGGTTATGCTCGATCGTAGTTGTGCGCAGACCCACTTCGGAAGTAACCGGCAGTGCGCTTACGTCCAGCAGTGGAAATCGTTGTAAATTGAGAGCCTATCCCACGCGCACAACAAAGTTGCGATCTCAAAGTTAAAACACACGGTTATTGTCACCAAAATGTAGCTTCAATCAACTCGACCACAAAATTTATCCATTTTATAGGGATAAATCGATTTAAGTACAGTCACTGGCTTCTAAATTAACTTATTGAAATTATCTTGCCTAATGATACCTTACTTCAGGACTACTGTAGTTTGCAGGAAGAGAACGAGAAATGATACGTTGCAAGCCAAACTATGACGTAATAATCAAAACTTTTTTTCTAAAGTAATTCTGTTTTCGCTACATTACGAAATCTGCCATCACTAGATTCAGCTTTAATCGATATAAAGATAATGCAGAATCAATCTGGAAAGGGAGTGAAAGCTTTCGAACAGGTTAGCCTTTACAAGGGCGTAGCCAGAAAAAAATTGAGAGGGGGGCCAAATTTTGCAACTTTTAATGTGACGTCATTTACTTATAACGGCCTTTTGCCTTTCGTGAACTACGCTCGTCGCTACTATAAAAATTGCTGTACAAAACTGAGAAAGTGCGAATGCGATTTCACTGATCTAGTGTAGTTTAAACAAAAACGGCTTTAATAATTCAACTTCAGTTGTGACGTACAATGCACTATTTAAGAAATTTCAAGGAAACCACTCCCACTGGTAGGTTGAACGTTCTGATAAAAGAAGCGAGGTCTTTGTAGTAGTCCGCATCGCAGTAAAACAAGAAAGCGCTCAGCGAGACGTTTATTTCTTGCAATTACCATAACTTGGATTATCAATTCATCACTCGACTGCAACATAGAAGAAAAACTTCGGTGATATTTAGTGTGTAAAACGTACACATCTTGTTTGATAACATTTGAAAGTTTAAGAACTTAAAAAGCCACGCCCGACCCACCCCACCCCCTAGCTAAAAGTCAGCAATAAACTCCAATGTACCTGCAGAGACGCAAAAAAATTTATGTTTTTATTTTTTTGATACTGTTTTGTAATTTGACTTAAAATTCAGGGGGGGGCCATGGCCCTTTGGCCCCCCCCTGGCTACGCCTATGAGCCTTTATAGTACATTTTTGCTTTCGTAATTCATAATTTTTTCCAAAAAAATCTATAATTTATGGCAGAACGTTTCACGGCCCACCTGAAGGACCTTCGCGGCCCATCGGTTGAGAAGCGCTGCATTAGAACTTCAGACTCACTAATATGACTCATAGCGTTACAGCCACATAAAAACACAAATGTCAATTAGGCGTTTACATCTATAACAGTTATAAATGAATTGTAAACTGCCCTATTGGCCTGCTCATAACTCAAGATTTTCTCATTTCTATGTTACGTATTATTCGTCAGTTCACGTAACACGAGTTATAGTTTTAAGGCATACACCTAGAATTATTTGCTAAAACTTAAGTTAAAAGGTAAGTATCTCCTATTTATTTAGGCGTAACCGATCATTGGTGATAAAAAGCTTTTTGGTGAAACCAATACTTTGAGCAAAAAAGATTTCAAAATGTACTTCCCGTCTAACTTTCGTCTTCTTTGCAACTCAAGTATTTTAGCAAATCAGACGCCGTGTTGTAGGAGATATATTGTAAACTCAATGGTCTACAAAGGACTAACTGAGTGAGATTTAAATTAAGGGAAAAGACATTTTGTGCAGATGGAAAAAATAGCTTACTTTAGAAATCTTTTGAATCCTGTCACATATGGTACAATAGCGGAGAATATATGGCGGCTACATACGTTACTTTTCAGAAAGTAACCCAAGCGATAATGGAATTTCCCTAGCTGTCCAGTTGTTGAATGCATAAAATTCTGCAGGTGAAGACAAAATTTGGCCTGAAATGTTGAAAGCTTTAAACAGAGGAAGAATTCTTTTGTTAATTTATGTTTTTTTAGATGTCATAAGGTTCTGGAAAGTCACCAAGCCTTCTCTCAACGTTCTTTTTCATTATTTTTACTAACTGGATTCAGAGTAAATGTTTTGCCGTAAATGGCGTCAAAGTTGAGAGTGTAGAATCAAAATCTTTTGTAGGGTAATACTAGAGGCCAGTGATGCACTTTGAGCAAAATGCAGACAGTGACACTGTTTCGATCAATTAGGTCTCTTCAGTGCAGTTGGTGACCGACAAGTAGCTACTGGCTATAAATAATACATAGCTTATACCGTCACATTTGTGGGACTCGTACTGTCTTGACAGACCATTCACTACAATGGACCTAGCATAGGTCTCACTAGTGTGACGGTCTAAGCTATGCTATGCTTTATTTAAAGTTTCTATATAACTATTTGTCAGTCGCCAACTACCCTGAAGAGACCTGATGGGTCGAAACAGTGTCAGTGTCGGCAGTTTGCTCAAAATCTTTTATCTTTTGCAGCTAATTTAGTAGGCTACCTTTGCCATCTTTAAAACCTGACCTCCACCATCTTTAAAACCTGACCTCCGCTCTTTCGTCGTTTCTTTGCTTTACTATTTCCTAAAAATCAGTAGGGTAAACTTGACTAGTAGTCCATAGCATTGGCTATTCATTAATTTATTTATTTTAAAAAGCGTTATTTATTTGTTTTCATAAACATCTGTATCTGTTGGGGCCAGGTCTGGCTTTTGCAAAAAGTCTTTTTTTATTTTATTGTTAGCCTACTGTATTTATTGTGTTATTGGGTAAAAGCAAAAAAATTAGTTCTTTCTCTCTCCAAAATGCTCGATTGTTTTACAGCGGGTTGCGATAGTGCTAAAATGAAAATAGGCGTAAATAAAACCGAGGTAGCCTGTATCACCTTTGAAGAAAACATAATGAGGAAGTTCAGCAGGTCTGTGGAGAAATTTTGAAGCAAGTAGGAAATTTCAAATGTCTTTGGAACGGATTCGTTTGAGTGAAGGGTAGGCAGTGCAAAGAATTCGCTGTTAGAATCAATAAAGCTCAAGCAGTAATACGTCAGCCTCAACCTTCATCATCAACGAGAGCTGTCAAAGCAATCTAAGCTTGCTTTTAAATTGATTTTTTCCTATGCTATTCTCAACTATAAATTGTTGTGAATTATAAATAATAACCGAAAGAGTGCGCTCTCGAGTGTGACGTGCGGTTATGTAGTTTTTAAAAACAACGAAAAGTGTTTCACGAACAGTGAAAACTTTGCAAGAAAACCTCCTAACATAACATCTCCTAACGTCAAACCACTTTTTTGTGTTAGAAACCTCTTTAGAGTTGCTTTAAGCATGTTATTGTATGTTCCAAAAAAGGCTTACTTGCAAACATTCTTTTTGTCTGACTAACTGAAAAAACTGCCTAGCCAAACAAAAACTGCATAAAGTGGGTGAGTTGCAGCACATAAGTGACTTGGTTTGGTAAAGGCTTGAAACTGAACTATTTAAATGAGCAGATGTAGCCGTACATCGTGAAAATTATCGGAAATTATTAATGGCGTGTGTGCTGGTGCATTGTAGTAGTGAAGAAAGAATCCATTTTTCCAAAACTCGGGTCTCTTTTTAGAACTTTTCTCGCAATTTTTCCAAAACTTGTTTGGAGTCGAATAGTTTGAACTTTAATCCTTGAAACTCATTCTTTTTTAACTATGCCCTTGATATGAAAGGAAAGTATTTAAGTTGGTTTAAATCAAAACTTGCTTTAATATTATTATTTATCTTCAGTAATGTTGCAACATTTATAGCTATTTTACTGGAAACTCACTCCGTTTTGGCATTATTGTAAGCTCAGCCTTGTTATTTAATAGCCTCTTATTGTATGTATGCATGCATGCTCTTGGAGGTGTCACCAGTGTTTTCAAAATACCAGTGAGTTATGTCGAATTAAAATTATATGAGGGCAGTAAACAAAATTTGGTAAAGATGGAAGCATTACCAGTATCTCCCTAATCCCGATTACCGTACTTTGAATTAAAATTGGTCGTACTCATAAACTCTCAATCGTTTCAAAAATTCTTTCGGTTTCTTCCATTAAATATAACCTGTAAGGGCACAAAATCAAAGTTGGGGGCAAGCATCGAAATGATTTTTGTTTTATATTTACAGAAATACAAGTAAGAAGCTTATTTTATCATTTGATGCAACTTCCTTGTAATGATGTTTGTGACACTCAGCTTCTTGGCCGCACCACTGTGTTCTGGCTCCGCATTAGAGCAACTGCGGCTATGTCTCCCACAAATGTCTTCCATTCAATTACCCGGTTGGCCTAACAACCCTCATTCAAGAAAAAATTTTCCTCTATTGGTAAGATTGTACATTAAATGACTATGATTTTAGATGATGGAGTAGATCAACTCACATAATGTTTCTATTGAATTATCCTCAAACTTTGGATTTCACAAACTGTGCTCGTAGAACTGCTCTCCTTATTAAAACTGCTCTTTCTCACAAACGGCAAATAATTTCTAAAACCTTCATGCGTTCATTTAATCAAATGAATAGGGACATAATTTCAAAGTTGTGAAAGGACGCCGAAGTGATTGCTATATTTACAAGAATTAAGCTCCACTAGTAACAACTTTTCGTCATTGTAGACCTAATTAAAAAATGTAAAGCCTCTGCCAGGACGTATGTTCCTTGTTCCTGGCATAAACGCAACCAGGGTAGGGCTAAGTGACCTGGAGACCAAAGTCAAGACCCTACAATTCAGTTCTTACAACAAGTCATGCTATGACTTTAGTACATAATCCACCCACCAGACTTTGTGCTGAAGGAGTGGTTAATTTTTTTATGAATTCTCCAAAATTCCACGTTAGTACTCGGCGTCTTGTTCCACTTTGCTGCTCGTGAAGAAACTGTCTTAGGTTGAGAGTACTCAGGCGCGGAACTTGACTGAACTACAAAAGTATTTTAACGGGAACTTCACCTAAAATTAAAACAATTTTATACGTATCATTGCATTGTTAAAAAATAGTTATAAACCAGTATGTTAGTGCTATAATTGTGCTTTAACTTAAACAGGTTTTGACATTGTACTAATATGTCATTGTAAAAATTTGTCTTTCTATTAATATATCATTGCATTTTAACTGGCAGCATATCAGCAATAAACTTTGCTATTTACATATCCTTTCAAAATGACTGTGGATAACAGAAATTTCCTGCTGCTGTTGTTATCACAGTGGTACTAGAGCATTATGACGTCACTCAACAGTATGATAAAACAGTTTTTCTAAAGTATTGAAGGAAAAAGGCATGCATAAAATTTTTTGATTGCTTAAACACTTGCTGCATAATAAAGCTTAAATTGTAAGAGAATTGTTACATTGGAAGCAGCTAATTAACACCTCCCAAAACAGCTCTCGACCATGTTTATACGATTAGTACATTTTGAAAAAATTAAGAAAACAAATTTACAATTAATCAATGATTATGACGTCATTATATTTCCTAAAGGAACGGAATTTCTTAAAGTTGGTAAGTCGAGTGCTGGCTTTTGTTTAAGCAAAGAGCCGTTTTCCTGTGTCAAGAAATGCGAATTAAAAATATTATCGTTTTAGATACTAAATGTAAATTATGAGTAGTGACGTTGCACACCCCCCTTTGGACATTTGTCCTCGTTGCTGATCAGTCGTTCCAAGTTCGGAGAAATTTACGTACACACACACGCGCACGCACAAGAATTGCGCTTGACGGTATAGATATTGTTGCTTGACTTAGTTAAACACCACAAAAACAAATTCTCGTGAAAACCTCACACAGGCAGCCATGTAAAATTACGTAGGTAGCTCGTTGCATTGGCAAAATGCTCTTTGAACTGGCCTTAAATATTTCATTGCGTCATGATATATAATAGGAAGCGCAATCGCGCTTTAGTTATGGGGTGTTTCCCTAAACAAATTCTTTATGGTGTAATTACAAGTGAGTGGCAAACAAAGGATATCGAACTTTTGTGTTGAGACACTTCGCTGAATATTTGTTGTTCATTCAACAATAGTTAAAGTCATTGTCAGTTTCTATGACTGGCAAAATAAGCTGTCCGAGCAAGATTCACTACTTTGAGTACTGAAAACGAAAATAATCAAAGGTAATAAAAAAGAAACACGTTTAGCGACGATGTTCAGCAGTTACTAGCTTGCAATTAATGGGGAGAAAGTTTACTGTAGCAGTGTCGTTGTATTGCTCGCCGTATCAGTTTTGTTGAACCTTTGGAAACTGCTTAAACATTTACTTTGCACCGGTTGTGGTAAAAATGCACTGTGCCAGCAGCAGGCTTGTAGTGATCTCCGCATCGGGTAAGCTGGTTCTATTGAAGCGGATTTTTCGTCCTATATATAATCCTGAAAAAGATGTAGTGACTTAAGGATGAAATGGGGGACTTATCGGCTATGTGGTCTAATGGTTGGAGTACCGTTTATATCTATCTCACGGTGTCTACAATACTATGCACTCGTCAACGCAGGCGTATTTAGAAACAAATTTTTTTGGCGAGAACAGTCGTAGCACTTTGTGAAGTTGACGAACGTTTTTCTTTTTTGAGAAATAAACGTTTTGAAACAAAAAATTTTGCTCATTTTGGTCGTTAAACAAATTTTTAGGAAAAAAATGAGCAAAATTATTAGTTTCAAATTTAATTCAGGAGCAGGCTACAAAAAGAACTTTTTTCACATTTTTTGTTAATACCATACGATTTGGTGGATATTGTCCTCCATTTCTCTTCCTTAAATAGTCCGCTTCTCGGCAAAGGAAATTTCCCCTGCTTGTTGCAGGCTTTGGTAGAAATGCTCTGTGCCAGCAGTACCGATGCTGGTAAATTTGAATCGGGTTTGATCTGACCGATGATCTGGGGCAACCGTCAAAAGATTTTTTTGGGGACAAAAAAGTAAAAATAAAAATAGTTGATAAAAAAAGAGCGTAGCCACGGGGACACACACATATATTCCCCTCTAGAAAAATTCATCATTTAAGCCTTACCATATAACCACGGAGACACACCACATATTCCTCTCTAAAAAGTTTGTTATTTAAGTCTTACCCCGCCAAGAATACCAACTCTAAAGTTCTTTTGGACACCTCTGTTTTTTACCAAAATCTTTTCACTCTTTTTTGTACGCCATTAAATAAAAACGTAAGCTAGTCTGAGATGCCTATTCCTACTGAGTGTGATCAAAAAATATAATGGCAAGATAAGATGCGATTGTAAGTCATATGCTTGCAATATTAACTACCGTAGAGACTACATTATTGTAGCACTGCAAAGAAAATACCTTTAATTCAGAGGTACACTGAATCACACTTTCTCGAAAAAGCTTTGCTCCGGTCAACTAATCTTCGCAGACAAACCTGGTCAATTGCATGTAGCTTACTCACTTTTTGAACTTCAAGATACGCCACTACCCTTGCTGAGATAAAATGCGCATCTAGTGCTCTCAGTCATTTCGGAGAGGCTGGTAGCACTGCTAGCAACGTCTTTATATCACAAGCCCGCCACACAAGCAGAAAAATTTGCTACGAAATATATTTCCCAAGGGCAGCACAAAAACCTTGTTAGGCAGTGTTCTCCAAAATTTTCGTTTTCGTTTGATGTGAATTCACATCAGTTAAACAAGTTCTCGATTGACATATAATTGAACCTTCAAGTTTACTATCCAGATTTAACTTCTGATCGCAGGTAGTGGTGTAGTTCAGAGACATTGGGGACGAAAATTAAAAATGTCATCTCCAACTTTGAAAAACAGTCTTTAGCAAAAATAAAGATTCTGTTTTGAATACGAGCTTCCACACTAAAAATTTTCAACCGAAGATACTCTTTTGCCTAACCCTTCAGAGTACGAGTTTATATTTTAAAAGGTACCACGCTAACATTTTTGACTTCTAGATATTTGCAATGGTTTCACTGAGTATTGTAGTGAGTTCCAAGAAGGCTCCACCAAAATATTGAAATGAATTCAGCAATAATATTGGGACTGTTTTCTAGCGTAGCACTTCTTTAATCACATTGGCGTTACTTTGTAGGCGAACCGTCTTCTCCAAATGATGGAATTTGGTCGCAGCGTAAAATCTTTTGTGTTGTAGGCCCACAGCCAAAGGCTTACACAGAAATATGTCATGGGTGGGAGGTTTGGAAGTTCCTCTCGTTAAGAATATCAAAGGCACGACTATTTTAAAGGGTCTGGGGGGAAGCCCCAGGAAAAATTTTAGAATATTACACTAAAAATAAGCAACTTTTTGTTTTTTAGTACAAGTTTTAGGCAAGTGCTTGCATCAATTTTTTGTCAAGTTAAAAACTGTATTTATTAAGTTAAAAAATTGTGCACCATCAAATTTATGGGGTGTGACCACCAAACTCCTCGTGGGTACGTTACTGCCTTCAGCTAACATTCGATAGCGAGTGATTAGGTTAGTATCCGGATGAAATAATAATGCTTGGCTGATTGAGTTGATAATTGTTTTTGATTGCTTAACTTTTTGTCTTAAATTCATAAAAATATAGCTCATCTAATATTTTGATGTAAAGGTTTGAAACATTAATCATGTCTGAATTGCCGGAAAAAAAACAAAAATTCTCTAACGAGAACGAAGACAATGACAATGATGAGAAGGAAAATCCTGTTTCAAAAGAAGAATTAAAAGAAGCCACTAATTCCAATAACGGTTATTAAATTAAGCTTATTCTGAGCAGCAGGTAACCTGTATCTTTGTATAAGGGCAACTCGAATATTTTGTGGGTTTTTTCCAAAGGAAAAGATTTTTCCTCGATTTGGAGGCAAATTTTGTAGATTTTTTAAATCAAAAAAATTACAATCATTAAAATAAGAAAATTTTTGATTAATGAAAAAGATTTTAACAAAGTTTAAAACGTATTTTTGATCTTCTTTCATTCAATATCAAACTCTAAATATTTCCAAGTAAGATGACTGCCTATATAGCGCCCATCTCTCTGCCAAATTGTTATTATGTTATGGAAGGAGCACTGTGGGCTAAATACCATTGGTATTTTGCAAGTAATGTTGATTTAAACAAGCTGTTTGCTTACAAAACAAACTTGTAGCTTCTGCAACATGCTCAGACTCAGAAGATTTGAGGCAATCATCTGAGAGCGTACCGCAGTCGACCAAAGAGCTGTACCGCCGCATGAAACGGTATTTGCTGACTGAGCGTCAATTAAACAGGCATGGATTTCCGCGCCCTTCGTCTCAGGCCGGAAGATGTTTTCTTCCGCAAAGTAATGGCTTTAATTCATCGACCAGGTAAGAGTAATTGTTGGCCGAAATTTCAAACTGTTTCAAGCGCTAGCATGCAAAAATATTTGAAGAAGGGAGAAAGCGAGCATGGCATAATGTGTTTCTCCTCAAATACGCAAGTGATAATTAGAACTAGTATATACCAGCGCACCATAATTTATGCCTGCGCACCATATTTTACTTCAACATACCTTTGTTTGCTTCAACAAAGGCATGTTAAAGTAAACAAGCTCAAGAAAGGAAGCAATGGGTTGAAGCCGTCCCACAATTCTATCGCCTCGACACTTTCCTCAAAATTGGTAAATATCTATATAAATTGTGAATATGATTTCAAGGTTTTAATTATGCTTACTATGAAAAGATCCTACTTATAAAAAAAGATACTATCTCATTCACATTGCGACATTACCATTAACTTTTGCTGAATTCTCCAACTTGGAAATTACTAAAATAAGTTATTTGCAACCTCAAACACTTGACCTTAGTTTTCGAAAAGGCAAATACTAAATATCTGTCAATATTTGCTAAAAAACAAGAAGCTATTTAACTTTGTCAATTTTGATATTTGAAGGTTTTGCGTAATACGAGCAAGTGTGGTAGCCTATGCTTCATACAAAAATATTTTATACAACTCATAAAAATTCAGAAAAGAATGCTGGAGGTGTCACAGGGAGTTCGTTTTATATACAACTGGTGAATTCGAACGAAAAGAAACTTGTTACCATAGCCAAGGAACTTGTCAGGTGGGCTGATATTTGCCGACAGGCTATTCCACAAAACAACCAAATAGCCATTAATCATCGCATTACAATTGTAAGCCATACAAAGTATGAACAGTAAATAGGAGTGGGTAGAAACTACTTTGTTAGGCAATATATTGATCACACTGAGGCAATTTTGTGACTGGTTTGGCTTCCAGATTATTCGCTTGATGCCATTTTTCCGCAATCTTATCATTAGGAGACAGGCTACAAGATGTTGTTGTCACAAGCAATATGAGAATTAAGCTAAGATTCGTAAATTCTTTTGCTGAATCTTTTATTCCAACTTCTTATTTTCGTTCAATAACATAGCTGTTTTAAAAACCGGTTCCGATATTTAACTACTGTTGCTATCATTTGATTGCAACTTCAGCACAATATCAAAGTTCAGTTCACAGATTGGTATCAGCAATTTACTTTACAATGTCGGTAGCAATCTCGAACATGAGTTCATTGGCGTAGCCAGTGAGCAGAGAAAGGAAAAGGGCCTTTGCCCCAATTTCAAACGTACAAAGTTTTCGCCAACAACTGTGCTAAGTCATAATGACATCTTTATGAAAAGACAAAGGTAAAATCTCGTGCCCATATCTCTTCCGGATACGCTAGCCTCTCCTCCGCAAAACCACAACGTGTTAAAAAAAACTTTGTTTTTCCAATGTTTCCAAAATTGTTCTTTAAACAGTGTATTGCAGTGTTTCTCATTTTTTTCTCCAAAAATCAAACTTCAAGATGGTTGGAGAAGAGTCCCTTGAATCAAGTCACTCGATTTCAATTCATCTTCTTGTTGTTGGTGATGATGCTAAGTTGTTGATATGCTTTTCATTTTTTTATGAGTGCTTAAAGCTGGCGCATAATTTTTAGGTAACCTAAACAAATGAAACCCTTTTTTTTTCAGTCTCATGTGCACAGAGACAACTTGGGTGACTGCAGTGGATATTTGAGCGGCTTGCAAAAAGAAGATAATAGCAAGTTTCCGGGAATTTATGCGTTGGATTGCGAAATGGTAAATTATTAACTTGCAAGTCAAGTCAGTAAGCACTAGCAAGAGAAGAATTATTATTTAGATTTATCTCCAGGTATTGTAATTACCCCAAACTGTTAAAAACAAAGCTGGGAGCAGGATTCAAACTGACATCCACATCAAGCATTCGAAAAATGATCATTCCGTGGCTTCTAAAATAGTGCTTTGTACCTTCAAGCAAGTGACCATCATTCGACCACCTAGCGTGGATGTGAATTTGAATCTTGTTTCCATTTTTTTTACCGGTGATAGGTAGGTCTTGGTTAAAGTCTTTGCTCTTTGCTCAAATCAAATAAAATCTTTGCTCGAACCGATTGTGCTATCTGCAAAAAGCCAATTCATTCACAGATTTTAGGCAACTTATATATCGCTGAGCCTATATTGTTCTAGCCTTTTTTCAACGTTTTTCCCTATTCACTTTACTGAATTTACATTGTAAAGTACCCACACTGCAAGTAATCTTTTTTCTTCCTTGTAATGTTGAACACCATTTCGGCGATCAACTTTTTGAAAACAAATGATTTTACCCCTGTTATGCTAGTTAAAAACTTTTTTGGAGATGAAGAAATCATTCCTAAAAATAAAGAAATTTAGGCTAAGAAATGCTTGTAAAGTCCAAACCAATCCAACATTTATGTGTATTTACTGTACATGATAATTTAAGTATCAATACAAATTACAGTGCCTCTGTATTTTTTCGAAAATTTTCTTTTCATGTAAAAGGCAAATTTTTTCAAAAATATATCGTTTTTAAAAGGTTTTCAGGTCAACAGAAATTACTTTGATGATTATTTCTACATGCATATAATAACGTATTGGATATTTGTATATTTCTAAATAGGCTAAGGCAGTAACTGCTTGTGATAGGCTACAGCAAGTTGTGCCGCACAAAGGAGAGTCTTATCAAAGAGAGGGATGAAGGGGCGCTTGTATTTGCTAAAAGCGATTTTTATAAAATTCGACCCCATAGGTTTTAAATTAGACCCATTGCCGAGTTTATTTTGTTGATAGGCAAGAAAAACTCAGTAAAGTTTGTGTACTATCCAAAACTTTGTGTATCTTGACTAGGTTCTGTAAAAGGCCTTGGCTCTGGGTAGTACATTTTCTTTGCATTTAGTGCTACACGGTTGACGGCATGGAACTCATTCGAGTGAGCGTTGTGGACTTCGACTGCTATCTTGTTTACGACAAACTTGTAAAGCCTTATGGGAAAATCTTGGATTACAATACAAAGTAAAAAATTTGCAGTTCTGTGTAACTTCTTAGTAATCGCAAAGTCTCGCTATGTTTCCTTTCGTTGGTTCACTCTCCATGGCCTCACTCAAGTCGGTGAGAGGAGAGCTGTTTGGAGGTCTGCAACACATTTTACGATGTTGATAATTTATAAAAGTCATCAGATTTATGAATCTACAATATTAAAGTTAGGAATTTACAATGTTCATGGAATATACCCATAAAAACGACAGCAGTCGGACTGTTCTTTAGCGTTAAGTTAGTGCTTATGATGATACAAGTGATATGATAAGGTGTTAATATTGCTCAAATTAAGAACTTCTTGTATAAAAAACATGCAAAATTTTTTCATATTTATGAGCACATTGAGCGATGCTTAAGAGTTAGACGTTCTCCAAGTTGAAAAGCTCCGATTCGTAATTTTTCATTTTTTGATTTCCAGCAGCTCAATATTCTTTTTTATCTGTGCATTAGGCGGTTGGATTTATTGGCGTATAGCCAGAAGCAAACTTTTTCGGGGAATGAGGGGGGAGGGTTGGGGGTAGAAATATGAAGCTTGCTGGATGACGCTTATTTTGGAGATCAATTTTTAGAAGGTACTATTTTCTACCCAGCACAAAGGTAAAGAACTTTTTGTTTTGTGAATAAACGTTTGGAACTTGATTATAATTTGTTTTCGGCTCAAAATGCAATGATGCCTTATTTGGATTAAAAACATGTGGGGACGCAATTTTAAATTTACAAATTGGATCATGACGGCCGTGGTTACCGAGAAACACTTCTGATTAAAGCTTGTGGAAAAACTTGGTCGTTTCCATAAAACGAAATATTTTGGCTAGTCACACACAATGAGCAAAAAATAAAATCGTTTCAAAAACTGCTAAAAGCATTTTCCCTAAAAAATAACACGCAGTCACACCTTCACCAAATAATCTTTTAGAAAAAAGCAGTTTTTAGAGTCAAGACCAAAATTTTACTTTAAAATACAAGCTATCAGCTCTCCGTCAAAAGAAACGCTTTTTAAAGAAACTTTTCTCATTGGTTTCACGCTTTGCTCCCCCACCCCATAGCGATATTCAGATGCGCTTTTGATGGTTCTCTTTCTAAATTGCAAAAAGTATATTGAAACAAACAGGTGGAGTGGCGTGGATGAAAATGACTTGAAGACCGTGACAACTTGTTTGAAAGATGTCCAAAACGACTTCAAGCAAAGATTTTCGGAAGATACTATTTTTGTTGGACATAGCTTGGAAAGTGACTTGAAATCATTGAGGGTAAGAAAGTGCTGCTCAACCTCACTTGGTCTGGCCCTACAGTTGTGCATTTAAAGTGATGCATTGCAGTGTTGGGGAAACTCGAGTCAGACCAAGTCATTTGCAGGAAACGACTCGACTTGGGACTCGACTGTTCTACTCATAATGAAATTACATGCATAAAAAAATGTTCTGTCTTGGAAAGTTTGATTTCTCAAAAAATTGTACCTGAAAATTTTGTGTGTTTAAGAATAATTTTTTACACAGTGGCAGCCAATGACTTATGAAGGGGCTCCTTTGCATGCACCCATTTAAGAAAACGTTAAATATCATTTTCAGTCTTTGTGCTTGTAATGGTAACAAACAAAGAACGTGTTTTATTGAGACAGAATTAGTTTTATTATCTAAGGCCTTGGAAAGCATTAATTGTTTCATGTTTAGATATATAGAAAAATTGCCTAAAAACAATTATCAAAATCATGCAATACCAAACAACAATCTATTGCAGCGAGTCCAGCAAGTGTCGGATATCTTCTAATAGATTACACCATGGTGCAGTATGATGTTGGTGATTGTTTTTAAGCAATTTTTCAAATTATCTTAGGGTGATGCTGAAGGCAGATCCCTCTCAATTAAATAGGAGATCGCCTGAAAATTGCTAGCAAGAAACTAGCACTATTTATACTTTGTTTCATGGTATTCGAATTTTTTTTGATAAGTCACTTAGCGTTTACTGACAAAAATAGAGCTTTACTGAACTTTTCCTAAAAGATTGTGTACTAATTTATATGAGATATAAGGCAATGAGGCAATAATACAGGCTGAAACAATATGAATTACAAGCAAATTTTTTGGGGATATAAAGTTTTACTGATGAGCTCTTAGAAAGCTTATTGCGCAGCTGCAGCGTATCCGTTGTAGCCAACGAGTAAAAATGCAAGCAGTCAATAATTTCTTAGGTGTAGCAATGCATAAGCTAGCAAATTTCAAACAAAAATTATTTTAAAAGATGTTTCAAAAAGCACTAAAATTGCGTATATTTGAGTGTAATTTTGCAAAATTTTTGTGAGAAAGCGTGCCCCGGACCGCTAGGATAAATGAGCCAAAAAGCAGATTTTTGCACCCCTCCTCAAAAAATTCTGAGCATGCCCCTGCTCACAACTCTTATATAGTTGTGAGCAGAGGCAGCCAAATCTTGCAAACTATTTTTACTATTTTGTGCTGCAAGCCTGCAAGGTTTTTGTTGTACGAAATTTTGCATCTAGCACGTTGTATTAATACATGTTGACCCATAATTGCGTTCCTAACGTTTTTTGAAAATTCATTTTTAAACTACAAAACTGTAAGCACGACTTCCCTGCCAGCTGCAGTTGGTAAAGCAGTAGACTTTTTCTTACCAGTACCGGCCCAGTATTGAAAGTAAGGTTTGATCTGTCGAGACCATAGCTTAAGTAAGCCTAGCTTAGGAGCCCAAATTTTAATTTGCTAAACAATGTTACACGAATTGATTGCAATTATTTAAAAATCACTGGAAAATAAACACCCGCAAAAAGATGTTGAAAAGACTCGAGTCGTGATAAAAAAGATTCCTCATGACTCAAGTCGTTTGGACGAAATGACGCGACTCGTTACTCAACATCAATGACTCGTGACTCGACTCGAGATTCGAACTTAAGCGACTCGTTTTCAACGCTGATGCATTAATGTTTAGAAATTGGGCATTTGGATTATCAAACAGTGATTTTTAGGCTTTTGAAAGACTGGTCTCCCGAGGGCTTCCAGGCCACAAATAATGCCTTTGAAATTATAGGCAACAACGTGTACTTTATGACACAGATGTATAGGAGAGCATTTCATTTTTTGGAGCCGATGAGGCCGTGTGGCTTCTATTTCTGTCAAGGATTGGTAGCTCTGATTTTTTAATAATATGGCTTTTGGTTCCTTTCCTTTACTTTTTAATATTTTGTTCTTTTCCATGATTAGTTGGCTTGCTGGTCTGCTTTCAATAATTTTAGATTGTCGCTTGTTAAAATCGTCAAGCTAAACAAATTATCGTGAAGTGGTTTTTCTCCTAGGTAGTGTACAAAACCTAAATTGTTCTCGTGCAGAGCGGGAAGCCCTAATTTTTTCAACTAGAAGCGGATTGCAGCTATTTTATTTCTGGGAATAAAAAGAAAGCGCCACTACATTTTTTGAATTGGGCGCTAACGTCTGGCCCCAAGCATTCAATTTTACATTTCATGACTTGTTACCGAGTGTGCTAAAGAGTTGATGACGTAGACCTAATGTCGGCACAGCGCGTTTCCTCCTCAAAAGGTGCCACCAAACAAGATAAATTGGCGCAAAAAGACTTCCTCGAGGAGTCACAAATGCAGTTGTAGTGAACTTTGAAATCACCGCCGTTCGATCTTTGTCGCCACAAAACGGTGGACAAACCTATCCCACCACCTTGCTGAACTATGCATTGTTATTTTAGATAATTCACAGCTCTGTTATTGACACGTCAGTGGTGTTCCCTCATAGAAGAGGGCTTCCGTATAAACGTGCTTTGCGGAATTTGGTAAAAGATCATCTGGGCTTATTCATTCAGAGAAATGGTGAGCTAAATTATAAAATTTTTGTCATGTAGCAGCAAAAACATAGTTTTGAAGCTTTGCCCAACGTTTTCAGGTTCAGTTTAGTGCTTTTTCATTTTCATACCGCCAAGTCAAAGCATAGCATAGCATAGAAAAAGTAGCGAAACGAATGATGTGTAAAAGTTCATAAAAAATAGTGGATAAGACTAACACAACAACACCATCATGGGTTATTTGTGCAAAAAGGGTAAAAATGTAGAACAAACAAAAATGACCATCAAATAATGCAGTTAAATTACAGTTAAAAAAAGATGTAGAGCAAAAGAAGTCTAATCAGATTAAAAAATTATCAAGTGCTCAGCAGAGGTACCAAGAAATCATCATGCGACGATGTTAAAGAATCAGTTTTAGCTTTGGCTTGCAAAAATGCAAATAACATAGGTTGCCCAAATTTTACCTAGCGAGAGGATCCTGGAAGGCTTTGTGAAATTTGACAGCAGCCCTTTAAGATTTGATGCGGTGTCGTAATTTCTATGAGTCTAAAATAACTTGACAGAAGCCTTCTGTACCGTCTTGATCTGGTATGTAAAGTTATGTTGGTGGAAACCATAATCGCTTTGTAGGGGAACCGCAGATAAAAGAGGGTGAAACAGACCAAGAACACCGATCAAGGGAAATCTTCTCGGGATCAAAAATACCCATTGCATGAACGATACGGTGAATAAGTTAGAAATTTAGTAGACTACTAAAACTTTAGTTATGTTCTAAGGGATTGCATAAATTTGGAGTTTTGTTGTTTTCAAGTTTACATAAGACTGCAATAAAATTCTAGTCAAGCTGCTAAACACGTATGTTTACAAAATAATTTTCGTAGAATTTATCTATTTGTAAGTAACGATTGCAAGAGATCGTTTTTAACCAACTAAGTGCAAGTTTCTTTTCCCATATATTAAAATATGACTCGTGCCTCGCCTTATATCTTTTCTGAGAAATAAAGACTATTAAAAATTATTCTATTGAAGTTGGAAACACTGGCCATGACAGCACTGAAGATGCAAATGCTTGCGTAAAGCTGATGAAATGGAAACTTCACGGAGATACTGGATACATTGCGGATTGAATATTCTCTGATCCTACGTTAATTATTATTTCACTTGATGCTTAAATTCATAGACTTTGTAGTAGCTTTCTATAAACCTATATTCTAATTTGTCGTTGTGTAATTTATCCAAATGATTTTTTATGTCTCGAGCTCACAACCATAAGCGTATTTGGGAAAAGGGGACTTTTGCAATGGCCTTACTTTGGCTTTGACAACAAAGATGATCTCAACAAAATTTAGACCTCAATTTAACATTTTGTTTCCCATTTATTGCGCAGTTTTGAGTGACCGTTAAAAAACTTTTTTCTGATTTAATGTTTTTCATACCCTTCTTTTCCTCCTTTTCGAAAATCTTTGGCACGCTAGCCTTCACAACCATTTTCTTTTAAGCCTGTTTGGACTTTATATATTTGACCTTACAACCATCTTCTTTTAGCCTACTTGCACTTTATATCTTTATTAGCCAAACTTTCACCTCACCGTAGCCTACATAAACAGCGAGCACAAACAAACGAGCAGCCTACACAGACTTGCTGTTTGAAAATTTCTAGTTTATCTGGAAATTTCAAAGGCATTATCAAGATTTTTTAAGCAAAAGAAGTTGATACTTACTGGAACGTAGCCAGTCAAAAATAATTTTTTTTGGTTGTGAGAGCAAAGTATCGCTTGTGGGCTAGAAAATTCCGTGTCCTGTAATATCAGAAGCACCGAATAACTCACAATAAATACATCTGCATAAAAATATTTACATGTTTTTGGCCATATTTCCATCTTCACAGGAAAAACTTTTGTGGGTTATACTTGAACATTGTTGTGCACCCACCTGGTTCGAAGTTACCAGAACTGCAGTGCATCCAAGTAGAACAAAAAAATTCCCTCAAATTTATTATCTTCCCAAGTGCACAACAACGTGGCCACTGCGCAACGTTGTCGTCAACACACACCGCGCTCCAACCCGTCCGGCTACGTCGCCGCAAGGCTCGTGCAGCAGCAAATATGTGAACGTTGTTATGCTATTTTTTGTCGCAGTGAAGATCCCAGAGCCTAGACGAGCTGCAAATGCATAAACCAAAACCATTTTTTTGTTTTCGACAATAGTAGCTTTATACAGAAGGCTAACTTTTCTTTTATTGAGATGAGATGAACCTGAAAATTTATTAGTAAAAACGTTGTTTTTCTTGCAAACCAACTTTTCGTTGAGATAGTAGAAGTTCTCATTCTTCCTTTCGTCGAGCGGAAGCGGTCATTCTAATCTTGGCTCTACTTTTTTTTGCGCACGCCGGCAATGTGACCGGGATGGGAAGGTCCGTGCAATGCTATATTGGCCTCGTGTAGGTATATTTTAGATAAAAGTTTAGTATTCAGAGATGTAGGGAATATTTTGAGAATCTTAATTTCGTAGAAAGTGTTGAGAAAAATCATGAGATTTTTGAGAACGAACTTTGTAATTTTCTTGTTTTGGGCGAAGACCTATTTCGGTCATTAACTTAAAATCACAGAACTGGTTATTCGCCTTTGAGCGAAGATTGGAGAATTTGTCGTATGCATTATGCCATCGGGCTTATTGGGCGAAGAGGTAAGATAACATAATATAAGTTTGTAAGTCAAGATCTTTTTCTTAGAGATCAAAGAAATACAATGATTTATAAGTGAACTCTTTGGAATTTTGAAAATTTTTACACAAAAATTGCTTTTTTATTACTTCAAGTCTTTGTCGGGATTTTTGCAAACTTCAAGCAGAGCATTGGACTTGCAGACATTTTCCCACAAGTCCGAGTTCATTGCACTAGTTTAAGTTCAAGTCCAAGTGCGACTCAAAATTTCACACGTGAGTCAGTGATCTCTTAACCTTGAATTTATTTTGAAATACAAGTTGGTAATGCACCCATGAGTATCCGCAGAAAAAAATTTAAGGGAAGGGGGCGAGCAGGTTGAAGATCAATAAATTCTTCCAAATTACAAGTGAGGACGTTTTTGAATATCACTGTTTTGAAAACCAATTTTGCTAAATTTTTTTCTTAATTAGAGGTGGTCACCTTTTTCTCTTGCTGATCAACTTTTAGGGCGGTTGATGTCTTACTTGCCCTCCTACGCGGACGCCTATGGATGGTCCTTTACCGTAATGAAAAACGCAGTCCGGCCGGTATCATGAAAAATACGTTTAATGAAATCAAAAACGCAATTGAAAAAATGATTAGCATTTTCAGAGACACCATAATCTAAAGTTCGGAAGAAAGTAAACCTCATTCTTTAGAAACGCGCCCATAACTCCATGCTGTGTACTCAAATATAGTCTCAACAACTGAAAGTAACGACTTATTTGTTCGATATTTGCTTCATCATTTCCGGGTTTGTTTTCAAAAATGGAATTGCGTTTAGTAATTCATCCTTCATGAATCTTCTGCGACCACTTAACACAAACTTCACTGCTGAGAACAATTGCTCTACAGTCACTTGTGATGAAGGCATCGCAGAGAGGTTTTTGCAAACATTAATAATAAGCTTAGCATAATAATCTACATTGTCCATGGCATGTAATACAGATTTTCCTTTCACTTTACTTCTTTGATCCATTATTTTTATTTTTTCCTCTATAGGTCTTCTATGATCACTTTGTTGGGACTTGCCAATAATGCTCATAAATTCTATAAAAATATTTTTCAAATTTGTCTTCCTCTTCATCATCCAAGAAATTTGTCAATGGTATATTTTCTGTTTCATTTTGGGTAGTGCATTCCTTAGAAATTGCATTATGCTAAAAAAATGTCTCTTGCGTTCTTTTGCTAACAACTTTTGGGTTTTATTGAGTAAAATTTTCTATCTTGGGTCGACAAAGTTCCAGCAAAAAACATCTTGTTGCTTAAAATCAGCCTTTCTCTGGCAACCAAGGAGTGAAAAAATTTTAAAGCACATTCTTTTTCATTATTCTCAGGTCTTTTTTTAACTTTACTCATTCTTTTATGAATGTACAGGGTGTCAGTTGTTTACTTCGCAACTTGATCGTTGTTTCATGCGGAAGTTTCAAAACATCACAAAGTGTTTGCAAAGTTGTCCATTTGCTTGCTTCAAAGTAGTACATCTTTGAGGCCACTGCTAGATTTTCGAATATTGACCTTAGTTTTAGATATGTTTCAAGCATATTTTTTGTACTTACCAATGAAGTAGCACAGTCCAAAATAGGCAGAACTTCCGAACTTTTTTTATCACTCCTAAGACATTTGGCGCTCTCAATTTTCTGCTATGGTTCGTACTCGTAGCAAAAGAACAAAAACTTGTTTGGAATTTAGAGCATCCTCAACTGCTAACTGTAAGGTATGTACAGCACATTGCATGTGGTTGACATTCAATATAATTCTATCACCTTCAGTCTCACCTTCTTTATCTTCAGAGCTCGATGCTACATTTTCTTCGTCATTGACAATCTCGACTGTATTTATCATACTGGATGCGTTATCTGTTACAGATGACAAAACTTGCTCTTTTTTCAAGTCAAACTTTTTTATGACGTTTTGAATATAAGGCAGGCAGAAATGCTTTTGCCTATTTCTTCTATCGACATACCCTCTCATGATATTATCATTCTGTTCATTCACACCTGCTCTGTCAATTTGTCTTGTACTTTTCGGGAAACTTTCTCCTTCAAAGAATCCCTCATGTCATGATCCATCGGGTTGCAGTCAGCACTTTGCGAAAGCCATTTATTCTTCTTGATGAATTCTGGTGTAGCCTCCTCCAGATGAGCCTGGGTTAACCTACATAAGGGAAGGAGCCCTATCTTATTACAACGTCACAAATTATGAGTCACAATTATGACATCACAAAGCGCTTATTCAAGCAATACCTGAGTAACTTTACTCAGATATTGCATTTTTTGAGACGTTGTTTTAATTTTGACAATACTCACAAAATTTTAAACTCATCTTTTAGATACTACATAAAAGTGTTGATAATATTCTCAATTTAATGTGTGTAAAACTTCAACAAATTCGGTTTTATTATCGCCGAGAAAATTTTCAACAAATGCGGTTTACTTTTTCTGGTACACTCGATATATTACTTTTTATTTGTGCTTCCTAAGAACTTGAGAACAAAAAACTTTTAAATCATAGAATCAGCCAAATGTAAAGAATATCTGCCTGAAGTAACTTTACATGTCATTCACTTTAGTTATTTCACATGCCTGTCTAATTTGGTAGTACCTATTAATCACCAAAATTACGGTTTTGACAAAATTGACCTAATTAACCACTTAAATAACAAAATCGACTCTGTCATTTATCATTGGTTTGAACACAGTGGTTTCGGAACAGTCTTTTCTTGATTTTCACTCGTAATGTCTGGCGAGAACTATCCGTTCTAAATATCACAATGAAACAAGGATCTCACTTCACGCAATTGTGAAAAGTAGCTTGGCGATTTTATTTGAAAATTGAAGCTCAAGCACTTACTTCCAATAGATTCGCGTAAAAAAGTACTCTGAATCACTGCAGTTCTTAAATCTTGCAAAAGTAATAACCGCACTTGGCCTGCTAGTCCATTGCTTGTCTGAAAAAATGAGCAAAAGAAATGTGTGACAAAAGCTACGTGCAGATAACAGAAAAAGTTGTATTGTCACCCATAGATTACAAACTGTTTCGTTATCTTGTAGCGGATACCGAACGACGGGATATCAAGACATTCTGGTTTGCGTCGCGAATAATAATCATTGTTTAAGTATGTCATTACCAACCCATTTTTTCAGCCCCATCTTCGCTCTGATAACTATACGAACAATGATAATTTTTTGTTGGCTGCTCAGTAGTTTCGCAAGTAAACGAAAAAACATCACGGTCGTTTAAAAAAGCTGATGCGAAATTATTGGTTTTCACAATGTCACGGCTAACAAGAGGAAAATATTTGATAATTTAGTTATTATGCTTGGTGTACATAAATTTTATTGTTTCATATGACATTTGACTAAACTAAACTTGGACTTGTCTGTAAAAACTGCAAGTTCAAGTCCACAAGTCCAAATGCCCTGATTTGAACTTGGCAACTCTAATCCATTGTCATTCTAAAACCAGGCGTAAACCGCAGATGTGCCGCCTGTTGAAGTGCAATGGCATATAGACGAACTAACATACGGGCATAACTGCTTTTATAATGACATAATGATAAGTAAAAAAATTACGTTAAGTGATGAATTCATGGTGAACTGCAGATTAGAATGCCTTTGCCGAATTGGGTCGCGCACCTTACAGATTTTAACGTTAAAGGCATATTCATGATCTAAATTGAAGTCGAACAAAATACTAAGTTTTAAGGTGATTTCCTACTGCTTTCAAAAAATAATATTTGCTCCCTTAGCTCAAACATTTAGTATTTGGTTAATCCAGTCATGCCATTTGTTCACAATTGAACTGTAAGTGCTGGACTCGGTGTAAAACTTCCTGATCTTAGTAAATTCAGTAAACCTGACCTTACTGATTGGTAGAAACAAACCTAGCCTTTTTCGCTTTCCCTGAATGCACCTAAGCTGGGACAACGAGACATAATCGTATCCTGGGACTTGGCATCACAAAGGCTAATACGAAAAAGTAGCAAGTAAACCTATTCGTTAACAGCCTATTTCTCTAAAAGCATCAACATCTTTGCATCCCATCCTAAATTTGAATTGGTGCCTCCCAGCCCATGCATTTATTGAGAGAGCAAAAAATCTGTGAGTCGTTATGCTTTTTGTGAAAAAGACTACTTTAAATTTAAGGGTCGGGTGGTCGACGTTTGTGGCATTTGGCGCACACGACAATTTTAAACCAGTTTTCTTCCATGCTGTTGAGAAAAGAAATCAATTAAAACTTATAATGGACTAGTTGTTTGTTGGCAAGACTAATCGTGATTTAAAAGCTAGGGAGGTCGGAATTAGGTGCGAAGTTGAACGTAGTGAAAACCCTAGTTTAAGAGTAAACAAAATTAAAACAATAGGTCTATTAAATGGAAAATTGGATCTAGATATAACATTTTTGGGTGAAAATAGCTTAATAGGCGTATTGGAATAGGGTTCATGACTTTGAGAAAAGGCATGAGTCCTGTTCTCGCTGTACCAAATCAGTCTAAATCAATTCCGATACAAATATGAAACGGGCAAACCGAATTGTGAAATAGGCCTGCTACTAAATAGTTTATTTCTGTAAGTATAAAAACGGCCACCATTTTGGCGCTCCTCATCATCTTTGATTTTGCTACCCCCTCTGATTTATGAAAATGACAAACGATGTTTTGTAAAGCCATGTGCTCTTTGTGAGTACTAACAGTTTTGATTAATATAACAAAAAGATCACCACTGCGGGGACAGTACCAATGGTTTTTATAAGCTGGGGGGTACGCAGAAATTTCTAAACGGCGGGCTCGAGACATTTATTTGTGGAGATCGACGATCGATAAACGCAGTGCTCAAAATTATGGGCGATGAGACAGTGTTGACCTTTAAAGATTTTGAAGATTTTTCCGAAATATTTGTGGATGACCTTTTTTTTGTGGATCGATCGTCCACAGCGCAAAATTTTGCCGATTTCACGTTCTTGTTACAATCATGGCAGCCGACGATTACGTTTCACAATTTTCTGAGGGGGGGCGCGCGCATAGAAGACCCCTGCGTATGCCACTGTCTATAAACAATAACTTTTGGTTAGTGTTTTACAAAATCTTGCTCAGAAAGACAGCGCAGCAGCCTAAACTAATTGATATTTTTTAACTCGGCATACTAATGACAAGCTCTGTCGGGGTAAAATTGCACTACATTTGGGAGAAACATTTTTGCTATTTTACTTGATAGTAGCTTATTAGAGCTACCGGGATCAAAGCTAGAAATTTGGGTAGAAGTTAAAGGTCCTTTAACGTTTTTGGGTATGCCTATGCAGAGAACAGAACATCAGGCATAGCCAGCATTCTCTTGAGAAAGTTTAAAGTAAATTAAAAGAAAACAACACTCTTGCTTAAAATTACACCGTCAAGAAGACATTTCTGCTATTTTGCTTAAAAACAGCTTGATAGTCCTACCAGGATCAAGGTTAAACCATGATAGAAGATCAAGGGTCCCATCTCCCATGGCTACGAAAAAGAAAATGAAAGGAGCACATAGAACTTAGGTCAGTAGTTCCCAACCTATGCGCCGCGGCACACCAGTGCGCCGCGAGATGTCATCAGGTGCGCCGCAAAAAATATTGAAGTTAAATTCAATCAAGTACGCTTTAAAAAATTCCACGCCGCCGACGTTAGTCAGTGCGGCACACTAACAATATTGTTGGTAGTAATTGAGTTGTTTTTGGTTGGTGAATGTATCATTCAAGTTTATTTACGCTTGAATATGGTTTGTTGTGTGGCTGCATTGTGCAAAATAATGCATGAAATAAATAGCGATTGTGACATGTACAAACACTGACACACATCTAAGCCAGTCGACTGTGCCCTAAATACTACCGTACGATACTAAAGTAAATTGTTTGCACTCGGTCAAGATGTTATACTTGTCGCGCTTTAAGTTACCCAATAAAATGGATAAATTTATCAAGAGGAAACAAAGCGATGATAATGAATCAAAAAGTAAACGTTCCAAGGCAGCAAAGCCCTGTGATAAAGCACCAAAAGCTCGACCAAAACGTCAATACTGCGATGATTATTTGAAATATGTATTTCACTGGACTGGTAGTGAGGATCAACCTTTCCCACTGTGTGTCATTTGTGGCGAAAAACTGTCAAACGAAGGTATGGTGCCCAGCAAGTTAAGTAGACATTTTGTAACCAAACACTCGCAGCTTCAAGATAAAAATCTGAACTATTTTCGGAGACTAGTAGAGCAACAATCCAAACAAAAAACCGCTTTTCAAAAATTGTTAACTGTTTTTGAAAAGGCACAAGCTGCTTCCTATGATGTCGCCGAAATGATCGCGCAGCAAACAAGATCACATACTTTGGCTGAGTCGATCATCTTGCCTGCTTGCAGAAAGATAGTAAAAAGAATTCTGGGTGACAAGGCCGAAGAAGAAATACGCAAGACTCCCCTGTCAAATAATACAATCCAAAGATGTATTGTGGATTTTTCTGCTAATATCGAGGAAACTGTACAGACTAAACTTCAAAGCACCGTTGAATTCGCTTTACAAGTTGACGAATCAACCGACATCAGTGGCAAACCACAGTTACTTGCGTTTATTTGTTTCGTTGATGGAAATCAAATAATAAATCAATTTTTGTGCTGCAAGGAAATGTCACTCACTACAAGAGGCCAAGACGTCTTTGACATATTATCTGCTTACCTTGAAAAATGGAATTTATCATAAAACTCGTGCATTGGAATATGTATTGATGGGGCGCCATGTATGGTTGGCAATATTAAAGGTTTTGTATCACTCGTACAAAAAGAAAACCCTAATGTTGTACAAACCCACTGCTTCCTCCGTAGGGAAGTACTTGTTTCAAAAACAATACCAGATGACTTAAGTCAAGTTTTAAAACAAGTTGTTCAAATGGTTAATTTCATCAAAATGAGGCCGAAGAAGTCTCTTTTTTTTTGAGAAAATTTGTGTTGATATGGACTCTCGGCATAAACGTTTAATTCTGCACACTGAAGCGAGGTGGCTCTCAAAAGGAAAGGTGCTATGGCGTGTATATGAACTGCACAAGGAACTTCATGCATTTTTCAAAACAGAAGAACATGAACACTTCTGTGAATATCTTGAATGTGAATTCTGTCTTTCAAGGCTAGAATATTTGGCAGAAATATTTGCACATCTCAATGGCCTCAACACAAGCATGCAAGGCAGAGAAGAAAACATTCTGACTTCATCAGATAAGCTGATTGCATTTAAAAAGAAAGTTGCAATTTCGAAAAACAGAGCTAAAGATGGTAACCTTGAGATGTTCCCTTTAGTACGACAAAGCTGCATAAAGAAAATTAGCCCCTTTGTATTTCAACACTTAACAACTCTGGATGAAAAAATTAACTTTTATTTCCCATCACTGAAGACCGATGATTATGATTGGGTTCGAAATCCTTTTATAGAGAATTCATCTAGCACTGGTCTTTTATTATGTGAAGAAGAGGAGTTGGCATGTGTTTCCAGTGATCGTGGACTTAAAATCAAACATGCTGGGGTACCAATAGATACATTTTGGATTGCTGTCAAAGAAGAATACCCTTCATTAGCTAAAAAGGCTTTGACCATTTTGATGCAGTTTTCGACATCATATCTATGTGAGCTCGGATTTTCAACAATCCACAATATGAAGTCCAAAAAACGAGAGCGGCTTTGTTGCATTGAAGAAGAAATGAGAGTTTGTCTCTCTGAAATACGTCCTGACATTGAAATGGTTGCTAAGAAACATCAAGCACAAGTTTCTCACTGACAGAATTGTTGCAATCCAGTCATAAAGACGCAAGTACAGTGAATTTCCTGGAAACAAGCTAAATTACGATTATTGCCTTAATTTTTCGTTGTGATATGTAAAAAACGGTCAATTTGAATAAATTTTGTATTCAAAATATTCGAGGTATGCCAAATAATTTTCGTTTTTTTCTAAAATGCGCCGCGACAAAAAAAAGGTTGGGAACCACTGACTTAGGTGCTGTCAGGACCTTAAAATTAAACCTTGAATTTAATTGCAAAAGAGGGCGCACTAAGTCGCGAAGTAGTCCTACTACTTAATACACAATTATTGAGTCGGTAAAAACAATCATTGCAAAGGCGCCGTCACACTGCTGAACTTTTTCTGTGCCCCAGTTGGTTTCTAATTTTAAAAAAATAGAGAGATCGGGATGACGGAAATAAGGGTTAATCCTGTCACTGACAGGAGCCCTGCGGACGACGCTGGCAGAGCTGTATTGTTTGAAACGACATTTTTATGCCATACAACTTACAATACAATAGTTTATTATGGTGCTTTCCAACCGGCTTTAAAAATGGGCAAAAATAATTCAATTTATTATGAAAAAGGTCTCAAATTAACGTTTTAGATGGGTAATGTCTAATCTTTTTGGATACGTTCCTTCCTTACACGTTTTGTAAGCTTAGTGCTCATCTATGGCACTCTTGCAAGTCAAAAAACACAAAACAATATTTTTACATATTTTGCTTTTTTGAAGTCGGCAAAAATAAACTATGCCTAAAATTTAGAAAAACAAGAACAATGTGTTCACTCGCACATTAAAAATATTTGATTGATGTGTGAATAAACACATTAATGACATCACAAAGCCATACAACTAGGGCAAACTATATAATAGAAAAATTTGCTCAAAATTGAAAATTGAAAATTGCTAGCTAGCAACTAGCTACTCATGTATAGGGCAAACTATGCACGGAAAAAAGTGTTATATTACATGCAATTAAATTCGAAATTATGGAACTATAATTTGCAGACCTTACGATGTAAAAATCCCTCCACAACTAGTTTAAAATTCCTCACGAGGGAGAAATTCCTTCCAGGCTGAAAATATTGCTTCAGTCTTCTTCTTCTTCTTTCGGCTTCTCCCTATTCGGGGTCACGACAGCGCGAAAGTATTTTCCATTTGTTCCCATCGACTTCGTATCCCTCGTTAGCTCCAACCCTTATCTCGTCTTCTCTCGCCAAATCCATCCATCTTCTCCGTGGCCTTCCTCTTTTCCTTCTACCAGGCACCGCCATCTCCATCATCCTTTTTCCCACGAAGCCTTTTTCTCTCCTTTTCAAGTGTCCATACCATCGTAGCCTTGCATTCCGAAGTTTGTCTCCTAGCTTTGTAATTTTCGCAGTCCTTCTCACGTATTTGCTTCTTATCTTGTCCTTTCTTGTCACTCCCAGTGCCCATCTCATCATTTTCAACTCTGCAACTTCCATTTTTCCCATCTATCTTTCCGTCACTGCCACGGTTTCCATTCCATAAAGCATGGCTGGTCCAACAACACTCTTATACATTTTACCCATAACCCTTGCTGATAACCTCCTGTCGCACAGAACTCCAGACACCTTCTTCCAACTCATTAAGTCTGCTTGGATCCTTCTCCTTATTTCTTCTTCACATCTTCCATTGCTACTAACTGTCGAACCCAGATATTTGAAGTTTTTCCCTCTCTTTACCTTTTCTTCTTGCAGCTTCAACTCTTCTCCATCATCCACATCCCCACCCTTCAAATACTCGGTCTTGCTCCAATTCACTTTCAAGCCTCTTCTCTCCAGCGAATTTCTCCAAATCTCCAGATCATCCTCTAGCTCTTTATGTTTTTGCCTAGACAGCACTATGTAATCTTCAAACCGCATATCCCATGGTGCATCCTTCCTGATGTCCTCCATTAGCTTGTCCATAATGATGGCAAAAAGGAATGGGCTGAGTGCTGAGCCTTGGTGAAGTCCAACACCTACCTTGAAATCCTCAATCAACCCTGCTGCACTTCTCACAGTTGTTGTCGCCCCATCATACATATCCTTAAATAATCCTTATGTAGTACTCTGATGTTTCAGCTAACCGCAAGCATTCCCACAGATCCTCTCTGGGTACCCTGTTGTATGCCTTCTTCAAGCTTTTCGTATGCCTTCTTCAATTTTTGCAATTTTTAGACAAAGCCGCGTATATTGTAAATTTTGGTTGTCCATATTTAAGTTGTTGTGGAGATCATAGGCACAAAAAAAGGGCCCTGAAACCTCCTCCAGACGCTTTTCGGACTCCAAGACATCAAAAAACGGGCGAGCATTGCGGAAAAAATTTAGAAAACTAGCGAAAAAATCTAAAATTTTTGATCTCAAAAAAGTCTTTTACTTGAATTTGGAGCTGAAAATGGCAAAGAGTTCTCTCTAAAAACCCGATCTCAAAAACGTTTTCAACTGGCAACACAAAAAGGTGGTTTTCTTTGAACTTTGAAAAAGCCGCTAAATACTTATCAAAAATTTTACCTTCATGGACTCGCTCTTGCAAAGTCAAGATCTTGGTCTTGAGACAACGGTCTTGAAAAATAATAGTTTTGGTCTCGAGTGAGCCGGTCTTGATTACAACATTGATGAGCACAAATTAACAACGGTGGGTACTACCTAATAACTATTGTACTCGCTGTGTTGGAAACTAGTTGCTTGAGTTGGAATCTCGAGTTGAATCACTAGTTATTGAGGTTGGGTCTAGTTGAGTCATTTCGTCCAACTGACTAGAGTCAAGTCCAGTCTCTTTTGCTATGACTCGAATCGACTCCGTTGTTTCCAACACCTCATTGTCAGTGTTTAGTTTCCGATATTTTTTTATTAATTGCTGCGAAGAGCATGAGATATTTAAGCGATGTATTTATTTCACAAGCACTGCACCAAGCAGAATCGAGATACTGCCTTTTTTAAAAACAACCAAGCAGAACACACGATGTTTAAACTAGCAACTTATTTGTCTCAGTCAACGTCTTATTACACTCAGTTATCAATTACCGACACAGGTCTTGAATTTTCCACATGATATTGGTTATTATGTTACGCTACGCAACTACTGCATATGTGCTCGCGAAACACTACTACCAAACAGAAAACTAATTGTTTGTTTTACCAGTAGGCCTACCAAAATCAGAAAAGAGAAATATGTATACAACATCATCTGGACTGCGGTACATACACATTTACAGAAATGAAAAGAAAGTCCTTCTTTCCAGGTTTTAGAGCTTTTAATTAAAAAACAAATAAAATTGAAATCGGAGCTGTCCGATGTAAAATTTTGTGATTGTAGAATCATATTTCCAAAGCTTTTGATCTTTGACTACTGTTCAGAGAGAAAGCCATTTTAAAACAATCCTTTGATTTTGAAATAGGCTTTGATTATCTTTAAAGGTGATTACCTTCTTTCTTAAACACCGTCTACTTATGTCATTTTCTTTATGACGGTTTACGCTTAATAATAGACCACTAGACAGTTCAACACAGACTAAAGGTTTTGGAAAAGTGTTACTTCAAACAATTTATAAACTTCGTAGGCCTACCGCAAACCAATTTTTCAAAAATCAGTGGATTGCTTGCAATATACACATTAAAGACAGCAAACCTCCTAGACAGAAATTTTCTTTCATGCAAGTAATTTCATTATCAGCAAACCAGTCGAGTTCTGACTCGAGTCTCGAGTCATAGTATTCAAGTCTCTAAAAGAGCCTCGAGTCGTTGGTGTCAAATTTCAAATCGAGTCGAGTCATTTTGTGCAAATGACGCGAGTCAAGTTGAGTCTTTTTTTACATCGACTCCAGTCGATTCGGGCTGAGTCATTGACTGGAGTCCCCCCACATTGGTAACTAGTTACTTTTTTTAGTAACTGTAACTGCAACTCGGTCACTTTTTTGCAAAAGTAACAAAATTTGCAACTAGTTTTTTACTAAACACCGTAAAAGTTACTTCCTGTTTGCTGTTTCACAGCAAATATCACTGATAGTTTGTTAAACTCCTTTCCAATTTAAATGAGTAAATCCGTTAGCATCACTGCTTTTCTATCAAGTAAGACTAGATATGCTGAAAATAAGCGCGGTTTTGAGTTTGGGAGTTGGACTTTCGATTTGGTGTGTTCAATTCCCGCCACATTTAATGAGATTTCTTGGCCTTTTTTATACTGCCTGTTTATGGCAGTTGAGGAAAAGAGATGTGGTGGTTTAGGGTAGTTTAAGCAAATTAAGATTTACTTCACTTTAAAAGCATGTAAGAAAAAAGAATTCTTTAAAAAAACTTAAATGCTTAATAGCTTGTTGCATCGTCGATGAAGTTTTAAGTGCTATACAATTAATCTTATCCAAAGCACCTTGTTAATATCTTCTGAAAAAGCTCTTCACAGAGTTTCAACAATCGCTATTTTAATAATAAAAAAGAAACCACAATTTTTACTTAATTGTCAATTATGCCGTCCTTCTAATTGCCAAAAAACTGAGCTATCTTGATGCTGGCGAAGCAAACTCTGCTTTTCTGTGAGCGAAGAATTCCTCTCCTGTGTCAAAAAACCCAAAAGTTCAAACATTTATCTTCAATTATGACGTCTTCTTCACGACTTCTACCCATTTATGACACTAACTATAGATTGACGATCAATTGTGCCGAACTTCATGCTTCTCCTTTCGGTACTTTTGGAGAACATACAAACAGACAAACTTGCGGTATATAGAGTAGCATTACATCAGGCCGTCGTTCTTACGACCTCCAATAGGCAATAAAACAATCGCAAATATTGCGTCATGCGTTGACAAAAATCGATGGAATGCGCTTGGATGCTTGTGACATCACAATCCACGGTTGGAAGATTCTATGAATCGCCATAAACAATTGAACCATCACAGTACGTCAACGCGAAACCTCACTCATTTGTGATCAGAAATGATTTTATTATATTCTGGTTAATAGTTTACTTTAGCTGCAATATGTTCACCATGATATGCGATGCTTTTACGGTGATGATGAGCAAAAATTAATGAAAAATAAGTTCAGTATCAACTGCAGTGACGTCATTGGCAAAGGAGTTCATTTCAAATGATAATTTGCTAGGGGATGACATTCTAGCATAGTGGTTCCCAAGTGAGTTGCGGTAGCACTCTGGGATGTCATTTGCAATACTCAGGAGTGTTACAAAAAGGGGTATAAATGCCGCCGCCAACTTCAATGTTTTTTTCGGCTCGGGAAATGATGCTTGAAATTACAAAACGACGTAAGAAATAATGCTAGTGAGCAATTACTTCTGTTTTAGTTTCCGCTGATGCAATCCCAGATCCAAATTCAAGCCCATTACTTCAGTTCAGACACAATTAGGTTTTGATACAAATGAGATTTTTTGTTTCGTCACAATTTTGCTTATTGTTTAAAAGTTTGTAAATGTTTAAGGTCACATCGGAATCGCTTTAAGCTGAGCAAGCCAAGTAAGGGCTGGTTTCCATTAGGCCTTGATTGCAGGCGATCTACGCCAAATGCCAATTTGCATTAAGTATCAATCAAACCTTTCCCTCACTTTTTGGTGCAGGAACGGCGCAATATCCGTTTTATTTGCTTTTGGCTACGAAGCTGCTTTGCAGGAGATTTCACAAAGGAATGGCCTTAGGTGACATTGCGGTTTACTTTCTTTCCCACTGCTCTCTTTATGCCGAAAGCCATACAAGGGAGCTGAGAACACCATTTTTTTGAAGTTTTTGGCACAACCCGACGAGGCAATCAAATTTAAGCTTACCGCATCAAAAGCAGACCTTCTAAACCAGTGGTTCCCAACCTTTTTTTAGTCACGGACCCCTTTCAAATAATTATCAAGCTTACTGACCCCTATATTTTTAAAACGGACCCTAAACAAATAATTTGGTAAACTACGCTTACTTTTACAAATGCTAGCGAACTTTAAATGCAATATTGTATTTATAACATAAAGGTTGGTTCAACGCGTAATTTCAATCTCTGAGTTTGGATAAACGTCACAATCAGCAAAAAAAATGCTGATTAGTGATTACACAATATTTAGCCAAATACGGAAACAGTTTAGCCTACTGCGCTGCATTATTTTCGTACGTACAAGTTGCTGCCTAGTGCCTACATTAACATGAAATTTATTGAATATTGTTGATTAATTTTGTCCAATTCCAATGCACTCGCGGACCCCTGGTTGGGAACCACTGTTCTAAACATTAAGAAGGCCATTGGGCGGTCAGTGGAGCAAAAGTAGGGTATTATGAGGTAGTATCACTGGTCAGAGAATATGTTTTAGATTGTCTTTACAAAATTTAGGCTAGTAATCAAACAAAAAATTTGCACTGTCGTGTAAATAAATTGTGATTTACGAGCACAGTTTTTATAAAATTTGTTCTGTGTTTTTGTAAATTGTTTACTATTTGGTAAAACAGCTTTATCCAAATTATTGCTACAGGATTTCGCAAAATTATTTATATCATTGGAAGGGTGCGGTATGCATATAAATTGGGGAACCATAGTTCAAGCAAGTAACTTCTTGAAAATTAAAAAATTGTCTTTCTTAATTAGTGCTTCCTAAAATCATTTTTGGAAACATTTGAAGTCATTTTTAGGTGATTTTAAGTGTCATGGATTTTAGTGCCGCCACTAAACAGTTGCAGGTAAATTCGGTAAAAATTCTTCAATTTGAAATTACTATCTTTAGACTTAGAATGCGAATTCCTTTTACGAAACAATCTTTTTGGTGATACAGAACTTTTATCTAGCTTTGAAAAAAGCTGTTTTTGCCACAGGTTTTCATGACGTTGTCATTAGTGGCGGTATCGCGTCAAAAAGGAAAGAGCTAGAGCAGTGGTTCCCAACCTTTTTTGCTTCACGACCCCCTTTCAATATTTTCTAACATACCGCGACCACCCAACTCGATATGTGCTGAATATATACTAAAAAAAAGCACAAAATGTATAGCTTAGCGTATATACTTATTCACAATCCACTGTTTATATTCAATGTGATGGTTAGGATTGTGTCTGTGCAGCCAACCTTGAAATATGTGGTTGCGTGTTAGACAAAGCCAGTCTCATGTCATGTTCTACTTTCATTCTGTTTCTTTTCTTAGTTTTGATATGTAAGTCGAGTCGAAAATCCGCTTTTACACAGGTATGTTGTAGCGGTGGGCAGCAATGTTCGAAATGCCAGTTTCGATCTTTGTGGACATGATTCAGACATATCTCACCAAAACTGCGATAGTGACTTTTCGTGGTAAATATCACGTGCTGTTGAATCGTTTTTAAGCTCAATAAATTGCTCTTGCATTTCGTCGGTAATGTCGCCTACATCCAAGGAGTTGGAGAACGGGTTTCGTGCAAGAATAGCTTCTTTTTCTTTTAGTTCAGGGAAGTAATGTTGGAACTCCTATTCCATGGATTGAAGGTATTCAATAATAAGTGTCTTTAATTGCTCTTTGATTTTAAAACTGGACAATCTATCAAACATTGCAATGTTTCTATCAACTATTTTTTGGCGCCAGTTTTGCAATTTTTCGACAAATGCTTTCAGGTTGTCACGTAGTTGAATAATATTTGTGTTCTTTCCTTGCAGTTTAAGATTTAGTATGTTCAACTTTTCAAAAATATCTGCTAAATAAACAAGACTGGTAATCTAATTGTTATCATTGAAGTAAGATAAAAACTCCTCCGTATTTTTAAATTCCGAGAAAAATTTTATTTCATCCTTCATTTCAAATACGTGGTTTAGAACGTTGCCTTTTGAAAGCCAACGCACAGCTGTGTGGAAAAGTAAAATTTCGTGGATTGCATTCATATCCTTGCAAAGTTCTTTAAACTGGCGTGTATTTAAGCTTCCTGCTTTAATAAAGTTCACAATTTTTACCACCAAATCCAATATATTTTTTAATGCAATTGATAAAGTTTTGCTGGCAAGCGCGTATTTATGAATAAAGCAGTGCGTACCCTTTGCTTCTGGAATAAGTTCCTTTACTTTTTTTGTAAAGCCTGACCGGGATCACAACATAGCAGGAGCTTCATCGGTACAAACTCCACAAACATCTTCCCATTGCAGTCCATGTGCTTCAAAAAAGTTTTCATTTTTCCCATAATATCTGCACTGGTTGTCGTCGTGTCGAGTTCACTAAAAAAAGAGAAACTCTTCTTTGATCTCATCCGAATGAATGTACCTTACAAATACAAGCAGCTGAGCACATTGAGCTAACGTCAGTTGACTCATCAACTTGAAACGAAAACATTGGAGACGCTTTAATTTCATTCACCACCTGTTTCTTAACATCTTCCGACATTTCCAAAATGCGTCTCTGGATAGTATTATGTGAAAGAGAAATCTGTTTAAGTTTCGTTACACTTGCATCCCCGAGAACTAATTTGACAGTTTTCAACAAACACGGTTTCACAAGTGTTTCTCCAATACTATGTGGTTTTTTTGTTAAGCGATTTCCAGTGCGATGACATATGATGCTTCTATTGCTGACACATTGCTTTGATTGAAACTTCCAGTACAATCAAGTCTCTGACGTTTCAAGCCAGCTTTATGACATTGGAAAAAAGCTACATCTTTCTCAGCATGTTGGGGGTGCTTTGTTTTTAAGTGGCGCTTTAATTAGAATGGTTTCATAGACTCTGCAATGAGAACAACGTTGCAGAAAACACATTGACGTTTTTCAACACCATTGCTGAGTAATGAGGTCAATCCAAATTAAATATAATCATCCAAATATTTTCTTTTTTTCTCCATGGCAAAACTAACAAATTGTTTAAATGATGAATATTCAAAAAAATTAGGATATCAAGCTTAAATTCGTTTTTATCTTAAATGCTGTTTAAATAGTACGAACAGTTATCTTGTAGTCATTGTAAAATGGTAGTGGCAAACTGGAGTCCTAGTAATCTACAGAAGATCCAAGGACGATATACGAGATGGTGCAGTAAATGCAGCAGATTAACACAATGAAGCAACAATTGAAATACTAGGAATTATTTTATTTTTCTATCCCGTTAACTCAAAACTTAGCTTAAACTTTCTATAACTGTCTTTGAGTGCACTATCACTACATGTCTCGTATTAATTAATGAAATACAAAACTCGTACCTTCATGTTACTTATTTCATTGTACATAGAAAGTTTGTCTTCTGCATTCTATGAACTCACAGATTAACGATTGAATTGAGATAAATTCTCATCCTGCTTGATTGCACGAACGAGATGACATAAGCACACTCACGCTTTTGCCAGCGAACAAACAATTAAAAAGAAATTTAGAACAAACTTAAATGAACGTTTAAAGTTTTTACAGCTGCAAAAAGTTACCGCCGCGATTGGCAACTTTTTCTTCAAAGCAAAATCCGACGCAGAAGTGTTAAAATTAATTAAAATGCGTGTCGTCAACAGTTCGCTTTAAGGATTGGCCGAACCAAAGGCTTGAAAATTGGTAATTAATCTTTCTCGTTTAATTTTTCCACTGATATACATTAAATTTAGATCGCGACCCCCTGAAAAGTGCTTCGTGACCACTTTGGGGGTCACGACCCCCAGGTTGAGAACCTCTGAGCTAGAGCAAGTAAGTTCTTATATCTCAATATTTCGGACAGTAAACAATTAGGGCAAGCCAATAAAAGCGCTTGCGTAATATTGCGCTCCAAAGAAAGAGATTTCGCAATAGCAAAATGGTACAAGAAGCCCAGCGAAATGCCAAACAAGAACACTAATTATCCAAGCAGTTTGAGAAGGTAAATCAAGAATGTGGACTCGGGACTCGCTCGACTCGATGCAATATAGCTGGACTTAGAATTTCCGAAAAAAGTGGCAAGTCCGGCGAGTCTTACGTCTAAATTTCATTCAACCCCACCAACAATTTGAAGGTTTTGCAGATTATACACGACTCCGCAAAGAATTTGTCGGAATGACAATGGCAGATCCTTGCATATTTTTCAGATATTTGCAATCTTAATTACTCGAGGGGCACCCCATGCAGGCTCCATTTTCCTGGCTATGCCTTCTGAGCAATTTGAGAGCTACCATTTAAATAGTATTTCTTTAGCGAAGTTTGAAGTTTGAGCTCAATCGGACCAAGGATCTTTGAGACAATTGGTGAATTAATATTTAAAGTGGTATCCCAGCCCCACTTTCTTGGATAAATTCTTGCGGGTATTATACTTTTTCTGAGACCTTGCAAAGCTCAACATCAATGGTTAAAAATTTCCACTTTGTAGCTTCAACAGCTTTGACTGGGAAACTATGATGATTAGTCAGAGGGTGCTGTGAAGTTATTAGGTAATAAAATATAACGATATGTTACATATAGCTATTTGTTACAAAAAAGCTACCCATGACAGAAATATTCGGAAAACATACAGTATGTTAATTTAGCAGATTTATGTTCAGCTATGTTTTTACTTGTAGGAAAGATTCTTTTACAAATTTTGGTGACTGGCATTATTGTTATTTATCAAGAAAAATTTTTTTGCTAAAGCTTTGATAAAATAAAAGTTAAAATATCATTTTCTTCTTACTATTCGTCTTCACTATCGTGCACTTTACAACGATTTCTTACTATGCTATGCTACAGGGCCGTAACTACCGCCGGTGCAGCCGGTGCAATGCACCGGGGCCCCAGCACGAGGGGATCCGTATTGCTACATTCTATTGTAAAATATTTTCGTTAAAAGCTCAAGTAAACTTACTGTTATTAAATGTCACATCTTATCAATAATTCTAATTTTCATTTAACCATCTAATTTACATTTAAAGTATTTCTTGAAACATTTAAAGTTTCGATGATGACTTCACAATTATTATAATTGTGAAGTTGCTAACCCAACATGTCAGACGACTCTTGGGTACCCACCAGTGGCAGTCCGCCTTGTTGATGGTGGGGCTACCAGTCACTTAAGACTGGTTCAAAATGGGCTGCCATCTTTCCTCTGGCCTAATTTCAATTAGGTTGACGGCATGAACCTGAATTACCGTTTATGCCGTACCTCCATCCCAAGGAAGAGGAGGGGTAAACACAAACAACAAACAAACATGATGACGTATTCGTTTTAATTGTGACGTAGTCATGACGTAATCGGTACGCTGCCTCCATTCAAGTCCGTTGAGTAAAATAAGTTTAATCTACAATGATCATATAGCACCATTTTATATGATCATATAGATTATATCTATATGATCATATCATATAGATCATATAGGCCCGCATGGCACATGCTTTTACGCAGCGCGGGTCGTGAGTACACCTAGCAATTTGAAAGTCTCTCCAATGCTTTGTGGAAACGGAATGTGCCCACCCGGAAGGGTATCCACTTATTGCGATGCTCAAGGGCCTGCTAATCAGCAAACGTCCTTTTCAGGACGGAATAATGAGTGCGTTGCACATAAACTGTCTTTTTCAGGGCACATCATCAAAAAGTTCCGTGGGCCCTCAATACTACAACTGAACATCGAAGGCCTCACAGCTAGCAAGATGAACGTTCTTCATCACCTTGCTATTCAGCTTGAGGCGTTCGTCATCCTTCTACAGGAGACCCCCAGCATATCTGCAGAAAAGCTAGTGCTATCAAACTATCAACTAGCTGGGTTTTCCATAAGCAGAAAGCATGGCCTTGCCACGTTTGTCCATGAGCGGCTAAAATGGACCTTATACGATCAATCTCCCACGACATCGGAGACTGAGTGGTTGTGCGTGGATGTTGACGGTTATAAAATCGTTAACATCTACAAACCTCCACCAACGCGGTTGCAAGTTTCCGACCTTCCAGTGTTCACTCACCCTTGTCTATATGCGGGTGATTTCAACTGCCCCCATGTCGACTGGGGTTATAACACCAACAGCGCGAATGGAGACTGCCTACTGGCCTGGGCAAGCTCCAATAATCTTGCCCTTCTTCACGATCCCAAAGATGAACCTAGCTTTCATTCTGGGCGCTGGAACACTGGCACTAACCCGGATCTTGCCTTTACCACCGTCGGTCCTGATAGTCGCTTGCCTTACAGACGCGTCTTGGAGAAGTTTCCAAGGTCACAACATCAACCTTCGCTTATAACACCACCAAGGCTTTTCTTCCCAGTACCGGGAAGGCCTGTAAAGCGATGGAACTTCCGCAAGGCCAATTGGAGCCACTATAACTCCTTGACAAACAAGCTTGCAAGGAATTTACCATCACCTGATTCAACAAATGTGGATCAGGCCTACCAGGACCTTTGCAATACCATCAGCAAAGCAGCCAAGAAAGCTATCCCACGCGGTCGTCGTAACACCTACATACCGTGTTGGGACGCTAAGTGTGAGGCCCTTTAACAAACGTTTCTGCAGTCTCCTGCTGGAGACCAGTCAAGCAGGGCTGCTACAGCCGTAATAACTTGGCTTGACAAGAAACGCAGAGACCGATGGTCGGAGGCAGTCCAAAACATCGACTTCTCACACTCAAGCAGAAAAGCATGGAGCACAATTAACAACCTTACTGGCAGGTCGCGACACAGCCCCCGTAACTGTCCCGTTTCAGCTAACGCTATTGCTGCTCAGCTGGTAAGAAATGGGAAATACGAGGGAGTTGATTGTGAGACGTCTCGACTTATTTCTCAAGAAGTGTCTGACCGTTGGAGGGCTTTGATACCATCTCCAGTGAATCTCTAGCAACTTCTCGTCCAGAGAATTCGCTCTCCTCTCCAACACGTTAAACCGAGAAAGCTCCGGGCCCTGACTCTATTTGTCCGGAGCTTGTAATCCATGCTGGAACTGCTTTGAAGTCCTGGTTACGTGGCTTCCTCTCTTCCTGCTTGCGCCAACTCAAAATTCCCAAAGTCTGGAGAAGAGCATTTGTAGTTGCAATCCCAAAGCCAAAGAAACCTGTAGAGGACCGAAAGAGCTATCGTCCCATCTCCTTGCTCTGTGTCCCCTACAAGATCCTCGAACGACTGATCTACGCTCGTATTGAACCTATTGTCGATCCCCTGCTCCCAGGAGAGCAGGCTGGGTTTCGACATGGTAAATCGACAGTGGATCAAGTTGTTTTACTAGCACAAAACATCGAGGATTCTTTCGAGGCAAAAAAGAAGGCCGGTGCTGTGTTTGTAGATCTGACAGCTGCATATGACATTGTCTGGCATCGTGGCCTTACCTGCAAGCTGCTGAGACTTCTCCCGGATAAGCACATGGTTCGTATGATCATGGAACTTGTCCGGAATAGAAGTTTCACTCTTACTACCGGTGACAACAAGCGAAGCAGGTTGCGACGTCTGAAAAACGGCGTCCCACAGGAATCGGTCTTGGCACCCCTTCTTTTCAATATCTATGTGTACGATCTTCCTTCAACGGTCTCCAGAAGGTATGCTTATGCCGATGATCGGGCACTGTTATACTCTTCTGATGACTGGAAGGACCTGGAGGGGTCTTAAGCCAAGACATGACTACATTCTCAATATATCTCCAGACTTGGAGGCTACAGCTCAGCCACACTAAAACGGTCACGACGGCCTTTCACCTGAACAACAGAGAGACCAAACGTGAGATTAATGTCTACAACAATGGCAAACGCTTGCCAGAGCAAAGAAAACAAAAGCCTACTTCGATAAAATATCCGAACGAATAACGTCAAGCGATCCTCAGAAGCGATTTATTGTATCTTTTTTGTTTCTTCCGATGATGGACATACTTTCTTGCCAGAAATTAATCGCTTAAAAGGAATGAAATTTGTGGTGACGTCACATCAAGTTTTGGAACCAAGTTTTCTATCAAATGCTTCTCATCTGGATCCTGAGATTGAAGCAAGAAGATTTTCAAACAAATTTTCTGATAACGTCTCTCCATTGCTTCCTAGCTAAATGGTCCCCATCAAAACGTCGTTTAGAGAAAAGATTGCCCATTAATCTGCAAAAGAATGGCTTCTTTTTGATTGTTGAAAATGCATCACTTGCCTCAACTTATCTTGACGTTTGTACGGCATACATGACGTACCGGTATATGGCAGCAAAATTATCTACTATCATTTTGATGGCAAACATAATGGGTAAAACCCACTACTGATATTTGTAATTGCAAGCATAGGCTTATCGGTACAAAACACTAATCTTCATTTAAAAGTAGGGAGGTCTGGATTAGGGGCGAAGTTAAATGTAATAAAATCTCAAATTTAAGAAGAGATCAAAATTAAACAATAACAGCATCAATCTGTAATACTGGAGAAAGATGAAATGTTTTTGTTTGAAAAGAGCGTAATAGGCATCTATTGCAACAGGTTGTATGACTTGAAAGAAAGGCAAGGCTCCTTTTTCATGCTAAGGCCGAACTAAAGCAAACAGCGCAGCCAAAAATCTTGATGTCTTCAATATTAATACGATAGCGGGCCCACCAAATCGTTGAATAGGCCTACCACCAAACAGCTCATATCTCTTTATGAGTCAAAATGACCACTATTTGGGCGACGCCATCAGTTTTGACTATGTTTCATCTCCCTCCCCCCTCCCCTTATTCTTTTAAAATTTACGAATGGTAGTTTGTGTCATCGTTTTTTCTTTTTGAATACTTCTAGTCTTCATTAATAAATCAAAATGATCACCATTACATGTACAGAAGCTATGGCTTATATTTAGTAAAACATTTCGCTGTGGCTCAAACAAATGTTTGCACGGTTAAGCTGGCGCAGCTGCATTAATTGATGTTTTATAGCGGCACTGGTGATAAGTTCATTAACTTTTCGCTGCTGCTTTTTCGCCGCTGCCAGAGTTTTCTGATAGAATGAGATCTGTATTTTCTTTCCATGAATATTGCACAGCCATTTCAAGTGGAGCCAAAGTATCACAAAATTCCTTAATCTTGTCAAGCTCTTCATGGCTGATATTGAAGTCTTTGTCAAGCAGAAGCATTGCAACATTGACTTCTTTTCTCATTTCATAAAATCTTTGAAGTATATTCAGCAAACTGTTCCAGCGAGTTTTGCAGTCCAGAAACAAACTTTTTTCCTTTTCGAAGGACTGATGAACTTGTGGTTGCAAATTGTCGCCATTTTTTACAGGAGGTTTGCAAAAGCTTTTGACATTTTTTTTTACTTTTTTGATAATTTCTTTGATTTCTGGAATGATATCAAAACAATTCTGCTGTTCCTTATCACATTCTTGTTCATCAGATTTTTCTTCAGCATTTTCTTCTCCGTCACTTTTGTCACTCGCTTTACCAGTACCACCATCATCGCGACACTCATCACTTATCTGCTTGAGCTTTTTTGTATCAAGTACATCGCAAACACTAAGATGTATGGCATATGCAAGACAAGAGAAATGTAATGGCTCAGTTTCACGGCCAAATTTCATCATAATGGACGCACCATCCGTTGTAGTGGACACAATGTCATCATTGAGGGATAGTGCATATTCATGGAGTTTCTCCTGCACAAGCTCAATTGCCCTTTCTGTCACCACGCTTCCTTTCACGCGAATTAAGCCAAGCGATTGAAGTCCAACTGGAAAGTGTAAGTTGAGGTTGATAAATCTTCGATTACGAGTGGACGTTGACTCGTCAAAACTGATCGAGAAACGATTATTAGTTTCTTTGATTTCACGAATTTGGTAACAATTTCACTCTCAATTTCAGCAAATTGTTTCATGAACACCTTTATTCATAATCCCGCCTGCTTGGTAAACTGTAGCCATCTGCTGCAAATGCTCTTCTGAGTAATTTACTGCTTGCAATTTGATTGAATGCTAGGCCGTCAACAGCCACAAGCTTTGCCACAACTTCTCCCAAAGACTCACGGCGATCTTTTTCAAAATATAGATCAATCTTCTGTTTCTTAAACGAAGGCTTAGTAACACTCTTTTCTAGGGACAATTTCACATCAATTTGATGCTTAGATTTGAGATGAGTAATAAGACTTTTAGTGCTGGAACCTGAAGCTTTTATAATTGCTGAGCACACTTGAGCACTTCGCTTTCTCGTCTGCCTTATTATAAGTAAAATGCTGCCACACTTTGGACTTTCGCTGAGAACTTATATCTGTTAATAAGGCCATGTTGTTCATCAGCCAAACTTTGTTACACTGCAAGTAGTTAACTATTACTAACCTTCAGTCAGGGCTGCCAACTTTTACTACCAAGAATAATCTAAAATTGGGGTTATATAAATCTAAAATAATCTAAAATATAAAAAAACACAATCTAAAACAAATAAGGTAAAATTGAGTTTTTATTTTCATTTTTCTATGATAACCTTTACAAACAAAAGAGCTTATCGAAGTTTTCTTCATCATTTTGACGTAATTGACGTTGTAACTAGATGTTGAGACTTCTTGGTTGACATCACGAAATTGCTTTGCAGCAAGAGTTCCAATTTCTTTTAGTACATGGAATGGTAAATTATAAGTCGAAAAACACTTTTCCACTCTAATTTACTCCATTGTTAATGCCAGTCATAACGCTTGCATTGTTTGTGCCAATTGCTATAAGATTAATTAATTTAAGATTCTTTGTCCTTAACAAATTTTTATTTGCCAAAACAATGTGCTCAGCATCACATTCTTCAATCTCAACCAACCCAAGGTAAGTCGATACAATCTTTTTAAGAATATTACTGTAATAGATTATTGATTTGCCAAGTAATTTCAATACACTAATGTCATTGGATTCGTCAATGAAAGCTGAAGTTATTTTTACCAATGTCATTCAACAAATCAGCTTCAAAATGACTGCACAATGTATTTTTGATTATATTAGTGCATTTTGTTCGATGCATATTCATATTTGTAATCATTGTACTGTCACACACTTTATTTTTGAATATGTCTACCAGATAAACGCAATTAGTAATAGCTGAGTGACAACACAAAAATCTAAATATTTCAAAATCTAAAATCTAAGTTCAATATTACCTTCTAACTGAGAAGTTTTGTCACATTCTATTTTTACAAATGAATCTAACGTTCTGTTTTTGAATGGGCATGCAGACATGAGCTTTTTAGGCTGCTTGTATTGCTTCAAATCTTGATATTTAGCTTTAATATCGCGTTTACAAAAATTACAGAATGCTTTAGAATTATGACCAACTACTGCTTATATCCAATCTTTAAAAAGTTCATCTTGCATCTATTCTTTTTGGAATTTTTGCTGATATGTTTTTGGTGGCTTGTACTTGGACATTCTAAGGGTTAATAATGTTATAGTATTTTTAAACAATTTTGTCAAATGAAATAAGTATGCAATATTTCATTAACAAACTGAACCAAGACCACAAAGCACTAGCAGTAGAATGAATTTGTCACTGTTTTCCTCTTTTAATTGTACAAGTAGCAAATAATCTAAAAATATCTAGCTAACATTCTAAAATAATCTTAAATTTAATCCTTAATCTAAACAACAAATTTTTAGATCTAAATCATTCAAAAATAATCTAAATCTAGATTTAAATAATCCAAGTTGGCAGCTCTGCCTTCAGTGCCGGAGTGATTTGCTATGTTATTCTACGTTAGATCGCAAAATGGCTTTTAATTATTGTTATACTGTATTATAAACAATACCTTTCGTCATTAACAATGACAAAATTACATTTTTCAAAATGCTACGTTACGCCGGCGTTATATAAGATATTTTACTGTTGGAACAAATTTAAGCCGCCTGGTGGGAATTTAAAAGCTATTGCATTGACTTTACATGTAAATATTTCACAGTTATAGTATAATATTGGTACTTTGTTACGTAATGAAACCCGGATTTTGAACCAAAAAATATCCGGATTTTGGGTTTCGAAAGTTACCCCAAAACCTGGGTTTTCGGGTTCAGGAAAACCCAGAGCGGACACACTAGTTCTGAACGACATGATTGAGGCAGTGAACTTCATTAAAGCGAACGCACTTAACTCCCCTTGTTCGTTGATTAATAAAAAGAAAGTGATTCCGAATTTGAAACTTTTGTTGCACTTGTATGTGAGATGATGGCTTTCACAAGGGAAAGTACTGTAGAAAGTTTTCGTTCAAAAAAAGAAATAGACGAATTTTTGCATGGCGCTACAGCTAAACAAATAATACACAAACAATTCTTAGACGACCGCATTCTGACGTGCCTGTCGTTTTTGGTGGACATCTTCGAATCCGTGAATTCTGTCAACCTGGCCTTACAAGGAAGAAAATCACCGTTCTCCGCTGCCATGAAAAATTGATTGCTTTCAAAATGAAGTTAACATTATAGCATTTAAAGCTGGATGACAAGAACTTGGCCTCATTTCCACAGCTAAATACATTTCTTAGTGAAAACGAACTTCAGGTGGATGACGACATTCTTGAGGTGATGAAGCACCACGTTTCAATTCTTTGCGAACAAATATCAAAGTACTTTCCCGATCTACTGGAATTTGATAAATATTACCGCTTCATCAACAACCCATTTGTACTCTCAGTTAGCGATCTGCTTTCGGAGGACAACTTGGTTCAGGAGCAGTTTATTGATTTGGTAAATGGTGGTGATGCAAAGTATGTTTTTCTTGAATGTTTTGCAGTGACTTTTTGATTCAAATAGCAATGTCATATCCTGATCCCGCAATGATGGCCCTAAAGGTGTTGATTCCATTTCCTATCATCTACAAGTGTGAGAAAGCGTTTTCCGCTCAAGTTACTATCAAAACAAAATCTCGAAACAGGTTAAATGTAAAACAAAGTATGAGAGTTGCCCCATCCAACACACAGCCCAACATAGAGGATGTAGAAGTAGTAGTAGTTGGAGTAGTAGTAGTAGTAGTAGTAGTAGTAGTAGTAGTAGTAGTAGTAGTAGTAGTAGTAGTAGTAGTAGTAGTAGTAGTAGTAGTAGTAGTAGTAGTAGTAGTAGTAGTAGTAGTAGTAGTAGTAGTAGTAGTAGTAGTAGTAGTAGTAGTAGTAGTAGTAGTAGTAGTAGTAGTAGTAGTAGTGGTAGTAGTGGTAGTAGTAGCAGTAGTAGTAGTAGTAGTAGTAGTAGTAGTAGTAGTAGTAGTAGTAGTAGTAGTAGTAGTAGTAGTAGTAGTAGTAGTAGTAGTAGTAGTAGTAGTAGTAGTAGTAGTAGTAGTAGTAGTAGTAGTAGTAGTAGTAGTAGTAGTAGTAGTAGTAGTAGTAGTAGTAGTAGTAGTAGTAGTAGTTATTTAGTTTTTATTCGGTATTGTTCTCTTAGCGGAGATGGCTGGATTCACCTCAATTCGTCTGCAATTGCCTGCACTCCATTTCTTCACGTTGCTCGATTCTGGGCATCCTTCTTTAAACACCATGCCTCGCTTTCATACAGTATTGCTGAACTGTGCTAGTAAATTTGATAGCTGCGATTTTTGTAATTTGCTTATTTTTTTTCGGAATAAAATAGCTGTTTGACAAATACACGTAGCGTTTTAGGTAAAATGTCTTTACAGATAATTTTTCTTTTCACAATACAAACAGAAATCATGAAATGCGCAAAGTCAGCCACTCGACAGCAAAAATCGTGAAGTCATTAAGGGTTGCTGCAGCCCCAGATTTTGATGTTTGAATTTAAAAGGGACCGTGAGTAATCAAAAAAATTGTAAAGGGGACCGCCAAATAAAATTGTTTCAAAAGTTTAAGAACCACTGATTTATACTATAGATAAATTTAACTTAACAGGCAGCATATCACCAAAAAAATCATTGCTTTATACGATATGTCAGCGTTGCCCGCAGGGTCCCATCAGTAACGTCAGGATTGAGAATGCCGGTGCAGCCGGCTGCGCCGACTTAACCCATCGGGTACTTGAGTAAGAAGTTTGTGTTTTACTGTACATAAGATTTTCACAACTTGATGGGCTTCTTTTTCCAGTAGAATTTCTCATGTCAAGGTCCTGGCTATGCCTTAGGTTTATGTGATCTGTTCATTGCTTACGTGAACCCGAAAGGGTCTTGCGTTTCCCTTACTTTCAAAGCTTTATCTTTGTGTGGTAAGTATAAGGTTGTAGGGAAAGTTCTCGCGGTTGGCAGAATTGCATTTTATTAGCTACACACTTCCTTTCAGCTAGTAGGTTGTTTCCAGTATTATAGAGTAAGTATTATAGAGGATTATAGAGTATTATAGAGGAAGTGCGTCTATGTTTATCATTACTCTATTTTGGTTTAAATGCTACATACCTTAATCAGCATGATGTAGCTTTCAAAACATTATTTTCGTAGTCTTCTTTATTATGACTTTAAATCTGGCGAATCAGCAACAGCATCCAGCCGTCGCATTAATGCTGCATTCGCGGACGGTACGATCTTTGAACGCACTGCACAAGATTGGTTTAGACACTTCCATAATGGGAACTTCGACCTCGAAGATTCCCCGCGGTCAGGACGTCCAGCCCAAGTCGATAATGATCGATTGCGCCAGTTGATAGAAGCAGTGCTAAAAGGATTGAAAGCGCTATAGGGATTAAAATCACAAATTTTATGCTAAAGGGATTAAAAGCCTACCCGATAGGTGGCAAAAAGTGCTGGAAAATGATGGTAATTATTTCATATCTTAAAATGTTTTTTATTTTGTAAATATGTCAATAAAATGCAGCGTTCCAAAAACCGCAAGAACTTTCCCTACAACCTTATACCAAGATGTGGCAGCGTTGATTCCAACTTTCCGTCTGGATTCAGAAACATTCAAAGATGCAACATGAAATTTCTTAAAGTTATTTGGTTGATTCTGTCTTTAATGTTATATTACTATGCTTCGATGATCATCTGGTAAACCGTTCATTTTTAATAAATATTTTGTGTAAAGGAGAACTAAGTCTTTTTATTTGCCATCCCATCACTAAAAAAGCCATAATTTCTACTGTATGACTCTGTGCATAATTTCAAAAACATTTGTAACAATATCCGTAATCGAAGAGTGCTCATTTCCAGATATTGACAACCCTACCTTTACAAAAACTGCTTCATTTGATGATATCTGTAACTTATATGCTGAAGAATCAAAACGGCCTCTTACATTAGCTCATAAATTAACCAAAAAATCACTTACACCAAAAAACATTGATAAAACTTCAGTGAAATTATCGAATGCGATTTTTCATGAAACCACTCTTCATGCTTTGCAGTACTTAAGCACTATTGAAAAAAACTAGACGTCCGGACGTCCGGATTCGCTCGGGAGTTGCTAATTCCGTAGTGTCTGGGGCACTTGTCTTGCACATAAAAGCGGGGCGTCCGGCTGAGTGCTTTGCCCAAGAACACAACAAGCGAACTTGCCGGCTTGTTCTCCACAACCTCCCGTAAATGCCGAGCGCCAAGCAAAGAAGATGTGGATAGCATTTTTTAAGGTCTTTTGGTATGACTCGACAAGGGGATTAAATCCTAGGTCTACCGACTGCAAAGCGGACGCTCTAACCACTACGCCATCGCTTCGGTATACCTATTACGTATTGTAATGTTTTTTAATTGTATTATTTTGAAAAAATTTTCTTAACTAAAACTTGGTCTTGTAGTGGACTGCCTTGACTTTTCAAAAAAACGTGTTTGGTGCTAGCACACTTCTTTAGCTCTTTGTGCTGCTGCAAGATACCTTTATTCCCATCTTAGTTTCAGTTATGCATTACTTAAAAAATTTCAATCTGATGCTTTGGAGTCGAGGTTCAGATGTCTATTGTGTGGCAGCAATTAATTCATATCTGTGCAGCAAGTTCTGCATAATGAACCAAAAATCAAAGCAATTTCTCTTATAAAGTTTTCAAGATTTTTGTTATGCGATGATTATGATAATACGTAATTCTCCACTTCCAAATGCTTTTGTAGAGGACGTGGAACTGTTCCTCCAAAAGATTGGTTAGTCACCCAAATCATCCGTTTCTGAATTAAGCAGTATTTATTATGTTACAGGTGCAATGGTTCATTTTCAGCTTCGTATCAAGTCATGTTCATCATGTTCTGACATTCTTTTATCAACTTTAACTGCTGTTATGTTAATTGATGCAGACGTATTTGATTAAAAAAAATGGCAAAGCCTGTAAATTTATGAAGGAAATAATTCGAGGTGGATTTATTCTCTCTAAAAATATATCATTTTTTCCATGCCAGCATTGCTACTGGATTTTTAATTCCATTCGCTCTGAGCCTATACTGGAGCAGAAATTCTTGACAATAGAAGAAAAAAACAATTTTTTGTTTAGTTTGCAGCTGTTTCGTTGATTGATATTTGGCCAAATTGTACAAAATATTTGAAATACTCCATGGGTCACGATATCAATAATAACATCATCCGCGAATTTTTTGACTGCTTTATGGTTTATTATGTACGTGATCTATCACAAAATAAAACCATATCAAATCGTAAAATTACAAAGTTATGTGGTGGAATCTAAATGTACCGGTACCGTATTGATTTATGCTATTCCCTTCATGATGTAACTGGTGATCCTCTAGATAAAAGTTATGATTGTCCATGATCCGTCAATACCATAACAAGCTGTTTTTGACACCAAATCCAACTGGGTAATTTTTATTTTTGTGTAATATATGCATATGCACCATGGCTTGCTAATGCGTTTATTTTCCAAAGAAATCAATAAAACAGCTTTGAATTTGATTTATTATGACGTCATAGATAATCATGAAAAAGTACATGACGTCATCAAATTAATATAAAACTTTTGATTGTTTAGTTGATTTTGACCAGAGATATTCCGCCTATCCAACTCCGATATGTCCGAGTGATTCCGTTTCTGTTGCTAAGAACTCAAAAGATGTGACTGGAAAAACTAAATCAGCTCGAAACTTTATTTATATTAATATATTAATACGCTAAGACAAATGCATTTCGCTATAAAGCATCATCAGTGCTGTAAAAGAACAACAAAAGCTACTAAATCTAAGGTTCCAAGCAATAGCTCTACTGACAAATCTACACTCATCACATAAGTAATTATATATCCAGCGCATCAAAACAAATAATTTCATATTATAGTATAGAATTATTACCCACCAGGCAGCAGACCATTATGACGAAAAAAATAAGATTAAAACGCAGGCTGATAGTAGACTAAATTGAAAGTAGTAAAAATATTAAAGCACAGTGAGAAATAATACTAGGTTATATGCGAGGTAAAATCATTTTATTAATATTCATTTTTGCATTAAGTATGCGATACCATTTAGCTTCATAAAAGTTTAAATTTTCAAATTCAGGTTTTATAATAAAGATAACAAAAAAACATTGCGCTATATCAGGTTTACCGGTAAATATTTCCTTATGATGTTTATCATAATGTCAAAGTAGGGCCGAATTATGATTATTATCAGAGTAGTGAAATTTGTTCCATAGTACTCGATGTTTTGTTCAACGTTGTGAAAAAGATGTCATTGTTTGACCAACATAGTAATTGTCACAGTACCATTATCTTTGCAGTTTAGTTTTTGGGTCAAAGGACGTACTCCATTAGGTGTGCGTATATGTTTCATCAGTGGGACCATAGAATTATGTGAGCCATGATTGCCACATAGTGCACATTTACCACAGGGCCCAGATATGCCCCCATCCTTACCCTCAAGAGGACCAAATGAAAGCTTTTTATAGCAAGCGACAAAATTGCCCAGTTTCTGTGGGCGCTTGTAGGCAAGCATTACGCTTAATTGCAGACGTTTTTCCATCTGGCTAGACCGCAGTAGTTTTGGAAACTGGGTAACCCATACGATTATTTTCTGCTTATTTTTCTTTAATTTGCTGTTGTTAATAGGATGAAATCTATCCACCCAAGACTTGGCCTGCTCAATTATCTTGGATGTGAGAGTTTTAGGAAATTTGGATTTAAAGCATTTATTTTTTTAGGTATTCCAGACTAGTATCACAGTCAGTTTTGTCTTCACATATACGCCGCATTCGCATTACTTCAGATACCACAATAGATTGAAATACCCATAAGGGGTCATACGAAGTACCATTTATAAAAGTCCTGTCAAGGGCAGTTTTTTTGACATAATTACTCGTGACAAATTTAAATGGTGAGTCCGATGAGTGCTTGTGGAGAACGTCTAAAAATTCAACTTGTTGGTCTGAGCATTTGGTATTGAACAATTTAGTGGTTATTTGAAGTCCAACTTTTCCAAGACTATTTTCTATTGCTTTGATTATATTTTGCGTTGAGTTTCCCCAATAGCAATAAAAATAATGTCGTCGATAAATCTTTTATAAATAACCGCTTTTTTTAGAATAGGGAATGCCGGAGTTGTAGCAAAATGCATAGCTATGTTAGCAAGCGAGACTGAATGGTTGTTACCAGTAATTATGCCATTAGATTGTTTATAAAAGTGCTCTCCATGTTGTATAATAACCGATTCTAGGGTAAGCATGATTAATTCAACAAAATACCTTTGACCCAGTGCGCAAAATTGCGATTGTAAATTGAGGGCATCTCTAAGCGTATTTCTGTTGATGTTGGGATAGAGTGCAATAACATAGATAATGGGTGCTATCTCTGCAATTATCTACTCGAACTAGATCAATGGAAATCAAACAACCTGGACATTCAAAACAAGCTCATCAACGAAGATTTGTTCATTATGGGGGCAGATGTTATTGCACTCTACCCCAACATCAACAGAAATACGCTTAGAGATGCCCTCACAACAGCCGTCAATTACTTAAATCAATAATCGCTTGTTGCACCTTAATACAACGTAATATGTTATGGAATCACTTTTAGCAAAAATCAACTTTTCTTTGAATGCAATCGATCAAAAACAACATCAAGAGCGGGTGTGCATAGCCATTACATGTCTCCCAAGTTCATCGCGTGCAGAAAACGTCTTATTTACCATGTTATCACCACAGGCATTCTTAAACTACGCTAACTTTTATCCGTTAAATTTAGCAAGTGCTTGAAAGCATATCAAATCGTGGGAGGGCGCGAAAGTAATTCGTATATAGTTTCAGGATTAAGCCATTAATTTTTAGAACCACTACTAACCACTTATCGTAACTGTAGGCGAATGTGCATGAGCTAACGCCTCTGACGGGGCGCATGTTGCTTGGTCCTGGCACAAATGCAGCCATGCAAAAAGCAAACTAACTCGAAATGAAGCACTCATAGTTGAGTTATCGCAGTAGCAGGGCCTCCATTAATAATGTCGAGTTAAGAATGTCAAATAAGCTGGCTTCACCAGCCTCGCCCAATTGCAAAGGAAATTGTTTCAAGTTTTAGATGAAATGTAGATGGACAATAATATCTTGTTTGCAAAGATTAAACACGACCATCTCAATTTCCCTCGTCTTTTTCTTGGAGTACGTTTTTAAATTGTTGTTTCGCTTGGAGTTGGTTACGTTTTTATATACTTGACTTTTCCATGAATGTTTTTGATTTATTTTGATGGATATTGCAAAAGATCCATGCAATTAAGAAAGAATTGATAAAATATACCAAAGTACTTAGTCGTTGTAGAAATTTCAAGTTTGTGACATTTAGGCACTAAAATTTTGAGTGTTTTTACCGGTAGACTACATTTTGTAAACGTTTAGAGACTTCATTTATTGATGAATGTTTTTGAAAACGTAGACAGATAATGCCAGAAAATCACGCTTGTGAGGAAAAGTAGTCAAAATGTACCAAAGAACTAACTTTGCCTTACAATTACTAGTTGGTTAGGTCAAGTAGGACAATTGTTCGACTAAAAATAGAACATAATGTATGGCAACCAATATTTGATCAGCCATTGTAAAGTAATCGTTAGCCCTAACTAATTAGAGTCACATATCGCAAACTTTCGAAGCTATCAAAGGACAGTAATTGTTAGTACCTTATTGTAACTTTTGTGCATTAAGCCTAGCTGTTTTTGCTCAGCTTACCACTTTTTGAAAGGGGTAAAAAGTAACATTATCGGTGTTATTATAAAGTTCTTTTAGTATAAAAGTTAATACTGAAGATAACTATGACATACGTACTATCAAAATGGTTTAAAACTACCTTTAGATTTGGCAAAAAAAATTGTGAAAATCGATTGAGAAATGAAGTAACAAATCAGTCCTTAAGTAAACTAATTTTGTGAAAAATCATACAATTTTTAAAAACATCATCAAATTAAGATCTCTGGCAGCGAAAGACTACTAATCGTACCAGACGGCAATTTGACATCATAGAGCGAGTTGTAAGCGTGCGAAAGAAAAAGAGAAAAATCACGCTTAGAGGGCTTAACATGCTTAACCCTTTATTGGCCACTATTAGAAAAACAGCTCAAAAAAATTCGTTAACACTAGAAGCCCCAAGGTTTTTGACTACTTAAAAGGACCGAATGGGTCATTTTTGACCCATTAGTTAAATTTGCTTTTGTTTTGATATATTTTTTGTGGTGTTAACTCTACGTACCATAGACAAATAAAACCAGTTATTTTCCAGAATTTTATTGAAAAAAATTTGTAATTTTACTCATTTCACAAACTTAGCTGTTACAAAGTTACATGTATGCCATAGTCCAATATGCTGTACTATAGGTTATATGTTTATATAGTGACAAAACCAAATCAACGACAAACAGTCACAAATTTTTGACACACTTTGAACAAGTTACAATTAACTTCTTTGCTTTTGTATGAAACCCACAGCAAAATTTTTTGCATTCAATGCAATAGTTATTAGATTTATTTGGACAATTGTCTATTTGGCAGTGTTTGCGCTTCAGAGATCTTGGTGAATTTGTAGAGTCAGAACATTTTGGATTTGATGAGGGTTCAGATTCAGCAATTTTGTTATATCTGCATAGTTCTTTTACTAATTCTAAAAGAAATTATCTTCTTGAAATTGAACTTTTGGTAACTTCTTTATAGACAATGAAGGCATTTATGCAAGCACAATCAATAATGTTGAAGAAACATGCAGCTGGCCATCTTCGAGTTGCTGATTTGCATGTATGGTAGCGAGACATTTGATCCAATACATCGACTCCAGCTTTAGTTTTGTTATAATATTCAACTGTTTCAGGGCGTTTTTTCGAGTGATTCTTGTCAATTGAGACATCTTTATGCATTGAACTTAGAATATAAACAATTTTGTTCTTCTTTGCTTTGTATATGGTAAGTGAACAGCCTGAATCAGAAAGAAGTATTTCTGAAGAAAAAATAGATGCTTTTTTCATTGTTGATTCTACACTTGGTATTTCTTTTCTTTGCTTTCTTACAGTTCCTACAATAGTTGTTTTTTCAAGTTTTAGAGTTTCAGCTAGTTTGACATTTGTGAAAAAATTATCTGTAGTAACATTGTATCCCTTTTTAAAATATGGTTTCAAAAGGGAAAGACACACATCAGTGGGAAGATCATTTTCCTTTTTGCGCAATGGATCCTTTCCTAAATATGGTTTTCCATTACACAAATATTTTGATTTTGAATCAGCTAATAGCCAAAATTTCATTCCAAACTTATCTGGTTTATTTGGCATTTATTGGGTAAATGGACAGCGAGTTTTACAAGGGAAAAGTTGTTCATCTATTGTCAAATTTAGGTTTGGGACATAGCACTTTTGACAGTTTTCTATAAAAGCATTCCATGTTTCTGAAATAAGACAAAACTTTTCTGACTTTGTCCTTCTTTCTGCACGAGTGGATACGTTATCAAACCTTAGATGTTTCATTATGCTTTCAAAGCGATTTCTGCTCAGCGTACTTGCAAAAATAGGATGACCCCATTCTTTACTCCACAGTTGTTTCACTGGAGTATTTTTTCTCTCCAAAACACCACGAGCAATTTGCAAACCAGTAAATTTTTCCAGTTCTTCTAGAGGGCAATTGAAATTTTTATCATCAAGGTGTGCATGATGAATTGTATACCTTTGTATTGATCTCAACATTGTTTCATCTATGTATAATTGGAAAGCACTTAGAGGACTTTCTTTCATCACTTGTCTGCAACTGTAAGCTGTTGGTCCTGGTTTTGGGGTAAACACATTTTCCGAAGGGAATCGTCCTCTGGAACTTTGCCCTTCCTGGAATCTTCTCCATATGATTCCACTGCGAGTTTGTACTTCTTCATTACTAAAATGTGAAGATGAACTTACTTGAACATTGGACAAATTTTCTTGTTCAATACATACCACTTCATCTTCAATAATAGAGTCATCTTCCTCACTATCTTCACATGAAAAAGACTCAATCAGTTGAGTTTCATCAAAGTCACTTTCATCACAAGATGAGTAAATCTCATCACTTTGTAAAAGTTTGAGAGTTTCTTGAAAGTTTAATTTTTTCATTATTAGGGTCAAAAATATCTTAGGAATAGGTAACAAATCACACTTATTTTCTGAAAGATGGAAATGAATGTCAATTGAACGAACTTTACTCTTTGACTCTTTGGAAAATACTAACAAGTTCAAGTTTGGAACAAAACTAATTGTTCTAAAATGTAAATAAGGTTGCAATATATACCATATAATACACTAAATAATTGATTGTAAGTATAAAAAAATGCTTGTTCTTTTCTAGGCCTTCTCTACAAATATATTAAAGCAACACTAAGATTGTTTATGTAGATGGGTCAATTTTGACCCATGTGGTACTTCTAGGTATATCAAGATTTTTTGGAAAAAACTTTCACATTTTAACAATTGTGCATATACCATATAAAAGCATAAACCGAATTAGGAAAAGTCACCAAGTTTTGTTGAAAAAAAAATTTCACTGATTGAATGGTAACTATTTAAAATCATAAATGGGTCAAAAATGACCCATTGGGGTTTCTAGTGTTAACTTGCTACATTAGTGTTAACATACCACTCGTCACATTGCACCCCATAAATAGTTGATGACGTCATTATGTTAGCTATAACGCAAGGGATCCGTATGGATCCTTCGGCCCGCAAGGGTTATAAATATCCAAAATTTTTCTGAGTTTAACTGTCTTTTGGGAATTAAGTTTACCGTGTGTGGCACATAAGAGTTGGTATTTACCTTGCGACTAAAGCAGATGAGTAGAAATTCATGTTATAAATCATTTTAAGTCAACAACAAAATCACATGCAATCATTGCAATTGGAGTATAATTGTTGTTGTAGCTGTTCGCAAAGGCATCCCAAAATTTTTTTGCAGGAAAATGAATACGAAATGTTTGCGGAAAACGGGCAGGTAAAAGAACCTGTACATTTACTGTACATAATAAACACGAATTCCTCATGTATAGTGAGAGTCTGTTAGTATTACTCCTTCATCCTATACAGCGCAACAATACAAAAAGTACAACACTAGGTGTAGGCTAAAGTAGGCTACGTTTTCGAGTGTCCATTTCATCCATACGAATATGAAAATATCCACTCTTTTGTGAGATAAACGAGAAAGCAATTTCTCTCGTTGCTTAAGCACCAGCAGACTTGGCATTTCAGGCAATAAACTCTGCTTTGCTCCGTCGTGCATAATTTGCACTTCCGTTTAGCTGATTTGCACTCCGGCCAGTGACTAGTGCTATCAAACCGAATGTCGGCAATAGGGGAAGAAGTAGATTTTTTTCTTGAGTTTTCTCCAATGCTGCCACTTGCTCTCCGTTTGGAAGGACAGCCTACGGAATTGACAATCGAGTTTGCATGAACCAGGGCAGTTGCAATGGACACTGTAAATTTGAGGAGACTTAGTTGCCTGTTTCTCGGAATTCCAAGCTGCTGGCAACGTCTACGATATAACAACCATGCGTTAACTTTTGAGATGTCAACACAATGGAAGAGGACCTTTAAATACCATCGCTTGATTTTGATGGTTGTGCGGTACAAGGCAATTAGCATATCAGACAAATCAACCCTTTCCATGTTCTTGTTATACTCTTGTACTACTGTTGGGCAGCTGAATTCAACATACTTTTTTTCAGTTCTGTTCCAGCGTTTCACAAAGCTGACAGAGTCTGGATCACAATAGGTTGAAGCCAGTTGAATACATTTATTGTCAAACCACTTTGTGACAGTTAGTCCTGAATTAGCATCGGTTTTGTATGTATGTGCTCCACGACCTTTTTTCTTCATATCTTTTTCCGTGGGCAGTGGGCATCCTTTCTCACGATCGGCCCTAATAGTTGCTGTTACCAGAAACCCCAATGATTTTAATTGAAAGCATAACTGCAAAGAACAAAACCAATTGCCCAAGAACAACTTAAAGTTTTGATTTTTTGGCAACTTCTCAATGAGCCTCAATACTGCATATGAGCCGGTGCATATCTGACCATCAGCTGTAGACGATCCTTGATACAAGAAGAAGTTGTACATAAAACCTGAGCTTCCTAAGCGTACAAAATTTTTGAAGCCCCACTTCTTGGGCTTCTTGGGGTTGTATTGTCAAATGCCGCTGTAGGCGGTTTTGGCAGGAATCATTTGCTCATCTATTGACTGATCTTTTTCTGGTTGGATTTCCCTGCGGATGAATTTTACATGATCAATGACGGGTTGTATTTTAAACAATTTGTTTTTCTTGTTTGTTTCATCTTCCAGGAGAGAATTATCATTTACATGTAAATACCGTCTAAGAGTCTTGTACCTGTTTCTCTCCATTACGTCAGCTATGGGTGCATAGCGTGTTTCATTAGCCCAGTACATTTCGTACTTGGGCAACTGCACTACTGACATTAGCACCTGCATTCCTATAAATTGCTCAATCTTACCTTTAGATGTCGATACTGCAGCACAATCTTTTTGCATAGCATACAAGTTTGTCTGTTGAGCAATGTGCTAATTTAAGCTTGACTTCCAAAACATTTCAAAGTAATTGAGAGGAGTTATTTCATCAGCATTAGCTGGGGGTAAACCAAATTCACTCCTTTCCACATCTGAAGCACTTTGTGGTGCAGCCATCGACCGCCAGCGAAATACATGATCAGAAAAACTTAGATAAATGTTGTCAGAAAGCAAGGATTCATCTTCTGGTGTATCTACGTCTGGCACACCACTCTGATCATTGCGATCGAAATCATCTTCAATCTCTTCCTCTGCAGCTTCTTTAGACTTCTCTTCAATCCTTGGTGACCCCACATTCGGTTCAAGTTCCTCATCGCTATCGTCAAGGTCTTCCAATTCTGACACTATATCAGGCTTGAGTAAATAAAATATTGCTTCGTCTGTGTTGTATCGATGTGAACTCATTTTTGTGAATTGCAATAAGCTATTATTGATGTTTCCTAAAAGCAGAGAGAAAAATAAAACTATCTTTTAAAACAATTCGAGTTAGTCCTTTATTGGGATAAAAAGAATATGAATAGCTTTACTTCTTGCAGTAGCCTAACAAACTTGCACAACATGTCTGGTTCCTCTAACTAAACTGCGAAATAACCTACTTTACTTGAGTAATTGGGGCATATGTCCAATCTAAGGCTTCACTCATGGCAACCATCAGGGTAAAGTGACCAACTGTACCTTGAACTTGACGAGTGAACACATTAGAATGGCTCGCGGTAGTTGCATGTTGTGCAGTGATGCGTGTCTGAAAGGCTGTGGTAAACGCAAAAACAATAACTTCATGGAAAGTAAGGGGATAATATAGCAGTTCTACACTAGCTAAATAGGACACTTGGGACCCAGTGGAATCGAAATTTTTTACCTATATCGACCATAGGATCCATATGGATACCACGTTGTTATCTAATCTAATTCAAGCTGTTGGTTGCATTTGGAAACTGTAAAAGGGCTCAAAACTATTGTTGGATGCTTTTACAATGCTGTAACACAGGAATTACAGGTCGGCATACTGTCACACTATTAATTTAATGCTCCTGAATACAAGCCAATTTCTGGCAAGGAACTCGGCTGATTTTGAAGCTGTGTTGTAAAATATTGCAACACCATTCCAGGAAAAGTTCAATGGTGTTTAAGTGATCAAAAGTAGTAGATTTAAGAAAACCAATAAGATACTCGGAAATATATCTCACGAGCATGCAGTTCAATTCTGAATTTGATGAATCCATATGGATCCCCTGACCGATAAAGGGTTAAATAAGTAATTGCTCGTTGCTTTGTCTAGTGAGCTTAAATTGTGGTCGAGTTGATTTTATCAAAATCTCCTTGCTAATATCTCTTGAAAATGTGTTTATTCGTGTTTTTACGACCAGTAGTTGTTTAGAAATTACAGCTAACAAATTGATCAAACAAGCGTTAATTGTGAGGTCATCTTGGATTTGAAAAAGATTTTGTGATGTGGTTGGTTGGATGCTAGCTTTCCTTTAAGCACAAAACGGCTCTTCCCTGTCAAGAAATGTAAATTAAAGATATTGTCTTTGACTATGACGTCATCCTGATGTCATAATGACATCACGAAACATCTTATGACACTCACTCCGGGATGGTGATCAATTGCGCCAAGTTTAATGCTAGTATCTTCAGTAGTTTTGGAGGATTTGAAACGTAAGCATGTTTGTACGTACGTATAGAATCGCGCTTTATATATTAAACTTAGAAAACATTAATCTATTGAGTCAAAGTTAGGTCAATAAAGTGAGATCTTTTGAACTTATAAATCAATTTTTTAGTTTTAGGTCAATAAAAACTTGCCCGAGTGATAACTGATAATTAGGGCCCGCTAAAGTCAATAAAGTCAAAATTTTTTCAGGACCTTGTTACATGATCAAACCTGTACTAACGTTCGTTTCAGGTCTTCAGGAGTCTGTTTTGCTAGATTTTATAAGTCAAAATAAAGTCAAAATTTTGCATAAAGTCAAAACTTGTTAAAATTGTCTTCATCAAAAATTTCCTTACAAAAACGAAAAATTTATATTTCTTTTATATTTTTTTCAATTTTTGAGCTGCTATTAAAATTTTATAAGCAGTTTTATTTCATTTTAAACTTCTCAAATAGTTGCAATGGTAAAAATGCGTGCGGTAATTGAGAAGGAAATAGCACTTATTATGCATCAAATCGTCATTGTTGATGCATAAACACATAATTGTTAGATAATTAATCTATTCCTATAAAACCTTTGCGCTCTTTACACGTGGTCTTTTAAGTCGTAGCTTGCAAAACAAAGAATGCCTAAACAAGCCAAATCTTCTACAGCGAAAGTTAGGCAAATTTGCCAGGAATATCCGGATGAGTTTTCGGCAACTCCTGCCCGCGACTTGCGATGCAATCTTTGCGACGTGTTAGTCAAATGCGACAAAAAGTTTTTTGTGGAAAGCCACCAAAAAAGTAAGCAACATCAAAGAAAATTGGAGACGAAGAGCAAATCCCAAAGTAAGCAAACTTTTTTACAACTCGATCAAGTAAACTTCAAGGAACAGGTTGTCTCTTCATTCTTAGCTGCAGATATCCCACTTCATAAACTGAACCATCCTTCTTTAAAGTCTCTATTTGCTACAATGGGAAAAGTATTGCTTTCGGAGACTGCAGCCCGGACATGTGTTGCTAAATTAGCATCCGAAAAAGAAGAACAAATTCAAGAATTACTTCGTGACAAAACAATTTTTTTGATTGTGGATGAAGCAGAGGTTGCTAAACAATTAGTGTGCTTGTGGGCAGCTTAGATGCTCCAAATCAGACATTTTTCGTTGATTGCTATCCACTTGACAGCAGTAGCAATATTAATAGCAGTATTATTCTGCACACTGTGGATGACATATTGCGACAACTTGAAATAAAACGCGAGAATTTTTCATTGTTCTTGACTGATGCTGCTCGGTACATGTCTTTGGCTGGAAAGACATTAAAGGAATTATACCTTTCTTTGATGCATGTCACCTGCGTTGCACACTTACTGCATAACTGCGCTATGCGTGTGTGTGCTCATTTTAAAAATATTGATGAAATAATAGCAACGATCAAAGCAGCAACAATCAAAAATAAAGGTCGCAAGAAAGATTTTCATGATGCTGGTCTGCCATCTCCTCCTGATCCTGTAATTACAAGATGGACAATTTGGCTTAGAGCTGCCTTATATTACAGTGAGAACCTTCCAGCTGTTCGTATTATTGTCAACAATTGGACAAGTGCAGGCCTCTTAGTCCGCACAGCAAAAGACGCTATCAATGTGGAAGATTTGGTGCCGGACTTGGTTAAAATAAATCAATACCGAACTCTAGCAGTCAACGTAGAGTTCTTAGAAGGAAGTACCTGCACGATAACCGGAGCATACTGACTGCTAAAGAATATGTAATTCGATGATGATCCGTGCGCAATTAAAAATTACATTAAAAAACGACTATCCAACTCTGATTTAGAAACAATAATAAACTGTACCAACTTGACAATTGACCCAACAAGCTACGCACTATTGCAAAAAACCCAGCCAACCTTTGCTGCTGTTGAGAGATCGTTTTCTATGCTCGGTAAATTACTGAGAAAAGACAGAAATTTTGATGTTAAGAACGTAAAAAAATATATGATGCTGTATTACAATAAAAAGTCCTGGTAATTGCACTGTGTGGCTTTCGTTAAAAACACCATAGACAGGCTGTTAATGTTCAGTGCAGTTGCGAAACAACGCATTTTTTGTATTACACACTAATTGATACCGGTACACACAATGGCTCGTTATCCTAGGTTTTGACGTCATGCGTCGCTTTGTTGCATTAGCTTCAAGACTGAGTGATTGAGAAAAGTTTAAAGTAGGCTACCTTCTTCTTTAAAAACTTGTGTGAATTGCAGATTATAAAACATTTTTGATCAAAAAAGTGCAACAAGACATAAATAATAGGCGAAAGCGGTTAGGTTAAAATAAAGTCAAAATTTTGCTAAAATAAAGTCAACAATTTTTTTTTTCGGTCAAAAAAAATGGCCCAAGTGATAACTGATAATGCAAATCAAACGAGAGTAAGCACAACAAGCAAACGGCAAAGATTTCTTGACCACCAAAATACAGACTACGCGATTACAAATCTCCGCTTCGAAACTCACAACATGACGTTTATTTTGTTTCAGTTTTTAGTAACACAGTTCTATATTAGCGAAATTTTTGTGTATGGGTGCTGCGGCACCTATAGATTTACTTAAAGGGGAAACATTAAAGATCCTTTGGCTTCCCTTGTTTTGTTGTTGACTATCGCAAGCTTTCTTTTCTCACCACAAATGACCTGGAGATTTTTTGGGGACAACATCAAAAACTTAGAACTGTCCTACCACCCGTAAAACTTAAACGATGAGGCTCACAGATTTATGGGCTATTAGCTCACGGTGCCCATTATTATCAATTGTTGCTCTAGAGCAGGAGTCGGCAACCTGCGGCTCTTTCCTCCTTACACTGCGGCTCAGAGTGACTTGGGAAAAAAATTACTTTTAAAAAGTATTTACGTGTATTTTATTTGTGTTGGTTATTTTTTAAGTGTCTTAGTTCTTAATTGGAAGATAATTGTGATCTTGAAATATTAAATATTTAGATATTAATAAAAAAAAGTATATTTTATTGTTTATTGTCGCGACTTTTAACCCCAACAAGGCCAGATATGGAGAAATGTAAGAAAAGAAAAATATCTGAGGAAAACAGAACATTTAATGATGCTTGGGCAGATTCATTTGCACTTACCTCTAACGAGAGTGGCCTACCGATATGCCTAATTTGTGGAGAAAAACTGACCAACAATAAACGGTCAAATGTCGCAAGACATTTCGATAATACACACAAAGTCTTTGCTAAAAAATATCCTGAGGGAGAAGAGAGAAAAAAAACTGTTAAGGAACTGATGCGGAAGGCTGATCTGACGAAGAATCAATTCATGAAGTGGTTGAAGTCTGTAAATTCAACTACATATGCAAGTTTTGTGGCCGCTCAGGAAATAATCAGGCATGGAAAACCGTTCACAGATGGAGAATATGTGAAAGAATCTTTCCTTAAGATTTCAGAACACCTATTCGCGAACTTTAAAAACAAGTGTGAAATTGTTCAAAAATCAGAGAAAGATGCCTCTCTCTGCGAAGACAGTCAAAGACAGAACCATTAAAATTGCAGAAAATATCACAAAACAGCAAATTAAAGACATCAGTTTAGCTGCAACCTACTCAATCGCTTGTGATGTGTCCGAAGACAAAAATGATATCGAACAAATAGCGCTGTTCTGTCGATATGTGAATTCTGCTGGGCCACAGGAAGAAATGGTTGAGCTGATACCATTAAAATGCCAGACAGGTAGGGAGGACGTCTGTGAGGCTGTTTTTGAGTGTTTACGAGCCAAAGACATAAAAACAACCCACCTGGTGTCAGTAGCTACCGATGGGGCACCGAGTATGACTGGAGCGCACAGGGGCTTTGTGGCCTTGCTGCAGAAGTCACTGAATAGAAAGCTGCTGAGCTTTCACTGTATCCTGCACCAAGAGGCATTGTGCGCGCAAACTTTCCCTCCAGAATGCACAGAGGTCATGAATGTTGTCATTCAGATTGTCAATAAAATAATGGCAAAGGGTTTAAATCATCGCCGATTCCGTGCGTTACTTGATGAGGTTGAGAGCACGTACTCTGATCTGCTGCTGCACAACAGAGTCCGGTGGCTGTTCAGAGGAGAGGTGCTGAAACGTTTTGCTGCATGTCTGGAAGAGATTAAAACTTTCATGAGCAGCAAAGGACTCTCCTTTCCTGAGCTGGAACAGCCAGAGTGGCTGGAAAAGCTGCACTTTATGGTGGACATGACAGCACACCTGAACACGCTAAACACAACTCTTCAGGGGAGAGGAGCAACAGCGCTACACATGCTGGAGAAGGTGTTGGCGTTTGAGCGCAAACTGACAGTTTTAGCCAGAGATTTACAGAGAGGCGCACTGTCTCACTTCCCCTCTTTAAAGGAGTTCAAACAAGATCAAGAGCTGATCAATTTAGAGTATTTGCAGTCTGCAATCACCACAATCCAAGCGTCGTTTGAAAAACGATTCCGTGAGTTCAGAGAGGAAAAAACCGCATTGTCCTTCCCCATCACTCCCCTCAACATCAATCCATCCCTGCGTAATGTGACTGCATTTTCAGGTATAAGTCAACCTGATCTGCAGTTGGAGTTGGCTGACATAGCTGACAAAGACATCCAAGGATATCCAAGTTCAAACGCTTAGCAGATGATCTTGAAGATGTTGCACGTCAGAAGGCCACTCTTGCTCAGAATTACAAATGGAGTGACATTGAGAACCTTCCAAGACCAGACAAACTTGTGTTTGAAACATGGAATGCCATCCCCGACACCTACATGAACATGAAAAAATATGCCTTTGGAGTCCTTTCGATCTTTGGATCCACATACAGGGTGTATCACAAAGATATTCACCCCCCTAGAGCTCAATCCAAAAGGACTAGGAAAAAAACAAAAATATTGTTATAAATTATATTAAAATAGAAATTTATTCCGTACATTAAATCAATCCTAACTAGTAATCAGTATGACCACCATGGTTTTTTCTAACAGCATCTAATCTTGCAGGATACGATTTAAGAAGATTAGCAAAGATTTCAGGTTCCTCTTTTATTTTAATTAGTTCTTCTGAAATAATAGTCTTTAAGGTTTCCACTGAATTTCTTTCCATGCTAGGAATCTTTAAAATTCTATCTTCAACATGTTTTTTCAGAATAGCTCCCAAGTTTTCAGAATAGCTCCCCCACTCAACAACTTTTGAAAAGCAACAACATTGATTTCTTCGACAACAGTCAGTGGCCAGGTTCATCACCAGATTTAAATGCAACTGAAAATTTGGGCAATTGGTTTATGTTCAGCGTTAACGTTCTGCCGACTTGCAGAACAAAACCACGATAAAAAATAACACTGAGTTGTCGTAAATTTGTTAAATGCAAACTTTTTGCCGTGCGCTTTACAAAAATTAATACAGGAAAATATGCAATACAAAACCATAAAATATTGTAAAAAGCAACAGGCACTTACTCATAGGTGTAGCCAGAGGAGAAGCATCATCGCCAGATTGCGTGTCGCCCCTAGAGTTCGTGACATTCGAACAACTTTGAAAATATCACCCCAATAATCAAAACCGTTTAGTGAAAAAGGTCTTCCACATAAACTTCACCCATTTAAACCATGTTCTCAAAAAGGTGTCACCACCCCAAAATATTGCTACTCTGGTGAAACCAAGGTCCCCAATTGGTGGTAGCTCACCAGGTAGCAAATGCTTGGCTTTGGCAATACACGACGGTCATATTGCGAAAAGCTACGTTTTGCTCCACGTTTTGTTCTGAGTATGCATCTAACCGTGCATGATATTCAATATAATGTATAATACATAGTATAATGTTGGTTTACCTATACTTTTGAAAATATATTTATACTAGGTTACATTTTGGCACAGCAAATACAAGTTGTGGCTAGGTGTTCAACCAGTTTATTGATTGCGAGACAAATTCGACCAGTGACGATTTGTTTGTTGTACAGATTCAGCTAGATTGTGATATTTGGTTTTCACGTTTATGATTTTTCTTTGGGTACCTTTCGACAAATTTGTCTCGGAATCAATAAATTTTCAAATTGAACTGAATTCAATTATTCAGTAAGTAGGTTTGTTCAGTTACTTTACAAGACTAGCACAACGTCAGATAACAAAATCTAAGTGTGAAAGCTTTCATTTTTGCAAAAATTTAAGGTGGTTTTCGATTATTGTGCGTTTGTAGTACATCATGAAGCTTTGAATTTAACAAACAATTTCTTTTCAAAATAAACAGAAATTGATAATTTGTAAAGAATTGTTTTTATTTCATCCTTATTGTCCCATTTGTGGAGCAGGCATTCTATGACTTGGGCGGAAGAAACGACTTGGTCATCATAAAAGCAAAAAGTCAAACCCAGACCATCTCACTATGTTTTTGGAAAGTACCCCTGCTGGCACGCCAGTGCGCCAAAGCTCACAAATATTTTTAAATCATTGAACCTGTCTCTATAGACTTAAGTGATAACGTAGAGTAATAGAGTAAGCATTCATCGAAGATTTGAATTGATTGATGTTAAGTGAGTTTCTTACAAACAAAGCTTTTGCACTTTTTTAAAAACTGTTTCCACACGCGCCAGGAATAAAGATACGGATTGATTACGCTATTTATCGGCATCAAAGCCAAAACTGCAAATGACATGTCAACCAAAGTAGAAAAATTTATGTTACAATTCTTATGTTCTGATGACTTACGGAAAGAATGATATGAATTTTCTAAATAAAAGTAAAATGCAGTTACACAAATAGGAATCCAGCACAAAAAATCAGTAACAATAATAAAAAGAAGCCGGCGAAGTATTTCATTATTTTCAGATAATTTTTGCTCATTCACAGTTAGGCCATTTTGTTCAACGATTTTCGCATTTTTGGCTGCATCTTTGTAAATGACAACGCAAGCAACAGATATAAAAATGAACGCTAAAAAGTTATAAAGCAAAATTAACAAAGCATAATACTGATCTGAAAAGGGGGTGATAATGAAAGCGCGAAGGCTGCATGAATAATAGTAAGCATAGTAGCCAAGGTAGTTAAAGTCATTATATTGCAATATTCCTGAGTGGTTCAATAAAGTGTGTAGCAGATCTCGATTGTTGTATTCGACTAATTTGCTTAAAACAGGTATTACTTGGCTAACATTGTTACTACTTAATCCACTGGAAATATGCTCAAACAACTCTAACGCTTTATGAAATATGATATGATGCTTTCGTTCATCTGAAAATTGAATACCTTCCGTAAAAGCAAAACCAATAAGATCTACACTGAGAGTTGGTATTGACGCGACAATCAGCCAAATAATCCACATAATAACAATAACAGTTTTCAACACTTTCAATCGAATTGTCTTGTAAGGATAAACAATTCCTACCCAGCGATATACACATATCAAAACAAGAACGGTGACAGAGATCTCGCTGGACAAAACACTGATAACTCCAAAAAAGTTGCATAGTTCTGGGATCTCAATGGATTTAAGTAATTGTAAAGCTATTGTAAAAGAAGTAGTATAAAATCCCATGAGCAAATCGCTTATGGACAAGTTTAAAACAAGAACTCTAAAAACTGTTTTTTCTTTTGCCACTGAATGTTTTTGAATCAATGCTCGCACTTCAATAAAAATAACAGTGATATTACCAATCAAAGAAATTACTCCCAAAATCATAAAAACACTGGACGTCTTGCTAAGATGGTTTTGTTTCTCTTTGACAGCAGTATAATTGCAACCGCAGTCTGTCGCTTCGAACATGTTCGTTTTTACATAGCATTTTGGATGTGGTTGGGAATTGCTGGTCACGTTCAATTCGTAGAAATTTAAACATGTTTTGTTGCCTTTATCAGCCACAAAAAAACTAATATTCCATCGCACGTGCTCATCTATAAAGTCCCGAAATTCTGCTTTTGAATTTACTTTGGCCAACTTTTCTTCCATGTTTCTCGAAGAGTTCGTCTGCTGATTTTTTCGTTGACGGCAAAACAAATAAGTATTATTTTGTGTCACATCACAAGAAAATTGGACGCACTCGGAGTTGCTACGGGCTTGGATTGTTGCTTCTAAAAAAGAATGGCAATCTTCGGTTGTGTTTTTTAACTAAAGCAAACGTCATATCAAAAGATAAAGCAACTTTTGTGGTGGGGCATTTTTTGGTTTATTTAGCCGTCATTTAAAACAGTTTTTAATCAGTTTTACCTGTGGCATTTTCCAAATTTTTCAAGTGGTTTATAAATGAATGTCGGTTCCAATCAGTTTAAAAGAAAAATGTAGACTCTGTAAATTATATAGCGAATTGCCAATGGTAATATCTACAATATGTGTAAATTAAAAAGTGAGGGGTGAGAAAGAAAATTAGTCCCCCATCTTGCTGTAAATCTGTTCGAATTATCGATCTATTTATAACTATTATACATATAAAATATGAGTACTCTGCTTTACTTAAAAGTGGAATTATTTTGACATCTGACTTGTTAACTTTGTGGAAAAACTATTCTCAGCTCTGTTCCTTTCCTCTAAAGTAATTTCTAGTTTTGACCTTGTGCTTAGTACAGTCAAGACAGTCAGATTTATTAAAAGTGAATTCAAAACTGCACACAGTGATACTGTTTCGACCTGTCACATCTCTTCCCAATCAATTCACTTTTTGAAAATTTATAGTTCAACAAAAATCAGCAGTTGCTATATTCCTACTGCAGTAAGTTTGTTAAATCAAATCGAAAGAACGTATTCATGATTGGAATGAAGTAAAAAATTACTTGTAATTTTAAGTATAGACGTCTACCCCATTGTCCAATTATTAAAAGCACGCACTTTACATATTGTTCAAGTTTGCCAATATCCAGCTTCTTACTTTACGTCAAGATTATAGCTGGTTCAAATCATGAAAAAGTAGAGTGATTCAAAAACCGCTTGTGTTAGATCAGTTGTCACCAAACTCTGGCCCGCGAGGGTTGTTTTTCCGGTTGGCCACGCTGGGCCAAAATACAAATGTTTATATAAAAATACTATTGAAAATGCGAATTTTCAGATCTCCAAAAAGTCTTCCTGCTTGTTTGTTTATATTTGTCAGTAATTTTTGTAATATTGGGTGTAAGATAAATCCGGAGTGGTGCGAGGGCCATGACCGGGAAAAACTGCTGAACATCGATTTTGATATCATTTTCAAGCAAACCAGCAAAACCTTTTCAGGCCTTGGGCGGGTTTGCGGTAATGGGTAACCCGCCCAAGACATGAAATTATAATATGCTCTGAGTAAGTAACCCGACCGCTGTGAATATTATATGTTAGCTGCTGTCAAAATTCATTTTCTGCAACTTGGAATGTAAAATTTATTTAACAAAAGTGGATCAAAGTGCGGTATCATAATTTTGATAAAACGTTGTTGCATAAAATGTTGCAACTTTCTGAGAAATGTGGGATTGCTCTTCAATTTATTTCCTGGCCAAATACTTTAATTTATTGATTTGATATAAGTCGGTTGTGTATTCAAACTTTATGCATAGGGTCATCATTGTTTTCTGCTCAATATCTCCGATTTTTTGGCAAGTAAAATTTATCGACAAACACAGCTATTGGCTGGTTTCTAAACAAGCAATTTTTGTCTAATTATTATTGATTTTGGGGTATTGTATTAATATCAAGCTAACTAGGTATCTTGCCTATCATTATCATTTCTCTCAGTTATTTTCCTCTATTGGTAAAAAGTTTGCTGACGCTTCAGCCAGTGAGATGATTTTTGTGTTGAAGGAAGCTTTGTACCAACGTTTTTATTTGCTTAAAGAAAAGAGTTTTTGCTAACGAGTACGTTTTTGTTAATTGTAAAAAACTGCATATTAATGCTTTTGCACTAGTTTGGGGTAAAAAAGATATTTAAATATTTTAACGGTTTTTATTACTTTTTACTCAAAAAGAGACAAAACTGCATACAATTGATACCAAGCACTTACACACTTACGCAGCACCTAAAACAGTTTTTCATGCTACCAGAGGATTTTGAAAAAAAAGAACTTTCCTAAAGAATACTTATGTACTTTATATGTAAATTATGATGATAAAAATTAGTTGCTCTTGTGCAGAACAATGAGATTTTATATCGAATTGAGTCATTGGGGTTTTTAATTTTAGTTTTCGTCGAATAATGTTTATCAGGTCTTTCCAGTCGAGCTGCTGTTTTTTTTGCTTTGCAAACAAAGAGGAACTGCGATTTGAAATGATTTATTTAGGTACGGTATGCCAAACCGATCATTTTAAAACGTGATCAACTATTTGGCAGCTACAAAATTGAATTAAATGAATAAAAAGTATCGTTGGTTTGACAAAGCCCAAAAAAGCAAGAGCTGAAGATTTTTACTAAAAATACGATATCTTAACTAATACTGACATTTTTTTTTGTAAACACGTTTGGTATCAATAGAAAAACTTGCCATGGCAAATGAAGCAGTTTAGGCCCGTTGAAAATGTTGAAAACTTTTCGAGTTTAAGGCAATTCAGTTGCCACAACTCTGGTACAGACTTCAACCAAGTTCCAAGTTTTTAGATTTGATGACATTTAAAACCGGCAGTTGCATAAAAATCAGCGTAATATTGTGATCGCTTCCTTATTCAGAATGAAATGGTTTAGCCCTTGCAAGGTGCGTCGCCGTGAATCATTGAATTGTGAGCCAAAGTCACTATACAAGCAAGTTTTCAAAAATGAAAAGAAAAAATCCAAATGGCTTCAAGAAAAAAAAGAAACGGTTTGGTTTCGTAAACGATTTTCATGCAGAAAGAAAAAAATCCAACGATAACAAGTTTAAGACAAGTTGGAAGATATTTTAGATCAATGAAACTTGAAAAGCATTGCGTAGTAAATGGTATGCCGGAAGAAATCTATTATACTTCTCCCTTAAGCAGCAAGGACGAGGATTTCGGGAGCGAAAACGTTTGAGCGAAAAACATTTGGGCGAATAATAAAAGCGAGGGAAAATTGGAGCGCAATACAATAGAGCGAATTGAAGATGTTTTTATTTAAATGAAATCACAGATAATTTAGGTCACAGATAATTTACAAATTCAACGAGAAAGAAAAAAAGAAAAAAGCTTATACATTCTTTTCATTGTTGTGAGAGCATCCGCGTAGAAAATCTAAAACCGTCATGGTATCGCGTTGTTCAAGTAAGGTTTGTACTGATAAGTTGATCCGTTTGCATTTTGACTTTTTCGGAAGAGGCCTAGTCCCAGAGATAACTTGCATTAATACTGTTTGTCGCAAACATTTTTGCTGCGGTTAGCAATGATTAGTTTTCAAAGAGAGAGATGTCTGCACAGTATAGACCCCTAAACTTACAAAAACTACGTCAAAAAAGATATCTGCTGACTGATCCATTGCCACCTCAACAAAGCGGGAAGAGAAAAATCGTGTTCATTCTAATTATTGGTAGCTCTATTATTGTTTGCTAACTGCTCGCGCTTGAGTGCTTCGCTCAGTTGTGTTTCGCGAGATTATTACGTTCGCTCGTTGTGTTCGCTCAATTGTCTGCAGCTCTATTATTGTTCGCTCCAGCATATGAACACCTCACGAGGAATGTAAATGCTGTAATATCAATTTACGTGAAACGATTAGCTCACCATTCTTTTGGGCGACATAAATGTGATTAAAAGAGATAAAACACTAATTATGAATGATGCTTTTATTGGTGGTTCAAACACCAAGTTTAAAGGGGTTTTAAATGATATGCTTCATTGATTTATGAGCTTTTATTTTGTGTTAAGGTACTTTCTATTTTGTGTTAAGGTTATTATTTTGTGTTAAGATACCTTTTCGGCATGTATTTACCATTCTAGTGTGTACAACAGCTGATTATAGTATTGTATTTGGAGTAATGAGAAAACATATATGGAATAAATTACTTTTATGAACCTGGTGTTAGTCTATATTTATAAATTAACTGGCCGACTTTGCCGGCTTCGCCCGGCAGAGGCCCTCCATCAGTAATGTCCGGGTTTAGTATTTCGGTTCAACCGGCCAAGCCAGCTTCACCCATCCGGCTCTTGTGTGAGCAGTAGCAAAAGGTTGATAAATTTTATGCCCTTTCACAATTCTTCCACGCGAAATTGTGATTATGATATTCTCTTGATCATGACTGGCAATGCTCACAAAGAATCTTGCCACAAATTATTATTGTTAATACTTGTGAAGGAGCAGGGATTGTACATAATCAAAACTGATTGTAGCGGCGAAATGGTGGTTGCTTTCACAATTAAAAAAACTATTTAATGGTAAGCCTATTTGGCCAATTGGTGCTGCCGCTTTCCTATTTATATTTGTGGTATTAAGTTCTTAATTTGGCTACGCTATTGGTCTTGTTTTCGGCATAGCGACAAAGCGGCTACTGTTCTCTCTATATTCAGTTTTACAAATGGTTTTGGTTATGGTTTTATGTTGATTTTTTTTTACTTGGGATTTTATTACAATGATGTAGAGTATAGACATAAATGACATAAATGCTATAACAGGCAGCATATATGACGGCTTTACCCGCAGAGACCCCGTCAGTAACGTCAGGATTGAGAGTGTCACTTCAGCCGGCCTAGCCGGCTTCACCTATCAGGTTCTTGTATGAAGAGTTACCAAAAGTTTATGCATTTTTTTGCACATAGAATGTTCACGACTTTTTGTGCTTCTTTTCCTAATAGAATATTTGATTTCAAGATCCTGGCTATGCCTTAGGTTTATGTGCTCTGTTCATTGCTGACACGAACACAAAGGAGCCTTGCCTTTCCCGTAGTTTGGAAGTAGAAATTACATTTCTGATATTAAGCTATTCTAAAGCAAAAAGGCAAAAGTGTCTTTCGTGTGGTGCGATTTGACACTGTGACGCTATTTTCTTTTGATTCCCCCTTAAACTTTCTCCAGTTCTCGCTTGGCTACGCATTATGTAGCATGTTCTTATCTCCCAGCTTGACGTGCACTAGGGAGTTTAAAGTGTCCTTGCTTTTCCTTAAATGTTTGGTTTGATCCCGGTAGCTCTATGAAGCTATTATAAAGCAAAATTCAAATAATATGTTCCATGTGGTGCGATTTAATACAGTGACGTTGTTAATTTTGGTTTCGCCTCAAACTTTCTGAAGTCCCTGCTGGCTACGCATTACGATTCATATTTGTTTTTCCTTGCTTAGGTATGCTCTCAAAAGTTAAATAAGCTCTTGCTTTACCCAAAATTTTAGGTTTGATTCCGGTAGCTCTATAAAGCTATTATCAAGCAAAATAGAAAACATCTTTCTCCCAATTATGGTGCGATTTTACCCCGACAGGCCATACTATCACCCGTGCCGGTATAAAACATATCAATTAATGTAGCTGCGCCAGCTTAATCGTGCAAACATTTGTTAGAGCCACAACGAAATGTTTTACTAAATATAAGCCATAGCTCCTGTACATGTAATGGTGATTATGTTGGTCTATTAATCAAGACCGGAAGTATTCAAAAAGAAAGAACGATGACACAAACTACCATTCGTAAATTTTAAAAGTGTAAAGGGGGTAAAACATATTCAAAACTGATGGCGTCGTCCAAATGGTGATCGTTTTGACTCATAAAAAATGAGCTGTTTGGTGGTAGGCATGTTCGACGATTTGGTGGGCCCGCTATCGTGTTAATATTGTTGACATTATGACTTTTGCGTGCGCTGTTTTCTTTAATTCGACCGCAGCATGAAAAGGAGTCCTGCCTTTCCTTTAAGTCATATAACCTATTGCAATAGGCGCCTATTACGCTCTTTTCAAACAAAAACATTTCCTCTTAACCCACTGTTACAGATTGATGCTGCTATTGTTTAATTTTGATCTCTTCTTAAATTTGGGACTTTATTACATTTACTTTGCCCTTAATCCAGACCTCTTTACTTTTAAATGAAGATTAGTGTTTTGTACCGATATCCTTGCAAATACAAATATCAGTAATGGGCTTTACCATTTATGTTTGCTATCAAAATGATAGTGAATAATTTTGCTGCTTACTACTGTTCTCACTATGTAGTGGCAAACATTGCGATAACATTTACGTTATGATCTCACAATGCCTTTTGCGCCGTTATCATTAGGATTGTTACTTACCACTTTTTCGTTACTGTAGGCGAATTAATATAAACTAACGTCTCTGACTGCGTGCATGTTTCTTGGCCCTTGCATAAACGCCGCCACAAAAAGAGCAAACTAACCCGAAATGAACCACTCACAGTTCAGTTATAGCAGTAGCAGGAGCCCCCATCAATAATGTCGAGGTTAAGAACATCAAACCAGCTGGCTGTTGCGACAGCCTTGCCCAGTTGCAAAGGAAATTGCTTCAACATTTTGATTTTATGTAGCTCGACCTCCACATTTTGTTGCAAACAACAAGAAAGTACCATTTTTACTCCCTCGTTATTTCTTGGGCGATCACCAAGCGTTTTACTTGGAGTAGACTACATGTTAAAATTTGTAGACTTCATTTTTTGATGAGTCTTTTGAATAATTTGATCGATAATGCCGAAGATCCATTCTATCGAGAAAGAATAGACAAAACGTACCAAACGACTTAATTTTCCTAGAAATTGTGATTTTGTGAGCTGCAGGCACTAAAATTTTGTGTGTTTTTAACCGGCAGACGACATTTTATACGCATTTGGAGACTTTAGTTTTTGATAGATATATTTGAAAACGTCGATAGATAATGTGAAAGAGTCATGCTTGTGAGGAAAAGTAGTCAAAATGTACCAAAGAACTGACTTTGTTTAACAATTGCAAGTTTGTTAGCTCCAGTAGGATAATTGTTTGACCAAAAGTGAAACATCATGTGTGGCAACCAAGTTTTGATCAGCCATTATAAACTAATCCTTAGCCTCAAGTAATTGGAGTCACATATTGCTGGAAAGGAAATTTCTTAAGCTTTCAAAGAAGAGTAATTGTTAGTACTTTATTATAACGTTTTTGTATTAAAGTCACCTGTTTTTACTGAGCTCACCACTTTTGGGAGGGGTAAAAAGTTACACCACAGGTCTTAAAGTTCAGTTTTTTCAGTATAAAAACTAATATTAATTGCACATATTGTATACTGTCGGACTTGCCTTGAGATAACCTTTAATTTGTTGAAAAAAGTTTGAAAATCAGTTGAGAAATAAGGTCGTAAATCAGTTTTTTAATAAACCAATTTTGCAAAAAGGGTGCAATTTTTAAAAACATTTTGATATTATGATCTGCGATAGCAAACATTTGTGTTAATCGTACGAGACATATTACGACATCATAGAGCCAGTTTAAGCGTGCAAGCGAAAGAGAGAAGAAGAAATGCATAGATGGCTTGAAGTGGTTGAATAAAGCAGTGCTCGAAGCATAATCAAATAAACATTAATTGTTGTAAAGTTGTTTTTATCAAAAGCACCTTATCAATATCTTCTAAAAGAACGTTTAATCGCGTTTGTGCGATGAGTACTTTATGAGAAAGAACAAAAAACAGATTGTGCAATGAATCATTGATTGTGACATTATTTTAGACTCCAAGCAAATGAAAGTTTTTGAAATGTGATAAGTCGAAAACTGATTTTTGTTTGAGCGAAAAGCGGTTCTCCTTTGTCAGATAATGCAAATTCTAAAACAATTATTTTTGATTACGACGTCACCATGACGTCACGAATACCCTTAAGACACTCACCACGGGGTGGAAATCAATCATGCCACGTTTGATGCTTGTACCTGTAGCAGTTTCTGAGGAGTTAAAACAGACAGACACACAGAGAGACAGAATTGCGCTTTTATATGTTAGATGGAGACGCATCTACGAGGGGGTGCTGAAAAGTTCGCTTTAAGGGCATTATGAAATGGCAGAGCTGTTACTTTTACAGGGGAGGTAGGTCAACTATTTTGCAAGAGATGGGCAAAAAAGTATCATGGCATAAAATATATCTTTTTCGTTTCTGCTAGTTTAACACATGATGGCAGCGCCAACCCTTTTGATAAAATTGAAGCACGAACGATCATAAAGCTCCTCTTCTTGCAAGGCAAACGGGCGGAAAATACGCAACTTTGGATTGGTATTGGTAGACCACCAGCCTTTCTCTCTATACTTGACCCCCTCCGACTATCACCTCATTCCACAACTGAAGAAACATCCCAAGGAAACGAAATTTCACTTCCATTCGAAAATGATTGCTGCTACTGAGGCCTGATTGGAGGAACAACCTTTCGCATCCTTTTTTCAACTTTTTCAGGAACACTAAAGGTTTATTGTAATAAGTGTGTGAATCTGAGAGGAAAATATGTTGAATAAAATCATAATTAACTGATCTCCCTGTATTTTCTTTTACCCAAAGCCAGGAAGTCTTCAGCATCCCGCGTAGGTGCATCTATAGATGTTGCTAGAGGAACCGCAAAAACCATAGCTACCAAAGGTTTGAACCGATTTAAGAATAAAAATGTTGTCGGATATAACGACTGCAAAACGTCGATCGCCAAAACAGAGTTTATGCGACAAACTCGAGACGTAGATTGATAAATTTGAGGTTGGAAAATAACGGTCTCCAAACAAAGTCATTCAACGTAATTACAGTACACCGAGACCAATATATATATATTTTTGGTTTTCTCAAAATGTTCTTATGGCTACACCAATGGCTGTGACTAATGTTTATTCTTCAAGTGCATTTATGCCAGAAATTGGCCGAAGAGCGCAACGCGAAAGTTGTTTACGAAGCAGAAGTAACTACGGCTACATTTGAAAGACGTGATAGCCACAGTTGGCAGCGACTAAAATCAAGAAATGTGCTGAGCGAATTCAACAAAGAATTTCTACGCAAAAACGCGTAATTTTTATCATCATGGTGATATAGTTCATATGCGAAATAGACGTGTATTCTTTGCGAAGCGGTTTTAGATTTTTTGGCAAACATGGAAACTTTTATTTGGAAAGTGTGTGTGTGTGTGGTCCAGTATCAGTTATTCACAGATTCAGAACATTTTTGTTTACCGCATACTAAATTATAAAAAGATTAAATCTCTTTTACACTCCCAACTTTGTTTAACGTATTAGCATTCACCTGTAGCCAACTGCAGGCAGTAACACTGCGGCGACCTGTCAGGCCTCATCATTTGGTGACCGACAAGTTTGAATGGCTTTATCAAAGTTCAGTCTTTGATAATAACTAAACATGTAAAGCGGATAGCAAACAATTTCTACAATTCATAGAAACATTGGCATCCTCGATCTTTCAAGACCTAAGTTAACTTTGTGGCACAAGCGGTCTTTAATTTGCACTAATCTTTGATGATTTGACTCCGCTATCAGTTTTGACCAGAGTTTTGAGTCAGGAGGCCAGTTTGACGCAGCTTGAAAGCGTTGTAAAGTGCAGAGTTTTAGATAATTTGATGGGTTTCTGTGTCCTCTTAACTAAAATTCAAATAAAGACTTTTCTTAGCAAACTGCAGACAATGACACTGTTTCGACCCATCAGGTTTCTTTAGTGCAGTTGGTGACCGACAAGTAGCTAGAGACTTTTGATAAAGCATAGCTTAGACCGCCACCCTTGTGGAACCTATATTAGATCCAATGTAGTGAATGTCTGTCAGTACTCTGCGAAACCGTATCACTCGTGAATGAGTAGGTGTCTTGTATTACTTTAAGAGCTTGTGACCACTAGGCTGTAACAGCACTATTGTTCTAGCAGTTGCTAGGCAAAGTGCACCTGCGACAATTGCCACTCATTCATGAGTGATACGGCTTCGCAGACTATTGACAGACCATCCACTACAGTGGACCTAGTATAGGTTCGCCAAGCGTGACGGTCTAAGCTATGCTTTATTAAAAGCCTCTAGCTACTTGTCGGTCATCAACTGCACTGAAGAAACTTGATAGGCCGAAACAGCGTCACTGTCTGCAGTTTACTAAGTGCATCTCTGGCCTCTTGTATTGCTTTGAAAGTCTTTTCTCTTCACGCTAGTTGTGATTAGCGATCGGCAGTAGCCACTAGAGTAGTGTCTCTTAAAATAATGTTGCCGGGGTGCTTTCTATCTACCCCAAGTGACGCTGCTATTGCTACTAAAACGCTGACAACCGCAACAAGCAGTGCGCTTTCGTCGCCGATTTTGTGACTTGATTTTGCTCAAAGCCACTGTGATGCTACACAAGTCATAAAATTAAAAGTGTCTGTGCGTGATATCACTCGACATTTTGACAGCTGTGTCAAAGAAATTTAGCCATAAATTTGGCAAGGAAAACTCAGTTAAAAGACTTTTCAACAAATGTGTATTTACCTGCCACACTTAGAAGAAAAACACATATTATGGAGAAGAAATCCTTCGACCATTCACACTTCAACAACATCTTGTTAATCAAAAACGCTATTTTGAAACTTGAACTTGCAAGATGAAATCAACTTTGTATAAGAATTTATACACAGTATGGACTTTATTATTTCTAAACAACATAAATTGAAATTATTACAAACATTAAGTATCGTTACAAACCTTAAGCAATGCTGCAAACAGAAAGTGGCCTCAAGTTTTTGAGATGCACATTACATTTTAATTATTAAAATTAATCAAAATTGAAACGATAATGTTTAAATTCTGGTTATACGACATTGATACGGTCAACACAAAACAGCTTTCAAATTGTATGAAGACAATAAATGAATATCCATCTTTGCTTGGTACCAAGATTTTCATCCCTGTTCATGTTATAATCAAAACTGGGAAAAAACTAATCCTTGAAAACTTGAAGCCCAGTTGTTTAGGAAACACTTCTAAATTTGATAACAATTGGGAATTTTTTAAAAGTGTGGCTAACATCCATTTTTATTCTTCAAGTCAAAATTCTGGGTAAATTCCTAGGCAGGCTTTCTACATTATTTAAATTTTCAAATATTTTTTTCTACTTCATGCAACTAGTCAATATGTCATCTAAATGCTTTTAGCATCTCAACCTTCTTGTCCTAAAAGGCAACTTTTGCACGCTCACCATACCAATCCATCTTGTTGGTTGTTGGTCAACCAATCTTTCGCTAGCATTTATGGCTGGTTTGTGATGGAATTCTGCCTTTACCCTAGCCAGATCTTGATCAGTTTTGCGGTGTGTAAATTTGACAAAAAAGAGATTTTTTTTTAAATAAACATAGCAATAAAGATAATAATTGAGACAAAAATAGCAATAAGTACAGCTACACCAATATTGTTTATTTCTAACGTTGGTTCGCAATTGTGAGGCTGTGTGCTCACTGTCCACTCAATTTTTGATTTGTTGTGTCTTTGACAGTGTGCTAGATTAGAGGGGAGTAGAGAGGGATCCGCAGCCAAGTACAGTTTGAAGTGAAGACTTAAAACCGTTGCAGTAAAAATGTCCAAACATAACTCTATTGCGCTTCATTTACAATTTTTCGGTTGAGACATTGCAGCAGTTTGTCTGTGTCGTGGAGGCAAAAATACTATTCGCCAATCATTTGCCTTGTGCTTTATGATAGAAATAATGTCAAAAATAAATACAACGAGGTAAATCAATTTTTCAATATTTAATTAATTGGCAATTCCTTTGGCTTTAAAAAATAGTATTTGGCTTACAAGTGTTTCTACAAAATTCAGTAGCTTAGGACTACTTCTTTCGGTCATAAGTTTAACCTTTTTACTTGACTTATAGTCATAGTCCTATTAAAGTTAGATAATTTATTGCTAGACTCGTAGCTCTATTCATGCTTTTGTGTTTCGATATCGTTACTGTCCCCCTTCTCCGATCGAAACATCAGGTGCAAACAAAGTCTATGTTTCGGAGAAAAACTAAACGTTCAGTTAAAATTCTGCGTAGTAGTCCACTCATCACCTATATAGTGATGACTATTTTTCCAATCAGGAACCTAGCCAGGTAAATTGCTTTAAGTTCTTTTCCCAATCATATGAAATCACAGAGCCCTTACTGATGATGATGACATTTGATTTGACGTCTTTTTCCCATCATTTTTCAAGTTTTGATGAGCTGATTCAATATATGTCTAACACTACACAGTACACAGACTTGCTTCGAACCACACTTTTGAAATAGCAACAACGGTGTGTTACACAAATGCAAGCCGACTGTTTTTCGCTCTGAGCCACATTGCCAACCAAAAAAATACCAATAATGTAAAGTCTTCTTTATTCTGTTGCTATCCTTGAAATACTTTCTGTCATCTACTTCAATAAGTTTTTGCATGCATTTGTTTGCTTATTCTCTTTGCTTAATATAAATTGAATTAAGTTTTGGATTTTTGCCTTTCAAGCGTGATTGAAATCATATTTGTGATCGAACTGAGTTATTAAACCTTACATCAACATAATAAACGTTGCTTTTGAAGGAACTTCCTGAACTAAATTAGATACAACGATCCATCTTAAAAGCTCTACAGTCGTATAAGCATGTGATGACTCAAGCTACAGATCACGCTGTCACTTCCACTCGGTTTCGAAAACTTTGTGACAACAGCAATTCATTTACATTGACATTGCACAAGATTCACACGTATGCACAGAAAACGACATGAAAATAATCAAACGCATGTCCACAGAGGAAGATCATATGCCAGTCCGTACAGATGGGTAGGTGGCCAAGTCTGCGACTTCTCTCTTGTGGCAATAATGTGTAAATAGTACAAAAACAAACAAAATAACCGTCAAATGAAATTATGACAGTAACGAGCATAAGTGCAAATACTAACTCATGTATAATCCTAGGTATATCCATACCTATATAGAAATACATACACACAGTGGCGTAGCTACTCATTGGATCTTGTGGATAAATCCAGGGGCGGCAAAATGTTATCATATTTTAAAGCAACAAAGACAGTCACATTAATTTATTCCCAGAGAGACTCAGATTTAAACAAATCAAGTTAACATTGATCTAAGTGAAACCAAAAAATTACGCTAGTTACGCCTCTAATTAGTTAGCAACTTTTTTAGATTGTAACTCACTATGTGATCTCTGTGACGGTATAATGATACTCATACTGTTGAAGTCATAATAGAATGTCGGTTGTAACTTGTAAGCTATTGCATTGTTCAGTCAATTTATTATAGCTTTTAGCTTTGGTAGCAAATTCGTGAAAGGTTTAATTTAAGCTTTCAGGTCTGAAATAGATCACTTAGCTTAACTCAGCAAATTTGCAAATACGGTTGTTTTTTTACTATTGTGCCGGAGATTTCAGTCAACAAGATTTAAGTAGAACATTTTTTAAGTTAATTGTTGCCTATGAAGAGAGTAAAAAAAAGTGGAGCTTTTTTTAGAAAAAAAAGCTAGAGAAGAGGAACTGAAAAAGAATGAAGGTACCATTTTGAAGTTCGTAAAAATTGCTACTGCCAAAGAAACAGAAGAGGTTAGCAGCCACAGTGAATCGCTACCCCAAGTTGAGACGGAAAAAGAAGTGTATCTCGAGCAAAACAGTAACGAAGTGATCACTGAAAGAAGTCGGCCTAAGAATGAAACACTTTCAGATAAAGATAAAACAGATGATAACTATTATTCTCATAACGATGCGGCTACTTGGCCAAAAGCATTAACTGAAAACATGAGAGTTGAGATGATCAAATTAGGGCCCGAAAAGTTCGGAATAAAGAAGGACCGTTCAAGCCAGCGATTAGAGTAATAAATATGCCCCATCCCTCGGAAGAAATTGGGTAAACAACAACATTAGAGTAATAAAAGAAGGAGACCAAGAGAAAGAATCCTTAAGCTTTTTGAGTAAGAAATGGTTTTATAAGTTCATAGAGGTAAGGATTTTAAATAGATCTCGCTTACTATAAACTCTTTGAGTGGTACACTGCATCTTCGATACGGATGGAATCCTCGTACCAAAGTGATAGCATGCGCCACGCGCGTGATGTGTGCGAAGTAATTTGTAATAGGATGATACTACATTTTTCATATTATTTCAAATATGGGTGTTACTGCAGCTTTTAGCGCAGATTTGTATTTATTTGATTTATTGACGCAGGCAACCTTTTTGTTTGAACGACGCTTTTAATGATTACGCACTTGCATTCGGCCTTAGAATGCAAGCATTTATTTGCATGTAAACTGGATTTTGTGTTTTAGTTTGACATTTACTGTAGAGTATTGGGTTTTGGAAACGAGCAGTTTTAACTAAGAACTAATTGATTTCTATTTGTTTAGCGTGTTGAATATATTTGTATAAAAGTATACTGTTGGATATGGCGACTGTTGTTGGCTGCGACTTCCGCAACAGTTGGTAAGGGATATGATGTTTGATTTAATTTGCATTCTTTCTTGATTTATTGTAATTAAAGTTAATGTTGATTTGGGTAGTGCAAAAGGAATTCGCGTGTGTGACCACCGCTTGTTATTATTACTTTCTTTATTTAATGTTACTTTAATCTTATTTGCCGTTTATTTCGCATTAATTAAGTTTTACGTTTAATAGAAAACCACTACACATCAAGTGTGCGTTTCAACGAAGCAGCCAGCAGCAACAAAGTTTTCAACTACGGAAGAGGCGCAAAGTATTCAACTGCAAAAGGGGCGCAAAGTTTTCAACCTCCCAAGATTTCGGCTTTACATCTGATTATAACAATTCAAGGTAATTTCGTTCTTGTTTTCGCCGCGTCGAAGTGACAAGATTATGGCCTCGTCTCAGAAGCGTCTCGATGAGATACTCAAAAAATTAGAAGTACTTTATGGTAATGCAGGCCTGGTTATGGTTAGGAAAACGTCAACCTCCGAACTTATTTCAATTTTGAAAGAAATTAACATATTGACTGTTGAGTTAGACAAGATCGGTATTAAATTGCAATCCTCGGACGAACCAGAATCAAAAAATATTTTGTTGAAGCTGAAGGAGCAATACGTTGTTAAGGCAGAATTCGACATAAAAGCAACAGATTGGTTGAAGTCTATGAAAGTATCGTCAATAGAAATAGCTTCAACGTCAGGTCCGAGAACTTTGCGTTCGAATATTTCTCAGAGCTCCACTAGCACGAGCACACATAGTTCTTCCAGTAGCGCTAGTAAAGCTAAATTGGTGGCTAAAGAAGAGTTAGCGCGTTTAAAGTTGCAACATCTCGAAGAAAGATTGAGAATTGAAAGCGAAGAATCTGATAGAAAAAGAAAAGAAGCAGAAGAGGACGAAAGAAGAAAACACAATTTAGAGATGTTAAAGGCTCGTCAAGAATTAGAGCAAGCCTCGTTAGAACGACAAGTAGTTGAAGAAGAATTGGATCGAGGCGGATACCTTGCGCCAGACAGAGCAATTTTAGAGCCAAGTAGAGTCGTGGCGGGTCGAAATTCTGTGAAGTTTAATGACCATTTGATAAATATTGACGAAATCAATCGGCCTTGGGAATTGGTGGGTCCTAGTCCTAGGCACTACCGAGACGGAATGGATAAAACCACGGCGTTGTTAAGGGAAAGTTTAGATGTACCAAAAATTGAACTTTCTAAGTTTCGAGGAGAACCTATGCAATATACTAGGTTTATTAAAACGTTTGAAGCTAATATTGAAAGTAGTTTGTTGGATCCGAACAAGCGTTTATTGTTGCTAATTCAGCACTGTGAGGGAGAAGCCAAGAAAATGATTGAGTTTTGTTCTCTATTGGAACCAAGCGTTGGTTATTTTAGAGCTAAAGCTATTCTCGAGGAGAATTTCGGAAGAAAAAACGTTATAGCAAGATCATTCTTAGAAAAATTGCAGCAAGGACCTGTTTTGAGACCTGACGACAAGCAAGGAATTATGCAACTTGCTCGAGAGCTTGAAGAGTGTAATATCACCTTATCCCAATTAAAATATGCGTCTTACCTGAACAATCAATCTTGAAATCATGACTCGAGTCGTTAAACGTTTACCGTATCAGTCACAGACACGATGGGTTCGTCGTGCCGCCGACATTGAGAAAACTGGCGAAGATTCTACCTTTGAAGATTTAGTCTGTTTTGTCAAAGCTGAAGCTGAGGTAGCTAGATCCACTTACGCATGTCTGTTATTGAATAGAGTAGGCAAGAGCAGTAAGATGCAAGTTCATTCCATGTCGGTCAATGAATCACCAATTTCTGCTCCACCGTCTAATCCTGTCAAATGTTATCTTTGTTGTGAAAACCACAAGTTGTCAAACTGCACCAGGTTTAGATCCAAAAGTCATGCCGATAAGATTGCGTTTTTACGACAGAACCGTTTGTGCGACAATTGTTTTTCCAAGGGTCACGTGGTACGTTTTTGTCGATCTTCGAAAATCTGTTCCAGAGAGGGATGTCAAGAAAAACACCATTCATTGCTACATCGGAGTCACAGGTTGTCCGTAGAACCTGAGAGCAGAGCTACTACCTCGCAATCTACAGTGGGTTTAGCTAAAGCGCAATCGACTTGTGCTATGATTGAATCGAGCGAACAATCCTGTTTGAACATAGTTCCTGTAACCGTCTTTAGTGGAGATCGACAAGTTTCATGTTACGCATTTTTGGATCAAGGTTCCACTACGACCTTGTGCTCACAGAAGCTAATTGATCAATTGGAAATTCGTGGTGAAGATGCTCATTATACTATCTCCACTGTAAACCATACAATGGAGTGGCGCAAAGGGAAACGAGTATCTTTGGAAGTATCGCCTTTGAACGGAGACCAGTTTCTTCAACTTCCTGATGTGTATTGCATTGATGAGATTCCCGTTGCACCAAATCCTTCCTTAACTGTAAATGATTTGGAAGTGTGGACTCACTTAAAGAATCTAACGATTCCTAGTTTAAACAATGCAGAAGTATTACTCCTTGTTGGTACAGATGTACCAGAAGTTTTCTGGACTATGGAAGAAAGACGTGGAAACCCCAAGCATCCTTATGCTCTTAAAACAATACTAGGCTGGTCATTAATTGGTCCCAGAACAACCTCGAAACGGAAAAATTGCTTAGTGAATTTCTACAGAATGTCAGATCAGCTGTTGGACGAACAAGTCAAGTGCCTATGGAAAATGGAAGAACTTTCGGAGAAAATTATTGGCAGAGGATTGTCCAAACAAGATAGATATGCTTTGAAGTTAGTTTCAGAGTCTAAAGAATTTCAAAAAGGTCATTATCAGCTAGCTTTACCGTGGAGGCCAGGCGCACCCACTTTGTCAAGTAATTACGATTATGCTCGCAATCGTTTAGCGCGTCTTAAGAAAAGGCTAGAAGCTAACGCTGATTTAAAGCATATGTATGTGAACGCTATGAATGAGTATATTACGAAAGGTTTCGCTAGGGAATGGAACCAAACGAGTGACAAAAATGATGAAGTTAGATGCTGGTTTTTGGCCCATCATCCAGTATTTAATATCAACAAGCCAAACAAAGTGCGAGTTGTTTTTGATTGTGCGGCTCAGTGTAAAGGAGAATCGCTTAATAATCAGCTTCTGCCAGGACCAGATCTATTGAATTCCCTTGTTGGTGTGTTGTGTCGTTTTCGAAGAGAAGCTGTTGCGGTGGTGTCCGACGTGGAAGGAATGTTCAATCAAGTTCGAACAGAGCCAAGTGATCATAGATATTTAAAATTTTTGTTGTGGAAAGATGGCAATTTACCAGCCCCCGTGACAGAATATTGCATGCAAGTTCACTTATTTGGAGCCACATCGTCTCCCTTTAGTGCGATATTTGCCTTGCATCAAACCGCTGAAGATAATTTGAATGAGTTTGAGGAAGAAGTTATTGCTACAGTTAAAGATAATTTCTACATGGATGATATGTTGAAGTCTGTTTCCACTGTTGAAAAGGCACTTAAATTAATTCCACAGGTTACGAATTTGTTGTCGAAGGGAGGATTTAAACTTACTAAATGGTTAAGTAATAGAGAAAAAGTTTTAAATGCGATACCTGAAGAAGAAAGATCCAAATCTGCGACGCATTTATTTGACTGTGCTAAAGTTAGTGGTGAGCGCATTTTAGGTGTTCACTGGGACTTTAAAAATGACAATCTTTTTGTTGCTATTAATAACAAAAGAAAGCCGTTTACTCGTCGGGGAATTCTCTCAGTCATTAGCATGTTGTTCGATCCCCTTGGGTTTACTGCCCCGGTCATTTTGAAAGCTAAACTATTATTACAAAATTTGTGTAGAAATGGACTTGGTTGGGATGAAAAAATTAACGATGGTGAAATGCGTGCTTGGGAAAGTTGGTTAGAGGGAATGCCCTTGCTGAATAATATTGCTGTTCAGCGTTGCTTTTTTCCGGCAGTTTTTGGCAAGCCTGATAATGTACAACTGCACCATTTTTGTGATGCCTCCTGTTCGGGATTTGCAGTTGTTTCTTACATTGTGGCAACTAATAGTTGTGGTGATATTCACTGTTGTTTTGTTTATGGAAAGGCACGTTTGGCGCCGCTAAAGACTGTTTCTGTACCTCGTTTAGAACTAACGGCAGCCACTCTTGCTGCTAAATGCGATGCGATGATCAGAATTGAATTAAATGTTACCACCATAAAATCATTCTTTTGGACAGACTCTATTGCCGTTCTCTACATGATAAATAATTGTACTAAACGGTTTCCTACATTTGTAGCCAATAGACTAGCAAAAATTGAAGAATTGTCGAACCCGTCACAATGGAATTATGTCGAATCGAAATTAAACCCGGCTGATGACGGGAGTAGAGGCTTGAACGCCAGCGAGTTTACTAACTCACGTTGGATAAAAGGTCCCGAGTTTTTGTATTCGCCCTCATCCTTTTGGTCAAAATGCCCATGCCTAATCCCCGAACTTCCTGCTGTTTTTTGTGTCTTAAATAAAAGTGTGGCATCGATTATGATCCAACCACAAGTGACTTTGCAAGATAGGTCTGATCGATACTCTTCGTGGTACAAGCTAAAATGTGCAATTGCGTGGATCATAAAATTGAAGAATTATTTAATGAAACGTTACGTAACTCGCCAGAAATCACTAACAGTGTCTGATTTAGAAGGATCTGAAATCGAAATTATCAAGCAAGTTCAAGCTCATGCATTCCACGAAATTTCGATTGTTCAGGCAAAAAGACGTTTGCCCAAATCGAGTAAACTTGCTAAACTTCAACCATTTATTGATTCTGTTGGCATACTTAGAGTTGGTGGTAGAATTCAAAAGGCACCTGTGAATTATGAAAGCCGACATTCTATTATACTTCCCTCTAAGCATCATGTAACCCGTTTGATTATTGAAGATCATCACCGCCTTCTGGGGCATTCAGGGATGTCCAATACGTGGACATCATTACGTCAAAGATTCTGGGTAACCAAAGGTACTCTGACTGTTCGTGGAGTATTGGGAAAATGTATATTTTGTAGAAAACGCAACAGATCATGTGGCCAACAATTAATGGCGGAATTACCACAAGAACGTTTGACTCCCTTTAAACCAAGCTTTTATTTTTCAGGAGTGGACTACTTCGGCCCATTCTATGTTAAGCAGGGGAGAAGTACAGTAAAGCGTTATGGTTGCCTGTTTACTTGCTTGAACATGAGAGCAGTTCGTATTGAAGTAGCTGCCGATTTGACCACAAATTCATTTATCAATGCTCTCCGGCGTTTTATTGGAAGACGAGGGCAACCACGAGCTATATTCAGTGATAACGACACCAACTTTGTCGATGCTGAAAAGGAACTCAGAGAAGCTGTTCGAGGTATGTCTAACCAAAAAATCCATCAATTTTTTCTTCGGCAACAAATCGATTGGCATTTCAATCCGCCTTCTGCCTCTCATTTTGGTGGAGTGTGGGAGAGATTAATTCGGTCGACCAGAAGAATTTTAAGTGCTTTGATTTCTCAACAAGTTGTATCTGATGACACACTAACCACGTTGATGGTTGAAGTAGAATCCATTATGAATTCCAGACCGCTTACGCCTATCTTACTGGACCCGAAAGGAGACTTGCCTTTGACCCCAAATCATTTGTTGCTAATGAGAAACTGCGACGAAATCTTTGGCAACAATTTTTCCAAAACAGACTGTTATTCCAAAAGAAGATGGCGTCAAGTGCAGTACTTAGCGCAAGAGTTTTGGCGACGCTGGTCGTTGGAATATATTCAAAATTTGCAAGTGTGTTCCAAGTGGCAACATGAGAGTGACAACTTCAAGGTGGACGACATTGTACTAGTCTGTGATGAAAACGCTCCTCGAGGTTTATGGCCTCTTGGGAGAGTGACTGAAGTTATACCCGATCGGCACAATAAGGTGCGACAAGTTTATGTGAAAACGCAATTTAGCATTTTGAAACGCCCCATCACAAAACTTTACAAAATTCTTGGGGTTGATGAAAAGGACAGAGACGATGTTTGATAAAATGCGTGCTATTTAGGCCTAATATTATTTGTGTTAATCTGCTCTCTCCTGTTGTGGTTATGTTGCAAATATCGTGTTAAAACATAGTTAAGCCAAAACTTTGGATTATGCAAACGTTTTGTGTGCTTAAGTTTTTGTTTCAATAAGTTCTTTGTTCACAAGTGGTGGCGCTGACTACATTTTTTTGGTGATGTGTGAATTTCGGAAGCTGCAGTTTTTTTGTGTGTGCTTAAATGTTCCGTTTGAACATTTGGGTGGGGGTATGTTACTGCAGCTTTTAGCGCAGATTTGTATTTATTTGATTTATTGACGCAGGCAACCTTTTTGTTTGAACGACGCTTTTAATGATTACGCGCTTGCATTCGGCCTTAGAATGCAAGCATTTATTTGCATGTAAACTGGATTTTGTGTTTTAGTTTGACATTGTTGTGAATTGTAGCAATTGTATTAGTAGACGTAACGCGCTTGTAATCAGTGCCGTGCCGTAAGCCTTCTTGCTCGTTCTTTCTCTTTGCTTCGGTGTTTGCTTCATCTGAATGAATGAGTTGTCAGTTTGAGATGATAGTACTGTCTAGTTTAGCTACTGCATTGTTAAGCTTGATATCTCTTACGTTTTCTTATAAATGTTTCTGTTTGTAGACAGTAGCTACATTTTTTAGTGAGTTAATTTCTTTCTTTGTGATTAATAAACAATATTACATTTTAACTCACTAAATGAATAAGTTGATGAAGCCAGAGCGTCTGAGCCTGGACCCAAACAGCCCTACTGTTGCCAAAGAATGAAGACATTGGCGAAGAACGTTTGAGAATTATCTAGCCTCTTTACCAGCTGAAGAGGGCGAAGGTGGGAATGCTGAGGTTGCGGACACAAAGTTAAAGTGTTTAATAAATTCCGTCGACTTCAATGTATTTGATTTCATTGAAGATTGCCAAAGTTACGAGACCGCGATTAACGTTTTGAATTCGCTCTTTATCAAGGCTCCGAGTACAGTGTTTGCAAGGCATGTATTAGCTACCACCAAACAGCAAGCTGGTCAGACATTGCACGATTTTCTTCAAACCTTACGTGCACTTAGTAAAGACTGTAATTTCCAAGCTGTTACTGCGGAAGATTATCGTCAACAAATGGTTCGAGACGCGTTTATCAACGGCCTAGCTTCTAGTGCAATTAGACAGCGTCTATTAGAAAATCGGAATCTAACCCTCGATCAGGCTTATGACCAAGCAAACGCTCTTGATTGTGCTCTGCGTCAATCATTAGCTTACGACGGAACCTTTAACGCTAATGTGGTTGCAGTCGCCCCCAAATCACCATCAAAGGTATCAAATGAAATGTCTCATCACTCTACAGAGGCCCCTGTTCTTGCAGTTTCGCGTGGGTCGCCGTCCGAAAACTATAAAAAAACTTCGTGCTTCTTTTGTGGAAATCCTTCAAATCATCCAAGAAAATGGTGTCCAGCACGGAACGCTATTTGTTTTAATTGTCGAAGGAAGGGCCACTTTTCAAAGGTTTGTCGGGGTAAAGCGCAAACAAATTCAACGCCTGCGACACTCGATCAATCGATATGCGTGATTCAATCGGCACCCCCTTGCCTGATGCATGCTATCATGACTGCGGCAATCAATAGTCACGAAGTTTCAGTAATAGTTGATTCTGGAAGCTCCCTAAGTTATATCAACAAAAAGACAGCTGCTCTACTCGATCTTACTGCAGAATCATGTAAAACAGATGTTTCATTGGCCACATCTGATCAAAAACTTGGAGTTTTAGGATTTTGTACTGTTGACCTGAATATACGACAGCAATTTTATACAGTAAAACTCGGAGTAGTGGAAAATCTGTGCAGCGACGTGCTACTTGGGAGCGATTTTCAAGGTCTGCACAAGCGGGTGATATTTGAATATCATGGTTCGAAACCCGATTTTGTGGTAAATAATTTAACAGACATCTGCTCGTCAATGATCTCAAATGTAAGCCCCGTCAATCTTTTCAAGAACCTATTGCCGGGTTGTCGTCCAATTGCGACCAAATCGCGTCGATTCAACGCCGATGACAGATCGTTTATCCAGGAAGAAATCGATAAGTTAAAAAAAGAGGGAGTTATTCGCTCTAGCAGTTCTCCATGGCGGGCTCAAACTTTGGTCGTGAAGAACAAGGTTTCTGGTAAAAAACGACTTTGCATCGACTACTCTCAGACCATAAATCTGTTTACATTGTTAGACGCATATCCCTTGCCGCGTATTGACGATCTTATCAATGGTTTAGCGTCTTACAAAATCTTCTCGACCTTCGACCTAAAAAGTGCTTACCATCAAATACCTATCGATGAAAGCGACAAGCCTTATACCGCTTTTGAAGCTTGCGGCAAGTTGTGGGAATTTAACAGCATTCCATTTGGGGTCACAAACGGCGTTCCACAATTCCAAAGAGTAATGGATGCTCTCGTCGAGGAAGATGGTCTAAAAGGAACATTTCCTTATCTGGATAACGTGACCGTGGGAGGAAACTGTCAAGAAGAACACGATGAAAATGTAAGTCAGTTTTTGCAATCAATCCGCAAACGCGGTCTACGGTTGAATCAAAATAAAACTATTTCGTCTGTATCGTGTATAAACATTCTGGGATATAGCGTTGGGAACGGCATAATCAAACCGGACCCAGAGAGACTCAAACCGTTGCTAGAACTTCCTGCACCGCACAACGCAAAATCATTAAAGCGAGTGTTAGGAATGTTTGCATATTATGCAAAATGGATTGCTAATTTTTCCAACAGAATTGAACGACTGAAAAATGCAACATCTTTTCCATTAAACGTGGAAGCTGTTCGAGATTTCGAAAAGATTAAGGAGGACATTGCTAAAGCTTCTTTAGCAGCGATTGATGAAAACTTGCCGTTCATTGTCGAATGTGACGCATCGGAGGTAGCTGTTTCAGCAACGTTAAATCAAGGCGGCAGACCCGTCGCTTTTATGTCGCGCACATTTCACGCGTCCGAGCGTCATTACCCGGCCGTAGAAAAAGAGGCTACGGCCATTATTGAAGCGGTAAGAAAATGGAATCATTTTCTTGCTCGAGGACATTTTACCTTGGTTACAGACCAACGGTCAGTAGCGTTTATGTTTGATCGCAAAAGGCGCAGTAAAATCAAGAATAATAAAATTCAAAGCTGGAGACTTGAACTAGCGTCTCTTGCTTATAATATACATTTTCGGCCAGGGAAAGACAACATCGCTCCAGACACATTAACGCGTGCATTTTGCGCAAACTCTCACAATCGCAATTTGCAAGAACTACATGAAAACTTATGTCATCCGGGCATAAGCAGACTGGCGCATTATGTTCGAGCAAAAAATCTTCCATTCTCGGTGGAAGATGTTAAAAAAGTGTGTCTATCTTGTCAAGTTTGTGCAGAGTTAAAACCGCGATTTTGTAAACCGCCTCAAAACACTCTCATTAAAGCAACACAACCTTTTGAGAGGCTTGCAATAGATTTCAAAGGGCCACTTTCCTCAAGTTCTCGTAACTTTTATATATTGGTTGTTGTAGACGAATTCTCTCGCTTTCCTTTTTGTTTTCCTTGTCCTAATATGTCATCACAAACTGTTATTAATTGTTTAGATCGTTTGTTTACCCTTTGTGGTATTCCAGGGTGTATCCATTCTGATAACGCCAGTACGTTTGTCTCTGCAGAATTTAAATCGTATCTGATTAAAAGGGGAATCGCTCAAAGCCACAGTGCAGTATATCACCCGGCTGGCAACTCTCAAGTAGAGCGATACAATGGTGTTATTTGGCGTGCTGTGAGACTTGCTCTTAAAACTCGTAATATGCCGATTACTCAATGGGAACGCGTTCTTCATGATGTATTGCATTCACTGCGATCGCTTTTGTGTACCAGCACTAATGCTACGCCGCATGAACTTTTTTTTAATTTTAATCGAAAATCACCAAATGGTTTTACGTTGCCGGCTTGGTTGACCAAGCCTGGTCCTGTGTTGTTACGCAATTTTGTTCGTGCTAGTAAAAATGATGACTATGTTCGCCAAGTTCAATTAACTGAAGCAAACCCCACTTTTGCGCGGGTCCGATTTCCGGACGGCCATGAATCTACAGTATCATTACAAGATTTAGCCCCTTACCCCTCGTCCTTCCTGTCATCTCCCTCGAAACCTGGGCGCCCCACGGAGATGGGGACCAATGAACAGAGTGTAACTGACTCTTCTGTCCTCAAGAATGTTGAGACCGAAAACGAAAATCACCCACTACCTTCGAGTTTAAACCCTGAAGACCAAGAGCGTTTGTCCCCCCAGCCCAGAAGATCAGCCCGATACAATAAAGGCGTACCTCCTTTGAGATACGGGGATGCTGTTTATTATTGAGAGGGGGAAAATGTTGTGAATTGTAGCAATTGTATTAGTAGACGTAACGCGCTTGTAATCAGTGCCGTGCCGTAAGCCTTCTTGCTCGTTCTTTCTCTTTGCTTCGGTGTTTGCTTCATCTGAATGAATGAGTTGTCAGTTTGAGATGATAGTACTGTCTAGTTTAGCTACTGCATTGTTAAGCTTGATATCTCTTACGTTTTCTTATAAATGTTTCTGTTTGTAGACAGTAGCTACATTTTTTAGTGAGTTAATTTCTTTCTTTGTGATTAATAAACAATATTACAGACATTTACTGTAGAGTATTGGGTTTTGGAAACGAGCAGTTTTAACTAAGAACTAATTGATTTTTATTTGTTTAGCGTGTTGAATATATTTGTATAAAAGTATACTGTTGGATATGGCGACTGTTGTTGGCTGCGACTTCCGCAACAGTTGGTAAGGGATATGATGTTTGATTTAATTTGCATTCTTTCTTGATTTATTGTAATTAAAGTTAATGTTGATTTGGGTAGTGCAAAAGGAATTCGCGTGTGTGACCACCGCTTGTTATTATTACTTTCTTTATTTAATGTTACTTTAATCTTATTTGCCGTTTATTTCGCATTAATTAAGTTTTACGTTTAATAGAAAACCACTACACATCAAGTGTGCGTTTCAACGAAGCAGCCAGCAGCAACAATGGGGTTTTGGTTTTTGGTGATGACGGGACAGGCCCTGCTGATGAGTCCAAAAGGACGAAACGCGTCCAGGGATGGTCTCGTCAAATTATGGGAGGGAGGCTTTTATTATTTGCAATACTATTACTTTGTGAAAATAACCGCTTTATTCGTGAGAACATACCTATGAAGCACGCAGATTACCTTTATAACTCAATAAATCGATATATGATACGGCTGTGATGATCACGTGCTATGTTCATAAAGATAAGGGTTTAAATAGATCTCGCTTACTATAAACTCTTTGAGTGGTACACTGCCACTCAGGATTATATTGTTTCTGTTGCAAGTTATTTCAATCGAGAAATGATAGTTCTCCATTTGTTTTCAAACTTTTTGTAAATTTTTGGCATCTTAATCCATGCATTTTTAGTCACGAAAATTCAAAAGTTCACAAACCATGCTTTGATAAATGAAATGAGCTCGCACTGAGGCTTTAGGTTCATCAAACAATTGACAAAGAAATGCAAAATTTTACGAATAAGGTAAAAAATAGATGGAGAGAAATCCTGCAGAGCGTAGTCGCAGTCATAATGTTTCTCAGTATACAAAATCTTCCTTTTCGCGGTCATCGGGAAGATTCCAATTTAAATGAACTTTGTGATCAAAATGAAAACATTGATACACGAGGACAAGCGCGTGGAATCTTGGGTGCGATTCAGCGTTTTTCCTTTGTTTCTTTTTTACAATTTTGATTGGAAGTCTTAAGAGAATCTTATGACACCCAAAAATATTTTCAGCGAAAAGGTCTGTTTCTGGAAGACTGTACCCGCAAGATGAATGCATTCATTGCTTTTTGATTAATGATCGTGATGCGCTGGTTAAGCAATGCATTGAAAGAGCGATCAAGATCTGCGAAGAGCAAGAAATACCGATTGAAGAGAGACGGATCAGAAGGAAGAAAAGGATGCCTGGCGAACATGAAGAAGACGTAGATCTCTCGGCTATTGAAGAAATCAAGAGATGCATGCTAGAAGCTATGGACCGATTTCGGAGTGAAGCGGAAAAGCGGTTTAGCGAAATGTGTTTGCTAAATGAGGTATTCGGCTTTTTAAATCCCCACACCTTGTTGCGAAGTGACAGTATCGAAATAGATACGGATAAATTTGAGAAAATGTATGCTGATGACGTAAATTTTACGGAGTTAAAACTAGAAATCGCTAGGTTTAATCGACTAGTACAATCCAGTGGTTTTACAATTAAAAATGACGCTGCAGCGCTGGACGTGCCGCAGTGGTTAAGCAAACATCGTTTTTGTGAATCAACACCTTATTTATTTATGAATCTTAAGCTTTACCTCACTGTTGCTGTTTCTATCGCAAGCTGCGAAAGAAGTTTTTCAAAACTTAAGTTGATAAAATCTCATTTGAGATTGACTATGGGAGAAAGCAGGCTATCTGCGCTATCAATACTGTCCATTGAAAGTGATTTAGTCGAGACATTACCTTTTGACGGTATAATTTCTGAGTTTGCTCCAATGAAAGCTCGACGTATTCAATTTTGAACTTTCAATAAAATTAAACGAACATTGCTTTAATTCTTCTGTTGTGTGGAGTTTAAATCAGTTTTTATGACGATGTTAAGGGCGGCATTTCGTGCAAAAATCCAAGGGCGGCGTGTTGCGTTGCTACGCCACTGCAAACACACACATGTATAAACACTAATATACATGCACACACATACATGCATGGCCGTACACATATATATATTTATACACTGTTAATCTGGGATAGGCCAAATATTCAGTGTTGGTCCAGCGTTGCATACTAATTATTATTGTTTACTTAATAGATGCTTTTTCAGCAATTTACAAAAACATGCAATTCTACCGCCATTTTTTAAATATCGCTCGGGACGCTATTCCAAATTTTGACACCGAGAATTGTAATAGATTAGTTACTTTTAACATAATCATTTCTAGGAAGGTATAAATTTTCAGATGAAATGCCAGTAACTTGATGATGAACGTCAGAAGTTTCACTAAATAGACAAATGAAATACGACATAAGTTTTTTACATGTAATTTAGCCATGAATTTCACCACCTCTAAGCGAAAAATTTCCTTAACTTGTAATATGAAAGCTTTACGATACAAGGGTTGTAATTTGATTCTCCTACCAGTGCTTTGTATAATAATTTTAATCAAGCGGTTTTGTTTAACTTGAAGTTTATTTAAAGTTGATGACGCTGCGCTTCCCCAGCTTATAGCGCCATATAAAAGATGCGAGTACACCGCACTGTCACAGACAGTTGATAACGCAACTGATGGTAAATACACGAAATGCTGAATGCACAAGCCAGCTTTGTTCCCAGATAAGAAATGTGTTTATGCCACTTCAGTCGATTTTCAAGATATACTCCTAAATATCCAGTTGTATCTGGTTTCGTTAACCTGTGATTATTATCTTTGCTTACCACGTGATGGCTATAGCAAAAATAAAGCATTTTCATTCATGGCAAATATTGAAGTTTCAAAAACAAATTACACTTTCAAATTACAGTTTCACCTTATGTACTTGAAATAAATTTAAAATTTCTTGCTGAAATTTAATTTCTAAATCGTTTGTCTGTATGGAAGCGAAATCTATTTACCGAGAACTTCAGATTCAAAACGAAAAATGTTTCCGCGTTTCGCACAGATCAAATGAATCAATTGCAGCGAGGTCGTAATTACGATTGAAAGAGGAATAACTACACCCTGTCATCTCGAAATGTGTAGTCTTACTAATTTGTCAGATAAATCCACTAAAAAGTCAATAAAGAAGGCGGTTTGCTTAAAGTGATATTAATCAGAATAACTACAATTGGAGATTAAAACTTTTTAGTGCAACACTCAAATTGAAGTTAAGTTTAGGTTAAAGACTTCTGTTTGAAAATCTCTTTTGAAATAGGAGAGCCTTCGATATGAAAGTGACATACTTTTAAGTTGGTGTGACACTATATTAGTGCAGAGTGTCACTATAGTGACGCCACAAAACACAAGTAAGTTGAAAATCGCAAGGCAGATTTACAAAGTTTTGAAATATATGAAGTTTTGCAGTAGGCTAATGTGTTCACTTTCATTTCAGCCATCAATCAAATCAGTAACGATGATATGACCAAAACAAAAGCACTGTAAAATATATACGAAATAATTTAATGTTATTGTAACGATCAATGCTGTAACAATTATCGTAAACAAATTGCTAAGTACGTTTATTTTGTTTCAGTTGTTTGGTTAGATCAGTGGTCGGCAACCTTTTTTTAACGCGGCCCTGATCATTCTTCAACAGGTGTTGAAGGCTCACTACATTTGAAACCACGACTACAAAACGAATAACTGTTGAACAAATAAGGTCAATGGCTTTTGTTGTATCAAACAATCATGCATGCATTATTCAATGCGATTTAATCAATTAATGCGATTTTTGATATTGCTTGCAATCATTTGCAGCAAAATCATGCAGAACGTTTGTCGTTGTCGCAACGAGTAAGTTCTTTAAGGTTACGTCTAGCAAGCGGTTTCTGCTAGCTGATTTTATACGTTTCATCGCCGAAAAAGACTGCTCGCACATATAAGTAGAGCTAAACATAAATACGATTCGGTTAGCGTCTTTCTTCAAATGTGGAAATAGTTCATGATCAATGTCCTGCCAAAATTGCAAGACAGATGTACTGTAATTATCACTGCCATCCTTTATGGGGGCTTTGCTCTGTGATCCATGTCGCATTAAAGTTGCAGTAATTCCATTTGAAGTTTAGCTCTTACGTCATCTTCTTTTAGCCTGAAGTCGCTGGTATCAGTATCAAATGGATTGCGAAGGAGTTTTTTAGAAAAACCAAGGTCATTAAATTTAGAAAATCGGCGTTCCATTTCTTCATACACGTGATAAAGATTTTGTGCATATGCCTTCATTTTTTCCTTACAAAACTGTGCGTTTTCATCAGTTACACGCAAGCTTGGAAAATGAGTGGGATCGCCATTTTGCAACTGTTCTTTGAAGAGAATCAGCTTCCTTTTCATTAAATTAATTTGATACCTCATGTCGCATAACGAAAGGCCATGCCTTGCAAAATCAAATTTAATTTGTTAAATTTTGACTTGATGTCTGTCAGGTGACCCAGTCTGCATTTAAAAATAGGCAGGTTGTTTTATGCAGGAAATTCTTTCTTTTTTTCGATCAAAAAGGTAAGTATCGGAGGCAAACACTCACTGAATCGTTTCAATACATAACCTCTGGATAACCATCGAATCTTAGTATGCAACAGAAGATCACCATACTCATTGTTATATTCATCAAGCAAAACACGAAATTCACAACGGTGAAGTGGCTGTGCACGAATATAATTTATAATCTTTACCACAGTGGTCATAACGTCTTCAACTGCAACGTGTTTTGCGCAAAGAGATTGTTGGTGCAATAAACAATGATACGCTTTAAAATCAGACAATAGGTTGGTTTTTCTTAGTAATGCAATTGCTCCTTTGTTTTTCCAACCATGGATGCAGCTCCATCTGTAGCAATTGAGGATATTTTGTCCAGTGGCACATGGTGTTTCTTCAACACTTCAATCAACGCATCACTGGTGTCCTGTCCAGTAGTCGTCTTTGGTGGAGACACCAAGTCAAGCGATTCTTCCTTCATTATCGAATTTTCAAAAACGTATCTAATAAAAATGCACAGCTGTGCGCTTCCTGTAATATCAGTAGATTCACTCAAAGCCAAAGTTACAAACTCTGATTTTCTTATATCATCATCCAGCTGATCTTCAATGTTGCTTGACAGCATATCAGCTCGTCGTGCGACTGTCCTTGCAGAAAATGAAATATCCTTAAAAGCTCTTTGTATATCTACCTTATCTGGAAATAACTGAGCGGCAACTTTAATCATACGCTCTTTGATAAATTCACCATCTGTAAAGGGCCTCATATGTCTAACAATCTCCCATGACACAATATTTAAACTTATCAGTTCGTGACTGAGACCCCAAAGGATATTTTTCAGCTTGCTAGAAAAATGACGTTCCAGTTTTCCTTCTTTCTTTTCAGATACGGTCTGATAGCAGATAAGACATTGAGAATCCTCATTCTTTCCTACAATGAGGAGGTATTTCTTTTCCCATTCTTTATTCCACTTTCGACTTACTCTTCTCTTTTTTACAATAGACATTATTCGTCTTAGAACAATTTAAATAAATAATATGTCAAATTGAACCTGCTGTCTGGCGTAGGCTAACTCTAAAAGATTATAGATAAAAACAGTATGTCTAAAACACGCGAATAGTGCGAATGTAAACTTTTCAGTGTTAGTATTACTACTAAGTCAAGCTAACGGTAGCCTACTAACCTTCCTGGCAACAGAAGAATGCAAAAGGGTAATAAATGTCGTCAAATCACACAGCAACACTAACACTGCAGTGGTGACTTGTTAGTTTTTGATAGAACCTGGAGCTAGGCAAGTGTGAATAAACTTGGCGATTCAAATCATTACGACACAAACGAGCTGTATTGATTTATGGCAAATAGAAAAATCACGATTTACCTACCTAACCGCTTGCTACCGTAGGGCCGTGTAAGAAAAATAAGTAATCAGCTAGCCTAATTACTTATTTTCAGCTACTTCCTACTCATAACAAGGCCACGAGCTAGCCACGTTTGAATAAACATGGTGATTTAAGTTTATTTCGATATAAGCGTGATTTATTACGATTAACTCTAAATACAAGAATTACTTTTTACCAAACCGTTCGCTTGCCACGTTCAAGCTTATGGCGTGCCGCACACGTACACCGTGTTGTGCACCCTGGTCTAAAATGAAACACTAAATTGTAGCGTTGCGAAATCAAACTGTAGTGATTATTATCTTACGCACACAGGTTTGGAACTTCATGCACTACGCATTTAAAACTACTATGCACGTACGGCTAGGATGCGGCCCATAAAGACTGTGTAAAACCGAATAGCCCGCGGCCCAGGAAAAATTGCTAAAAGGCCCATAGGTTGCCGACCACTGGGTTAGATCAAAGTGGACCGATTACAGCGCACAAATCTAGTAATACAACGTACAGTACTGTATGTCGACAGAGTTCTGCGACAATTCAAAGTCGGAAATTCAAAGTCAAGACGATTCAAAGTCGGAAATTCAAAGTCAAGACAATTCGAAGTCGAAAATTCAAAGTCGCGACAATTTAAAGTCGGAAATTTCGGAATTTCAAGGTCAAATTCAAACCCTAAACCTAATCCTAACCCTAAACCTGACTCTAACTCTAACTCTAACCCCAACTCTAACCCTATCGCTAATCCTAACGCGACTTTGAATTGTCGCGACTTTGAATCGCCGGGGACCTGTCGACAGCTCGCTGTAGCTGCGACCATTTTTTTGGGAGATCGATGGTTCCAGTAAGCAAAGATCGGCCATTTTTAAGAAAAAGAATACACTTTTAGTTGTGTGTGAACAAAAGATTAAATTTGTGAACACAAGATCACTAGGGTACAAGATCAGAGGTTTTGGGCTGTTCTCCCACCCGTAAAACCTGAAGCGCTGATCAATTTCTCAAAAATAAGGACTTTTCATTTGGGGTGGCAATTACCACAAATCGCTATTCGTCTTATAATTGAGTTTCAACCGAACGGTGACTCCAATGCTGATGAACACGCAGAGGGCTACGTTCCAGGTGCAACACTAAAAAAACAAATCGTAGTAACAAATTAATTACTTAAGTGTAGTGATTTGAATAGTATCACATTAATTACTGGCGTTGTAATTAGACGAGAAAATTACTACATCAGCCTAGTTAGAGAGCGCTATGATTTTTATGTAGGTTTTCTTTTAAATATTTTATTTTTACAATGTGTTTGCTAACACAGCGCTGGTTGCTGTTTCAGCAAGCGTCAGGAAGTTTAGTTTTTTGATCACGAACAGGGTCGTGCCTGCTCAGCTGGAAACAATTTCTGAAATTCCGTAAGGTTGCAGTTACAGATTCTTCGTTAGTGAGAAAATTTTCCACAATAAATGCGCGGTGTGTACCTGTCCAGACTATATCTAGACTTCAAAACTTTTCAAAAATATTCAATAAATCACTAGTTATTCTATTCTTTCACTCTAGAAAACAAGGTGGCAGTTCATCAACTTCATAAATTCGCTTTAGCTATGTGGCTAATTGCAACAGCATTGCCGAAGTAAGATTTTAAAATATAGGAAGCTTTTCTGGCCCAATCTGTATATTTTGCTACTTTTGGCAAGCTGTAGATGGAACTGTAATTTTCAGTCAATATACAAAAAGTGTTGCTCTAGAAATTTGTCCTCAAAATCGATTCTAACTTTCAAGTTTCCTATTTGTAGATCACCTAAAAACATAAATTCCTCGCTTTTGACTGTCAAATCAACAACTGGAAATATGCCAGCGATTGAAGGAAACGTATTGTTTGACCTCTGTAATGTTTTGGCACTTTTTAGTTGCAAAACTTGTTTTAGCACGTAGCGTAAAGGTCATTTTTGATTACAAAAATAAGTAAGTTTATGCTTCTCAGTTTCATGTATCAATCGTTTTGCTGAGTATCAAGCAGGAAATTGACAAAAGCATGATCGCTATTTTTAAAATTTTTACAAAGCGTTTCAATGAAGTTAGGGTTTCTCAACGGAAGGTATATTTACCTCTTGGGGGTAAATTTTGTTCGAAAAAAATTTACACTTTTACCTACTGCAATAGGCATTTGTAGAAGTGAAAGTACGAGGGGCGTTCAAAAAACACGCGGAATTCTTAAAATACACGAAAACCATCAAGTTTAAACCTGTTAGACCATGTCAGATAGAAAGAGTCTGAGCTAGGCTATATACTGGTCGCTTGCAGTCATTCTTTGGTTAGGAAGGAAGCCGGCAGGTGCTAGTTGATAACCAGTGGATTTTGATCCATGGAAAGGAAAGCTTCACCGAGGAATCTTCCTCCATTATGACAATGCTCCATCGCATTCTGAAAGAGTGACAAAAAAACTTTGCGAGAATTTCGATGGGAATTGCTGCCACATCCACCTTATAACCCAGATCTAGTCCAATCGGTTTTTTCCTATTCCCAAAACTCAAAAAACATCTGAAAGGAGTTCGTTTCAGTAGCACTGATGAAGCAAAACATGCAGCAAAAACATGACTTAGAAATCAGTCTGCAGAATTTTTCAAAAATGGTATAAATGGATGGAAAACACCGCCTGGGGAAGTGCATCGACCGTGACGGAGGTTATGTTGAAAAATAAATTTATTGTAAATAGAAATCAATAAAAATTGAAAAACTCCGCGTATTTTTTGAATGCCACTCGTATAAAAAAATTTGGGACCAAATTTTACTCTTGAAATTTTCCAAGGGGTATATGAGAGAATAAAGGTTGAGAACCCCCAAATTAAGTGAAAGAAATAAAATCTCGTTTGAGTTTGAAACAAATGACACACAATTAAAAATAAAACCTGCTGCTTTAATTACTCTGAGCAGTGGCATCATGAGGGAAGTGGGGGAGCTCAACCCGGGTAACGCTATATCGGGAAACTGCATTTTTATGGTAACACCCTTCAAACTGGGAGAAATTTAGGTTGAAGCACTTTGTTTGGAAAAGACTTTCAAAATTTGGATGCATTTTGATTGAAGGCCTTTTCCGAGGCGTTTCATTTGTCACTTTTCTGTTTTGAGCTGACGTCTTTTAAGGTCAACTCGTTTTCCACTGACTGTATTGACAACACTGGCTTTGAGAGCAACTCGTTATGGCTTAATTCAAAAGTATGGCAATCGACTGTTATACCGCTTTGATGAGGAGAGATAGAGGGGAATGTTAAACCAGGGGTTGAAGGAAAATTTCATCTGACCCTAAAACCTATTCCTCAAAAAAGAAAAGCTTTTTGGTGACCACAGTTACAATCTTAAGTACTACACCAACTCTTTCACCGGCGTCACGCTTATAATTGTTTTAGATGCGCCAGCGCATCTCAATAACCCTACAACTGCCATCCAGTCGTGAAGCTTTTTTCTGAACTTTACATTTTTTCTTATTTGAAGCACTTCATAACTTATGAGATTTTTCCTGTATACCAAGCATTGTTGAAATTGTTGGAAAAGGTGTTCTTTTTCCAATGTAAAATAGCATTGTAAGCAAGCAATATAAAAAAAGTGTTTTACTAACGTTTTGCTTGGCATATACGCGAAGCTTCATCGGAAAAACGGTGCTCGGGTGGAATCCAACCTTAAACGCGAGCAACAAGACTCAAGCAAATAATGCTTAAATTTTTTCAACTGATTGATAAAAACAAAGTTTAATAAAGAGATGTATAAACTGCGTTTTATTAGATCAACTACCATCACAATTACCATTAACTATATCACGGAATTTGATTGCGATTATTTGATCTTGAGAATCGTCTCGATTGCGATTACAATCACCACACTGTCACAAACAGTTAATAACGCAACTGATGGTAAATACACAAAATCGTAAATGCACAAACCAGCTTTGTTTCCAGATAAGAAATATGTTTATGCCACTTTAGTTGATTATCAAGATATGCCCCTAAATATCTAGTCGTATATTGTTCGTTAACCTGTGATCATACACTGTACAACAAAAAAATTTTTTTATGTAGCTCAAAGTTTTTTTGCTGATCTTCACTATATTTTGGCCCCTAAACTCAAATCTGTTTTTAGTTTTTCTCTATCACGTCAGGTTTTAGAGATACAACGATAAGAGTTATGACGTACAATTTTTAATTTACATTGTTGAAACATTACAAAAGTTGCTTATCAGTTCAGTTAATGTTTAATCATTAAATTGGAAAAACGCGATAACACAAATAAAGAGTTGATGGAATTTATAAAACAATATCAAGTCTATTGTCTTTTGACACGCTTTGCACAGCAATGATATTTTGTTTTACTCTGTTTCTGTAAAAACCAACAGTAGTCTCCCATCATATTGGCATCACTTTTTCCTTTGTAGCGTGTTTCCACAACCGCAATGTCCTGGTGAAATCTTTCACCGTGTTCATTTTGAAGCATATTCAGCAAACTGTTCCAGCGAGTTTTGCAGTCCAGAAACAAACTTTTTTCCTTTCCGAAAGACTGATGAACTTGTGGTTGCAAATTGTCGCCATTTTTTACAGGAGATTTGCAAAAACTTTTGACATTTTTTTACTTTTTTGATAATTTCTTTGATTTCTGGAATGATATCAAAACAATTCTGCTGTTCCTTATCACATTCTTGTTCATCAGATTTTTCTTCAGCATTTTCTTCTCCGTCACTTTTGTCACTCGCTTTACCAGTACCACCATCATCGAGACACTTATCGCTTATCTGCTTGGGTTTTTTTGTATCAAGTACATCGCAAACACTAAGATATATGGCATATGCCTGACAAGAAAAATGTAATGGCTCAGTTTCACGGCCAAATTTCATCATAATGGACGCACCATCCGTTGTAGTGGACACAATGTCATCATTGAGGGATAGTGCATATTCGTGGAGTTTCTCCTGCACAAGCTCAATTGCCCTTTCTGTCACCATGCTTCCTTTCACGCGAATTAAGCCAAGCGATTGAAGTCCAACTGGAAAGTGTAAGTTGAGATTGATAAATCTTCGATTACGAGTGGACGTTGACTCGTCAAAACTGATCGAGAAACGATTATTAGTTTCTTTGATTTCACGAATTCGGTAACAATTTCACTCTCAATTTCAGCAAATTGTTTCATGAACACCTTTATTCATAATCCCGCCTGCTTGGTAAACTGTAGCCATCTGCTGCAAATGCTCTTCTGAGTAATTTACTGCTTGCAATTTGATTGAATGCTAGGCCGTCAACAGCCATAAGCTTTGCCACAACTTCTCCCAAAGACTCACGGCGATTTTTTTTTAAATATGAATCAATCTTCCGTTTCTTAAACGAAGGCTCAGTAACAATCTTTTCTAGGGACGACTCCATATGAACTTGATGCTTAGATTTGAGGTGAGTAATAAGACTTTTAGTGCTGGAACCTGAAGCTTTTATAATTGCTGAGCACACTGAGCACTTCGCTTTCTCGTCTGCCTTATTATAAGTAAAATGCTGCCATACTTTGGACTTTCGCTGAGAACTTATATCTGTTAATAAGGCCATGTTGTTCATCAGCCAAACTTTGTTACACTGCAAGTAGTTAACTATTACTAACCTTCTGTGCCGGAGTGATTTGCTATGTTATTCTACGTTAGATCGCAAAATGGCTATTAATTATTGTTATACTGTATTATAAACAATAACTTTTGTTATTAACAATGACAAAATTACATTTTTCAAAATGCTACGTTACGCCGGCGTTATGTAAGATATTTTACTGTTGGAACAAATTTAAGCCGCCTGGTGGGAATTTAAAAGCTATTGCATTGACTTTACATGTAAATATTTCACAGTTATAGTATAATATTGGTACTTTGTTTCGTAATGAAACCCGGATTTTGAACCAAAAATTATCCGGATTTTGGGTTTCGAAAGTTACCCCAAAACTTGGGTTTTCGGGTTCGAGAAAACCCAGAGCGGACACACCAGTTCTGAACGATGTGATTGAGGCAGTGAACTTCATTAAAGCGAACGCATTTAACTCCCGCCTGTTCGTTGATTTATGAAAAGAAAGTGATTCCGAATTTGAAACTCTTGTTGCACTTGTATGTGAGATGATGGCTTTCAGAAAGAAAAGCACTGTAGAGAGTTTTCGTTCCAAAAAAAGAAATAGACGAATTTTTGCATGGCGCTACAGCTAAACAAATAATGCACAAAAATTTTTATAGACGATTGCATTCTGACGTGCCTGTCGTTTTTGGTGGACACTTTCGAATCCGTGAATTCTGTCAATCTGGCCTTACAAGGAAGAAAATCACCGTTCTCCGCTGTCATGAAAAATTGATTGCTTTCAAAATGAAGTTAGCATTATAGCATTTAAAGCTGGATGACAAGAACTTGGCCTCATTTCCACAGCTAAATACATTTCTTAGTGAAAACGAACTTCAGGTGGATGACGATATTCTTGAGGTGATGAAGCACCATGTTTCAATTCTTTGCGAACAAATATCAAGGTACTTTCCCGATCTACTGAAATTTGATAAATATTACCGCTTCATCAACAACCCGTTTGTACTCTCAGTTAGCGATCTGCCTTCGGAGGACAACTTGGTTCAGGAGCAGCTTATTGATTTGGTAAATGGTGGTGATGCAAAGTATGCTTTTCGTGAATGTTTTGCAGTGACTTTTGGATTTAAATAGCAATGTCATATCCTGATCCCGCAATGATGGCCCTAAAGGTGTTGATTCCATTTCCTACCACCTATGAGTGTGAGAAAGCGTTTTCCGCTCAAGTTACTATCAAAACAAAATCTCGAAACAGGCTAAATGTAAAACAAGGTATGAGAGTTGCCCCATCCAACACACAGCCCAACATAGAGGATGTAGTAGTAGTAGTTATTCAGTTTTTATTCGGTATTGTTCTCTTAGCGGAGATGGCTGGATTCACCTCAATTCGTCTGCAATTGCTTGCACTCCATTTCTTCACGTTGCTCGATTCTGGACATCCTTCTTTAAAGCAATCTTCTCAGTCTCCTCTTCTACTTGCTTTCTTTCAGATCTTCTTCGGTCGTCCTCGCCTTTTCTTCTCACTGACTTCAAGATCCAGAGCCTCCGATCCTCACAACACTATTTTCAATCCTTCTCAGTACATGTCCATACCACTAATTCCATTTGCTGTTGCTAACCGGTCTGTAGTTTTCTTCAACCCCAGCATATCTATCTGATCTTCTATCGTCTTTCTGTCTACAACTTTTCGACCGCTCATGGCTCTCACCATAGCTCTTTCCGTTATCCTTAAAATATCGCTTTCATTTTCTTTTAAACACCTTGTCTCACTTCCATACAGTATTGCTGAACTGTGCTTGTAAATTTGATAGCTGCGATTTCTGCGATTTGCTTCTTTTTTTTCGGAATAGATAGCTGTTTGACAAATACACGTAGCGTTTTAGGTTAAATGTCTTTACAAATCATTTTCTTTCCACAATACAAATAGAAATCAAGAAATGCGCAAAGTCAGCCACTCGACAGCAAAAATCTTGAAGTCATTGAAGGTTGCTACTGCCCCAGGCAGCATATCACCAAAAAAATCATTGCTTTATAGGATATGTCAGCGTTCCCCGCAGGGCCTCATCAGTAACGTCAGGATTGAGAATGCCGGTGCAGCCGGCTGTGCCGACTTAATCCATCGGATATACTTGAGTAAAAAGTTTATGTTTTTCTGTACATAAGATTTTCACGACTCGATGGGCTCCTTTTTCCAATAGAATTTCTCATGTCAAGGTCCTGGCTATGCTTTAGGTCTATGTGCTCTGTTCATTGCTTACGTGAACCCAAAAGGGCGTTGCGTTTGCCTTACTTTCATAGCTTTATCTTTGTGTGGTAAATATCAAAATGTGGTCGCATTGATTCCAACTTTCCGTCTGGATTCAGAAACATTCAAAGATGCAACATGAAATGTCTTAATGTTATTTGGTTGATTCTGTCTTTTTGGTTATATCACTACGCTTCGAAAATCATCTGGTAAACCGTTCATTTTTAATAAATATTTTGTGTAAAGGAAAACTAAGTCTTATTATTTACCATTCCATCACCAAAAAGCCATAATTTTTACTGTTTGACTCTGTGCATAATTTCAAAAACATTTGTAACAATATCCGTAATCGAAGAGTCCTCATTTCCAGATATTGACGACCCTATCACTACAAAAACTGCTTCATTTGATGATATCTGTAACTTATATGCTGAAGAATCAAAACGGCCTCTTAAATTAGCTCATAAATTAATCAAAAAGTCACTTACACCAAAAAACATTGATAAAACTTCAGTGAAATTATCGAATGCGATTTTTCATGAAACCACTCTTCATGCTTTGCAGTACTTAAGCACCATAAAAGAAAAACTATGGATTGAGACAGCCTACTTTATAGATATTGTTCTTAAAATGTGTAAGATTGTCAATGTTAAAACACCAACTATTGGCCACCATAAAAGAGACCCGTTTCAGGTATTAATTACATGTTGTAATGATTTTATCTCAAAAAATTTTCTCAACTAAAACTTGGTCTTCTAGTCACTCTAGTGAATTGCCTTGTCTTTTAAAAGAAATGGGTTTTGCTGTTAACACACTTCTTTAGCTCTTGGTGCTGCTGCAAGATACCTTGATTCTAATCTTGGCTTCAGTTATATATTACTTGAAAAATTTCAATCTGATGCTTTGGAGTCGAGGTTCAGATGTCTATTGTGTGGCAGCAATTAATTCATATCTGTGAAACAAGTCCCGAAAAATGAACCAAAAATCAAAGCAATTTCTCTTATAAAGTTTTCAAGATTTTTGTTATGCGATGATTATGATAATACGTAATTCTCCACTTCCAAATGTTTTTGCAGAGGACGTGGAACTGTTCCTCCAAGAGATTGGTTAGTCACCCAAATCATCCGTTTCTGAATCAAGCAGTATTTATTATGTTACAGGTGCAATGGTTCATTTTCAGCTTCGTATCAAGTCATGTTCATCTTGTTCTGACACTCTTTTATTAACTTTAGCTGCTGTTATGTTAATTGATGCAGACGTATTTGATTAAAAAAATGGCAAATCCTGTAAATTTATGAAGGAAATAAATCGGGGTGGATTTATTCTCTCTAAAAATATATCATCTTTTCCATGCCAGCATTGCTACTGGATCTTCAATTCCATTTGCTCTGAGCCTATACTGGAGCAGAAATTCCTGACAATAAAAGAAAAAAACAATTTTTTGTTTAGCTTGCAACTGTTTCGTTGATTGATATTTGGCCAAATTGTACAAAATATTTAAAATACTCTATGGGTCACGATATCATTAATAGCATGATCCGCGAATTTTTTGACTGCGTTATGTTTAATTATGTACGTGATCTATCACAAAATAAAACATCAAATCGTAAAATTACAAAGTCATGTGGTGGAATCTAAATGTACCGGTACCGTATTGATTTATGCTATTCCTTTCATAATGTAACTGGTGATCCACTAGATAAAAGTTATAATTGTGCATGATCCGTCAATACAATAACAAGCTGCTTTTGATACCAAATCCAACCGGGGAATTTTTATTTTTGTGTAATATATGCATATGCACCATGGCTTGCTAATGCCTTTATTTTCCAAAGAAATCAATAAAACAGCTTTGAATTTGTGTTATTATGACGTCATCAAATTAATGTAAAACTTAGATTACAATAGAAAAGTTTGCTCAAAAATGATCACCAGCATCATACGGTACCATACAGCAATCTATTACATCATGTCAATAACCCGCGACCGGTTTCGACCTGATTGGGTCTCATCAGGCGGGTGTAAAAAACATTCAATAATAAACATGCTGAAAAAACAAATTTGCTATTGGGTGCAAAAAAATATGCAATACAAAACAATATGATACAGCAATACCTATATCATGGGGGTCACATTTAAGGACACACACACATGACATGGACAACAAGTCACATCGGTAAGCCCTAATAGAGGTGCAGGATCATTGTCAAGACTTATCATTAATACAGGGGTTGCTAGTTGCTAGTCAGCAATTTTCAAGGCGATCTCCTACCCCATGATATAGGTATTGCTGTATCATATTGTGTTTGTATTGCATATTTTTTTGCACCCAATAGCAAATTTGTTTTTTCAGCATGTTTATTATTGAATGTTTTTTACACCCGCCTGATGAGACCCAATCAGGTCGAAACCGGTCGCGGGTTATTGACATGATGTAATAGATTGCTGTATGGTACCGTATGATGCTGGTGATCATTTTTGAGCAAACTTTTCTATTGTGCGTTGATGCTGGAGGCAGATCCCTCTTAATAGGAGATCGCCTTGAAAATTGCTGACTAGCAACTAGCAACCCCTGTATAAAACTTAGATTAGGTTTTATGTCTTCTTTTGAAAGAGCGCACGTCACGATTTGGTAAACGATTTGGTAAAAGTATGCATAAAAAAACACTTAAATCAATAATCGCTTGTTGCACCTTGATACGACGTAATATGTTATGGAATCACTTTTAGCGAAAATCAACTTTTCTTTGAATGCAATCGATCAAAAACAACATCAAGAGCGGGTGTGCATAGCCATTACATGTCTCCCAAGTTCATCGCGTGCAGAAAACGTCTTAATTGCCATTGTAGGGTTCCTTTATGCACCAATGTAGAGTTTCATATCAAGTTCTCTCGTCGTGATCTCGTGCTCGCGGCGAATTCTCCTTTTCCTTCGTCAGACAGCCCACACACCTGACAGCTCTACAGGGATATATAACACAACATTTTACATCAATTACTCTTTTACTACAGATCACCACCATATTCCACGAGGAGTATTAACGAAGAGGGACAAAAAAATCACGTTGTTTTTTTTTTAGAAAAACTAAACATTAGGATGAAATCGATAATTTATTTAATTTTAATTAATTATTTTCAATAATTGATTAGGGACAGAAATGTCGCTACATAAATTCACCTGCCCCCTTTGAAAAATTTTGAGAGATGTTAACAATGAAGAGCCGAACGATTTAAATACACTAAAAATGACTTTTATAAAAATTTTACGAAAATTGTAGTTACCGGTATACAAATGTTACAGTATAAGTTAAGCAAACCGCAATGAAGACGCAGTGAGTTAAAAGATTACATAATTACAGTAATACAAGTGATTGACTTAGCTGGACCACAATTAAGTCACGGATATGGTACGAAATTTGTTTGTGTTTGAGAAAAAGTAGAAATTGTAACATCACAAATGAGATATTGATGAATGACCACGATGAAGTCGCGGATAAGTAACAAGTTTTGCAAAGCAAAAAATTGCAATAGTACAAACACGAGGATGATTGACCACGATAGACGCGGATAAGTAACAACAAGGTCTCATAAAGCAGAGGTTGAAATAGTAGACACACAACAAGGTTGACCACGATGAAGTCGTGGATTAAGTGACAAAATGTGAAAATGCGTCTCTACAATCAAGGCAACAATTGTATTAAAAGCGCAAATGCTTATTTTTTTTTTTTTTTAGTAAAAAAATTGTAATTTATAGGCAGACTTAAACTACAGACAAGTTTAAGTAAAATTGAAATCAGTCACAATTATGACGTAATAGTAATACAGTTGAGAAAGGTTTTAAAAATACAATACTACGTACAGCACACTTTAATTACATTGTATACACTACAAAAATAGGAAACACGCTCAAAAGGTAAACATAACATTACAGTTTAACTTCTCAGCAATAGTAATCGTTTAAGTAAGCAGGTCGGTGAACATTTCTTTTACCTAACCTGTGTAAATCAGGCGAAGCACTGGTAATTGGCAAACAATTCAAATTAACACGAGAAGTTAGGTAATCTTCAAGCAAAAATGCAGCTTTTATCCTGTCAACAGACACAGTATAATGACGATCATTGCGCATTACAACAAATGTTTTCTTACCACGTTCTAAAACAGCTTAAGGTCCTGTCCAAGGTTGATCTAAAGGCCCAGTGTGTGCATCATTTTTTATAAAAACGTGGGAGCATGTGTCAAGCTTTTTATCAATGTATGTTGAACGTGATGTGGGTATACGTGGTAAAATGTAGTTGAAATTGTGTAAATATGCTTTTTGCTGTTCACGATACATAGAAAAATCGGAGAAAGGCATAGATTGAAAATCAAAGAATTGACTTGGTAAGTGTAAGTTCATGCCATACACCATTTCACAAGCAGTAGAACCCAAATCTTCACGAACCACAGAACGCAAACCTAGCAAAACAGTGGGTAATACATCCATCCAATTTTCTCCAGCAAGCTGAGCTTTTAAAGCTGTTTTTAAAGTTCTATTCACGCGTTCAATTGCACCGTTTGAGGACGGGTGATAAGCTGTGGTAGTCTTATGTATGCAACCCAAATACTGCACAAATTCAGACCATTCTTTTGAAGTAAAGCAAGTGCCTCGATCACTCACAATAGTTGCTGGAACCCCATAATTTGCAATCCAATGAAACATGAAGCAGTCAATAACTGTAGAAGTCTTAGTATCAGTCAAAGGGGCTGCCATAAACCAACGAGAAAAACGATCAATAGCAACTAGCAAGTACTTATAGCCTCTAGATGCTACCAAAGGCCCAGTAATATCAATATGAACATCAGCAAATTTTGTGCTAGAAGGCGGAAAAGGTTGAATTGGAGTTTTATTGTAACGTGTGATTTTGCTGCGTTGACAGGCAAGGCAACTTTTAGTCCAAAGTGTGCAATCTTTTCGCATGCCTTTCCACACAAAACGTTCACTCAGCAGTTGTTGAGTAATTTTACCACCAGGGTGACTTAAATTATGAACAAGATCAAAGGCAATTTTCTTAAAACCAGCAGGACAAACTGGACGAGTTACATTTGGTTTTGAGTCATCACACCAAATATCGTGACCATTATAATGTTTACGGGTGATTTTTAGAGAAGTGTCACTTTTAATCAATTCTTGAATTGATGCATCATGCTTTTGAGCCTCAGCAAATTGTGCCCAGTCTATGTGTTGTGCGTGGTGGAAAACAGCATTTACTTGCACGCGTGACAGTGTGTCAGCTACAATGTTTTCTGTTCCATGTATATGCTGCATGTCTGTGGTATATTCAGAAATGAATGAAAGGTGTCTAGCTTGTCTGGCATTGTTTCTAGGAGTATCAGATTGCATGGCTCGCACCAAAGGTAAATGATCAACATATAAAGTGAAATCTCTACCCTGCAAAAAGTAACTAAAATGCTGAACAGCCAAATATGCTGCAAGGAGTTCTCTGTCAAATGTGGCATACTTCTGCTGGGTAGGTGACAGGGTTTTTGAAAAGTAGCCTAGGGGGCGCCAAATGCCATCAATTAGTTGCTGAAGAACTGCACCAACGGCTGTATCACTAGCATCACTTACTAATGTAGTTTTGGCATTATCACGAGGATGAGCAATAGCAACACTGTTAACAAGAGCTAATTTTGCACTTTCAAATGCTGTTTTAGCATCTTCTGTAAATTTAACTCCTGAATACTTTTTTTTACCTTGTAAAAGCTTGTGTAAAGGAGACAAAAGTTCAGCTATTTTTGGAATTGCACGACGGTAGTACTGCAAAACGCCTACAAAACTGCGCAATTGTTTAGTTGTTGTTGGGAGGGGTAGCTTTTGGATAGCTTCTACTCGATCTGGTAAAGGTGAGCAACCATTTTCATTAACAAGAAAACCTAAAAACTTGACTTCTGATTTGCCAAAGTGGCATTTCTTTAAATTCACTTTAAGCCCAAATTCATCTAGGCGACTGAAAAGCTGTTCAAGGTGAATCATGTGGTCAGCCTCATTTTTTGAAAAGACAATAATATCATCTACATAACAAAAATGGTTTCTTAACCCTCTAAGGGCTACGTCAATGAGGCGCTGCCATTGTTGAGCTGATGTTTTTAAACCAAAAGGCATTGCTTTGAAAGCGAACAAACCCCAAGGTGTGATCACGCTTGTTTTATGTTTGTGATCAGGATGCATTGGTATTTGGTTAAATGCAGAGCGCATGTCAACAGTAAAGAAAACTGTAGAATGTTGTATTCTGTTAGTGAAATCTTGAATGTGTGGTAAATTGTATCGATCAGCTTTGATTTGTTTATTCAAAAGACGATAATCACCAACTAATCTGACCATGCCATCAGATTTAGGCACAACATGTCGAGGATTTGCCCATTCACTATCACTAGGTTCGATTAACCCCTTTTCAAGTTGAAGCTCAATCTCCTCTTTTATCTTTTGAGACATTTCTGGTGACCAACGCCGAGCTTTAGTCACAACAGGGCGATCTGTGGTGATGATGGTGTGCTGAATATTGTGTTTAGGTGCAACATTAAAATCAATGTCTTCTGTGATGCTTGGAAACTGTGATAACAATTTCATGTAATCTGATGTATGTATTTCTAAATCAGTTGATGTGGTAGGTGTGAAATCTGAAGCAACCACAGTGGAATTTGATGGCCAATGCTTGATAATGCAATTACTGTCAGAACTTGTTGGATTTGAAATTCGTCTGACAGTTATATCAAAATGTGCTAAAAAATCCCAGCCAAGATAAACATGTTGTACATCACACAAGCAAAAGGTCCATGACATAGGGCCAAAACCTATATCAACCTCTTTACAGACAGTGCCATAATACTTAACTGGATCTCTAGAAGCACTGTGATAACGGCTTTCAGAATCTGGGGGAGGATTTATTTTATCTTCAGCAGTAGCAGGCAAAAAACTGTGACAAGCTCCAGAGTCTAAAATAATTAGTTGACCTGAAATTTTATCAAGTACTTGTGGAAGACCTGACACTGGAAAAGAATGATTTAAGCGAATAGTATTGAAGGTTGATGCTTGTTGTTTAAATGTACAGCCAGGCATGCATTTAAGAGCATTTTCAAAATAGGTGGCATGGTACCAGCACCATCCTTGCTGATTAAAATTAACAGAATTAGGTGGTTTGTTTGAATAAGGTTGTGATTGTGAGTTTGAAAATGAAGTGTTTTTGTGTTTGAAATGTGAATGTTGAGTGTATGGTGAATGTTTGTTGTGAACTTGTCTGTAAGCATGTGATTGATTGTTGTGTGTAGGCTTGGACAAGACACTTTTGTTTTGAAGTTTTAAATTACTGACTTCAGTACACAGTTCCTGTAATGTGAAGATATTTGCATTTGGAAAATGTTTTCACTAGTATTATCAGTTTTTAAACCATTTTCAGTGTGATTGATAGCACAGTCAGCTAAACGAGCTATTTCATCTATATTAGTTTTATCAAGCATGTTCAACATTGATAAAGTATTTTGAGGCAATTTACTGTAAAAACAAGCAATAATTACTTCTTGTGCAGTTTGATCATTCAAATAAGTGGGTTTTGCTAATGTCAAAAGGCGGCGCATAAATTCACTAGGTTTTTCATTTGGGAGAATGTTAGCATTTTGTAAATCTATGACCCATCGCCAAGGGCACAGTTTATCAGTGTTTCCCAAAATACGCTTTCGTAAGTTTGTATACGGGTTATCTTGAGTGGCACAATGACCAATGTCTGAGCCATATCGGCACTGCTGATCTTCAGACATAGCAGATATAAGAATGTAAAATTTATCAAGTTCAGAATGTATGTTAAAACGTTCAAGCCATGAGTCTAGTAAAATAAAATAATTCTGCACCTGTTTGTTCCACAATTTCGGTGGATTACTGGGTTGTCTTGCAGATGCATTGAAAGGAGATGAATCTTGTTGTGCTGAAGAGGATGAAGAACTTTGCTCAGATTTCATCTCAGATAAATTGTTGTAAACAGCAAGAGAACGTGTTCGCAGAGGAGAGAAATTGTTCAGCATAAGATGATTTCTTCTTTTTTGAAAAATTGGAGTAGGCTATTGACTTTGAGTTCACCAAACCGAGTCGTTCGGGGCACCAATGTAGGGTTCCTTTATGCACCAATGTAGAGTTTCATATCAAGTTCTCTCGTCGTGATCTCGTGCTCGCGGCGAATTCTCCTTTTCCTTCGTCAGACAGCCCACACACCTGACAGCTCTACAGGGATATATAACACAACATTTTACATCAATTACTCTTTTACTACAGATCACCACCATATTCCACGAGGAGTATTAACGAAGAGGGACAAAAAAATCACGTTGTTTTTTTGTTTAGAAAAACTAAACATTAGGATGAAATCGATAATTTATTTAATTTTAATTAATTATTTTCAATAATTGATTAGGGACAGAAATGTCGCTACACCATGTTATCAACATAGGAATTCTTAAACTGCACTGGCTTTTATCCGTTAAATTTAGCAAGTGCTTGAAAGCATATCAAATCGTGGGAGGGCGCGAAAGTAATTCGTATATAGTTTCAGGATTAAGCCAATAAATATGAGGAACGCTACTAACCACTTATCGTAACTGTAGGCGAATGTGCATGAGCTAACGCCTCTGACGGGGCGCATGTTGCTTGGTCCTGGCACAAACGCAGCCATGCAAAAAGCAAACTAACCCCAAATGAAGCACTCATAGTTAAGTTATCGCAGTAGCAGGGCCTCCATTAATAATGTCGAGTTAGGAATGTCGAATAAGCTGGCTGCGCCATTGCCCAATCGCAAAGGAAATAGTTTCAACATTTAGATGAAATGAGAGTGGACAATAAGATCTTGTTTGCAAACAAGATTAAATATGACCATAACGGGTGCGATGGCGTAGTGATTAGAGCGTCCGCTTCGCAGTCGGTAGATTTGAGGTTATTTCCCAAATCGAGTCATGCCAAAAGCCTTTTAAAAATAGTATTCACAGCTTCCCTGCTTGGCGCTCAGCAAAATAGGGATAGTGTAAAGAGCAATCCGACAAGCTTGCTTGTTGTGTCCTTGGGCAAGACATTTAACTGGATGCCTCCGTCTTCATGTGGCAGACAGATGGTGGGACCAAGCAGTCTAACTGTTGTAGTGGCCCCAGTCTAACTGAAGACTTGCAAACCGAGCGTGAGCGCTAACGCAGTATGGTCTACATACAGTACATATACGAGGTATATATATATAGATATAGATATAGATAGATACAGGGTGTCCCAAAAAATGTATACATAGTATATCCACCAGTTACAAAAATTTATAATGCGCCAGCAAGAATAGTTTTGAGATGTCGAGTTTTACTTTTAGAAAGATGGTGCACTTTCCCCTCTCACTGAGATGTGAGAACTTATCTGCGTGAAAATATAAAAACACATGGTTTGAAAGAAGAGGTACCAGTACAGCTAGATATATTCACCTAGTTCATTTGATTTGACACCCGTAAATTTCTTTGTGTGAGGATTTCTAAAAGAAAGTTTGCCGCAGGAAACCTTAAACGATTGCTAAAATGAGAATAGCAATTGAAAAAGAATGTGCTCAAATACCGGAAAAAATGTTGCTGGATGTTTCTAGGTCCATTTCTTCAAGATATAAAAAGCGTATTGGACAGTACGGCAACCAGTTTGAGCATTTATGTAAACTCGTCAATTTTTGAAATTTCTGAAATTTCCCCAAATGTCTTTCCTATTAAAAGTTGATTTGAAATGCTTTTGTATATTTTTTCTCACGAATTCTTTAAATGTGTATTCTTTCTCTTGTATCAATCTATTTACAAGTCAAAATCAATAACTTGTTTAAGTTATAACGATTCAAAGAGTGTATACATTTTTTTGGGCCATCCTGTGTTTACATCTTCCTGCATAAAGCTCACAACAAATAGCTCAAACGACAAAAAAGAAGAAAAACACGACCATCTTTATTTTTCCACCTCTTTTTTGGGGAGAATCTCCAAGTGTTTTGCTTGGAGTTGGCTCCGTTTTTAAATACTTGACTTTTAGATGAATGTTTTTGATTTATTTTGATGGATATTGCAAATGATCCATGCCATTAAAAAAGAATTGACAAAATGTACCACTTTATAGAAATTGCAAGTTTGTGACATTTAGGCCCTAAAATTTTGAGTGTTTTTACCGGTAGACTACATTTCATAAACGTTTAGAGACTTCATTTATTGATGAATGTTTTTGAAAACGTAGACAGATAATGCCAAAAAATCACGCTTGTGAAGAAAAGTAGTCAAAATGTACACCAAAGAACTAACTTTGCCTTATAATTGCAAGTTGGTTAGGTTAAGTAGGAGAATTGTTCGACTAAAAATAGAATATAGTGTATGGCAACCAATATTTGATCAACCATTGTAAAGTAATCGTTAGCCCTAACTAATTAGAGTCACATATGGCTGCAAAGCAAATTTTCGAATCTTTTAAAGACAGTAATTGTTACTACCTTATTATAACTTTTGGCCATTGAACTGAGCTGTTTTTATTCAGCTTACCACTTTTTGGAAGGGGTAAAAAGTAACACTATCGGTGTTATTGTATAGTTCTTTTAGTATAAAAGTTAATATTGAAGATAACTATGATATATTATTGAAATTGTTTAAAAAAACACCCTTCGATTTGGGAAAAAATTATAAATTTCGGATAGGGGGGAACTTTTCTTCCAGGTTTTAAGGAACCAAACAAAAATCCAAAATAATGCTTTATTAAACATAATCAAATTAACATAACAATAATTCCGCAAGAGTTGCATTGTTTCGTGACAGACTGAGCTGCCTTGCTGCATTGTTTCGTGACAGACTGAGCACTGATATAAAAGTAGCTTATCAAACTTTTAAAATAATCTCTTATTTTAACCTTAAATTTCCTTTACCCGCTCTTTTCTGTTCGAATGTCGTCTATAAATATACTTGTTCTTGGGATAAGAACACGTCATACATCGGTATGACGACTAGACAACTATTCGTCAGAATTGAAAACCATCTTTCCAATAACTTAAGCTCATCTAACTCCGCTATCAAATCCCATCGCGATCAGTGCAAAGCCTGCAGAGAAACAATACCAGCAGAGCAAAACTTTACATTACTGAAAAAGTGCCGTTTCAGCACTGAAACCGAACCGCTCTTACAGGTGTTCCATTGAGCGGTACAGTGCTAAAACGTTACTAACTGAATTATCAATGACTAGTATCTTAATACCATATTAAATTTAAGAGTAAAAGTTTGTTCTCTTTTCTTTTATTTAGCCCTGATGAAGTCCCCGTGAGGGGACGAAAAGCTTCGGTGGATTTGTTTATGTTAATTATTGTTATGTTAATTTGATTATGTTTAATAAAGCATTATTTTGGATTTTTGTTTGGTTCCTTAAAACCTGGAAAAAATTATGAAACTCGATTGAGAAATGCGGTAACAAATCAGTTTTTTCGCAAACTGATTTTGCGAAAAAGTATGCAATTTTTGAAAACATCATCAAATTATGATCTCTGGCAGCGAAAGACTGCTAATCGTACCAGACGGCAATTTGACATCATAGAGCGAGTGGTGAGCGTGCGAAAGAAAAAGAAAAAAACACGCTTAGAACTGTTAGAAGGCTTAAAATGCTTAAATAGGTAATTGCTCGTTGCTTTGTCTAATGAGCTTAAATTGTTGTAGAGTTGATTTTATCGAATTCACCTTGTTAATATCTCCTGAAAATGCGTTTATTCGTGTTTTTACGGCCAGTAGTTGTTTAGAAATTACAGCTAACAAATTGCGCAAAGAAGCGTTGACTGTGACGTTATCTTAGACTTGAAAAAGATTTTGTAAAGTCGTAGGTTGGATGCTGGCTTTCGTTCGAGCACAAAACGGCTTTGTCCTGTCAAGAAATGTGAATTTTAAAAAATTGTCTTTGGTTATGACGTCACCATAAAGTGATAATGACGTCACAAAAACCTTTATGACAGTCACCCCGGGGTGGTGATCAATTGTGCCAAGTTTGATGTTAGTATCTACAGTAGTTTTGAAGAAGTTGAAGCGTAAGTATGTTCGTACGTACGTACGTACAGAATCGCGCTTTATATATTAAAATTGAAAAACATTAATCTATTGAGTCAAAATTAGGTCAATAAAGTGAGATCTTTTGCACTTATAAGTCAATTTTTTAGTTTTAGGTCAATAAAAACTTGCCCATGTGATAAACAGTAATGCAAATTAAGCGAGCGTAAGCACAATAAGCAAAAGGCAAAGATTTCTCGGCCACAAAAATATAGACTACTGTATTACAAATTTTCGGTTCGAAACTCACAATATGGCGTTTATCTTGTTTCAGTTTTTAGTAACACAGATCTACATCAGCGAAATTTTTGTTTATGGGTACTGCGGCATCTATAGATTTGCTTGAGGGGGAAAACTTGAAGATCCTTTGGCTTCCCTTGTTTTGTTGTTGACTATCGCAAGCTTTCTTTTCTCACCACAAATGACCTGGAGATTATTTGGGGACAACATCAAAAACTTAGAACTGCCCTACCACCCGTAAAACTTGTAGCGATGAGGCTCACAGATTCAAGGGCTATTAGCTCAGGGTGGCCATTTTCACAAATTGTCGCTCAAGAGCGTCATCTAATTAAGTTTCAGTAGAAAAGAAACTCCAACGAAGTGCTCGCAAACGCCACTGTTAACTGACCGTTTGTTTATGTTTGAGAAGCTTTAAACTTTAGTGTTATATTCAGGCTATTGAAGTTAATTTCTGATTAATTGCAGTCTGCGGTACGCTGATACTGTGCTTAGATGAAATAAACACAATACGCCTACATAGTTAAATAGCTCTGCTTTAGCGAAAATTTGCTCAATCATTCCACCTCCATTGACCACTTTATTTCTATCAGACATTTCCAACCGCCAGACAGTCTCACGGAGGCCAATTGAATTGCGAAGCTTAAAATCTCTTTATGGCTGCATATATTCGGGTCATGCAAAATAACAGTACGACGATTTCCTCTGCGCGATGATTTGTATATTACACAGTAGTTTGATGAAAAATAATGAAGAGCAATTAAAGCAAAATGTTGAAATTTGAACACTCCGAAGCAAGTTTGGGCGATTGGTTTGTGTTCGGCGTTAACGTTCTGCAAGCTCGGAGAACAAAACCACGATAAAAAATAATAATCAGTTGTCGTAAATTTGTTAAATGCAAACTTTTTGCTCTGCGCTTTACAAAAATTAGTACAGGAAAATATGCAATACAAAACCATAAAATATTGTAAAAAGCAACAGGCACTTACCCATAGGCGTAGCCAGAGGAAAAGCATCATCGCCAGATTGCGTGTCGCCCCTAGAGTTCGTGACATTTGAACAACTTTGAAAATGTCACCCCAATAATCAAAACCGTTTAGTGAAAAAAGGTCTTCCACATAAACTTCACCCATTTAAACAATGTTCTCAAAAAGGTGTCACCATCCCAAAATATTGCTACTCTGGGGGAACCGAGGTCCCCAATTGGTGGTAGCTCACCAGGTAGCAAATGCTTGGCTTTGGCAATACACGACGGTCATATTGCGAAAAGCTACGTTTTGCTCCACGTTTTGTTCTGGGTATGCATCTGACCATGCATGATATTCGATATAATGTATAATACATAGTATAATGTTGGTTTACCTATACTTTTGAAAATATATTTATACTAGGTTACATTTTGGCACAGCAAATACAAGTTGTGGCTGGGTGTTCGACCAGTTTATTAATTCCGAGACAAATTAGACCAGTGGCGATTGTTTGTTGTGCAGATTCGGCTAGATTGTGATATTTGGTTTTTACGTTTATGATTTTTCTTTGGGTACCTTTCGACAAATTTGTCTCGGAATCAATAAATTTCCAAATTGAACTGAGTTCAATTATTCAGTAAGTAGGCCTGTTCAGTTACTCCACAAGACAAGCACGTCGTCAGATAACAAAGTCTCAAGTATAAAAGCTTTCATTTTCGAAGAAATTTATAGTGTTTTTCAATTATTGGGCGTTTAAAGTATGTACATCATGAAGCTTTGAATTTAACAAACAGTTTCTTTTCAAACTAAACAAAAATTGATAATTTGTAAAGAATTGTTTTTATTTCATCCTTATTGTCCCATTTGTGAAGCAGGCATTCTATGACTTGGGCGGAAGAAACGACTTGGTCATCATTAAAGCAAAGTCAAACTTCACATCTTCTCACTATGTTTTTGGAAAGTGCGTCTTCTGACACACCAGTGCGCTATTTTTTTTCAGAGATATTTTTTAATCATTAAACCTGTCTCTATAGACTTAAGTGATAAAGTAGAGTGATAAAGCACGTATTTGCTGAAAATCTGAATTGATTGATATTAAGTGAGTTTCTTACAAACAAAGCTTTTGCACTTTTTTAAAAACTGTTTCCACACGCGCCAGGAATAAAGATACGGATTAATTACGCTATTTATCGGCATCAAAGCCAAAACTGCAAATGACATGTCAACGAAAATTGAAAATTTTGTTTTACAATTCTTACGTTGTGATGACTGGCCGAAAGAATGATATGAATTTTCTAAATAAAAGTAAAATGCAGTTACACAAATAGGAATCCAGCACAAAAAATCAGTAACAATCACAAAAAGAAGCCGGCGAAGTATTTCATTATTTTCAGATAGTTTTTGCTCGTTCACGGTTTGGCCATTTTGTTCAACGATTTTCGCATTTTTGGCTGCATGTTTGTAAATGACAATGCAAGCAACAGATATAAAAATGAAAGCTAAAAAGTTATAAAGCAAAATTAACAAAGTATAATACTGATCTGAAAAGGGAGTGGTAATAAAAGTGCGAAGGGTGCATGAATAATAGTAAGAATAGTAGCCAAAGTAGTTAAAGTCATTATATTGCAATATTCCTGAGTTGTTTAATAAAGTGTGTAGCAGATCTCGATTGTCGTATCGGACTAATTTTCCTAAAACAGGTATTACTTGGCTAACATTGTTAGTACTTAATCCACTGGAAATATGCTTAAACAACTCTAACGCTCTATTAAATATGATGTCATGCTTTGGATCATCTGAAAATTGAACACCATCCTTAAATATCAAACCTATAAGATCTACACTGAGCGCTGGTATTAGCGCGACAATCAGCCAAACAATCCACATAATAGAAATAACATTTTTCAACACTTTCAATCGAACCCTCTTGTAAGGATAAACAATTCCTACCCAGCGATATACACATATCAAAACAAGGACTGTGACAGAGATCTCGCTGGACAAAACACTAATAACTCCAAAAAAGTTGCATAGTTCTGGGATCTCATTGGATTCAAGTAATCCATCAAATTGTAAAGCTATGGGAAAAAAAGTAATATAAAATCCCATGAGCAAATCGCTTATGGACAAGTTTAAAATAAGAACTCTAAAAATTGTTTTTTCTGTGGCAACTGAATGTTTTTGAATCAATGCTCGCACTTCAATAAAAATAACAGTGATATTACCAATCAAAGAAATTACTCCTAAAATCATAAAAACACTAGACGCTTTGCGAAGAAGTTTTCGTTTCTCTTCGTCAGCGGTATAATTGCAAAAGCAGTCTGTTGCTTCAAATATGTTTGCTTTTATATAGCATTGTGGATGTGGTTGGGAATTGCTGGTCACGTTCAATTTGTAGAAATTTTCATGCTTTGTTGCTTGTGAGCATGCTTCGTTGCTTTTATCAACAAAAATGCTAATATTCCATCGCACGTGCTCATCTATAAAGTCCCGAAATTCTGCTTTAGAATTTACTTTGGCCAACTTTTCTTCCATGTTTCTCGAGGAGTTCGTTTGCTGACTTTTTTGTTGACGGCAAAACAAATAAGTATTATTTTGTGTCACATCACAAGAAAATTGAACGCACTCAGAGTTGCTACGGGCTTGGATTGTTGCTTCTAAAAAAAATGACAATTTTTGGCTGTGTTTCTTAACTAAAGCAAACGTCATATCAGAAGATAAAGCAGCTTTTGTGATGGGGTATGCGATTTTTGGTTTATTTAGCCGTCATTTAAAACAGTTTTTAATCGGTTTCACATGTGGCATTTTCCAAAATTTTCAAGTGGTATGTGAATGAAGGTCAGTTCCAATCAGTTTTAAAAGAAAAATCTAGACTGTGTAGATTATAAATCTTGAGCGAATTGCCAATGGTAATATCTACAATATGTGTAAAATAAAAAGTGAGGGGTGAGAAAGAAAATTAGTCCCACATCTTGCTGTAAATCTGTTCGAATTATAGAACTATTTATAACTATCTTCCATTTAAAATATGAGTACTCTGCTTTTTTTAGAAGTTGAAGTATTCTGAAATCTGACTTGTTAACTTTGTAGAAAAACTATTCTCCTCTCTGTTCCTTTCATCCAAAGTAATTTTTAGGTTTTCTCCAAAGACAAGACAGTCAGATTTATTAAAATTGTATTTAAAACTGCACACAGTGATACTGTTTCGACCTATCACGTCTCTTCACAATCAATTCAAGGCTTGAAAATTTATAGTTTCGCTTAACAAAATCAGCAGTTGCTCTAATCCTACTGCAATAAGTTTGTTAAATCAAATCGAAAGAACATACTCGTGATTAGAATGGAGTAAAAATTTACTTGTAATTTTAAATATAGACGTCTACACTGTTGTCCAATGACTAAAAGCACGCACTTTACATAGTGTTTAAGTTTGCCAAGAAAACAGCTTCTTACTTTACATCAAGATCATAGCTGGTTTAAATCATAAAAAAATAGAGTAATTCAAAAACCGCTTGTGCTAGATCAGTTGTTACCAAACCTCGACCTGCGAGGTTCGTTCTGCACCAATCAACAGCCGCCTCAACATGGAGGCGCGGTCCTCGACCCCTTTGGGTTGGGTCGAAATGGCTGTTGGCCTTCCCGAGCCATCCCAGTCACCCGAGGCATTTCCCTTGTGCAAACCATATTTTCGCCGTGCTGTCCCCTGAACGACTGTAGAAAGGCGGCGCGCAACTTCTTTAAAATCGGTCGCCTGTCTTTTCTCTTCTCTTGCCTTTCTCTTGTCCGTCCTTGTTTCCTCATTCTCCTCCTCCTCATGATGAGCGGCGACGTTTATCCTAACCCTGGTCTCGTCTTTTCCTGTTGAGTGTGCGCTGGAGATGTGACCTGGCGGAGTAGGTCAGTGCAATGCTGCACCTGCTCCAAGTGGATACATTTAAAGTGTTCACTGTTATCTTTCTCTAAATTCAGAACTCTTAGCAGCTCTCACTCCTGGAGCCTCTCCCCTCTGTGGCATCTCCAGCAGAAGCTGCGTCCCTGCTTCTGCTGGAGATGCCACATCTACCATCAATGTGACTTCCTCTTTAAACCCCTTCAGCTTGTATACCTCCACTGTTCAATCTGGCCCCTTTTTGCTAATGCAGCACTCCCGCCCCACCCTCGCCTTCAAACCTCCTATTCTCCTTCCGCCATTTTGCATCTCCTCCTTCTGCACCCTCACCACGCCTCATGCTCCTGGCTGTTGTTCTACACCTCCTGGTTTCTCTTTACCCCCTGACCCACACAGGGTTTTTTCCTGACTCAGTGGAATGCTGGAGGTCTCCAAATTAAGAACACTGAACTTCTACACTTTTTTTCGTTTCATCCCGTTGACTTTATCTGTATCCAAGAAATTAATCTTAACTCATCTTGCTCTTTCCAGATCCCTGGATTCTCTGTTCTGTTATCTGAACGCACCTACTCCAGGTTTGGGGCTCTCTCTTCAGATGTCACGCACGCTAGCGGCAGGGCCATCATTTTTGTCAGGCAGGGCTTATCCTTCTCGGAAATTTCTTCCTCCTCTCTTTCTTTGCTTGATCCCCACTATGATTATGTAGGCGTCAACATCTCTCTAAACAATACTTCCTCGCTCTCATCCCTTAATATTTATGCTCTCCCCTATTTGCTCTTCTCTGACAAATAGCAGAACCGACTCCTTTTTTCCCTCTATTCTTCTCTCCTCCAGAAATCTCTTCGTTTTGGGGGACTTCAACTGCCACCACCCCCTGTAGGATTCAAAAGGTACTTCCAACCCCCACGGAGAGGAAGTATTCAATTGGGTCATCTCTTCTGAACTCCTCCTCTTCAATGACCCTGACATACGTACTCTTCTCCATCGCTTCTCTGGCGGTCGCTCCTCCCCTGACATCTCCTTTGCTCCCTTCTCTCACGCCCTCTCTTTCTCGTGGGAGGTGCTTCAGGACCTGGGTTCTGATTACCTACCAATTCTACTAACCGTTCTTCTATTTCTCCGGTATTTTGCCCCAACAAACGTCCTCGTTCCTTCATTTCTCAGAAAGCTCGCTGGGATCACTTTGCCTATAACTTTGATACTCACTCTCCTCTTGTAGAGGAATACTCGTCTCTTTTTCTTTCCCCTGCTGCTGCTCTTTTTACTTCTCTGGCACTGAATGCGAACAAATCTTCCATTCCTTTTGGCCGCATCAAACGCTATTCTAAAGCCTAATGGTCCTCTGAAGTGGAAGAAGCGGTTAGTGAAAGACGTAAAGCTTTCGCTTTTTACAGAAGTGATGAAGATCGTCAGGCTTACAGCTCCGCTTCCCAACAAGCTTCGTCTGCCATCGCCAAGGCCAAGACGGAGGCATGGCAGGTGACTTGCTCTTCTCTCTCGCCCAAATCTAATCCCAAATCTGTGTACTTTCTTCTTCGCTCTGTTGCTGGCTCTTTCTCCTCCTCTCCTAACTTTCTCAACTGTTCCTCTCCCAGGGAATCGGCTTCGGTCTTCGCCGATTACCTGAGATGCCACTTTTCTCTCTCCCAGCCAAAGGTCTTGCGTATCAAAGCCAGAGGCTACCTTTCCGAGCTCCACCGAGCCACGTGCTCTGAGGAGTCTCACTCGTCCTTTTGCTTCCCCTTCTCCCCCGCTGAATTTTTTGTGGCTGCCTCTATCCTCTCCTCTTCCACTGCCACTGGTCTAGACAGAGTCGCCTATCTTATGCTAAAGCACCTTCATTGCTCTGGCATGAATTTACTTCTTCAGATCTTCAAACTTTCCTGGCCTCTGCTAAAGCCTCTCGACTCTCTGCTTCCTTCCAGCCTATCTCTCTCACCTCCTGCGTCTCGAAGCTTTTTGAACGCATCATTCTATCGCGTCTATTCTTTTAATTCGCTTTTCTTTCCCGCCAGGCGGGTTTCCGCCATAGACGGTCTACTCTAGATCAATTCTTTATCTTTTTCAGTCCGTTTCGGACGGGCTTAACAAACCCAAGTCGGGCTCTCGGACAATTCTTGCTACTATCGATTTCTCGAAAGCTTTCGACTCTGTCTGGCATCCCGCTCTTTTCCGTAAACTTATTTCGGCTGGCCTCCCTGCTTGCTTTGCTCGTTGGACCCAATCTTTCCCTTCTGGTAGACGTGCTCGCGTGATTTTTCAAAAACACAAAAGTCGATCCTTTCGAGTTGTTCCGCAAGAATCCGTTTTTAACCCTGTATTTTTCTCTTTTTTTGTCAATAATCTCCCTGCTTCTCTGCCTTCTTCCGTCAACTACTCTCTTTATGCTGACGATCTGGCCATTTAGTCCTCCTCTCCTCGGACCCTACTGCAGTGGAGACCACACATGGAGCTCTGATTTGATTGGATCGCTGGTCTGAGTAGTGGTGTTTTCTTCTCAATCCGAGTAAATGTGAGGCCTCCTTTATCTCAATGGATTCCCACCAAGCTCACTTTCAGCCCAACCTCCCCTTACTAAACTTCCGCCTCGGTTTTAATTTCACACCAACATTTCTTGGGATCCTTTTCGACCACACTCTTTCCTTTTCTATACATGTTTTCTTGCTAAAGGCCAAGTTCTTCATTCGTCTCAAGGCCTTAAACTGTATCTCTGCTTCATTATGGGGCCCGTCAAAGAAGTCTCTCTCTTCTGTTTAAAGCCTTTCTTCGGCCCCTTCTCACTTATGCTTCACCCGGATGATTTCCTTTCTTAAATCACCAAATATCACCAAATTGGAACAAAAATTGGAACACCAAATTGGTCAATATCACCAAATTGGAACGCCTTCACTGAGCGGCTAGTCGCGCCATCACCGACTGCCTCTCGTTCTCTCCTATCCATCTATTGTCTGAGGCGTCACTGCTTCCCCTGCGAGTCACCCTGACTTATTTCACTCAGTCATTTTATGAGTGAGCTCTTCGTCCCCCGACCTCCTTTCCCATTTTTGGCTTTTCCAGACTTGGAGTGAAACCAAGACTCTGCGGATCTTCTTGGAGAGCTTTTGATTTCATCTGCTTCCCCCAGGGAGGCCCTCCCTACCTGCCCTCCCTCTCTTCCTTGAAACCTGCTTTCTTTCACTGTGAAGTCCACTCTTTCCTCTCCATGATCCCTCTCTGATCCCCCTTTCTCTCGCCAAGATGCGGCTCTCGCTCACCTCGACTCTCTCCCACCTTGCGATCTGGTGCTTTGGACAGACGGCTCTGTTCCTCTTCCTTTTGGCAAAGGCGGCTCTGGCGTACTTGCCAACTGCTCTCTCTGCGGTACTGAGGCCACTCTTTCCTTTTCAGCAGGCCCAGTATGCACAAGTTTTGAGGCCTACGTCATTCTGCGTTGGTTTCGGCGGAAAAAATTTGCTGGCCTCGGCAGCACCAACAAGCCTGCCACTTTTCCTCTCTTCTCCTATTTTCCGACTCTTGTTCTGTCCTCTCCTTCATCTTTCCTTTTACCTCAATCTCTCTGGCAGATCTGGCAGAAGCTGTCTTCTCTCTCCTCCTTTACATTAGGCTACAATGGATCCCTGGACACTCGTTTCTCCAGAAGTACGACGCGGCTGATCAGTTGGCCATACGGGGAGCGCTACTTGTGCCCTCTGCAATCCCTTGCAATCTCTCTCCTCTTATCTCTCATATTTACTTTTCTCTTTTCTCGGACTGGAGGCGCACTGTCTCATCGAAGTATTTTGACACACAGGTTCCCTAGATTTCCACCAAGGAACTTGTGCTCACTCGTCACGCTCGCTGTGTTCTCTCTCGTCTTCGCTGCAACGGACACAGCCAACTGTTAGCTCTTATCTCTCTAGGATTGGCAAAATCGAAAATCCTTCTTGGAGAGCCTGCGGACACTCGCCCCAGGACACTTCTCATCTCATTCTACACTCTCCAGCTACGGATTCTTTGCCCCGCTCGCTCTTTGGCGACTCTCTGTCTCTTTACGAACTCTGGTCCAAAACCTGGGGAATTTCTCGGCTTCTGGGGCTCCATAGTCTTTCGCCATGCTTCTATCCCTTGGAAGGGATCGAGTAACAACAAAAACAGGGTTGTTCTTGCGGTTGACCAAGCTGTGCCAAAATGCAAATATTTATATAAAATACTATTGAAAATGTGAATTTTCAGGTCTTCAAGAAGTCTTCCTTGCTCGTTTGTCTACATTTGTCAGCAATTCTTATAATATTGGATCATAAATCCGGAGTGGGACAAGGACAAGGATCAGAAAAAATTGCTGGACATCGATTTTGATATCATTTTCCAGTGAACTATCAAAACTTCTTCATACCTCGGGCGGGTTTGCAGTAATTGGTAGTCGACCGCTGTCAATATTATATATTAGCTGATCAAAAAACATTTTCTGCAACTTGGAATGTAAAATTTTCGTAATTACTTAACAAAAGTGAATTAAAAAACGGTATCATGATTTTGGTAAAACGTTGTTGCACAAAAAGTAGCAACTTTCTGAGAAATGCGAGATCGCTCTTCAATTTATTTTCTGGCCACATACTTTAATTTAATGATTCGATATAAGTTGTTTGAGTATTCAAACTTTATGTATAGGGTCATCATTGTTTTCTGCTCAATATTTCCGATTTATAGGCAAGCAAAATTTATCGACAAACACAGTTGTTGGCTGGTTTCTAAACAAGCAATTTTTGTCTAATTTTTATTGATTTCACGGCATTGTATTGAGCTAACCAGGTATCTTTTCTATCATTATCATTTCTCTCAGTCATTTTCCTCTATTGGTAGAAAGTTTGTTGAGGCTTCAGCCAGTGAGATGATTTTTGTCTTGGAGGAAGCTTGGTGCGAACGTTTCTATTTGTTACTAGAAAAGATTTTTTGCTAACGGGTACGTTTTTGTTATTTATAAAAAGTGCATACTAATGCTTTTGCACTAGGTTGGGGTTAAAAAGATATTTAAACATTTTAAGGGTTTTTATTATCTTTTACTTAAAGAAAAAGACAAACTTGCATACAACTGATACCGGCTATCAGTTGTATGCAGGTTTGACGTGTATATATGTGTCGTGTCGTGTATCATGTTGTAAGTGTCGTGTATCAGTTGTTCACAGATTCAGAACATTTTTGTTTACCACATACTAAATTATAAAAAGGTTAAATATCTTTTACTACCTCAACTTTGTTTAACGTATTAGTATTCACTTGAAGCCACCTGCAAGCATTGACACTGCGGCGACCTGTCAGGCCTCATCAGTCGGTCACCGACAAGATTGAATGTTTTTATCAAAGTTCAGTCTTTGATAATAACTAAACATGTAAAGCGGATAGCAAACAATTTTTACAATTCATAGAAACATTGGCATCTTCGATCTTTCAAGACCAAAGTTAACTTTGTGGCACAAGCGGTTTTTAATTTGCACTAATCTTTGATAATTTGACTCCGCTATCAGTTTTGACCAGAGTTGTGAGTCAGGAGGCCAGTGTTTGATCCAGCTTGAAAGCGTTGTAAAGTGCAAGTTTTTGAATAATTTGATAGGTTTCTGCGCCCTCTTATCTAAAATTCAAATAAAGTCTTTTCTTAGCAAACTGCAGAGGTTTCTTCAGTGCAGTTGGTGACCGACAAGTAGCCAGAGACTTTTTATAAAACATAGCTTAGACCCTCACCCTTGTGGGACCTATACTAGGTCCACTGTAGTGGATGGTCTGTCAATACTCTGCGAAGCAGTATCACTCGTGAATGAGTGGGTGTCTTGTATTACTTTAAGAGCTTGTGACCACTAGGCTGTAACAGCACTATTGTTCTAGCAGTTGTTGGGCTAAATGCACCTGCGACAATTGCCACTCATTCACGAATGATACGACTTCGCAGAGTATTGACAGACCGTTCACTACAGTGGACCTAGTATAGGTCCCACAAGCGTGACGGTCTAAGCTATGCTTTGGTAAAAGTCTCTAGCTACTTGTCGGTCATCAACTGCACAGAAGAGACCTGATGGGCCGAAACAGCGTCACTGTCTGCAGTTTGCTAAATGCATTTCTGGCCTCTTGAATTGCTTTAAGTCTTTTCTCTTCACGCTAATTGTGATTAGCGATCGGCAGTAGCCGTTAGAGTAGTGTTTCTTAAAATAATGTTGCCGGGGTGCTTTCTATCCCCCCCCAAGTGACGCTGCTATTGCTACTAAAACGCTGACAACCGCAACAAGCAGTGCGCTTTCGTCGCCAACTTTGTGACTTGATTTTGCTCAAAGCAGCTGTGATGCTACACAAATCATAAAATTAAAAGTGTCTGTGCGTGATATCACTCGACATTTTGACAGCTGTTTCAAAGAAATTTAGCCATAAATTTGGCAAAGAAAACACAGTTAAAAGACTTTTCAACAAATGTGTATTTACCTGCCACACTTAGAAGTAAAACACATATTATGGAGAAGAAATCCTTCGACCATTTACACTTGAACAACATCTTGTTAATCAAAAACGCTATTTTGAAACTTGAACTTGCAAGATGAAATCAACTTTGTATAATAACTTACACACAGTATGGACTTTATTATTTCTAAACAACATAAATTGAAATTATTACAAACATTAAGTATCGTTACAAACCTTAAGCAATGCTGCAAACAGAAAGTGGCCTCAAGTTTTTGAGATGCACATCACATTTTAATTATTAAAATTAATCAAAATTGAAACGACAATGCTTAAATTCTGGTTATACGACATCGATACGGTCAACACCAGACAGCTTTCAAATTGTATGAAGACAATATATGAATATCCATCTTTGCTTGGTACCAAGATTTTCATCCCTGCTGTTGTTATAATCAAAACTTGGGAAAAACGAAGGCTTGAAAACTTGAAACCCAATTGTTTAGGAAACACTTCCAAATTTGATAACAATTGGAAATTTTTTAAAAGTGTGGCTAACATCCATTTCTATCCTTCAAGTCAAAATTCCGGGTAAATTCCTAGGCAGGCTTTCTACATTATTTAAATTTTCAAATATTTTTTTCTACTTCATGCAACTAGTCAACATGTCATCTAAATGGTTTTAACAGCTCAACCTGCTTGTCTCAACAGGCAACTTTTCCGCGCTCACCATACCAATCCATCTTGTTGGTTGTTGGTCAACCAATCTTTCACTAGCATTTATGGCTGGTTGGTAATGGAATTCTGCCTTTACCCTAGCCAGATTTTGATCAGTTTTGCCGTGTGTAAATTTTCCAAAACAGCGATAAAAATAGCAATAACAACAGCTACATCAATATTGTTTATTTCTAACGTTGGTTCGCAATTGTGAGGCTGTGTGCTCACTGTCCACGCAATTTTTGATTTGTTGTGTGTCTTTGTTAGTGTGCTAGATTAGAGGGGAGTAGAGAAGGATCCGCAGTCGAGTACAGTTTGAAGTGAAGGCTAAAAACCGTTGCAGTAAAAATGCACAAATATAACTCTATTGCGCTTCATTTACAATTTTTCGGTTGAGAGTGCAGTAGCTGGTCTGGTCATGGAGGCAAAAATACTATTTGCCAATCATTTGCGTTGTGCTTTATAATAGAAATAATGTCAAAAATAAATACAACGAGGTAAATCAATTTTTCAACATTTAATTAATTGGCAATTTCTTTGGTTTTTAAAAATATTATTTGGCTTACAGCAGTGTCTACAGAATTTAGTAGCTAAGGACTACTTCTTTCGGTCATAAGTTTAACCTTTTTACTTGACTTATAGTCATAGTCCTATTACAGTTAGATAATTTATTGCTAGACTCGTAGCTCTATTCATGCTGTTGTGTTTCAATATCGCTACTGTCCTCTCTCTCCGATCGAAACATCAGGTGCAAACAAAATCTATGTTTAGGAGAAAAACTAAACGTTCAGTTCAAATTCTGCGCAGTAGTCCACTTATCACATGTATAGTGATGACTATTTTTCCAATCAGGAACCAAACCAGGCAAATTGCTTTAAGTTCTTTTCCCAATCATACGAAATCACAGAGCCCTTACTGATGATGATGACATTTGATTTGACATCTTTTTTCCCATTATTTTTCAAGTTTTGATGAGCTGATTCAATATATGTCTAACACTACACAGTACACAGACTTGCTTCGAAGCACACTTTTGAAATAGCAACAACGGTGTGTTACACAAATGCAAGCCGACTGTTTTTCGCTCTAAGCCACATTGACAACCAAAAAAACATCAACAATGTAAAGTCTTCTTTATTCTGTTTCTTTCTTTGAAATACTTTCTGTCATCTATTTTAATAAGTTTTTGCATGCATTTGTTTGCTTATTCTCTTTGCTTAATATAAATTGAATTAAGTTTTGGATTTTTGCCTTTCAAGCTTGACTGAAATCATATTTGTGATCGAACTGAGATATTAAACATTACAACAACAAAAAAACCGTTGCTTTCCAGGGAGCTTTCTAAACTAAATTAGATACAGCGATCCATCCTAAAAGCTCTGCACTATTATAAGCATGTGATGACTCAAGCTACAGATCACGCTGTCACCGAAACTTTGTGACAACAGCAATTCATTTACATTGACATTGCGCAAGATTCACACGTATGCACAGAAAACGACATGAAAATAATGAAACGCATGTCCACAGAGGAAGATCATGTGCCAGTCCGTACAGATGGGTAGGTGGCCGAGTCTGCGACTTCTCTCTTGAGACAATAATGTGTAAATAGGACAAAAACAAACAAAATAACCGTCAAATGAAATTATATAAGTCCAAAGTAAAGACAGTAACGAGCATAAATACAAATACTAACTCATGTATAATCCTAGGTATATCCATACCTATATAGATATGATAGATATGCATACACGCACATACATGCATAAGCACACATATACATACACGCGTGGCCGTACACATAAATACACACTTTTAATCTGGGATAAGCCAAATATTCATTGTTGGTCCGGCGTGGCATACTTATTATTGTTTGCTTTTTCAGCAACTTACAAAAACATGCAATTCTACCACCATTTTTTAAATATCGTTCGGGACGCTTTTCCAAATTTTGACACCGAGAATTGTAATAGATTAGTTACTTCTAACATAATCATTTCTAGGAAGGTATAAATTTTCAGATGAAATGCCAGTAACTTGATGATGAACGTCAGAAGTTTCACTAAATAGACAAATGAAATACGACATAAGTTTTTTACATGTAATTTAGCCATGAATTTCGCCACCTCTAAGCGAAAAATTTCCTTAACTTGTAATATGAAAGCTTTACGATACAAGGGTTGTAATTTGATTCTCCTACCAGTGCTTTGTATAATAATTTTAATCAAGCGGTTTTGTTTAACTTGAAGTTTATTTAAAGTTGAAGAGGGTGCCAGAAGTCATAACATTGGATTTAGGAAATGTAAATCTTTTGCAACGTTCCACTCCGCTGCGAAACGCGCTGATGGCTCCGCTTTTGCTGGAAACTTCTTTGAATATTCGATATCCGCTGATCACTTTATTTCCACTTCAGAGCTAATTCTGTTAATACAGACATTTTGTTCTGCTAGGGCTAACCAATGGCAACACCAATCGAGTCGCGAGGGATTCAAATTTCTCTGTGACTGAGTTGATTTTGATGAACCTTGAAAAAAGCACTTGGCAATGATTTGCTCTGGGTGGTGGATTCTAACATGCAGTAAGTGTATGAGAAACAATACAGAGCAATTCAAGCAAAAAGTTGAAACTTGAAAATTCCGAAGCAGGTCAAGACATTTTCCTTGTGTTTAGCGCCGACGTTGTGTGAGGTTGGAGAATAAAAACGCGATAAAAAATAACATTAGGTAATTTTAAATTTATTAAACGCAAACATTTTGCACTGCGCCTAATACAAGAAATAGTGGAAAACAAAAAACCCAAAATAATGTAAAAAGAAGCATGCTGTGCACTCTGACACAGCCAGGGAAAAATCATGATCGCCCGATTGAGTGTCGTCACTGGATATCGTGACAGTCGGACGGCTTTGAAAAATTCCATTATTTTTGCAGTTTTGAACGTGCTGATTCAATGTGCTACTCAGTACACATTCGCTTTCGAACCAAACATTTGAAAAAGCATGTTATATTGCACGTTTGAAATAGCAACAACGACACTACACTCTGCTAACCACTTTTTTTCCGCTGTAAAATGCGTTGCCGAAAATGAAAAATACCAACAACTGCAAAATGTTCTTTATTCTGCTTATTTCATTTTAAATTACAATCTGTTTTTATTTTCAATGAGCTTTTGCATGCATATGTTCGCCTAACTTAGTTCAAAATAAATTATTTTGAGTTTCGGAAATTTGTCTTTCAAACTTGACCAGCAGTATTTTGATCAAATTAAAATATTAAAATGACATCAACAGCAATGCATCAGTTTGCTAAAAACTTAACGGTTCATTCTGAAAGCACTGACAGTGCTAAATACGTGCTGATAAGACACAGATCCAGTTGACACTTTCACTCGTTATTGAAAGTTTGATCTTCGACAAACTGCTTACTACGTGTTACAAGCTGTAGTCAAATTGAATAATGTTTGTATTAAGCTCTTGAAGAATATTTGGTCGTATCTAAAATAAAACTAATTATAACATGGCCCACCTAAACATCCTCACAACAATATCCTCCGCAATTGCCTAAACAAATGCCTCTTGTTACATCACAATACTATGATAATTACGCAAGATTTTTCAATAAAGTACACTTTTTTGGTTTTACACCTTAGCGGAGTACTTTTTTTGTAAAGAGTTCTTAATATGATAAGTCAATAAAAAGTCAGTTTCACCGTTAGGTAAATTATTTTTTGGGGTAAAAAAGTCAATTTTTTGTGATTAGCACTGTTAGTCAAAATGTTTCTTTTGCATTGATGAGAAAAGCTCGATAACTGCTATAACCTTGATAAAACGTACTCAACTTTTTTGTTGTTGTAACTTGCAATTGAAGGTGGTCAGTAACGAAGTAGTTCTATTACAGTAAACAATTTACCTAGGACATTCTGTAACGAGTTTCTTACTTGAAAAATTTCATTTTTTGCTCCTTTTACTTTTACTTGAGCAGATTTAACTGGAAGTAGCCAGGGGGGAGTAGTCATAGGTGCTGGAGCTTTGCTGAGCATGAACAAAAATTGCCTATTGCTAAAGCAGAATATTCTTATCCACAGTGGTGTGCTGGTACATGTCTTACACAATTCGTCTCGTAAATAGACAAGAAGCGTTCCCATGAATGCATCGGGAATGTACACAATTCCAGCAGGTTTACAACTAAATATATAAGAAGATAATAAGCCTACTATTGACTGTTAAAAACGAAGACATACGACAGCATTGTTAAAGTAATAATGATCCAATACTAGTAATTTCCATAGCGAGTGACGACCAACTATCAATCCCTCACAAGACCACAATTAAGCCATCACCCTAATTCTCTTTCCCTTTGCGCTACCTCAACGATCCATCATTCACTTGCAGAGGTGTTGGGGCGAAGCTCCGGCAGCCCTGCACCACTAAGAGTAGTGCTGCTTGAGTAGTTATAACTTTACTTAAGTAAATGATAAAAATTTGGCGTTTGTTTAATTGAGATGCAGCATGCTAGCATGACAATAAAACATCTTTGAATTCAAGTTTTTTATTTGCGCGTTTGTGCAAGTCCTTCATTGAAGAGCGCTGTTCTTGTTTCGAACTTTGAAACCAACCAGTGGGTCAACTACTACTTAATGCAAATCGGGCAACCAGCGCTGAATTACTATCAGCGGGTTGCTATTTCATACCTGTTGATTTTAAAAAGTTTGTAGGGCCAAAAGTAAATTCAAATATTCTCCAGTGTTTAATTTTTGAACAGTTATTTGGTGAAACAAAATTTCAAAAACACGTTGAATAAACCTATGAAGGACGGATTCACTGGAGTCTTTGAAAGCAATGACTATTGAATGTGTTTTGGGCTTTTATCAGAAGTTATTGCCAGAATACAGCAGAAAAAAAAGCGTTACTATTTGTAGTAGGCAGGACTGTCGAAAATGTACGTTTCATCAGCGTCTACGATCAAAGCTACTTGTTGAATCAATTGTAATTCATACACAAATTCTGGCATAATACTGGTGTTCTATCTTTGATAAATGTTGATTAGAAAGTGGGTAACTGAAGGAACGATCAAGCTGTTGCCAACACTGACAATTAAGTGTCATTGTAGGTGGCGGAATAGTTTTGATTTTCAAGTAAATTTTGTCCGATTGCCGAGTAACGGTCGGGGAGAAAAGGAGTTGTCTTGCATTTTTGGGTAGATACTTGTCTTTCTTTTTTTATGTCAAGTTTAATTGATTTGAGTATATGCTGGTTGATTCTGTGATGTAGTCTTTGGGATGTGCGACCAACGTACCACTAGTCACAGGAGCACACGTATTCATGTATGATATTGCTTGATTGAAGAGAAGGCGCTGCATCCTGGTAGATTGCAGGCAGAATACATTTCGTGGAAAATTATCATCCGAAGCTCAGTTACCTTGCAGCAATTATTTACCGTATTTTTGATTTGGTTCTGGAATATAAGAGAAGTGTTGCCAATTTACAAAAGTTTTAGGCAGACATAGCGTTTTGGGAACCTTTTTTTGAAAATTATAGGCTAAAATGAAAATTGCAAACCTTGCACCTAATTCATAACGCAGCATACGAGCGAAACGGGCATTAACAATTTTTTTAAATGAATATGCAAGAAAACAACAATGAGCTTACCACCCATCCAATTTTGACGAGACCATCCCTGGACGCGTTTCGTCTTTTTGGACTCATTAGCAGGGCCCGTCCCGTCACAATCAAAAGTAACCCACTCATTAACGTTATCCTTAAAAAACGAACAATGCACACGCAGAAGCACTAAGACTTCAACCGATGACGTATTGCGTTGCTTAACAAGGCGGGTTGACGAATTGATTGGTTTTGGCTGCATATCCACTGGGAGATCAGTTAACGCACTGATCTGAAAAAGCAGATTAAACGTTGCGTGTGTAGCCTAGCGCCTTGTCTTTGCAATGTCGTCACGCTCGCGGCGAGAGCGTTGACAATTCACAAGGTGGGAACCGGGCGATCTTTGATAGACATGTCGAGCAAATCCATGCTAACGAATTTTCACTCTATCTCACTTTGCAGTAAACCGGGCCTCCTACAGTGAATGTGGAAGGTCCGGTTCCCACCTTGTGAATTGTCAACGCTCTCGCCGCGAGCGTGACGACATTGCAAAGACAAGGCGCTAGGCTACACACACGACGTTTAATCTGCTTTTTCAGATCAGTGCGTTAACTGATCTCCCAGTGGATATGCAGCCAAAACCAATCAATTCGTCAACCCGCCTTGTTAAGCAACGCAATACGTCATCGGTTGAAGTCTTAGTGCTTCTGCGTGTGCATTGTTCGTTTTTTAAGGATAACGTTAATGAGTGGGTTACTTTTGATTGTGACGGGACAGGCCCTGCTAATGAGTCCAAAAAGACGAAACGCGTCCAGGGATGGTCTCGTCAAAATTGGATGGGTGGTAAGCTCATTGTTGTTTTCTTGCATATTCATTTAAAAAAATTGTTAATGCCCGTTTCGCTCGTATGCTGCGTTATGAATTAGGTGCAAGGAACCTTTTTTCTAGCGGTCACTACATTTGGCGATGGCCATAAACATAGTTACCTAAACAACATTGTCGGGGTAGCCATTATTGCGAAGAATAGTGTTGATGTTGTTCATCTCCAATGGCTGCATTGGTTTGGAGACAGAGCTAGGGTTCACTAAGGTTCCAAAAAGGTTTGTTTGCTGTTTTGAGGGCTAAAAGAATCCCAACGCGCATATTGTCCAATGAAAATCGGTTTTTGATATCAGGACGTAAAGAACTTTGTATCAGCTTTTCTACCAAAATGTCTAGAATAAGAAGATTGCCATCAAATTCTTTTTCAAAAGTGAAGGTTAAGCAAGGTTTTAAAGAGTAATTAGACGCCTTGAGAAACTGTCACAGTGAAATTTCTCCTTGAAGATGGCCACGGGGTCATCAACGTAGTGGAAATACTTGACGGGTTTGCTGAGTCGTCGAAACAATTCCTCGCAGTGTCTAACAAATATATTGGCAAGAGCTGGGCCAGGTGGTGAGCCTGTTGCAGCATTATCAATTTGTTTGTGCATTGTACTGTACAAAGTGAATTTAAATGAATTTGTAACTGCAGTTGGAATTTGGAAAGAAGTGTTTATTAATGGTAGGCAGAGCAACGTCACTGTTGTACGAAGTATTAGCACAGATCTGAATGGTTTCTTTCAGTGGAATATTTTTAAAGAAGTTAGAGATACCGGAGGAACAGAGAAAAATGACTTCTGAATTCAAGTTAAGGTGTTGCATATTTTCAACAAAATTGAAAGGATATTTAATGCTAAAGTAAAGATCTACAACTGGTTGAAGAAGGATGTGCTGGTAAGGCATTATGACAGTTCATGACAGGCTGATCCTATTATTCCATCGATGACTTCCAATGAAAGCCGGACAAAAACGTCGTAGTTTCACTGATTGCTTTAAAAGAGTGCTATAAATCCGTCTTCTGAACCTGCATGCAAAGTTATTTTGATTAATTTTTTGCATATTATTTTATCTTTTTAAGCATGCATTAGTTTGTTTACATACCGGCCACTGCTGGAGTCAAGAAAATAACTAAAGGGGCAAAGGGGAAAGTTAGCCTCTCAAAAAATCTATCAAAGCTTTGTTTAGGCTGAATTCTCTAGTGCCCTCCCAGTAAAGTAATTGTGTAAGCTTTATCTCAGCAATTATTTTTTAAAATTGCTTTCCTGTTATTGATTCTTATCGTACTTGTACAAGGTCTCCAAATACTCAAAAAAGGTCGTAACTAAAAATATAATCCTAGATAAAAAAAAACTTTGTCTCAATGCTCTCAAAAATTTTTATCTGACTACATCATTTGGCTTTAGTTTTTTTTGCCAAAATTTTACATATCATATGATCTAAGTTCTTTTGTTTCGAACAGGGGTTCTCGAGTATTTTCTACTTGCATATCACCCAGAAAATTATTACTGTCACTGCGTACCATATAAGGGGCAATCACGAAAAAGAGTGAGAATCCCCCACTTTAGCCATACTATTATAGCCATGCATCCAACAACTTCCTCATACACCGTGTAAACATTTATCTTAAAAAATCCTATTTTAGTCTCTAAACATATTTTAGTCTAGAGACATATTTTAATTTCTAAATTTAAATTACTAGGTTTGCAGCTTACATTATTTGATCCCAAGCTTAACAACAAAACAATAAAGTGTCTGTTATGTTGATCTTATTTAGCCTATGTAATTGACGTTAGAGCAAAAAAAGCAAGTTTCAGTTTTACAGAAATCATCATTTTTCAAAAAAAAGATAAAGGAAATAGCAGGTATTAGTTATTGCTGTAATTAAAAATTTTAACAATAGAATAGCAAAAGTCGAGTTTTAGCTTTTATTTAATAAATTATTCTAAAAAAGAGGAAATGCCCTCAGAAATATTTAGTTGACTACAACATTTGGGCTTAGTTTTTTACCACAATTTTAAATATTATAAGATCTGAGTTTTTTGTATAGAACAGTAGTCCTGCATTTTTTCTACTTGCATATCTCCCGGAAAATTCATACTGTCGCTGCATATTACCAAAGGGGTGATCACGAAAAAGAGTAGGATCCCCAACTTTACCCATACTCTTGTAGCCATACATTCTATAATTTTCTTATAAAACCTATTTAAAATATGTCTACAAAAATTACTGGGTTTGCAGGTTACATTATTTGATTCTGAGCGTAATGAATAAACGATGAAAGGTTTGCTATGTATACTGAGTAATTGATGTTGGAGCAAAAAAGTAGGAAAAAGCAAGTTTCAGTTTTACTGTAATGACTGTTTTTCAAAAAAAGAGGAGAAAAATGCAAGTTTTAACTTTTGCTGAAATAAAATTTTAAAAATAGAGCAGGCAAAAACGATTTTTCGCTTTCATTCAACAGGTTTTGGTTAAAAATAAAGCAGGAAAAATCAAGTTTCAGCTTTTATGCAATATTTTTCATGTAAAAGTATCAGGAAATAGCAAGTTTCAGCTACTCATTAATAATTAATAAAAAAGCAAGAAAAAGTAAGTTTCAGCTTTTATTCAACATAATTTTTGATTAAAAGAAACTTGGAAATATCAAGTTAGAGAATATTATTTGTAATTCCCAAAAACAAAGCAGGAAAATACGAGTTTTAGCTCTTTATCATTATTACTTCAATATGCAGGAAAAATTAACTTTTAGCTGATGATTACTTTTGGTCTATGTCAACGTATGCTTCAAAATCGCAAAGTATAACTCCATACTGCCCAATTCAAGTTGGAATTAGTTGTTTTTGTCATAGGGCTAGTTCCAATCTTTTTTGTCATGTTATATTTATATTCTCGTGTTAGTTTAACCTGGGTTGAGCTCACATAAATATGATGATTAAACTAGCTTATTTTATAGACTTACTCTCAAATTTGCAAAGGTGAAGGCACGCTGTGGGTTAATCACAAAATTACATCTCCCGTAATAATGAATTTTTATTCAAATTGATGCTGCACTCCGAACTTCTAATGCAAAATGAAAAGTGAAATTCAAAGACATAAAGCAAAACATTTCAAAAATTTTCCTTTCTGTTACGTTTACAAAACTAGTTTTTGGAAGGGTTTTAAATAAAACAAAACTTGTTTGAGTTTCAATAAGTAAACCTAGAAAAAAGAAAATTAGTCAATTACTTTTGGCCAGACTATGGCAAGTATAAAGGGTAAGTGAGGGAGAGTTAATACTAATTATAATGTGTAAAGTAAGGGCGAGTTGACCAGTTGCTGTTTTGAACTAAATATATTAAATAATAACTGATACGGAAGAAAGCAACAAAGACGTATTTAAGGAGGAAAGGGGTTAGCAGAGAAACTTTTTTGATCACTAAAAAGATTTGCAAAATTTTAAAAGCACATTCTAATGATCGTTTCAGCAAACATGTGTTTGCTTGCGTTTGTAGGTAGAGTTGTTTGGCGTATGGCTATGAAAACATCATTAAAGTGCTGTAAGAATATAGCTAAAAAGCCAAGTGCAATAAGAAACTTTCACCGTACATGTTTGCTCAAAAACTAATCACTTTTTGAAAACTTGACATTAGACCTAGAATTTTTTTTAGCGTCTAGACAATTTTCAAAAAGAGAGAAGCAGCATTAAGGTAAGTAAACTAATTTTTATTTTGTTGTTAGGGATAAGGTTGGGCATGGCACAGCGACAGTTACAACAATGAATGATGTATAGATTTATTTTGCTCAAAACTTTGCACGTGAACGGGAAACTGCTAGCGCACTACCTGGAAACATCTGAGGCAACATTGGTGGTACGCTTACCACAATTTGAGAACATAGGTTTGTAAGCAAAATATCATTGGTCTCATGGCCTTAATAAAGTATAACGGTAAAGGAACGTGGTATAAAAAGACAGCAATCAAAAATATACCTAACCCAGGGGCGTACGCAGAAATCTCTTGAGAGGAAGCGCGAGACATATAATTTTGAAAAATGGCGAACGATGAACGCAGTGGTCAAAATTGTGTGGATTAAGACAATATTGATATCAAGTGTTTTTGAAGTTTAGTGTTGGCGGTGGCGAAAATATTGCTAAAGTATGGGTGCATGACTTTTATTTTTTGGAGATCAACCTCCCACTGCTCAAAATGCACGTTTCCGCCACAATTATGGCAGCCGACAAGCACGTTCCACAATTTCCTGAAGGGGGCGCGGGGATGATTTTTGACAAATAATCACTGAAATAGACGTTTTATTGTTCCTGAGGGATGCGCGTAGGACCCCCTGAGTAAGCTACAAATCCAATCAAATGGACCTACAAGAGAAAGTATTAACTTCTAGAATGATTAACGTAACTCAGTTTTTGTTCAAAAAAAAAAGAAGAAAAAGGTCATCAACTTTAACTATGTTAATTCCTTTTGAGTCTTCTAAAATAGTATAACCGTCTAGTCTAGTGTCTCTTGAAAAGGAAACTTTTTATAGAGACGCCATTGCCTGCACCATGCACGTGAAACTATAACTTGGTCGGTAATGTAAATTAAGCTGTAAACAGGTAGAGAAGACTGCAGCTTCTAAATTTCATTTTCTAATTATGTGGTACAAGCACCCCCCATTAAGAATCACCAGTTAAGAAAGATACAGGACAAAATTATTCTAAAAATAAAACTACTTACTTTTACTACTCAAATTTCTTTACTATTTTTACTCAAGTAAATATAGCTACCATTACTTTCTACCTGTACTTGAGTATTTTTTTTGAGTAAGTATCAGTTCTTTTACTCAAGTAGATTTTTAAGCTACTTTGACCAGCTCTGCTTTCAATGTTTGCAAATTTTTTAAGCGGTAGTACAGATTGCTACTCTTCACTACTTCTTTTGATTTTGAAAGCATCAAAAAACAAACGAATTGACGTTGCTAACTTGATCATGTTTTGTCAGTTGCAACTGCATATTGCTAATTTGTTGACTTCGTCCTGACTTTATGTAGCACCCACAGTATATCTACTATTAATGTCTTGATAATTTATTTTTGAATGTTATTTTATGCTTTCGTAGTGAGCGCTGTCTATTGCAGTTCGTCGCGTTTCACATTGCGTTTCTTCCTGGTTTCAGTTTAAACTGACAGTTACTTTTGACGTTTTCTCAAATGAACATAAAAATTGAATCAAATAAAAGTCATTTCAGGTGGTTTAAGCATAACTTCTTTCAGTTTAGAAAACAAAACAAAAAATTCGTAATCTCAGGAAGACATGGATTAAATATTCTAGTTGGAAATCTATAAACACCTCACGTCAGTTATTTGTACGACTGTCATCCTTTACCATGTGCGCCAAATAGCAACAGCATTGCTCAAGCAATTGACTATAACAGGGGTGTCAAACGTACGGCCCGCAAACAAATTTAATCGGCCCGCGAAATGATTCTTAATCAATTTCGGCAGTATTGCAACGTTAGATAACAGGCAGCTTACAACCGTAAACAAATCTTTGCTTTTGTGAACAAACGGGACATGGCAGGAAAATACTTGCGCCAGCGTGCTACGCTGACTTTATAAATGAGAGTGAGGATTTGTAATAATTAAGTAGTCAAACACAAACAATAGGAAGCACCAGACCGGTTTCGCCATCGTTGGGGCTCTTCAGTGGCGCGTATCCGACCAGCAGGGAACCGAACCATCGAGATGTAGACCTTCATCTGTGGTTAGTATAACTCGACTACCTGACTGGACGCCGCTGCTGATGTTATAGCTGCTATTTGTAAGTGAGTGACCGGATTTCCTGGTTTTGCCATTTGTGGAGTGCATAGAATCCACTATGCTGTAACTCCACAGCAGCACCTCACGACCAAGACTTCACCACAACAAGACGTAAGCATCGCGCTATACAAGTAACTTGGAGGGCGGAACGAAGGATCATAAATGAGAGTGAGGATTTGTAATAATTAAGTAGTTACGACGCTGACTTTGTTCCAACAGTTACGACGAGAGAGATAATGACCTTTTTTTAGGAGATCAGCAGCATTTGGGGCTACATCACACAATTTCCGGAGACCGTTGCCCGTAGAAGTGGTAATATCCAAATGATGCCACTCGCCATCAATAGGAATAGATTTGCGTGACTGGTGGGCCACGAAATTTGTGCCGGCAGACAAAAAAGTTTGGGACCACTGTTACAGAGTCTTGTCTGTTTAAATTTTTTTCAATAGAATCTGGTCCGTATAAAATCCAGGTATGTGTAAATGTCACCCGCAGCACTGAATAAGTTTGACACCCCTGCTCTAGCGTATTGCCCTTTTAAAATCTGCTAAAGAAATGGCTTTTTATTGATTGTTGAAAATGCATCACTTGCCACAACTAATCCTGGCATTTGTACGGCATACATGATGTACAGTACATGACAGTACCTGTAACAGTTGCTACGGCAGAGAGGTCTTTTTCTAAACCCAAACTGGGCAGCCTACTAAATTGGCCTCAATGTATTGTGTTTTATTAGTTTGTGTCCTTTGTGGTGATGTCAGTGTACTGTACGTTAATTCTTTTTGGGTTAAACAATTTATCCGCATTACATAGCGCATCTCCATTTTGCTGAAATATCGTTAATAGTGCTCACCAAAGCATCTTGCCTCAAAAGATTGCACATAATTTTTTTTGTCATTATAAAACGATTTTGGTTTGCGACGTATCTCTGATTAAACTTTTATTAAACAATCAAAAAATTGTAGTTGCAGCTTGCCCCCCACGAAATCCTTGCTATGCCATCATTTCGATTTGAATACACTCCAGTTCCAAAAATTGTGTTGAACCGTGTAACCTTGGTGAAATTATATTCCAATTAAAGCCTTTCATTTGCAGGCACAGCAAACTTAGCTTTAGCCCCTTTTATCTATTCAGCTCAATGCTTTTTTGTCTCATTATTTTAATTGAAAAATCTTTCTATAGCGCGGAGTCGTCAATGATTCTTGTGTTGAGAAAAGTAGCTCAATTGAATATTAAGTACAGAAAAAAATGGGAGACCCCATTACCTCGTATATACGTTTGCACCGGGGCTCCACCTGACGAAGTTACGGACCTGCTATGCTCAAAATTTTGTTGCTTTTTTTGTGTAATAGCGAGTGTTCATTACTTGTATAAAACAAAAATGTTGCCAGTTAAACATTTTTTCCAAATGATGACAGTTTTAGCAGCGGCTTCTTGCATAGCAGTCAAAGGAATAATTTTTAGTTTTATATTTACAAAGTCTATCAACAATGCCAGTTTTCCCACCAAGGTTCTGTGACAGTGACACATATTACTTTATTAAAAAATATTTTAGAATTTCAGATAGTTTATACTGCAAGTCAATAAAATGTCAATGCATGCCGCAGTCCAATAAATGACTGTAATTTAATTAAATGATGTGGTTCAGTTCAGTATGACTTTTTCGCATATTTTGTCCGTGATGAAAATGAATTAGCAACATTGCGACAGCGACCAGTAACTTCGAGGGTTAATTGATATAAAGTAAGGCAGGAATAGCATGAGCAATGATCTTTCGAATTAGTTTTTGTTCCCAAAAGGAAATCAGAAGCATTGGAATTAAATATTATTGGTTAGTCATTAGCATTGTTTTATTATGACCTAATAACTAAATTATACTTATTCATTAGTTCGATTGATTATACTCGGTTTGAACAACTTTTATTTAATTTATTTTTTGAAACAATTTTTAGTCGGACTCGCGATTCTGACTTGTCATTTCAGCCCGGACTCGGACTTGGGACTCAGACTGGCATCAAAATTTGACGAGTCTGCATCCCTGGCGTGAACAAACTCTTCCTTTCTCAAAACACCGGACGCTCAATCTTAATATAAACAACTTCTAGTAGATTAAAGTGGAAAGAGCTGCGCGCCGTTGCAAGGATTGACAATCGCTTGTTGTCATAGTTTAATGCATATTGTTCATTTTCAAATAGATGCTGATCAGTGGTGGAGTCACAGTCCGGTTTAGTGTTATTTCGTTTGCACAATTTGGCAGATTAAAGATCAGGGTGGACTAGTCGATTCAGTTAATTGTTGTCTTAACCATTTCGGAACATGTTGCTCGATGCGATCCTGTAGTCGTCGAGATGTTCGCCTTACGTACCGACTATCACAGTGGCACTTGTATTCCTACATAGCAGAACTTTTCTGAGTGATAGGTAGAACCAGGGCCGGTTTCAAGCCCATTTGATCAATTTTATCAAATTGGGCTTCGCACCTTGAAGGGGCCCCGCGCTAGTGGGGGTCCTTTTCTGTATTATGAGGTACAAAATACTACTGAAAACGTAAAATAAAAAGTGAAATAATCTTTCTTATAATATTAATTTGTTATGCATGGTAAATTTAGTAAATTATCATTATGTCACCATTAGCAATTAAATTCTTCTGTTCTGCTTTATTTCAGAAATTCAGATTGACATTTTTGAACTGTTTTCTAAAAGAGATAAATATGATATAAAAAGGCCTTACATCCTGAGAAAAACTAGCAGAGATCAAGATAAAGGGCGCAAGTATTTAAGTGGTAACCAGAAAAGAGCATTGGCGAAGGCAAAGGAAGCTGAAAATGAAAAACATAGAGATGCTATCAATATATTCCTTGTTACCCCATCTTTGAAGCGCCCAAGGATTGAGAATGATGAAAATAACAACCACTCAGAAAATGATATAACCATGAATCCAATAACAGTTGACCAATACAATTATAACATAAATAACAAATTAGAAAAGAATGACACAGCTGTGAATTAAATTGAAGACAATCTCAATTCATCACAGGACAGTCCCAATACAGAAAGCATAATCATAACCGGAAAAAAGCAAGCCCAGATATCATGCAATGATGTATCATCCATAAGAACAGCTGTAAATATCATGAACGATGACCCAGCAAATTGGCCAACAGCTATGAATAATAATGTTAGAGATTATTTAGCAATGAAAAGTCCCCCTAGTATTCCTGGGAACAGCTTTCCAAGAAATGGGAAAGAATTGTGTTTTTCAAAGTTCTACTGTAAAGGAAAACTTCTGAATGGGGAGAGTGTTGAAAGACCTTGGATTGTATACTCTAAGTCTGCTGATAGAATTTATGGCTTTTGTTGTAAACTTTTCATAAGAATGCATCCACGGCCTTATCAACTAGTAGATTCAACGATTGGTCTAATGTTCACACAAGGTTATGTGAGCATGAAAAATCAAAGAACCATATGAAAGCTACACTTAGTTACTGGGAGCTACATCAAAGACTTTGTAGTGGGCAGACAATTGATAAAAAGCACGAAAAAATCATCAATGAGCAAGCAAAGCACTGGCAGCAAGTATTCAAAAGGCTAGTAGCTATAGTGCAGTTTCTTGCAGAAAAAAAATTTAGCATTTAGGGGAGCAAATGAAAATGTTTGTAATAAGAGTGTTCACAATGGAAACTTTTTAGGTCTTGTGGAGTTAGTTGGAAAGTTTGACCCTGTTCTTGACACACATTTGCGAAAAATCAAGACACACAAAATTCATAATCACTAATTAGGACAAGATACTCAGAATGAACTTCTAGATATCATGGCTACAGCTACTTTGAATGAGATACCGAAACGCAGCTGAGTGCTGTGCCATTATTTTAGACTGCACTCCTGATATAAGTCACCAAGAGCAAATGCCTCTAATTATCAGGTGTGTCTGATGGTAACTTGGCTGCTCCAGGTGTTTATGAACATTTCATTAAGTTTATACAAGTTCAAAGTAGCACAGGAGAAGATTTATATAAAACACTTTTAAGCACACTGAAGGAAATAAATTTAAAAGTGCAAGATATTCGAGGCCAAGGCTACGACAACGGTAGCAACATGAAAGGTCACACATCTGGAATACAAGCACGACTGTTGAAAGAAAATCCAAGTGCGTTTTTTGTACCCAGTGCATGTCACAATTATAACCTTTTACTCGAAGATGTAGCCAAGTGTTGTCCAGATGCTATAACATCCTTTGGAATCTTGCAAGCGATCTACACATTGTTCTCAGCATCAGTTAAAAGGTGGGCTGTTTTTAAAAAATATGTACCTGGGTTATCAGTGAAACCCTTGAGTATTACAAGACGGGAATGTCGCATTGACAGTGTTAAAGCTATTCGTTATCAGGTTGGAGAAGTATATGATGCTCTTGTTGAAATATCAGAGATAACAAATGAGCTGATGGTAAAAGCAGAAGCTGAATCTTTTGCAAACCAGCTAAAAGACTACAAATTTTGTGTTTCTTTGATATTTTGGAATGAAGTAGGCCTACTTTTTAAAGTTAACTATATAAGCAAGGAGCTACAAGGTGAAACAAAAGATATTAATGAAGGCATTGAGTTATTTGAAAAACTCTTGTCATGGCTAAGAAATTATAGAGAGGAAGGCTTTAATGATGTTCTGATAGGTGCAAATGAATTGGCTGAATCCATTGAATTAGCACCGGAGTCTAGAAAATTTCATGAAAAAAAATACATCGAGGGAAGCGAATGTTTTTATATGAGGCAGATGATCAACCTTATGATGATGCAAAAAACGTACAGAGTTTAGTGCTTCAACTTAGTCCTTGATCAAGCTATTCAGTGATTGGAAAGTAGATTTAAACAACTTAAAAATCATGCAAAATTACTTGGATTTATAAATAGCTTTCAAGATATACCTAAGGAGGAAATAAGGGAACACACATCAAACCTTGAAGCTGCTTTAACAATTACCACTATAAGACAGGACGCTGAAGGAAAGGTAGTTACTGAAAAAAATAAAGATGTTGATGGGTATATGTTGGCTGAAGAACTTGAAGCTCTGAAAACTTTCCTTCAACCCAGAATTAAGCGTTATGCCCTGTTTGAACACCTGATGGAAAACAATAGATTTACAACATTTCCTAATGTTTTCATTGCATTGAGAATTTATTTAACGATGCCAAAAACTGTTGCATTAGGGGAAAGAAGCTTTTCAAAGCTGAAACTAATTAAAACATACTTTAGGTCTACGGTCTCACAAGAAAGACTTAACAGTTTGTCAATGCTTTCTATAGAAAGCAAGGTTGCTAAAGCTATTGACTTTGAAAATATTTTGAATGATTTTGCTAATAAAAAGGCTAGAAAAGTCTTTTTCTGAAAGAGTATAATGTAATTGCCTAATTTGCCTTTCTTGATGTTAAAAGTAAAACAATAAAAGCATCCACATTACCTTAAATTTGTTTTATAGCAAGTATTAAATGTCTATTTTTTTTTGGTTTGTATGTATGTTTTTTTTATGAAATATAAACACCCACAAATTTTACTATAAAGAGTAGGGGCCCCGCCATCAGATTTCTAATTGGGCCCCGCAGTTCCTAGCACCGGCTTTGGGTAGAGCATACTTGGAACAAACACTTTGCCAAGAGGGTGTTGACCGAACCATAGCAGCTTTCCACGGCTGTTTTGAATTTTTTTCTCAAGTTTGTGAAAGGATTGCCTATTCAAGGGGCCCTGAAGTACACAGGGAAATTTTCAAAGCCAGATTATCTAAGAGTGAAGAACTGAGTAATTTCCTTGGCAATCTGAGTGCAGACGATGTTCCTTGGGTAGTCATATTTTCTTGATCTGTTCCATTTCATCTAACATTTTGCTTTTGCGAAATCTTTTTCTTTAGAGCGCGTTATTACGCAAGCGCTATTATTGGCTGGCTCTGATTGCTAACTGCTCGAATTATTGAGTTATAAGAACTTACTTGCTCTAGCTCTTTTCTTTTTGACGCGATACCGCCACTGATGAGAGCCCCACGAAAACCTATAGCAAAAACAGCTCCTTTCAAAGCAATATTGAAACCAGATATTCCACAAAGCTGTTTTTATGTTTGATATGTCGTAATTTCAATAATTAAAAGAACCATGCTTCAAAACTATAAATTGTATATAGCTGGTGAAATAAAGCATGCAACATGTTTTGCTTTAAAATATTTTGTCGCTTTGCATTTATAAATCTGCAATGCACAAAACGGTTGTAATCAACACAACTGTTTCCGTAAACTGTTTGATATGTCCATTTTTATATTTAGATAAAATTGTTGGCGCTACGATCTCCCATAAACAATGAAGCAACACTAAGCATTGCGTCATGAGTTGACAAAATTGACGACTTACACTTAAATGCTATTGACATCACAATCCATGGTTGGAAGATTTTATCAACCGCCATAAACAATCGATCGAACTGCGTGAGTTGACACAAAACTAACTCATTTTTGATCAGAAATAATTTTACTACAGTAGACGCCGCTTAATATGACCACCTTGGGACCTGACCATTTTGGTCATAATATCCGAATGGTTATAAAAACCGAAGCCGCCATAACAGCACCTGAATCGACGCCGTAAGCCACAAGAAGTCCAAATACCGTCAAATGCATCGTTTACCCGAAGTAACAGTGAGGCATTGGTAGTAAAACAAAGTACAGTACAAGTGACGGTAAAATTTAGTACAGTGTGTAACAATATGTTGAAAAAGCGAAGTTATAAGTGCGTGGCGGGAAAAATACTGTACCGTAACAAGAAAGATGGAGAAAATGTTGGTCATATTATCCGAAATTTGGTCATATTAAACGGAGAATTTTTAATGGAGAAATTCCGGACCGTACCAAATTGGTCATAATAAGCAGCTGGTCATATTATCCGTGGTCATAATAAGCGGCGCCTACTGTATGTTTGATTTTAATGATTAATTTTTCTTTGCAGTGTGCTGAGAAGGTTAAATGTTAATTGCACATTAATTTTGAACAAAAGTGAATAAAATATAAGTGCAGAGACAATTGCATTGACGTCATCAGCTCCCTCCTCTCGGGTGATAATATTTTAGTGAATGACGCTCTAACAGCTGAATTCTAAAAAAATTTAAAACGTCCTTTTCTGGATTTAGTGGTTGTTGAGAATTGAAATTTTGGACATTTTTTGAAATGATCGACATTTAAAATCATTTTTTAAAATGATTTTGAATGACGCTAAAATATTAACAAAATACCTGCTGTTGCATCGTCAATCGACCTTAAATTGTTGTAGAGGTGTTTTATCAAAAACACCTTGTAGCAACCTCAACTACTACAAACCACAAACAGAAAGTCACCCACAGTAATCTTGACTTATAAACCGAACGGAATCTACGGAAGCAGCTATCATGATAGAAGTCACTAGTCGTCGTATGGAGTGTACTCATTTTATTTTGGAATACAGTCGGATGCCTGCCGTTGCGCTACAATGGTGACCTCGACGTGATGAAGCTACATCTTCTTCGATGTAATTAAACGGCAGCGCCTTCAGTCAAGAAGCACAAGCCATCGTCGAGTCGCCGAACCCTAACGTCAAGACCGCCTTCCAATTGCAGTCTTGGTGGGAATCTCACTTACTTCGGCCGGCAAACCTCACTCTCTCAACGTTGGCGGAGAAGGCATGTTGCGGCCTCATCAACTTTTTCCGTTCTTACGCATGTCTCTGCTAGCTGCGAGTGCTTGAAAGGGGGAGTTGTGTAGCAACCTCAACTACTACAAATCACAAACAGAAAGTCACCCACAGTAATCTTGACTTATAAACCGAACGGAATCTACGAAAGTAGCTATCATGATAGAAGTGACTAGTCGCCGTATGGAGTGTACTCATTTTATTTTGGAATACAGTCGGATGCCTGCCGTTGCGCTACAACCTTGTTCATATCTCCACAAAAGCGTTTAGCCTAATTGCGTTTTTATGATCAGTAATATTGGAGAAAATGAAGAAATCAAATTTGACGATTAATCATTAATTATGATGTCATGTGAGATGCTAGAAGGAGTGAAATTCGTTGAAGCTTGCAAGTCAGGTACTGGCTTTCGTCAAAGATAAAAACCAGTTGTTTCGGAATAATAAGAAGATACACACAGACAGACTTGCCTTTTAATGTAGCACTACAGATGCATGGCATTGTAAAACACACGGTGTAAGTTATTGCTCGGAGATAGGCCTGGATCAGGATTCAGTTTTTTGTGCATAGTAAGAAGTGAATCAGGATACAGGAGTTGTTTGTTAAGATCAGGATTGGATTTGGGTTCTAAAGTCCATGAGTCCAGGCGCCTCTGCTATTCCTGTATAGCAGAATAAATAAAGAATAGGCCGTGGTTAAAAATTAAAATTCCAGCATATTATGTAGAAACACAGACTGTAAAATTGTACTCAATAGTTCTCATGCTCTACAAAGAAGACTAAACATAATTAAGACGTTACTGACACCAATAATTTGTTTATGCTTAGCAAAGGAGATTTGAATCAGTTATTTTTAATGACATGAGGTCGTTGGTTCAAATAGGGCCAAAACTGATAAAATTTCTCAGTAAGTTGATTGCAACTGCTGATGGCAATTTGTGCAGTGAATTAAGATGCAAACTGACAGAAGATATGCGAAGTAGAAGCTACTTAATCAAAACATTAAAATTAGTGTTATGTGTCTTAAATTAGTGTTATTTTTTGCTTTGCTTAGCCAGTGCATTTAACAGTTTAATGCCAGTGTTTTACCTATTTATTTGTTTAGATATTGCTGCCTTGAGCTGTTCATGCAGTGCTTAGATTTTATTTTACATAAAATTTTTTTCTCTAGATGTTCTCAAGTTTTTGTTGTGCTGGATTTTGTTTAGGAAGTGACTATTTTGCCATCGATGCATTTTACCCTTGGAGGCTATTTTGGCATCACCATTCATGTTTGTATATATAGCCATGATTGCTACGCTTCTGGCAGTGATCCTATGGTACATGGATAGTGTACCTGCTTTGCAATGCAATGGTTACAGGTTGGCATCTTGGCTGGCACAGCACTTGGAGAAAAGCAGTGCACAATGTAGGGGGTGTGATATGTGAACGTACAGGGTAGTGTACACTGGGAGGAAGTGTATAGTAAGGGAGAGCGTAGACAGGGGATGCAAATTTTTTTAAATGATCATTAATATTGACCAATCAGAAACAACCAAAAGTCACCTGTTTAATAGGGTATGTCATTAAAATTGATCAATCACAAATGTCTTTTGGCAAAACAGCCTCCAACAGTAAAATGCCATAACAGCAAAATATCCAATGCCTATTACTTTTATTTCTTAGATTAGATCAGGGATTTCTAGAATGTCAGGATTGCCGGCTTGTTTTGAGCTCTGACAACTGTAGGATTACTTCAAAATGTATAATAACTACTCCTGTTTTGTTAAAATACTCGTGCAATATGTAGAAATAGCTGAAACAAATTGAAAAATGAGTTTAATCTTTAAAGTATTGCTGTTACACTAGAACTGTGGTTTGACTTTTACACAAGACAAGGTACATACATAGTTTTGAGTAATAATAAAGCTGTAACTATTTTGTCAACTTTGCAAAAAATTAACAAATATTCAAGTCAAAAAACTAACAAAGATCAATTAACTATCAGCATATTTCCAAGCAGTTGTGGAAAGCATATTCATATTGATTGTTTCTTTACAGATAATACAGTAATTGCAAATTACATACCAATTCACAAAACAAAAAACAGTCCAATATTATGCTCCTGATTCAGTAAAAAAAGATTAATTTAACACAAATATATTTACATTACATTTGAGGATTTTGAGATTAGCTTGCAAATACTCTTGAGTCATTTGAGGGGGTGCATCATTTTCCACTTTATGTAGATATTTTAATTCTTTCTTAGCAAAACAGTTGAACAAAATTTACTAAGTTAAACCAAAGTTATTGTGATTGTTAATGCTGGTTTGAGAAAATAAAACTTAGAAAGTCTCAGACTTTTGCTACCATGGTAGCAGCAGAAACTAATATAGCTCTTTGGTTATTAATAGACAACAGCTTTTCCATAATTTGCTTATCGCCAGAAATTTTAGAATACAATTGCAAAGAAAAGTAACTTACTGCAAAGCAATATTCAGTGGGTATTGACAACCCACCACGACTTGCCATTAGCAGCAATTGACTGGAGTTGTCCTTCAAAACATCATCAATAGAATACTAATTGTCTTCTTTCATGACAAAAAGTTGCTTGCAAGACAAACACTACTTGCAATGTACCTGCCAATGTGATAATTAGCACATGCATCTGATTCAGAAAACTGATTCATATGTACTCCCACTAAAAATTTAAATGACCACACATTTGAACTTTGCTCAGAAACATTTCCTTCCTTTATTCGAAGATTAAGTAAGGATAGGTAAGTTGCTCAGAACAAGCATCTTTCTGTATCAAGTTTAAACAACAAATTTTTTTATCAGCTTGTTTTTGGACATGAGAAAGTTTAATGGTTTAAAAGCTGTTTAACGAGCATGAAAAAAGTTTCCCCCATATACCTGCTAATACCAATCTAACCTTCTTTCAATTGGATCTGAACAAAATTTGCCAGGAAGGACGTACTAATAGCCATGTCAAGTTATTAAATATCTAAGCAAAGATTTTAGCATCTATGCTTTGAATACATGCAGTGAAGTTTTTTTCATTAGTCCTGCTAGTCTTGAACGTTTCCATGTTTTCAAAATATTTACAGCTGTCTTCAGAAAACCAATTCCATTGCTTGTGTTTATCCATGTTGGTTGAAGTAGATCACAGACTTCATCCTTTTTTCTGCAATCTGCCAGTTATAAGCAAAAAATGTAAATAACCATGTTCACGTTTTAATCAAACCTTGGGTTTTAGTTCAGGGCATATTATATGTATAATTTAAAACACTACACACCATGATAAAATAATAAAACTGCTATAGCTGTTTCGCCAAGTGGTTCATCAAGTGGAAACCTATTCAAATAAAATGTAATAGATTCTATTTAAATAAGTTGCCATCTGATGAACCACTTGGCACAACAGCTTTGCTGGTTTTATTATCTTATCCTGGTGTGTGGTGTTCTACATTATATACATACAGCTCTAACTTTAATTGCTTTTTAGCACTGTGCCAGAAACGTCAGACTTTCTCAACCTGATATAAATACAGGGTGTCTCAAAAAAATGCACTCAGACTTTGAAAGATGAGAAAACCTTTATTTATGAACATAGAGTGAAATGGAATAGCTTTCAATACAGAAGACAAATGTATTTGAAGAATCATGTTCACATTTATCACCATTATTGTCCAGACAACACCAATAGTGTTCACCAAGGTATTTGCAAACATCATGAAACAGGTCATCAGGAATATCGCAACATTGTCTTTCAATTATCAATTTCAATGCATTAATTGTTCTTGGCTTGGTGTGGAAAACTTTGTCTTTAAGATATCCCCACAAAAAGAAGTTTATGGGGGTGAGATCTGGAGAACGCACAGCATATTCAATGGTACCCTTTCATCCAATCCTTGGACAGTTGTGTCTGCTTTAAATTTGTCTCTGATGTGAGCAATGGTCCAGCACGTTGGTGGTGGTTTTGCAAATTCTATTCAGAATCGTCTTTGCACTTCAATGGCATTTTCGATCTTCCAATAAGACAAACTTCTCTTCTAAGCTAAGTTGATTTCCTGCCATGCTGTGATTAATTAATTACACCTGCAGCACAAAAAAAGGCAGCATATTAGGGACAGTTAAAGTGTGAGTGCATTTTTTAACTGTTTGCGATCCAATTAATTTTAGCAAATTTTGCCTTTCAGGTCCAAATTTTTTTTTCAACTGATTTTAGTACATTTTTGCTTGCATTGGCAGTTTGGATCATGTGCTGTAATCATCCCTGGGATCGGTTTGGACTTGCTGTAGCGTCTGCGTGCTATATATCATCCCAGAGGTGAGGTTGGACTAAATTACATAAATTTTGTTTTTCATCCCAGGGATGAGATTAGACCGCAAAGGGTTAAGACACACTGTATGTATAATTTATAGTACTACATATCAGGATAAAGTAATAAAACCACTACAGCTGTTTCACCAAGCAGCTCATCAGGTGGCAACCTATTAAAATCAAGCCAAATAGCTATTTTGCTGTCAATGGCATTTTACTGTTGGAGGCTGTTTTGATGTGAGACATTTGTGATTGGTCAATTTTAATGACATACCCTATTAAACAGGTGACTTTTGGTTGTTTCTGATTGGTCAATATTAATGATCATTTTAAAAAATTTGTATTCCCTGTCTACACTCCCCCACACTATACACTTCCTCCCAGTGTACACTACCCTGTACGTTCACATACCACACCCCCTACATTGTGCACTGCCTTTCTCCAAGTGCTGTGCCAGCCAAGATTCCAACCTGTAACCATTGCATTGCAAAGCAGGTACACTATCCATGTACCACAGGATCACTGCCAGAAGCGTAGCAATCATGGCTACATAAGCACACATGAATGGTAATGCCAAATATAGCCTACCCTCCAAAATGCATGGCAAAATAGCCCATTCCAAAGTAAAAAACCTAGAAAAAACACATCACAACCAAATTTCAAGACATTTTCAACTGATCCTGAGAAGGAGTTTTTAATGACGTTATTTTCCAAATTTTTAAAATAAACTTCAAAAATCAAGCTTTTTCCAAAAACTTCAGATGGTCTTTTACCATAACATTCTAAAGGAATGATTGGTGATTCATTGAACACACCTAAGATTTAAATCCAAGTAAAATATATGTTACCTAAATATACAGAATGCAAAAAAGAAAAGGTTATACAATGCTTTTAAATACAAGTTTTTTCGATTTTAGGTGAGTATTTTGAAATCACGTTTTAATGTCATCAATTGTTTGTACTCATAATACAAGACTCATTGTCAGCTGAGAAAATATAAGTCATGCTATGTGACTATTTTAGATTAAATGCTCTGTAAATTTTAACAACTCTAATCAGCTAACCAAAGCATTTGCATTAGTAATTAATGGTTTGCTGAAACTGATAGACAAGGGAAGATCTAAAAGATTGAAATGTGCATGCACACACATTTTCGCATCAAAAGAGGGCAATGCAGTAGCAAAGATCAAGCTGGCATTAACACATTTCATACAAAACTAAAACTGTAAGAAGGTTGAGCTTAAACACTGAAATTAAAACTTTTCAATCAAAAATGACAAACGTGATTTTTTGTCAATCACAGTATTTTAGCCGCCATTGCATCAGATATTTTAGTTTTTCATTTGATATATAAGGCATAAATGTCTGCAATTTCGTTTGCTCTATGGATTTGTATGTAATATGTGATATGTGCTCATATGAGTGTCTAGGAGTTAAAGCCATTTCAGTCCTAAAGCGTTCCTAAGTACATACACTAATTAGATAATAAATAAAATCAAAGAGTAAAGCTGCGAAGAATTGGCATAGCTTTGTGACTAATCAGCTTTAGATCAATGCCAAATTTCTTGATTTCATTTGTATTTAGATTGGAATGTTTTTATCTATGTAATGCAAACTTGTATCATAGATCAGTACATTGCTGGTTAATTGTTAACTGCTAAGAAATGATGTGAAATGCAGAAAAGCACGTCTGCAAGTAATTTGCAAAATATTGGTTCAAAAGAAAGTTTAACAGATGATGATCAGTTACCAAAGTATAAACTTCGTCTTAATGCTAAATGTTGCTCATTTGATGATCAAAACTGGATTAAAACTCCGGTTTTGTCTCCAGATGTAAATGTTGATTTATCACCCGAGCAGTGTGAAGAAACATTCAAGTTTTTTTTGTTAAGTGGTGACCGCTTAACCCAGATGACTCGAACTTATCATGATATAGATGCTGTTTTGCATCTATTAGAAGAAAAAGAACGGGATCTCGAACTTGCTGCTCGAATTGGTCAGACATTGCTTTATCGTAACAAAGAAGTAGCAGAACAAAATAATTTGTTGGAAGAGAAGCTTGCCATTGCAGTGGAGGAAGCTTCACAACTACGTCATGAAGTGTCAAACAAAGAAAAATTGCTTCATCTTTATGCTGAGGCTGAAATAAGTAGTGAAGTATCATCAGAAGAGATTGACAGCCTACAAATTAGAATTAGAGGCTTAAATAACAAGATAGAACAGTTGGAAAAAGATAAAAGTGAATTGATTAGAGAAAGGAGTGTGGTTGAATCTTTTTCAGAAGAAACCCTGGCCAAGGAACATAAATTGGTGACAAGCACAGTTGAAAAATTGTGTATTTTGCAAAGTGATTTACAATCTGCAAATACTCAAATTTTAGCTGTCACTGATGAACTGACAAAGCGTAACAGTGAAGCATCTAAGCAACAGGATGACATATCTATTCTCCTTAATCAAATAGATGAGCTACAGTCCAAGCATAAGCATTTAATGAATGAACATAATGAGCTTCAGCACCAGTTAACTGTTGCTAATCACTCTCAACATGAGCTATCTGTTGAAGTGCAAAACTTGGAGTCAAAATATCATGATGTTGTTAGCATGTTAGGTGAAACACAGGAAGAAATGCGTCTCTTTCGAGATTTACCTTTTATATCTGACACTGAATCATCAGACACAAGCATAAATCCTTGGCATATTCCATATGAAAGTTCTCTTGCTGCTGAGATTAAAAGTTGTGGTAGTGATTTCACATTTGATCATACTGGAGAGTTAAACCTGTTTGGAAATAATACACACAGAAAGCAATCTTATCCAAATACTACTTTTCCTTGCACATCTAAAATTAATCATGACATTTTAAAAACTGTGCGATATGCCAATAAGAGTTCTTCAGGTCTGTCAGAAAAGCTCTCTTTAAATCGTTCTTTGCCAGCAAACTGGCAGAAGCCACCCTTTTTACAAAAACCCAAGTGGTTAGTGGGAAGTCCATCTCCATTGTTGCAATCTCCAGATTTAGGTCAACCTGGTGTTCCCGGTACAACAGACTTGCAACGAGCCATTGAAAAATTGACTAGAGTTGGTAAAGAAAGCTTGAATTTTGTTCAGCAAACACGATTTCAGCTTCTTCAAACTGGAAAGAGCCCTCAAGCTGAGCAAATGAAAAAATATGCTTCCACACCAAAATTGAGAATCGTGAAACCTTTAGAAGGATCATTGACTTTGCACCAGTGGAAAAGTCTTGCAGATAAAACTTCAGTATTTTCTTCTGCTCTAAAAAATCCAGTCACTTCTTCAGGTATAATTATGCGTGGAAGCATTTCTCAGCAAAGTGCAGATTCATTGAACATGGCTAAAACTCAAAACAGTATTGAATTATTTTCATATAGCAAAAGTGTTGTTGCACCACCCACTGAAGTTGGTGCATCAGGTGTGATGTTGTCAATGCCAAGCAATGATATTACAGGAGCAATGTCCCCTCAAACTGGATTGTCAAAGAATAGGTCGCCAAAGTTTAAATCAAAAATTGCCAGTACTAGCACGGTATTAAGAACTGTACAAAGCACTCCCCATTTGCCAAGTTTAGCTGCTGCTTTAATGCCATCAAAAACTCTGAAGTCAATTGTTCATGGTGCATCGTCTCTTCCTGTTGCTAGTGAATCATCTTCATTAGACATGGCTCAGTTGCATGGCTGTGAACATCATGATCTATCTGATGTAGACACATGAATGAGTATTAAAATATGCTACTCTCTCACATTGTAATCAATGCCTTGAATAAAGCTCATTACTTCTGTGTGCAAAATAGGGTTTAAAATGTGTGCGTTTTGCGATTTCTGCTATATTTGTTACCAATTAAGTGTTGTGTCTACTGCTGAGCTCGTGTATAAGTATTGTTTTAAATAAAGATTTTTAGTTTTCTAAAAAATGGGTAGGTTTAGTGTATAATTGTTATATAAAATTGTGTTGTATCGAAATGCTGTTATTATGTAGTTTTTCAACTACAGTAGTCATGATATTCAAAATAATAACACTGCAGTTGTGATATTTATGCAGTAGCAAATATCATTAATGTTGGCCATTTCATCTAGCTTGTACCAGCACACCTCATTTAAATCAAATTGACTACCACCTGACAAAAGTTGAAGATTTATATTTATTGCTGATACTGTTGCCATGAATCTGTATGTGTGTGGACACATTATGATGCTTGAAAGATGGATAGATGGTTGTATCAGATAACATTTTTAGTTGGATTGCTTAAGTTTTGTGTTTAATAGTTTAGCTATTACTCAACACTGAGTAGTTTAAGTTTTAATACCAATTTGCTTGCTTTTAAGAACAGCCTATTAATTTTTGGCTTGATGAACTGATATTTGTGTTTTTCGTATATTCACTACTGATAGTGGCTGTCATTATTTATCCTGCACACTTGTATTGTATTGCTTTTGCCTATTTTTTGTAAAAGCATATCATTATCCTTTTTTGATGATCATGCTGTAGTTCTAATATGTTATTTAACCAAGTTCAACCACTTTTAAAGCCCAACGGAAAGAAAGTTTTCCGACTTTTTTGTCTACCAGCAAAGCAGGTTTTGGTCAAACCTGTATTTGTTTATTTGTGTTCACTGAAAAAATTTTGTTACGGGTATTTGTCGAGGTTAGGATGAAGTCACCAAATTACTATTACAAATACAATATTGTAATCACTGTAGACATAAAATAGAAATGTTGATAAATTCTGCACTACCAAGGTATTTTTTGTAGATAAAAATTTTCATTAATACAAAATTTCACCAAACTCCAAATTTTAGGCAGTTCTAAAATGTTGCTGAGCGGATACTTTAGAATTGCCTAGAAATAACTTTGTATATTTTTACTGGTAGAAACTTTATGTACTTTGTATCAACTTTTATGGTGTCATGCAAGTTTGTTTCTTCTGTTTTTACCGAATGCTTTGTAATTGACAATTTAGCTTTACCTACTTTTTCAGTCACAAGTTGAAAATTTCTATGTCAATTTTTTTTTAAATGCAGCTCTGCAATTGTTTTACGTTACCTTTTTCCTCCCAAGTACTTACTAGTAGCTTGTTATGTGAGACTGTTGCAGAGCTACATATTAATAAGCAACTACAACCAAAACACATACGTTAACTATCAGATTCAACATTGCATAGTACAATCCTATTGTTTGGTGATTTGAAAGCTAAATTTTAAGACAAAAAGTAGCTAACAATGTTAAAAGAAATTCATTTTGTTAAGGATAAAAGAACTTGTCAGAATCTTTTTAACATATGTTCATTTTTGGGCAAAAGTAGATTTTTTAATTTGCATTTTTTTTGTCTTTTAGTCTCATTTGGCCCTTGAATTGGAGTGTATTCAATGAAGTGCTGAATTAGCGTATATTTTTAGGTGGTTAGTGTTTTCTTTTCACTTAAAAGCGATATCACTGTCTACTGAATTATGTGTGTCTACCACTGTGTGTAGTTGAAAAATATTAGTTATCCACTTCTCCAGTGTCATGGTACGCTTTGCAAACAAATCCTTGTGACAAGCAATATTTGAATGGTTTGGTGTAGCTGCTGCTCTATCAAGCTAAATCACAATTTTTCATTGCTGTGATCTTTGTGGGCTAAGCCAGTTAAAGAGACGAGTTTGTCATGGGAAGCTACTTTCATCAATACTGTTTGCTGTTACTACAACTGTTAAGACAAAAAAACTGGTCATGTAAGTGTGTTAATGTGGCAATTTTCATGTCGCCTCCAAATTTGTGGTATTCACTGGTACTGGTGCATAATTTCATATACAGTCAAACCTCGGTTCTCGAACATAATTCGTTCCAGAAGGCTGTTCAAAAACTAATTTGTTCGAAAACCAAATCATTAGAAATAATGAAAAAGAGATTAATTCATTCTGTATACCAAAAGAATGACTTATTTACCTGGTTGCACTACACCCTGTAGATCAGTGGTGGGGAACTTGCAGCCCCAGACAGGATTTTGTGCAGCCTGCGAACCCTTTTTAAATGACAGGATACCCGTGCGACCAACGAAAAGCTCTGTATGTGACAAATAAAGAGGCATTTGTTTGCTGGCCGGGATGCATTTTCCGCCAATGAAGAGCGTGATGACCTTTTTTTTTGAGATCATCCCCATCACGGCCCAGAACACGATCATGCAATATGTCCAGGTCTGAAGTTGTTCGACAATCAAATATTTGTTCGAGGATCGAGTGATTTTCATCTTGAATGATCCGTTTGAAGACCGAATTGTTGGCACAGTGAGACATTCGAACACCAAAGTTTGACTGTAGGAGTGTTTCTTCTCTCGTCTATCTCTTTGGTTCAGGTTAATCTTGCTCTTGAGTTGTTCGAGAACTGAATTTTCGTTCGAGAACCAAATGGTTATTATCTCGAATTTTTTGTTCGAAAACCGAATTGTTCAAACTCCGAAACGTTCAAAAACCGAGGTTTGACTGTATATGCATTGCATATTACTTGTCAAAATGAATAATCATACAGTTGGAGATGGTCAGCTTTTATTAAAAAAAGTGCTATGTCCTTTTTTGTTATGAGGGTTTTAGATGTATGGTCTTCACTGACATCAAATTGTTGAATTTTAATTAACAAATAAAACAACACATTTTTTATGTGCTTTGAAATGAAGATACTATTAAAAGTTCATGTAAAAAGATATGTCGCTTTCTGGTACGCTATGTCATATTTAAGTTACATGCTTCATATATGGTCTACAACTTGTTATAGCTCATATTTAAAAGAGAGTGGTTTGTTTTGACGTGGCATCACTATCGAATTTTGCACTGTTTGTAATCTTATTATAAAGATCACTTCATCTTCAAATTAAAGGTGTACAGTTTTATTATTGATTATCTTTTTTGACCGTTTTACCAGTATAGGTAATAAATAATAGATAATACCATGTATGTCTATTACAACACTGTCAGATAGTGTTGTATGTCTATGTGTACACTGGTTTTGATGGTCTTTCATTGCATGTAATTTATACACCTGAATTGTAGACTCTGAAAATTTATTTTTTTGTGCGTGGTAATGATTTTCAATATTAAGGTGTGTGTTTATTGCCAGTGTTATGGTTTCGGATTTCAATAACTATTCTAAAGTCTGTTAAATAGCTTTGGGATTTTTTTGTCACTTTCTGGCATTTACTGTAATATTTCCTAATTGCCGTGAGTGTCATCTTCTACATAAGCCAAAAATTGTAAAATTCTATTTGGCTGTAACCGTAGTTTACAGTAAAATTTGAGTTAAATAAGCCTAACTTCATTTTTGCAATCAGCCAAAACGCGCAGTCTGTTACAAAGTATTTAGGTACCACATTGAGTTGCGATTGATATTACTCTAAATTTTTTAGGGCATCTTGGAAGCATTTGATATGTGCTATGGTTTAACCTTTTGGTTGTTTATGTTAATGCATGAATTGTTTCTAGGTGTACAGGAATTAAACAGCAGTGTAATGTTACTAACGATTTTTTGACATATCTCAAAAATCAAATATTTGTTGAAATGATTTTATTCCAGTCATGGTTTTGGAGTTGGTTTCTGCTGATGTCATTTCTTATTTTCTTGGCAAAAGTGATATATCCATTTGTATTGCTACAAAGAAAAGGTGCTGTTGTATCCAAGCTGCTTAACCTTCAAAAACATCATTGGTTGTTTGGTGATTTATTGTGGGTATGTATTGTTTATTTTAGATTCAAAGAATTCTTATTTTTCTTCTTACAATTGGAGTAAATTAAAGCATTTTAAAAGATGCTTTGTTTTAAGCATTTTATGTGACACAATAATTGCAACGTGTTGTTTTTAGGTTAAACCCACCGAGTCCGTTCTCCTCAAAGTTTTTGCTCAAACCAATAAATATCCTAAACTTCGGATGTTCTGGTTTGGACCTTTTATGTCTTACTTACTGTTTTATCATCCCCATGTTCTCAAAACCCTGCTCATGTCCAATGGTATGTAAGCCTATACTGCATAGTGTGATTCAATTGGCCAAACAAAATACTGTAAGATGGGTAAAACTATTTTTATAATAAGCTTTGTAAGTCGGATGCAAATATATTAGGAGAATTTACACCAATCATATATTAAACAAAACCAGTATAAAATTATCAATTCTCAACAAGCTTGTTTCTGCTTTTAGGAGCTGATCAGTCAAATGATTATGTTGACTTCACAGTGCCTGAGTAAAGGCAAAAGAAATTTAAAATTATGCAGCAATCCTGCAATGCAATGCACGCAGTAATGAGGATCACGCAAAATATTCTGGGACAAATTGACAATGGCATCTGTAAAACTGATGGGGTTTTCTTCTTCCTATCACAATAAGGTAATAATTTTCTTATCTGCCACAGCAGGACAAGTTTGAGATGAGCCGCGATTATGCTGCAATTCAACTTTTTGAGCTCTTTGGCAATTCAGTCCAATACAACATACATGAGAAGAAATCATACTAATTATGCATTACACAAAAAGGTGTAAACATAATAATCCGTGACATGTTTGTTTCGCCCTTAAGGGCTCATTTCATCGTTGCTCATTTGCAAATTTCATAGTATCCAATTAAGGCAACAGAAATTCAAAATTGTACTGTACTCATTTTAGTGCAATGCACACAATAACAGGTATCACAGAAACATGCCACATATGCGTAGACAAAGTGACAATGGCATCCATAAAACAAATAAAAGTATATTTGTGATTTCTCCTAATATGTTTTGCATTTGATTAAATTGTTAGAGGAAAGAGCTGTTGAAGCTGGATTGCCATATAAGTTGATTTCAAACTTGTCCAGTTGTGGCCGATAGAAAAATCATTACTTTGTTGTGATAACAGAAATCCCCACTGGTGTTACGGATGCCGTTGTCACTTTGTTCCACTATATGCTGCATGATTCTTGAGTGTGATCCTCGTTACTGTGTGAATTGTATTGCAGGGTTGCGGCATAATTTTGAACTTTTGTTGTCTTAAGGCTGGTTTCTATTAGGCGTAAATTGCAGGCATGGCGTGAAAAATTTTTTGTTTCTCTATTTAGTTTTGTGCACGCAGTTTTTTTCACGCACGCCTGCAGTTTACGCCCAATGGAAACCAGCCTTTATTTGCACACTGTTAAAGTTGACAAATTCATTTGACTGATGAGCCCCTAAAGAGCGAAGCAATCGTGCTGCAGATTGATCATTTTCTACCAGTTTTGTGCGATGTCTGATTGGTGTGAATTCTTCTTACATATTTTGTATTTAATTGAATTACCAGAGGGAGGAGCTCTTGAAGCTGAATTGTCTTAAAGGGTGATCTCAAACTTGTCCTGTTGAAATGGATAAGAAAATCATTACCTAGACCTTTACACGATTGTTTTCTGATCTAAGGAGCTTTTAACAATTTACTCATAATCATTAGCTTTTGTGAGGGACTAATCATTAACAGGTCAGGGGGACGTTTTTTCCACCATTTGAGGAGCCAAAAAGAAATTTGTTGAAGTCATTAAAAGAAAAATTAAATTTTAGAATAAAGCCTCTGGCAAGGTTGTTGGTTACCAAATGCTCTGGCGTGGCCATAAGTAACCTCCCTCCAATTATTATTATTTTCCAAGTGTTAGTTTTGTGTTAGTAAAGAAATTGCCTATTGAAATTTACTGTAAGTCAGCGGTTCTTAACCTTTATAAATCCTGCAAACCCTTGAGGTATTAAAGCATTGGTTGAATCCCTCAATTTGCTGCTTAATGAATCATCTAGCCTAGAATGTTTTTGACAGATTTTAAAAACAAAAACCGATTTTTTTTGCAAAAACGAAACAAACCAACAGATTAAATATACATTATACAGTCAATTGCCAGAGTCGATAAGATGCTGATCCTTGCCTGGTGTCGAATTATTTTAGATCAGAAGGACATTTAGTTCTTTGGAAGTCACTCAGATTTCTATTGAAATTGTGTGTTTTTGAAAAAAAAATTAGGTGAAAACCAAAAAATTTTTAAATTTAAATCAGGGTTCTGTATTTTTAGAAGATGCGGGTACTCTAAATCAATGGTTCTCGACTGGTGGACATCAGGATAATTGCTAGGTAGGCCACAATATGGTGAACATCATCAAATTCTGAAAAATGTAATATAATTGGGTCTCAAACCTCTGTTTGGTTTGAAAATGTGTCACATGTCTAAAGAGACAATGAAACACTGCTGATTAAACTCGGCCTCGCTAAACTCCTGGATTTATGAGAAGGGATGCCACAAAGTTCCAGGCTCCTACGCTTTTAGTAGGGCATCTACCTTTTTCAAAATGCCACTTTTCGCATTACATAGGAGCAGTGAGGATAGAATGTATAGGTAGGGGACAATGATATACATGAAGATATGGCTGTATGAATAATTAAAAAGCTGAAAACAAAAAATATTACAGCACATTAAATATAAAGCTAAGGATTCATCTACCTTTCCTATGACCGTTACAGCAAGTAAGTTTTCTTTCGCATATCCTCATAAAATTACAAAATTTTGATAAAAAATAGGTTTAAAACCTAGTTTGGCATTTTTACACCCCCGTTTCAGCATTCAGGTAGATACCCCTAGAACCCCACTTCATGCCACCGAGCAATGCAGCTTTTGTAATTGCATTTTGGTGACAATTCTTGAGATAACATTTTTCAAATTTTTCGTAATTTAGAGGACATCCGTCGTACCCTTAAGACGGCTTTGTTGATTTTAAAGCGTTAAATCAAACCCAAGTTAAGAATTACCGCTGTCAGTGAATGGTTAACTTAATTGTTTTATTTTTGCATTTTCCCTTTGTTATTTGTTCGATAAAATTTTTATGTGCATCACTGTGTGGCTTCTAGAATGCTAGCCATTTAACATTGCTTTGCAAAAGCTGATTTAAGAGTCTTGGATGTGGAATGCACTTTCAGCAAAATAGAATGCGAAAATCTAGCATTTAATTTTTGATGCACAGAACCGAAAGATGATTTTACTTATCCATTTTTAAAACCGTGGATTGGTGATGGATTGCTCTTGAGCAAAGGAAAGAAATGGCATCGCAATCGGCATTTGTTAACTAGACTTTTTCATTTTGATGTCTTAAAAGAGTAAGTTAAATTTACCTTGGTTGCAAGAGTTGTTAAAAGTGTAATGATTTTAAAAAATATCTGCTCAAAATATGATCATACTTGCGTAAACGGGAATACTTTGAATAGAACATTGCTTTGCTAGTAAGCATGATTAACAAATGTGGTTAATCTTTTCATGTTACCAGATTTTAGCTTTTTCAAGAATCTTTCGTATTACCAGATTTGATTTTTGTGCATTCACGTTAGGTTTAATAGGACCATATTGTGCGCTGTGTTCAAATTATAAATGCTTTGTTTGATTAATAACTTACAAATAAATGTTTGCTTTGTCACGAAGCCTATATGCCTCGTGATTGCTTTGTTTGAGGTAGATAGCAGCATCTATAATGTGTAGTCGTTTTTTCCTCCCTTTACTTTTGCATTGAAGCATCGCACGAAGTGGATATCCAGGTCCTTGAGCAAATTCAACTATGATCAAGCTAGGAGAAGTGGCAGCCTATTTTGAATTGGTCATAAATGTAAATTGCAGAATACATAATGATCGCCCTCATAAGCCCTAGGCTGCTTTTGGTCGGAGCCCAAAGGTCACCCCTCATGACGTTCTGTGTGAGCAGCACCAGTATGAACAGTGAAGCACAGAAAGTATAGTCGTCATTGACGTCAATGCCTCAATGAATATTGAACCCAAGACTTTTAACAGTTTAGTGGTAATGCTTGATGAAAGGTATCATTGTCACAGTTGTTATTTTGGCAAATTTTTTTTCGACAAGCTCTTTCTAAAGTATTACTAGTTAATTGAATAAGGCATGAAATACTTTAGTATAAGATTCTGGCAAACTTAAGTCAGAGTTATACGAAGACATGATAAACTAAAGCTTAACTTAACGTGAAGTAATTTTTGTCCCCCTTAACTAACAACGTACGACTATACATCGTATGTGATTGCAGATATGTGAAGGTTTTCAATGGTTGTGCTACAATTTTGTTGGAAAAATGGGATAAACTCCCTGAGGGAAAACCTTTTGAAGTTTTTGAACATATTTCTCTTTTAACTTTGGACTCGATGCTTAAATGTAGTCTTTCATCTGATACTGGATGCCAAGCTTCCGGGTATGTATGTGATGAGGACCAATAATACTGCATAACTAGTAGTTTGCGGATTGTCTGACAATAAATTTTATGCATAGCAATGCGTACACGTAAAGCAATAATGAAATCTTTGTCATATTATCAACGTTGTGCGAGTTAGTCAGAAAATAGTTCTCTAAAAGTATTAGACTTGATTTATTAATGCTTTATATTGCTGTATTGGTGACGGCTACTCTGTTAATAGTAGGTAGCCATCGTGTTAGAATGGGACATCCTAGTCCACTCATCCTAGTTTTGAGCTCAACATTGCAAAAGCACATGGCTTTTGTTAGGAAGGGTATACGGAATTTTAAGTGTTACGTTGTTTTAGCAAAAAGTCTGGTTCGAAAACGAAGGTGTAGTGGTGGACATCACTGAGCAAGCATGGCTGAACCAGCGAAACACGGGATAAAAGGACGTAAACTCGACTGCAGCTGCACATGGTACGAAATGCATAGGCGCGTTATCTGCAAGACTGCGTATTGGTGCCGTTACTTGATGGTCATAACTTTTGTAATGATTATTCAGATCCACCAACAAGTATGCTTCTTCTGTGTTCACACTGACCAGAGTCGTTCTGGAGCGCATCTTCAATCCTCTTTTTCATAACGATTTCATCTTTTCACTTTCAAAATCTGGAAGAGAGTTTAAAGCTGCTGCAGCTTACATTCACCAGTTTGATGAACAGGTAAGTTAGGCCGCAGGTCTGCTGCAATCTACGTAATTGTGCCAAATAAAGAGGTTGCAATAAAAAGAGTAAAAAAAGTCTAGACTATAAGACAACGCAGTTGTTATATTGATCTAATTGCAATATGAAAGTAAGTTAGCAATTCGATCAGTTGATATACTGATTTAATTGCGAAGTTACTCACATAGGAGGCTTCTCCGACGTATCGCTAGGAGTCTTTGACGCCCGGGATCGAAAAATGTCCCACGTCAAAAATCTTCTACCAATTCTTTTGAGTGTGCTGTGAAAAAAGTCTTCAACATAAAATATTTCAGTTTTGTGAAAATGTTCTCTAAATTCAAACTCGTAGCTTATGGTTCGAATTTCACATGAATAGTCTAACACCTTGTATTGCTCTATCGTAGGTGAGTGTTTATGCTTTTCATCTGTCGTTGCATATCATAGTCTTATCTTGTTACGTAAGGCTATCCGCGAAAGAAAGTCGGAATTAAAGTCGATGCTCAGCCGAACCACTAATGACCGAGAAATTCATGTAAATGATATAGACGACATTTTGGAAATTCGCAAAGAGCAAGGAAAGTGGTTGGACTTCTTAGACGTACTGCTGCTCACAAGGGTAAACATGCAAAATCGGAGATTATGTTTTATAGGGAAATCGTGCAAGCATTTTTCTGCGTCTTGTTTTTTAGCCACTGCGGTGGTGAGTGGTCAGAGTGCCCACTTCGCAGTCGGTAGACCTGGATTTATTTCCCATGTTCTGTCATGCCAAAGACTGTAAAAATGGTACTCACACTTCTCCCGCTTGGCGCTCAGCCCAAAAGATATGTGAAGAAAAAGCCAGTAAGTTTGCTTTTTCTGTCCTTGGAAAAAATATTTAATCATGCTGTAAGAGGCGACTGCTGAGCACCCACTAATGGTAGACTGTCTTGGTGTTGGCGCTACCGCTCTGCAATTTGTATTTATGACTGGTCCGCCGCTCTTCTATAGCCTGATCTTCATTAGGTTTGTTGTGAGAACCTGAACAATTTTCTTATCCCGCGCCTCGATCCCATGGGAAAAGACTTATAACTTTACAACTACAAAACATGCACTTGTGTATTAGTGTGCGCATAGAAATGGGCCTTAGATTGGATCGTGATTTTTCAGTTTCCAGTTTTCTTTTGTTATGTAGGAACTTGCAATTGCATCATAAGCGTTAAGCATGCTGTTTCCAAAGTTCTTTTGTGGTAATCTGTAAATTTCAATGCATTCCATGACGACGCCATTCAAGCTTTTCGTATTCTAAGCTCAGTTTTTTTTTTGGCCGGTTGTGGTGGCAACAACGTTTGGAGTTCTGTTTTTATAGCTTAACGATCTCCAGCTTCTCAGCCAGGCAGCGCCTGTTGACGTCGACCCTGGTCACCATCTTTTTCTATCAAGCTTTGCTTTTTTCAATGCCGATATGTTTTTGACATTCCTGGTCTAGGCTCTATGAAGTTCTTCAGCTTTACAGGCTTTATAGTCACTCTTAATATTATCGTTCCAAGAAATCAGTCGGTCAATAATAACATCCCCAGATGCATTTGCTTAGCTAATTTACTACGATTGTTGTGATGGTGTTCATATGTTTCGCTTTGAACAGGATGAAAATGGAAATGGTTTAACTGATAGAGAGATCCGAGATGAACTTGATACATTCCTGTTTGAAGGACACGATACAACTGCCAGTGCAATTTCATGGTCACTTTATTGTCTGGCACGGCATCCAAAGATGCAAGAAAAATGTCGCCAAGAGCTGCTTGATGTACTAGGATCAAAAAGTGAAATTGAATGGTAAGTCAGACACATATTCCAACAATATCCTAGGCATAGTAAACAATTTCAATTTACGATAAGAAAAAAGACTTTTATTCATTTAGGGAGCGATGACTTTCGCAGCTGTAACCTTAGAACAAATAGCTTCCAGGAAGTTGGGAGGATTTTTGTTACGGAGATGAGAGTAGCCCGCTGTAATGGTTACGGATTTTGTGTTTTGGGCATGTACAACTACAAGCTCCCTCTTTTTTCAAAAGGCAAAGCGTTGGGTCTTGTTGACATGGTTAAGGATGGGTTCAATCGTTTTCCCCTTGAGCGCACCCCCAGAGCTTTTTGCGTTTTGTTGGTTTGCTATTGATTCCCTTTTAAAAGTCTGGTGGGACCGATTAACAGTCCATTCTACATTGTATGCGGTAAATGCTTTTTCATTTGTTCCTGCTATGGTACATCAAAACGACCCAGGTGACATTTCCCTTGCTCTGCTGCGTTTGTTAATCGGATCCACTGTCAACCGTATAACAGTTATATACATTTTAGGGATGACCTTTCCAAATTTGTGTATTTGACGATGTTCATCAAAGAAGTTCTTCGTCTATACCCTGCAGTTGTTTCTATCGGCCGAAGCAACCAGAAGCCAATGGTGCTTCCCAGGGGATTTGGTGGCGATCAAACTTGTCAAAACGAACAACCGGTAATAGGAAGTTATGTTTTGTGTAAGCGAACTCTACTACATATGTCTAGCTTGGCACTGCTTTTTTGATCCATCTCTTTCTATCAATGCTGTGGAATAGTGCAATTTAAATTAGTCTGATCTGTCACCGCATGTCTTGAGACCTGCAAAGTATTTTACTGATTGAAAGCTATGACGTCGGACTCAGGACATGCCTTTGGTTCAATAAAGTTTCAATTGAGCTCTGCTGCATATACGTATTTCATTTTCCGGTCGCAGGAAAAACCTTTACAGGTGTTCAAGAGCAAGTTGTTTATACCCAATTGGGAGTTGCCATTGGGCTGGCACGTGGCTGTGTGCGTTTCTACTCAAGTAAAGGATATGACTTTTATCATGTGCACAACGTTAAAACTTTGAGATTGTATTTCTTCATCGTGCTTTTCATTCATCCTTGGTCTATGTTATAGTCATTGCGCAGTTCTATTGCTGATATTGATAATGTACTCAGTGGTGTTGATTTAAAAAAAGGATTTGATTATGTGGCATGTTTTAGTTTTTGTCAAAATGTCTGCACTAATGGCTCACTGCAGTAATATTCGGCAGTCGCAATTGAGCGGTTGCAGAATGAGTGCTCACTTGGGATTAAACACGCGGCCTTGGTAAATCACTGCACTGTATTTGCTACTGATTGGAGGCCCGATGAAAATGTACCATACCGGTATTACCAACAACTGCTCACCGGGCTAGGTTAGTGAAACTGCTCACTCAGCATGTCCTCAGAAGAGACTGCTGGGCAATAAGTACTTAACAATGGCAGTCAGTCTTATTTGAGCAGTGGCTACTATTTTGCAATGCGTTTGCATGGTTGGTTTGAAGTGGATCGCTGCTTTTCACTTGTCTGTTCTTAATTAGGTTTGCAGTTTGGACCAAAAAATATACGTTTCATCCCGTGCCTTCATTCCAAGAATAGTAGTATAGTGCATAAACTTTTTTATATCGCAAGATTGAGGATCTTAACAAACTGTGTTTAGATTGACTCGAGCACTTGTAGCGGCACCATACCTGCGTTTCTAAATTTATCTGCAGAGATTATGATTCTTCATCGAAATGAAACGTTGTGGGAAGATCCCGCTGTAAGTTGCCTCATGTTTATTTTGTTTCACCGGTTGTCTTGTGATATCTCAGCATTGCTAATACTGGCTTATTTCCATTATGCAAGATCACGGTCCTTTTTGTTTAAGGGTTAACCTACGGCGCTTAGTAACTAAGCTTCAGAAAGCCGATATGATGTCCATCGATTGTAGTAACAGCACCAACGAACTTTGACTGTCATGAATCAGTTTGTGTTTCCGATTTTCTCTATCAACATTAGCTAACTCTTGTATATCCCACCCCGGACAATGAACTCGGCTATTTTGCCACTTAAACTTCGAGGTTTTGATCTTTACTGATATCGATTAACGTCTTCATTAAATTAGCCTCAATATTCTTTAGGTTTTCGATCCCAACAGATTTAGCAAAGCAAATTCAGCTGGAAGATCTCCTTTCAGCTACGTTCCATTTTCCGCTGGCCCGAGGTAACTTTTGCCCTTGCAAATTTAATGATTTAACGTGAGGGAGGCGTATTCGGATGTGAAGTTCCATCATGGTTGCCTTGAGCTGAAATTGTCCGAAGTCCCTACAAATAAACCGGTAGCACGTGTGCTCTGTAGAACAGAAAACTTTGTCCAATTTTAATAAACGTTCTCTCAAAATTGTTAAATTCTTAGCCTTGTAACTAAGTGCACTTTCGCTGAGGTAACGCTTACACAAGTTTACGTTCATGTTTAGTGAGTGTTATCTTTCTAAAAGAAAGACGTTCATCTAGCTTGTGCGGGCGTGGTGCATACAACTCGTTTTGGGCAAATGTGTTGCTTGAGATGCACACGTAAAGCGCTGCATTTGCGTGGAGGCTGTTTCAAACAAACTTCTCTTGTTGTGGTCGCTCTTCTTAACCTGGTCGGTATAAAACAAACAAGTGACCGTAAAACGCAGACCATGGCTTTGAAGTTTTTTGGGGGGGAAATCGTCAGCGTTTCGTGATTGCTGTACAAAATGTTTTGTTAGTTGTCACATATGTAGCGATTCTTTAAAGCAGAAAAGTCGTCTTTTTTCAATTGGTCATGATCACAGTCTGCGATACAAAGCAAACTGTTTTAAACGTAATGTAAGGGGACAATAAAACTTACCAGAAAATTTTGTTGTTACAGAAATTGCATTGGTCAAAATTTCGCAATGCATGAAATCAAGATTGTGCTTGGCAAGATCTTGCAGAGTTATCGTCTTTACGTGGACGGGGACTGTCCCGTTCCTGAGATGGTGCCAAGGCTTACATTGAAGTCTGCTAACGGAGTTCATGTTAAGGTCCAAAAGTTTGCATAGCTGCACCTTGTTTTATTTTTACTCGATGCAGTGAGTTTTGACACTGATGGCGAATCGAAACTTCTTTAATTATGGTGCCTTCAAGCGTTTCAATGCAAATGTTTAGATTATTGATGGTGTATTTTTTACTGGTTGTTTTTACTTTGGTTCCGTAATCTTGTGCAAAACTGTGAAGGAAAATGCACCGCTGCTCGCTTGTGTGCAGCAGCTTTCTGTATGATGTAATTCTGCATTACCGTCTTTAAACAATGGTGTGCTTATATGTTTGAGACAATCTTGGTATATAATCGTTTCACAGCTGAGTGGTACATTGTAGAAAGCAAAAACTTTTGATGATTATTGTCATTGATTTGGTACGTATAACTGGATTTTGTCTAATATAGTATGAAGCTTGTGGCTTTTAAGTTCCACTGAAAAGATACTAACCCGTGCATCTCGTCGAAATAATGCATTTGTACGAAAGCAAGGAAATTTCGGCGTGATCATTTGCAGGTCGATGGGGTTTCAGCGAGCGGTCGCACTCCCAGTCAAACATTTCGGACAAACTCACAAAATTTTTTACGAGACCAGAATATAATTAGGCGGAAAGCTTTCTTTCAAGATCTTCGAAATCATCAGAAATTTCTGGATTGGCCAGTTGGCTTGGGTTTGACTTAAGTGGAAAAGTTGGTCAATAAATAGCATGTTGTTTGTGTTTACCCCTCCTCTTCCTTGGGATGGAGGTACGACATGAACGGTAATTCAGGTTCATGCCGTCAACCTAATTGATATTAGGCTAGGGGAAGATGGCAGCCCATTTTGAACCAGTCTTGAGTGACTGGTAGCCCCACCATCAACAAGGCGGACTGCCAATGGTGGGTACCCAAGAGTCGACTAAATAGCATCGTTGCAGTAGATTCTTTAGGTCAGTCGCTTGTGCTTATTCAAAAAGCATTGTTTGTTTAAGATTGAAAAACGTCCCGATGCGTATAGAAGGGTTGATACGTGGCATTTTTTGATGGATTTTTTAAGAAAGGTGTTTGAGAAGCTTTTTTAAAGTAGTGCGAGCCTTATAAAACAGATTTTTGCATCTCAACGTCGTTAAACCGCATGGAGAAACCAAGGACTAAAAAGTTCGTTATGTTCGTCGGAGCGTGACCTGATAAAAGTGGTTGTCGGATATTTGTAAAATACCAAATCACCGCAGAAATTGAATCTTTGCGTATCCACCATACTCTTTAATCTAATTTACAGGGTGTTTCCAAAATTGTTAATTAGGACAAATTACTCCTGTAAGGTTTTGGGCTAGTCTTACCACAGGTACGGTAGCTATCCGCCGACTCCATTTTTGACCTTTAACGCTAGCTACGCAATGGCAGGCGTGCGACCGGAAAAAGTCGTTCGGACGCAAGATTAAACTTTCATTGTAAATCACCGACCTGGTTAAGCAACTGCGCCTAAGAGGCTTTGAGTACAAATCCCAGCTTTCTTGGAGTGAACGAATAGTTGCTGCCTCACAGACCACACGATCATGTCGCATCCTCTCAAAACATTTCGTCTATTTTTACTTTTGTTGGTTTGTAATGGTAGCTCATGTATTGGACTTGCTCTGTAATTGTACGTATGTCCTAAATATTTGCTTGCTTTAATTTAATGTTTCGCAGAACCGTGCTCGAGTTCCTAATATAAACAGTATGGTCGCATTGCCCGCTTATATTATTGTTATCCTTCCGCTTCGCTCATTTGTTATTTCAATTTTTGCAAGTTTCACGAATAAAAAGAAGCAAATTTTATACCGAGTGAGGATTGGTATTATTACTGTGAAATTACAAAAATAAATTAACTCGTGATTTAAGGTGGCAAATCACCATTTGAAAGCCAGAATTTCGACAAAATTAGTAAAAAAACTGAAAATTAGTTTGGCACAGTTTATAGTACTATTTGATCCATAGAATCGGATTCTGGCTACAAAAAACTGAATCAACCGGTCTAAGTAGGTTAAAATTCCATGTTTTATAAGGGGTACACGTGTTTTCTGCCTAGCAACGCCTTTATTGCTTGTTTGAGACCCCTTTTCAGCCGATCTTGTGGGCGTACGTCTTTGGAAACGAGTATAATTCTAGCAGGTGTTTTCGTTGTCTTGATGGCACCTACCCGGAAATAAAATTTTCATCAGAAATCTGATTTTTTTTGGTTTTTCTGTCGATTATCACTATCGCTCCCGCGCGGGTATGGTTACCCGCACGCGCTATTCATGCGCTCGCTACCGCCCCGTTATATATACAGGCAAAGGAATTTGCTTACGCGCTGACTGAAGCTAGGAGCTAGGCGACTGACTGAAAGACGAATAGACACTCTACAAAATTATTTTGGAATAGCTATCAGAGAGAATAAAGGGAATTTGTTGGGAATGCAAAGGTCAGTAATGGCTACACTTTACCACGTGTCTAGTACAGACGAAGAACCGAATCACAGCTTCTGCCCAGATGGACCTAATAAATGGTGCAAGTACAATCTGGACCCAAGTACATACAAACACAGACATGGACTACCACAAGCTGTCGTTGATGTGATAGAACCAGTGATGGGATTCAGGGGGTTCGCACGGGTTCGTGCGAACCCGTTCTTGGAGTGTCGTGATAATCAGCGAACCCGTTCTTGTTTTTTATTATAGACTTTAGACGACCGCAGCAAATGGGTTTTCTAAAATGAGGGAACCTGCTGTTAGTGAGTTTGATACAAAATAGAACCTGTTCTTAAAATTTTGAATCTCATCACTGGATAGAACCCATTTTCAGTGAACTGGCAGACAGTGATCTCTTCTGTAAATGCCTGCATGGCCAAACCTAGAATAACAATGAGTCAATCAATAATGTGATCTGGAAATACTGTCCGAAGGAAGTTTTCGTGTCTAGACCAGTGGTATCAGATGCACCACACTTTGCTGTCGCTGTATTCGATGATGGTAATGACGCTTTCTTGAAACTTTTCGAGCAGTTAGGACTAAGTGGAGGATTCACAGTCAAAAGTGCTCATAGTGACACTACGCGTCTGTATCACGCCAAATGAAAATCAAGTGATCGGTATAAAATTACTCAAAAGAGACTTCGAGCCGAGAAAAAGAGCTTCATAGACACGAAAAATGAAGAGGAAGGCAACGTTTATGAATCCGGCGCGCATTGATCTGTCTTTGAACAGAAATAAACGTTTTCAGATGATATTATGCCTAGTTCGGTACAACATGAAATGTTTAATCGCGATTTTCTCATTTTGAGGATTTTGGTGTGTTCATACTGATTTCAAACACGCATAGTATAGCCAAATGTCATCCGATTTCCAAAATTCTTTTTTTAACATGGGCCTTGGACCATTATGCAGGGATTTTAGTCGGGAAATTCCCCTCCTTAGTGTAGTTCTCTGTTGATAGGGGTATTATGTTACTAATTGGTAGCTAATTATGCGCAAAAATTCAAACAGAATTTTTGAATGCAGATTGTATCAAACTGAACAATAATATAGCAAATTCGTGACTACAAACCCTTATTTTGGTTATCTGTCACACAAACTTTGAATGAACGAAAAAACCTATGTGTGAGACGAGATATCCGTGTTTGAAAATTAGCGGATTTCTGGTGCGATGACATCATAATTTATGAAAAACTGTCGAATTTCTTCCTTTTTGCGAACGGGCTTTCTAATGACCAAACCAGTTTATAAAAACTCCCAAAAACGGCTAAAACAGCTCAAATGGTGATTTGCCACCTTAAGTGCCCTCTTTGCAGATAGTAGATCTGGATTACATTCCTTTTTTTCTGAATACTCTTAACTATGTTTCACTGTTTAGCTTTCAGCGCGAAAGTGACTAAGTGGAGAAAGCAGACAAGTTTGCTCGCTTTGCCTTTGTAAAACCTCTCAAGATTTCTCCACATTCTCGTTACCGTTAAAGAGTGGGGCTAAGCGTCCACTTGTCGCGGTGGCTCAGTCTAAATAAAAATCAGCAAACAGTACAATTCTGTGGGCATGATCAAACTAAATACCGGTAGTGGTTCCATTTTGATATAGGTGACGAAACTGCCGTTTGCTGCTACCAACGTATGCCACCGCAGTTACAGTCCGCCAAAAATAAGTGCTTTGTTAAAAGACAAAAACCAATTGGCTTTTTTACTTTCATCCACATGACGAAGTCAAAGATTTGGTTCCAAAATTGCAACGAGCGCCATTGATGGTACAAATGATCGTGCTTTCAGATCTCACAACGGCTACGGTTTGTGCACTTGAGACGTCTTAATAGCAATTTTTCCTCCTTAGTTCAGCAACGTAGCGTGCTGCCGCAGCTGGTTTGAACTTCAAATATCTTCTAGCAAACCCATTGCCGACAAGACTTCCAAAATCGGAGACCGAAGGGCTAGAATACGACAAAAAACTGCTTCCAAAGTACCTTTTTCAAATTTTATTTATTTGCCAAAGTGACATATAAGCACTCCTGTTTTACAGTATTTCAAAAAAAATTTTAACAAGGAATGCGGTTTTCTGATCTCACGCTAAAGGAGTGTAAAGAAATCTCTCTATAAAAATAGGTTTCCCTGCAAGGAACCCTGCTATTGGTCATTTATTTTTTCCGATTCTGCAGAGACTACTTGAAATAAAACACGCTAAAAAAATGGCAGAAATGATTTTACTAGTTTGATAAACTACACAACATAGAACAGTAAGATACGAGAAGAATCGACGGGATATAAAAATAATCTACACTTTTGGTTACTTATCACGATTTATATAAAAGCACTTCACGAAACATAAAAGCATAAAGTTGATGTTGGAAATGTACCGCTTGAGAAATATTCGGAAAATATATTATTGCACCGTCATTGTTTGGTGTTATGGTAATTGGCTTCTACTTTACACTTGCACCGGCATAAGTACTCCGGGAAATTTTTTAATTTGCTTCCACAGATCGCACTTTTTCGCAATAGCAAAGAAAAACAAGTCAGCGAACACTTGTGCAAAGTGCGTTTATGCAAGTTGAAACCAGTCATAAAACAAAAACTCGATACAATTCATAACTTTACTCCTGAGACTTTACTGTAAATTTGAGACTTGACTGCAGGGTTTAAACTTTACTGTAAATTTAAAATATAAAGGAAACCCAACTTGAACGCTTATCTAGACTTATGTAATGACTATAAATCGCGTGTGCGCATGTGCATACTTAGCCTTTAGCTGCTGTTAGATTTTGTCAATTATAGACGATAAAAAAATTTAAAAAACATGCTCACAGTTAAATATAGTATTTATCAAAACAATATATATATTTGTCTACACAATTTTTTTAGAGCCAGCATTTTCCAAAATGCCTTGTTATGACGCACGAGCAAGATTTGCAAAAAAATATCTATTCTGGCTTCTACGTAGCACAAAAAATACGGTTTGCCTCACTGCACCAAGCAATAACATTAAATAACGATAATAACTAGATGGATATTCTTAACAAGCACAACCACCTGCGGCTTCGGGATCACTATCGGTCAGCGTCGTTCCTCTGTTCGCATTTCCCAGCATAGGATCGTTGTTTGAACTTTCATTCATTTTCGCGCAGATTTTATCGACCAGTCTGCAAAGAGCGCGTCAATTTGAAGGTAAGAACATGCTAGCCGTTCAAGCCGAAGTGCTTTCACAAGGCAGGCAAGCGGCGATTAGGGATCTTTTCAATGTGGTGCGTGACCGAAAACAAAAATTTTACTCTTTTAAAGGCTTCAACCATGCGGCCATTTTCAGAAACGTGCGCCCACCCTCAACCTGCCGAGTTGTCCCAACCGGCAAGTCTGGAAAAATGTCGGGGAAAACACCACGTCCAAGCTAAGATATAAAGAACATCTAAAGTAGGTAATACCTAAAGTAAGAGGAGCTGGCGGAGGCGTTCCATATAAAATTCGTTACAGGAAATCTCCTCTTTTAATACATATCTGATGTAAAGCAACTTCTTTGTATTACATAAACTTTTTTACTTCACTTTACACAACTGCCATCACTAACCTGTCAAACGTTTGCTTTACGTTTTTCCCGGTCTTTGCACTTGTTTCAAAAAATTCAAAACCTGCCAATATAAAGAGTTACACTAATGCTCGCGCGCAAGACCGGCCAAATATCCATTTTCGTGTTTCGCTACTCAAAAGAAGACGCGTCGCTCAAGGTGAATCGATTGACCATAGAACCAAATAAAAACGGATTACTTTTCTCAATGGCTCGAACGACCTTGAAGCTTTCGTCAAAAATATAAACATTAGGCCGAGATTTTCGAACACCGATTCAGGGATTCACTTTTTGGAAAGCTGTTTCCACCAAACTTAGGCCTATGGTATCCGATGTTAATACGTAAATGCGGTACAAATTATTACAGTTCACCAACTGCAGGGTTTAAAAACAATTTTGCTAATGCCAAAGGTACCAGCAGAAAAACAACGTAGGCATACAATGAAGGCAATATGGCACGCAATTCAATTTTACACAAACAAAACCTACAGTAGTTTGTATTTTTAGATTAAATTAATTCTGATTGGTTTGTTTTTTTGTAAAATTATTTTTTGCTTGTATCTTTGAATTTCAAGATTATCTTCTTTTTCCAGATTTTGGTTAGGACGAATGAATTCGCTTTATACCAAAGTTGGAGAATAAACAATCCAAGAAATGAAGTGGAATTGATAACCGCTCACCTAGCTGTTTGGCGAGTTGTTGTCCACGTTCCTCTTTCACCACTCTTTCACTTTCCCCCAAGTCTTGCTTGTTTCCCACCAGTGCCACTTGAGCGTTGTCCCACGAGTATGTTTTGATCTGTGTTGACCTTACAGAAAAACAGGCGCTGAACATCGTTAGACCGAAAGCTTCGTTTGAAAATCGAACCACCTTTCAATCTCGTAAAAAGCACCGTCGCGCATATCAATAAAGCGATTTACGTAAACATACTCCAGCAAATGCAAATCAAAATCAAAGAAAAAAGCGATTGATCGCAACATTCTTCATGGTCATTGAATTTGAAGCTCAGTTTCGTAGAGGCGATTGAGGTTCAACCACTGACGCTATTTTGCTTAAATCGATTTTTATTCTATAAAAGCAAAGGACACATTTCCAATAAACGAACAAGCTTGCAATCAAATGAAGATACTCGGGAAAGGCTGCGGCAGTTTCACGATCAATAAGGTCTAAAATTGCTCACAGGGGTTACGTAAGGAAGAGGGACAAGAGAGGCATGTGCCCCCTAAAATAATGTTGCTTTAAAGTTTTATAATCCAAAGTTGAAAAGGTTAAAGGCATGACGCACTTTTTTGAATACTTTTGTAATCGGGAAAAATTATGCAAATCATTTGTTGAATGCTCCTCTTTTGCTTAAAACCTACACGTAATAAACAAAAGTGAAAGACGAAAAAAACATATTTGTGAGGTAGCTGGTTGGTTTAAAGATACGTCGCAAAAGGACATCAAACTAAAATTGTGCGAGCACAAACTAGTTAAAAGTTCACAGTAAACTGAACTCGTACAGTCTAGTCTACGCTGAAGTCAAGCGCAGTTTAACTCTTTGCTTATTTTATTTTGGCCGCAAGAGGGCTCGCGATTGAGTCAAAATAAAACAACGAAAAGTTAAACCGCGCTTGGTCCAGGGTAGACTAGGCTTAAAACAGCTTGCTAAATTAGTCAAGACGCTTTACTTCTGTTTGTAAAGCTAACCTCCTCTTTGTGTACTCACCATAAGGTCCACCCTTCATTTAAACAACAGCCATGAAAATCAAAATACGTTATGATTCTACTAAGAATTTTTACACTCACCAATCTTGCACGCTGTTAAATGATTCTTCGTTCGTAATGTCGTACATTAATATAAAGCCCATAGCGCCTCGGTAATAAGCTGTGGTAATCGTTCGGTATCTTTCCTGCCCTGCAGTGTCCTATACAACAACGTAAACAATTAACGCATTGCAATACAATTGAAAAAAGCTGCTCAACCAAAAGCTTTTTAAAAAGCACTCATTCGCTTCGTGTCCAACGGGAGGGTGCAAGAGTGAATTTTTGACGTAAACTATGTGCTCTCAAGCTCCTTTCCCATTTGGCATGATATCGGTAAGGATGACGAATTAAAAAACTACTGACGAAAATTGCTCTCGCAATGTTATTTTGAAGTTTTTAGACAGAACCAACTGGACAAGTGCACTGCTCGTCTACGCTCGACTTCACAAACTGTCGCCAGGTTACAGTGGTAGAATTCCCCACGTGAGAGACGATACCCTCTATACCAATGGTTCTCAAACTTTTTTTTTACAATGGAACCCTTTGACGTTATTGGCAATATAACGGAACCCTCATTTAAATTAATACTTAATACAAGAAATGTTTTATTTGACGAAGTTAATGTTATGAAAACCTTTTTTTTGGAGATCGACCGCCTTTCCACATGCTATCTTGGGATATATTCGCAAGATTGGCAGTTATGTTCGGAATTCGCTGCGAAATTCTTTACGAATGTAGCTTTACGAAACCCCTGACCTCTCTTCGTGGAACCCAAGGAATCGGCGGAACCAACTTTGAGAATTACTGCTCTATATATCTCTTTGAGAGAGGTTATCTCGTCTCTCATAAACACGACCAAGCACTAGCCAGTACTTTTCTCTACAGTCTACACTATCACTTTCGTAGAGCAAAAACTTGCTCGTGCAAGCAGAAAAAGTGCAGCTTCCGCGTGCGCAAGCGAACTATGCACTGCAAAACCAGTGAACAAATTGGCACGTGACCTGGCAATAATTTTAATGGTAGCAATTTAACGCATAACTGTACATTCCTATAAATAAAACATTCTCTTTAATCTCGCTAAATTAAACCGCTAGCGCTAAATTCGAGAACTATAAAACTGCTATAAAACTATGCATGCTACAAAACTGCTGTGAGGCTAAACAAGATTTCAAAAGCAGGAAACCATGGTCCGCGAGTATAAATAAGAGTAGGGGTTCTTAAACTGAAGAGAGGGGGAAGGGGGGGGTTTACAGGAGACCGAGAGGCCATGGTGCCGTGGTTCCCCTTTACGCAGCTTGTGAAAATTTGTCAAAGTCAGCGTTTAAAAGAAATTGTTCTCCAAAAAAAAGGTCTTCATGCCCGTTTCAAACAGAAAATGACCATGGCTTGGAGGAAAATCATCTGCAAAAAAAGATTTCACGTTTAAGGAGCACGGGTTTTGTTAACACTGTCAGAGGGGGCGCATCTCAAAGAGTTTATTAACCCTTGATCTAGAGTATACAAGAGTTGATTTCATATAGTTTATCTATAAAAAAAATCTTTCACTAGATAAAGGACAAAACCATCAATAAGAAAAATTCAAACCACCAATATTGCCAAAACTACCTTTTAAAAATCTCTAAAAATGACTTAATCTCAACAAAGGTCAAATACCATGATATTTTTACACGAGTCGCAGTTAATGCAACATACTGGGTTTCCAAGTGATTTTTGGTGGTAGTAAAACAAAGCAAAAAACATTGGGTTAAAAACTAGGTGCGGATACCAAATTCTCCTCATAGCTAGATAGTTTGAAAATAATAATTTGATCATATTCCGGCACCAAAAACTAGCTCTGAGTATAGCTTTTATCTTCAACAAATACTTGCTCTTATTTTATTGTTTTTATTTCCTAAAATCGAGACCGAGATTTGTGCACAGTAGCCAATTGGAAATCATTAAATTGTTATCAGTAAAATGTTTTGGAGGTTGGCTACCATTTGTCCCTGAAATGAGTCAAGCTCAAGTCTTGTGAAGTTTTGTAATTTTTTAACACTCGAAGAGTAGAAATAAGTTATAAATTTTTCCTCTCCTTGCTGTTAAGATTAATTCGTAACAAATGTGGCTGGTTTCCAATTCGTAATGTATTGCATTCACAAAATTTATGTGAATTACAGGTTTTGTTTTTACACTTAATTTCAATTATTCGCCTTCTATTCAGTCCAAGAAAAACACACAAACTTTGCATTGGAATGTATAAGCAACGTAAGCATAAGCAAGATTTCGCAATTGATTACAAACCTGAAAATAATTGGTTAAATATAGACCTTGTTTGTTTGTTTGTGAACTAAGTGTTGATAATGATTAAATATAGAATTCATAATTATAAAAATAATTATTAAATATAGACCTTGTTTGTTTATGAACTATGTGTTGATACCAAGAAAGGAATTGTGGAACCAGGTGAAGAATTATCATTTTTTAACCAGGTTGACTTTGAGAAGAGCTTTTGTAATTTGGGGGAGAGGTTGAACGCCAGTGGTGGAAGTGAAGTAGCAGTAACAGCAAGAAAGAGAATTGGACGGATCAAATTTAGAGAATGTGGGGAGTTACTTTATGGGAGAGAATTTTCGTTTAAAATGAAAGGAAGGATTTATCAGAGTTGCGTCAAGATCAGCAATGCTCTATGGGAGTGAGACGTGGTGTCTAAGGGAGAATGAGATGGCAATTTCGAGAAGAACTGAAAAAGCCATGATGAGAGCATGTGTGGAGTTAAGATCATTGAGAAAAGAATGAGTCAAAAACTTATGAGTTTGCTGGGTTTACAGAATACTTTAAATGGACTAGCCAGGGCGAGTGGAGTGCAATGGTATGGGGATGTTTTGAGAAGGGATAATAGTGATGTTTTGAGAAGAGCATTGGATTTTCAAGAGGCGGAAAGAAGAGGGCGTGGGCGGCCGAATATGCTGTGGAAGAGTCAAGTGGAAGAGCATACCAATCAGATTGGACTGAAAAGGGAGGGTGTCATTGACAGAGTGAACTGTCGAGAAGCCCGAGGTGAATCCGTCCACCTGCGTTAACGCAGACAAAACCGGATTTAAAAAACTGGATCTCTCTCTCTTTCTTTCTCAGACCTAGGGAGAGAGAGAGAAATCCAATGTTTTAGATCGGGTGTGGTCTCTATTAATAGAGGTGATCGGATTCACCCCATGATTCTCAAAAGCTTTTTACAAGCATCGCGCTACTTCGGTTGGTCAATGGCATCTTCCTGTTTTTATCCAATTTCTTCGATTTGTTTCACCACCTGCCTTTTCCACGTCATCTTCGGTTGCCCTCGCCCTCTTCTCCCAACCACTTCAAAATCCAATGCTCTCCTTAACACATCATCATTATTCTTTCCTCAAAACCTGCCTTTACCATCGCGTTCCGTTCGCTTTGGCTATTCTGTCCAAAGTTTCCTCCAAATCTAGCAAATCCATAAGTTCTTGATTGCTCCTTTTCTCAACTAATTTAACTCCAAGGAACGCTCTTATCACTTCTTTTTCAGTTCTTTTTAAAATCGCCAACTCCTTCTCCCACAGACACCTTGTCTCGCTATCGTACAACATCGCCGACCGTACACAACTCCGATAAATTCGTTCTTTCAGTTTCAACTAGAGTTACTTCCTTTAAGCAATTACCCATTTTCAATGTGGTCCTGAAGTCCCTTGCTCTCAAACCCCTATTCCCATTTCAAAAACTTTTCTCAAATTTTCAATAATTTCACTATTAATACGAAGTCATCTGCACATAAAATTTCATCCATCAAGCCTTCTCTAGCATTCTCCGCTATTTCATCCACCACCATTGCAAAAAACTTTAGCGACAACACAGATTCTTGATGTACACTAATCTGCACCTCCAATTCTTCACATAACTCAGATGTCACTCCAGCTTTGGTCTTGGCCCCGCGATAGAGGCTTGTAATATTTGATGACAGCTATTTGAGACGCAACCCTTGGCTATATCCACTGGATTAGCACACACAGCGCAATATCTATGCAAGTCAAAAATACTCTTAATAAGACCCTTGGTTATATCCATTGGTTTAGCACACACAGCACATTATTTACGAGGTGTGTCATAAAAGTTCTAGGACTGTGCTCTCTGTGTAAGTTATAGTTAAGCTATAAGACTAAGTTAAATGGCAGACGATTTAATAACTTCTTGAGAGTATTTAACCGCAATTTCAGCTTACTGTAACATTTATTATGCATTTCAGGTGTGGAAGAAAATAGTTTACATAATTACTGTCGTTTTATAAATTTTATTATTTTGCTCCACAATTTAGTAACGACAACTGAGCAACCTCAAATTTCTAGTCCGTTTGGGAAAATCTCCTTCAGAAGCTCTCTGTATGCTTTAACAAGTCTACCAAGAGCAGACTTGGTCTCGTTCAACAGTTTTTCTCTGGCACAAAAGATTCAAAGAAGGACGTGAGGATGTTGATGATCCCAGGGGTGGAAGGCCTTCCACCAGTAGAAATGAAACATTTTTTGATGTCAGAAGCATGGTACATTATGAATTTTTTCCACAGGGTCAGACTGTCAATCAGCATGTTTACAAAGAAATCCTGCAAAGTTTGCTTCGCTAAGTAAGGAAAAAAAGGCGAGATTTGTGGGAAAGCAACACATGGTTGCTTCACCACGATAATGCGCCCGCGCACACTGCATTACGCCTTCGAAAGTTTCTGGCGGATAAAAACATTCCAGTGCTGGAGCAACCCCCCCTATTCTCCAGATCTTGATCCATGTGACTTTTTCTTATTCCCCAAAGTTAAAAACATCATTAAAGGAACACATTTTTTAAGCACGGATGCCATAAAAATGCCATAATGAAGGAGCTTTGGAGAATCCTCCAAGAGTCATTCCGGAAGGGCATCGATGCATGGAAAAAAATAGAAAAATGCATTAAACTCAAAGGGGACTACTTTGAAGGGGACAATGTATAATTCTTTAATTTAATTTTTAAAAAAATTATTGTGACCTCAGTCCTGGAACTTTTATGACACACCTCGTATGCTGGTCAAAAATACTCTTGCTAATTATTATTCGGCTATCCTAACATAAATACTAACGCGCAACTACAAAGCAAGTTTCAATGAAGCACCAGCATCTTATGGAGCAGCAAAAAATTTAAATGACTTCTAATACTAAACCGAGTTGTGAAGGGAAAGTTGATGGCACTGTGATGAGTTCGATTCGCTCTGGATGACCCTATTTTAGTAGGAGATACTCTGGTAAGTTTTCAACATTTTTAGCGGTTGTTGAAAATGTTTTATTTGAAGATTCGGGGAAATAGTGTCGAGCCCACTCGGGTCCCACGGACTCTAGCGTCATGAATGCCAGTGCTCAGCATTCAAAAATGGTCAACTTTGATTTTGCATCATTGTCCTTCGACATGTAGGAGAGTGGCAGCGCTGCTAAGCAGAGACAATTATGAGGAACTGCTTCCTAGCAGCCAATGTTTTGGTTAAATGAAGTTTAGTCTTGCCACGTGTAACAAACTGCCAAGCAGCGAAGTCGTCGCAAACTTATTACAAATTGTCGTTAAGTACATTTTCTAAGGACACAAAACGTATTCTTTGCCAGTGACAAACCTAGAATTCTACCATGTTGCCAAATGCACAATCAGTTTTTTTGGTGATTTGACTCTCTCAAAACCTAATATGCGAATGTGCAATTATATGAAATTGAATGTGCAATTTCTTCTTTCATGACTTATGCAGTATATGAAATTGAATGTGCAATTTCTTTTTTCATGACTTACAAGCACACTTTTTATCTTTTCTAGAAAATCAATCTTCCCTAACCTCCTCGTATAGGCATTTCAAGTTAAATCGTAATAGAAACTCACCCATATCTGTAACTTGCATTTGACATTATTCCGTTCCACTGTCTTCACTTTAAAATCAATTCCCACCGTTGATACAAACGCGCTCGTGAAGGAATCGTCAGAGTAACGAAAGAGAAAAGAAGTCTTTCCCACGCTGCTGTTACCGATTATCAAAATTTTAAACATGTAATCGAAAGTCTGATCGGCCGCATCTCTCGCCTCCTGCTCTTTGACAGCCGGAGTGTTCGCCATCTGCAAAAAACAAGCCTTTTTAAATACCTCGCTAAATCACTCGTTCGTAAGCATGAACTTGAGCTCACTTTGCTGGCCTTCAGCTTTAAGGCTGGTTTCCTTTAGCTTTAAGGCTCAGTTTGCTGGCTTTTAGCTTTAAGGCTGGTTTCCATTCAAGCGCGCCGCGCGCATAAAACTAAATAGAGAAATAAAGATTTTCTCACGCTACACCTGGAATCTACGCCTAATGGAAACCAGCCTTTAGTCAGACGGCTCGGCACCATTACTTGTCTGCTACATAAAGATGGAGGCATCCGTGCCTTTATCCAAGCTAGAGAACTTTTCGGCTTTTTCTCAACACAATTCCTTTCGTGCAAAGCACCAAGCAGTCAAATCATTTACTAAAAAGTGTTTGGTATGACCCATCAACTAGTGCTCTAATGGAAATGGACGCTCCAAACACTAAGCCATGGAGGCAGTTGATTAAAACGCTGACTAGATTGCAAAAGGTCAGGGAAGTTGAAAGGGAATCGCACTATTGACCTTTTATTTCACACAATGCCTTCATTCAAAAAAAAAGAAGGGAAATTACCTAACTAAAGCCTAGCAATTAACCTCACATGTTAAAACAAACTAGACGAGCCATCTCGGGTCGTACAAAAACTCTTGATATAATACTATTTGATCAGTGATAAAGGGCTCGCCAGTCTTTTTTTTCCACTTCCTTTAAGGCCAGAGTCTTTTATAAACCAATTTTAGTCGCTGCAAGCAAACCTCAAAGCTCTCCAGGTTATCACGCCAAACCAACAGGCCAAGTGCGGATAAGCTTTTCTGTTACACTGTACAAAAAACAACTTGTGTAGAAATTAGCTTCGGCAACGCCGGTGCAGTGCTGTTTGATTACAGCTAGTATAGCCTAGCACGGAATAAAATCGTTTTCTAACTCCGCCTCAACGAATACGCTATCATTCACATCGTTCTGACATTACATTTTTGTCTTCTATTTCTGCTAAGACCGCTAAAAACGATTGTTACTCAAGAGTTTATGGTTTTTTATTAAGATTCTTATGTATCTCAAGCGCCCAAAATGCAATCAACACAATGATTTTTATTGCGGCAGCTCAACCGGTAAAAGGCTAACTGCCTACACACGGCAAGAACTTCAAAGTTTGTCAAGTCAACTAAGTTGCACCGTTCTTTTTGCTGGTAAAATAAAACTGAGGTCAGCGCAACTTGCTTCGTATTGCTGTGAAGCTACAAAGGCACTTGGTTTATACAAAGCCGGCTAAGTAAACGCCCTATGAGCTAACAAGCGACTGAGAATTTTGTTTACAAGGAGTATATGAATTCTTTTTGTCGCTCTTCAAACCAACTTCTAATCTGCCCATAAAAAGTCCAAGTAAACGAACTCGATCAACAACAATCGCTAAGTTCCTGTCTTTAAGCCAGGCCAATAAAACCTGACTTAACGAATGCTGCGAGTAGTGAGAATATATACGGTTCGGATACAAGCGTAACAACTTCTATTAATTATTTATAAAAAGTAGCCTACTACGTCGCTTCTAATGGCCTGCGCTCAATCGCATGCAATCATGACGCATGGTAGACCCTCAATTACCTTTTGAGAAAGATGAACTTTTACGTCACTGCGGTATTTTTATTTGCCTGTATTGTACAATACTTGAGTACAGATAAATATGTTTGCCCCCACAGCCACGATATTCAGGAGCAAAATTCGCGTTTACTTTCTCTTACTTAAATTGTAGCGGAAAAAAAATTTTTCGTGACTTCTCAGAATAGAACGAAACCGCGTTAGAGTAAACAGTACATAGATTTCGCATTTACTTTATCTTAGCAAAGTAAACATTTTTTTTCTTTCCAGTCTAAATTTTTTTCTTTTTCCTTTTTTCCTTGCAGTTGCAAAGCGTTGGTTGTCACTGTATACCGTTTCGGCAGTTACTTGGTCACATATTGGTAAAAGTCAAAATAAACTATCTTTAAACCAAATGCAAATAGCTGCCGCAACTTAGCGTAAGTACTCGCACTTCTGCAGCGGCAAGAAAATGTCTCAATTGCCCCCTGGCAACAGTAAATGAGATGAAAAACGCTCACTTAACTCATTGAACATGAAAAAACATTGAGTACTGACGATTACAAAGTGGCTTTACCATCTTCGAGTATTCGTTCAGTGTAAAAGTTGTCCAAATTACACAGTGCCAAAGCAGAAATCCTTACAAAAAAGTAACATTTTCCATTATTAGAGCAGAGTTAAGCAGCCATCTACAAAACCTAATCGTAAAGTCTGGTCTACATTGAGGCCACGCGCGTCTTAGGCTGCGCTTGGGTCTAGTACAGACCAGGATTAAGTCACGAATAAAAAAATTACACGCTCTGAAGTGAGAAGCTCTTGATGCGGTTTTCTTTCACGGCGCGTTTAGGCGGTAATAATACAGCGTAGTTGAAATCGATTTGCTCTTCAGCGAATGAGCAAAGTTTTCGGTTTTATTACGTGACATTGGCTGTACAATGGATTTAAGCAACGTTGAATTCTATATTGTCATCTGAAGTCTCTCAACTGCGTCACATGACAAAAAAAATAACGCGATCCAATCTCGAACGCGCCTTTACACAAGAAAAACAAGCTACATCTGAAGTAGCTTGATCGTACTAGAGCGCCTGAATTTCTACGTTATTCAAATAAAAAGTAGCGTAACCACCTCTACTCCAGCTTCATGCTTCATTATTAGACTTTGCAGAAACCGAAGAACAATATCAAAACCTAATCAACAGACTATGCACTCTACCACCAGGCTTCTGCTACCATGAAAAAACAAAAAGAACAAAGTTACGATAGTTCCACATCTTCACTTATACTCGCAACTCTTCAAAGTAATATCACAGTGCCGCCTGCAGCAGCAGTCAGAACAACGCCCATCAAATGAGAAAATCTAAACCGCAGCTCAATTTCGTAGAAATCTTTCTTTCCGACAAATCTCTTCAAAAATCGATGCCATATTCTACGAAGATTGGCGTTTACGGTCTCAAATCGATAAGTGCTTGAAATGAAATAAAAAAACGCGAGTGATGCTAGGGTCAGCTGTGACCTTACAATCAATCTAGCATAAAGAAAAAACTATAAATCGATCAAAGCTGATACAGAAGAGTTACTGACCGACCTATCTGGCACAACTCGTAACAGCAAACTCGATCGAACAAGCGGGAGCAAAAAAAACACAAAAAAGAATTGTCGAACGTCTCAAGAGTGCATTCCTGTGAGAAAGCAATTTTATACTTCATTTGGGGGAGAGAGAGAATTTTCCCCTCAAAGTATAAGAAACAGTTACTGCACGTAAACATACAAGAGCGTGGGCACAAAAAAAGTTGAGGGGCGAGATTAAACTCTTCACTTGGTATGATGAGTCATCAGCATTTGTGCGGTTGCAAGTCTAAAATCTAAGGAGATAGAAGTCATCTCTTGCCACTTCTCTTCTCAAAGGACTTAAAAGAAAGTGAAAAAAACATTAGCATCATGTGGTGTCATTTATCTCTCGAAAAAAAATACCTCATTGCCTTCAACAGTTTTACTAAGTTGTATTAAACAAAAAGATAATAGGCCAACGCCACTGATTTAAGAAATATAGAACTACGTTTACGGAATCGAGAAAGCAGGCAATTTAAGCAATCATACGTAACTATTAAATGGTGAAAATCATTTTCTTTTTCAATAACAACATGATTCATTATTTAGGTTTCCGACAAATTTTGATACACAGGGTGTTCCAAAAGTCTTGGGCACATTTTGACAATGAATATCTCGGAAACTATTAAGGATATAAAAACGCATCTGGTAAATTCAGAAAGCTTGTAATCTCAATTTTTACATGGAATGTTCAAAGATGTTTAATGTGATTCAGTTTTTGCAAATTCAAGCACACAAAACGCCTTTTCTGGTTGAGTGAACGCCATTAATGGCTCTGAATATCTAAAAAATCTGAAAAGATATCTAAAAAAATCTTAATATCTCAAAAGAAATAAAAAAAATCAATAGCCTTACAAAAAACTTAATGTAATTAGCTTTAAAATGACACAACTTTTATCTTACTACCATTCCTAGTTAAATAGATATGGGGACTTCAAATGTGCCCAAGACTTTTGGAACACCCTGTAATTAAAGTTTTAATACAATGGGTCATTGCACTTGTCAGACATTTTTAGACAATGCAAAGTCAAGTGTGGCACAAATGCTTATCTGCAAGGAAATTCTGATGATGGATGGAGTTAACCTATTGATTTCTTACAGTTAGACATGAACTCAAACCAATGGAAACCTCGCCACTCATCACTCACACAAGGAAAAAATTGGGCAATATATACACGCTAGAAAATCGACTTGTTAAAAAAAAATTAGTTAAATTACATTTGATTTAAATTAAATCAGTTTTGAATTTGTCAAAAATATACAGAAGTTCCAAGTTTAATTAATACTCTGAATGCAACAAAGCAATCTTAATTCAAGTGCTCAGAACTGTAACCATGGTATAAATAAGTTTTGTCACAATCAAAAACTCCTTAATTTGATGTTTTTTGAAGTTTTTTGCTCAAACAATACCAAGCGAAAAGCTAAAAAGTATCTAGTTAGCTCAAAGGTAAATGCGGACAACTGGAATTATTTAAGCACATCTTTATTCAAATTACCAATTCTTGGCAATCTTTCTGTGTCACAAATCCTTAAATCCCAAACATGGTCCAATTACTAAAACAATCTTATAAATCAAACAAAATGCAATAGTCGTACTCTTCAAGCATTATCTTTTAAGCAATTCCTATATTCTTCTGTCATCACAATAGAGCAACACAAAAAGGAATTACAAGAAATTCGAAATCCAAGATTTATGAAAAAATTACCAAATAAAGTCATGATTTTACTGGCAATTCAATGGAATTAACCTAATAGATGACCAATAAAAACCAAACAAAACTCACGCGAGTTACTAAATTTTAATGTGAAATAGAGGTAACATTGTCAATGCTTCCCAATTATTTCACTCATTTATAATATAATAGGTAACTGGACAATATGTGTAATCATTACATGCACATCCTACGGTTTGTAATAAACACTGACACTAATTGTAACACGAAATGCATCACACAATCGTAATGCTAAACAGCCATATTACAATGTCCATAAAATGAGCCTAAAATCCACAAGAACATAACAATGCATATAAATTTGCAATATTCACTAAATATATTCTACCGTAGCTATTCCATAATTACATTGCATACCAGAGGTCTATAGCAAAAGAAAAAAAAACATAAAGCTATTTACTAGTAGTCAGTAAAAATATTCAAGCTTGAAGTTATATCCAGTTTCATAAAAATCATTCTTATGATGGTGAAAGCTTAAAAAGAAATTAAAAATAAAGTGATTTTGTTTGCTCAACCACAGTCTACTACCAGGGTACCCACTCATCAAATAAATATAAACTAGTGAACACGTTTAAAACAAATTTTATACAAGTTTAATCAGACATGTACCATGAGCATTAACACATTTTACTGTACACTAATTTTCCAATCGTATGGTAACCGTTGTAATCTAAGAAAGCACTGGACTACAGGTTGGACATACCTGAATTACTATGTGTAGGCAGTATGGCAACTGATTTTCAAGACTGCAGAGACATTTTGTTGGATAACTGTGCACAATTACACATATTTTACAGTTATTTTTATTACTTTGCTTGAAAATGAAAATACTGACACAATATTGTTCAAAAATATCAAAAAATATTCTACACATAAAATAGTCACTTAGCTTCACAGTGTTTAACAGCAAGCTTGCCAGAGTTGTAATATATTTCTATTTGTACAGCTACAGAGACATTAAAAACATTAAAACCAAAACAGTGTGTTTTGCCTAGAGGCTCATCAGGTGGTTCGTCTTATTCAAATAGAATCTATTTGAATAAGTTTATTTGAATAAGATGCACCACCTGATAAGCCTCTAGGTGAAACACACTGTTGCGGTTTTAATGTTTTTAATGTCTATTCTATAGCTGTACAAATAGAAATAAAAAATATTCTAAATGAAAATCAATATAAAGAGAGCATTGATGTTGCTAATATAGGCAGCTTGTTGATACAATAAGGTAAATTTTGAAAATATCACTTATTCAAAAATGATTTATTTTAACTCAATTATTGTGTTAGACTGCAACATTTCTCTCCTGCATAAAAAGAGCACTTAAAAATGCTCTTTATTGCTAAAAAGAAGCATATCCTTTATCTCCTGACTACAAAACAATGTTCACAAGTGCACTGAAAACTGAACTTGTATTTAAAAGCATTTTACTATTTTCTAGTAGTATTTTCTAGTAGCATTTTCTAGTAGCATAAATTGCTACCACAGTGCATTTTTCCTGCAAGCAAAGGGAATTGATGTACATGTTCTTTTCTACTGGGGTTCAATGCCACAGAAAGGATACAAGCATTAGATGCACAAATAAATTTCTGGGCCAACCAATAGTCTGTACTGGTAATCATATAGTTTAGCATCGGAAACTCGTTAGGGTTAGCATTAAGGTTAGGGTTAGCATTGGAAACTCAAGTAAAAAAAAGGCAGTAGCTATTTTGCCGTCGACGGCAATTTGCCCTCAGAGACTATTTTGCCGTGAGTTACCGGTTATCAGAATAGTGAAGCTGTTTACCCAGCATGTCGTAAGAGGCGACTATTGGGTACCTACCAATTGCAGTCTAACTGTTAATGGTGGGGTTGCCAGCTTAATTGCTTGGTTGGACCACTCATGTCAAAAAACTGAGGTTGGGGGTAAGCAAGGGCATGCTCCCTGTAGAAGAATTTTGCTCCACTAAATCCCCATGACCAGAAAAAATATACAAATGGCCCCCAGTCCCCGGCAGCTCTTAAATGGGCAGGGGGTGCGAAGAATCTCCGGGTTAAAATCTGAATGTCATGGGATAAGATTTGGAACATTAAATGTGGGAAGTCTTTGTGGAAGGAAAACGGAAGTGTGTGAAGAACTGAGGAAGAGAAAAGTTGATGTGTGTTGCATCCAGGAAGTAAGATGGAAAGGCCAAGGAGCTCGTTTTGTGGGTGCTTCGGGACGAAGGTATAAAATGTGGTGGTCAGGAAAGGATGCAGGATTTGGAGGGGTTGGAATTTTGGTGAAAGAGGAAATATCTGGAAACGTTGTGGAAGTTAGAAGAAAAAGTGACAGAGTAATCGTGATTGTGCTAACTCTAGGTAGGGAGGTGATGCGCGTAATATGTGCGTATGGGCCACAAAGTGGAAGACCAGATGCAGAGAAAGTTTGTTTTTATGATGAAATGGGGAGTGAGTGGGACTTGGGAAGTTGTAGTGAAATCATTGTTTCTTTGGGGGATTTCAATGGACATGTGGGGAAATGTGCTGAAGGTTTTGAAGGTGTTCACGGGGGGAATGGTGTTGGGAAAAGAAATGCAGAAGGAAGAAGATTGCTGGAGTTTTGTGATGAAAGAGAGCTGTGCGTGGCAAATACTTGGTTTAAAAAGACAGACAAAAGGAAAATTACTTATAGTGGCGGTGGGTGTGAAACAGAAATTGATTTTGTGCTTGTGGGGGAAAAATATAGAAAGTATATCAGGGATGTAAAAGTGATTCCATGGGAACTTCAGCACAGGCTGGTGGTCGCAGATCTAGATAAAAAGGTTCTAAAACAGGGTGTGAGAAAGGAACGAATCATAAGAAGAAAGATTTGGAAGTTGAATGAAAACCGAACAAGAGTGAGATTTGAAAAAAGAGTAAAAGAACTAATGAATGCAGATGCACCTGATTTGTGGAAAACTTTTAAGGATGGTGTTCTAAAGGCTTGTGACGAAGTGTGTGGAAAGAAGAAGTCTAGGAGAGATCAAGGAGACATGTGGTGGTGGAATGAAGAGGTCAAGGATACCATTGCAAGAAAGAAGGCGGCATTTAAAGAGCTATGCAGGTTCCCATCAGAAGAAAATAAAACTCAATACAAACGTATAAGAAATCAAACAAGGAAAATTGTTGCTAGAGCTATGAGAAAGGAAGCTAATCAGGAGTTGAATAATTTATATCATAATTCTAATAGTGTTTTCTACTTCCTTAGAAGAATAAAAAAGGAAGGGAAGGATGTGGAAGGAGGAAGGTGCTTGAGAGGAGGAGACGGACGATTGGGTTTTATTGAAGAAGACCGGGCAAAAATTTGGAAGGAACATATGGAAAAGATCATGAATGAAGAAAACGAATGGGACCACATGGTGGAAACTGATGTAGTATAAGGACCGGTGGAAAAAGTGGCTCGTAATGAAATTGTGGAGGCAATGCAAAGGATGAAATCAGGAAAGGCAACCGGACCATCTGAAGTAAGTGTGGAGATGATAGTTGCAAGTGGCGAAATCGGGGTTAAAGTGATGATGGAACTGTGCCAGCGTGTATTGGATGGTAGAGGAATGCCTGATGAGTGGAAAACAAGTGTGATTGTACCTATCTTTAAAGGAAAGGGTGATGTGATGAGCTGCGGATCATACAGAGGAGTGAAACTGCTAGAACATGCCATGAAAATTGTTGAAAGAGTGCTAGAGAGGCGAATACGAACACTAGTCGATTTGAATGAAATGCAGTTTGGATTTATGCCAGGAAAAGGAACAGTGGATGCGGTATTTATTGTGAGACGAATGCAGGAAGAATATCAAAAGAAGGACAAGAAGTTGTATATGTGTTTTGTTGACATGGAAAAAGCTTTTGATAGAGTGCCGAGAAAAGTGATGGAATGGGCCATGAGAAAGAAGGGTCTATCAGAAGTAATAGTTCGGGCAGTTATGAGCCTGTATGATGGTGCAAAGACAAGAGTGAGGGTGGGATCTGCATATTCAGAGGAATTCGAAGTAAATGTTGGTGTACATCAAGGATCTGTGCTGTCGCCACTATTGTTTGCAATAGTGGTGGACGTTGTTACTGAAAATGCAAGAAGGGGTGTGGTTAATGAATTACTATATGCAGATGACCTTGTTATCATGAGTGAAGACATGGAAGACTTGAAGGAAAGGTTTTGGAATTGGAAGAATGCACTGGAAAGTAAAGGTTTAAAGGTCAACACCAGAAAAACAAAAATGATGGTAAGCGGGTCAGAAGGCGAACTATACAAAAGCAAGATAGATCCATGTGGAGTTTGTGGAAGGAGAGTCATGGCTAACTCAGTGTTGTGCACAAAATGTGAAAACTGGGTTCATGGCAAATGTGCAAAAATGAAGAGAGTTACCGCTAGGTTGGCAATCCATTTTGTTTGCTTGAAATGTAAAGGAATAATGGAAGGGACGATGGATTCGATCGAGAAGTTGTGCGATGAAGTGGAGACAGTGAATCGATTTTGTTATCTGGGAGACAGACTGAATGCTAGTGGTGGTTGTGAAGCGGCAGTCACAGCAAGAGTAAGAATCGGTTGGGTAAGATTCAGGAAATGTGGAGAATTGTTGCTTGGAAATAGGTTCCCTCTGAAGATGAAAGGTAAAGTTTATTGTTGTTGCGTAAGATCAGCAATACTGTATGGAAGTGAGACATGGTGTCTCAAAGAAAATGAAAAAGCGATTTTGAGAAGAACAGAGAGAGCTATGGTGAGAGCCATGTGCGGTCAGAAAGTGGTAGACAGAAAGACGACTGAAGAACAGATGGATATGTTAGGGTTGAAGGAAACAATAGACCGGTTAGCAACAGCGAATGGAGTTAGATGGTATGGACATGTTCTGAGGAGGGATGACGATAGTGTTTTGAGGGTTGCTCTGAATCTTGAAGTGACTGGCAAGAGAAAGCGAGGACGACCGAAGAAGACCTGGAAGAAGCAAGTGGAAGAGGAGACAGAGAAGATTGGTTTGAAGAAGGAGGATGCCCTGAGACGAGACAAGTGGAGGGACGGAGTGCGTAAAATTGCAGAAGGAATGGGGTAAATCCGGCCATCTCTGCTAAAGGGAAAACACCGGATAAAAACTGAATAACTACTACTACTACTTATTTGTGATTGGTCAATCTTAATGACGTACTAAACATGTGACTTTTGGTCGTCTCTGATTGGTCAATTTCAAAAACCAATTAAAAAATTTTTGCACCCCCAGGTCTCTATCCCCCATCCTGTGCACTCCCTTCCAGTGTACACTGCCCCGTACATTTACATACCGGGCCTGCCCCTCCAGTGTACACTGCCTTTCTTTTAAAGCCCTGGCCAGCTGAGATTCGAACCCGCAACCATGGTATCTCAAGACCAGCGCTCTATTCACTACACCACAGTGTCACTAGTATTATTATAGCAAATTTGGCTATATAAACACACGTGAATGATCACGGCAAAATAGATTCCAAGGGCAAATTGCCGTCGACGGCGAAATAGCCACTGCCTAAAAAAAATTCATAATCCAAGCAGTTACTTTATTGAAATGAAAATTAAAAGACATAAATTTGCACCAAATGCCAGTGGTCAGGTTAGTTTCCGATGCTAAACTTAAGGATTATCGTCTGTACCTGCATGAGTCTTTGAGTTCTGTTGCATTTTTTAATTTCTATCAAATAACTACTCACAAATAATGAAGTAGTGTACACAATTGTAAATAATTCATGATAACAGCCTTATTATTTGTGAGTGGTTACTGGTATTAAATAAATATGTTCAATAGCATCCACCTTTGTTGGCTGGATCTGCAATGGTTACAAGTTGGAATGTTTGCTGGCAGAGCACTTAGAGAAAGGCAGTGTATACTGCAGGAAGGCCCAGTATGTAAAATGTACAGGATAGTGCACATTGGGAGGAGTGTAGAGTGTGGGGGAATGCACACTTGGGGCAAATTTTTTTAATTTGCCGTTACAATTGACCAATTAAAAACAACCAAAAGTCACATGTTTCATACGTCATTAAAATTGACCAATCACAAATACCTCACAAAAAATAGCCAAGGGTAAAATGCCATTGACGACAAATAGCCACTGCCTTAACATAACAATAGCTAAATAAGTTTAACTTAATAATAATTTGATATTTGTAGATACTACCACATACATAACTGCTCATAAAGATTTATAAGCTGCTCCAAGCAGATTGGACAGTAACAAAACACACAATTAAGAAAACAATAATCAGGACAAATAAATAAAAAAACAAAAATGTAACACCAATTTAAATCAAATGCAATTTGAAAATAACTTTTCTTGCATGCGAAACAAACCTTAATTGGTTGTTGATATTATCCAGGCAAACTTTACTACCAATTTCTCTTCTAATGGGTCTTCACTCTTGATTCTTTTGTTATGTTCATCAACACCACAGATGCTTTTGGACTGATTGCAGTTGACACATTCTCACAGAGCGTAAATACACTGCAATTGCAAAGTGATTTGTTAACTGAAGGAAATGGCTATTTAATTCGGAGTTGGCTGTGTGGAGATCGTTCCGTTTTGTTTCTTGTTGACTCCTGGTATCTTAAGCATAGATCCTGTATCTATGATATATAAAACACATATAGTTATTATTGCTACTGGCAATGCGTCGTTGAACAAAGAAATGAAAATATATTTAACAAAATCAAATGTTTTCGGCGCTATATAACGACCTCGTCAGGATCTATATACAAATACAAAAAATGAACAAAAACACAAAAAGTAATATAAATACTTGGACATCTCTTGTTTCTGACAGTTGATCAAGATAACCAACAACAGCCGGATGCAACTCCTTGAAAACAAAAACAACATCGTGGTTCTCAATCCACCTTATGGCAATGACGCTTCAAACGTTAATGCGAAGAGTCAGGAAATTTGTCATCAATTTGAGCGTGTAGGAGCAAAAGACATTTTTAAGAATTAGAAAAATACCGATATGTCTTTCATGACGCTTATGTATTCTTGAATTTTCCTACCTTCAAGCCTTAGCAATGCAAAGATTGAGACGATAAGGCACACGATGAATATATAGCCTATAGTGGTTGGGCACTGGTCTTTCATATGTTTCTGAACTCCATTGTGTTGACTGGACATATCAGATGCCCCATCGTATCATTGGCCAATCATTTCAAAAAATGTTTAACAGTTGGCTTGCTATTCCTGCGCTAGATAGATCTGTAGCTTCCACCAGTTACAATAATCCCTAACAATTTTGCCATCTTTTACAAATCGCAGGCAAATACTAAGTTGCTCTGCACCAGAGCGGTCTATAGCTTCATCTGCCATGAGCGTGAAAAAATTGGCTTCATCAATTTGAGAAACAATCTCTTTGGTAAGGACGGCACCAATTGCTTGAATGAACTCGTTTTGTGTGCTCCATGATATGTAGTGTGTGTTGCGTTAAGACTGCAGGTCTGTATATGTTTATTCATGACCTCATCGTCACAAGTGGCCATAGATGAAAAAGGCTCATTAAAACCAACACTTTGGTCTAGTGTGGACGTTAAGGGGTGACCGCTGTCTCTTTGGCCTCTTGATGGTAGGCCACAGCAACTAATATAACAATCGCTTCCAATATTCGTTCCAAACTTGCGCGATTTTTTTGTTTGGCTTTTTTAGCAGCGTGATTTAATTGCTCGTATGTGCTGTTTCTATTCCGGCAGCCACCTTTTTAAGCTGTGTCACTTTATAGCAACTATCTTCAAGATAATTTTTGGCCAAATGTGTCGTTAGACACCCATCACGGCCTGTAAGGTGGCAGTAATTTTGTGGCTGCAAGGTAACCAGTTTGTTTAAAGAAATTCCTTCAGCAGATGCAGTTCCAAATAGAACACACGGGCACAAAACAAACCTTTTTCACTTGGGGAGTATGAAAAACACGAGTATTTTCCAAACATGTACTGCGACCCAAGATATTTTTTATGCATTTTATCGCCATCACTTCGTTCAGAATATGGCCAACTAGTGGTACCGGTATCATTAGGTTTCCAGCATTTTTTCAAGAGTGTCAACTTATCACGCCGAGATAGCGATACCAACGAAATGCGCGAGCTTGTGACATGTCCTATATCAACAGCATCAGATGTTGTACTAGTAACATTTGTAGGAAAAGCAGATGCAGGCGGTTCAATTGCGACAGCAGTTGCCGGTTGACTTGGAAGATGTTTAAACAAGCATGTTACACTGTCTCGCTCATTTATGCGAGCTCATAGATTTTGATACAAAAAAGTCTTTCATTGATTTTTCTCTCTTCATTTTGTGGTCTGCCAATACGGACTAGGCTAATCAGATGAAGAATAAAAAACTGGACTGTCCAGGAAAAGGAATATCGGTAGCCTATATCATTAGAATGCTATATCGACAAGGAATATCGAAAGTTTTAAGGCAGCTCTCAAATGTGAATCTGAAAAAAGCTTTCTTTTCCTTCGAGATGTTGTTCAAGGTTATTTCCAACTTTGTAGTATATGATCTTTTCGATACACAAGTGTTATGTTTTCTTTTTTGGACAATATCGTTATTGTTACGTCATAACGTAGCCACTTATTTGCCTTTGCTGGGTCATACCTTTTTTACTTGCTGGTAGATGTTGTATCTACAGCTAGTAGCGAGTCAGTTGATGATATCGATTGTTCTATTTGTAGGTAGCAAAAGATTTTAATAATTATAGTTTTGTATGGCTGGCTCGAGCTCCTGCGATGGTTGGTTCGCTGATGGAAGTCAACAATACGGTACGTGCTAGCTTTGGCGTTTCGCTGTTCGTGCTTTTCTTATGTGTGCCTTTTGTAGAAAACCGCCTGATCGTGTATTCGCCTGATTGTGTATTCGCCTGATCGTGTATTCGCCCGATCGAGTATTCGCCTGATCGTGTATCGCTTGATCGTCTAATTGAATGATCGCCTGATAATTAAATTGGTATATGTTCAAGTTGTGTTTGGATGAATAACGCAGGTGCGTAATTTCAAGTTGAATTGCGTGAGTCAACAACAAGTATTTGCTAAACTAGATTATGTTTAGAAAAAAATGGAAATAGGTATTTCACTTCCACGAACCTGTCACGAAATTGTTTCTAAAATATTTTTATTTTTACCCCAGTAGTCACATGTGTTCTCTAAAAAAAACGATCTTTCACTTCAGCTATAAACGTCAATCATCATTTGTTCCTAATATTTAAACCAATTCTCTGATCTTGGTAAATTTCTGGATATAACCACTGTAAGAATCCTTCAAGTTCGATGTTTCAACTACCGACACATCCGATAAAATCCGGACGTATGGCAACCTTAAGTTCCGCGAATCACAACGCTATTGCCTCATGTCTTTCTAAATCCTATATCGATTCTCCAATTATCAACATTACCTAGTTTACTCAACTTTACTGTATTGTTTACTCGTCTATTACTCAGTAATTCATTTCTGATTTTTGAGCTGCTACTGCAGGATCCTGGTGAGCCTACGGTTAGAGTTTTAGACGTAGGATCGTAGCTGCATTTTAGTGCTGATCACTGGGCAGCAGGCGAATAATTTTTAGTTAACTATCGCTTTAACAACAATTCTTAATTGGACTGTTGATATCGAAACGTGAAATTAATGCTTGTTTTGGACCCTTTACCAAACAAATAGCATTATGACGCAACAGTTCTACAAGGTAGTACATCGACATTTTCCTAGGCGCAAATCATCCCGGCAAGTTTCTTGCTCTAAATGTCACTAAAGCCGTGTTACGTAGGCCTAACAGTATTTCTGTCCAAGAATGTTGCAGAAAGAAAACTTTTATAATTCTTGCTCAAGAATCAAAATTCGTCCTCAGATAAGATATGCCCACGAAGATTTTATTGAAATTTAAACGGAAAGAAAATGCTTGCGCAAGAATTTGAATAACTCCTCACACGCGACTTTTTGAGCAACTTTTGTCCAAGATTGCTGCAGAAACAAACTTTGTAATTCTTGCCCAAGAATCTGTTAAATTTCTTACACTTTACTCGCTTGGCAATATTGCTTTCACTCATATGCAGAGGACTATAATCAGAGGTGGGCACTTCCGCAAATCAGTCCGCAAATTGCGGGCTCAAGTTTCTATTTGCGGATTTGCGAACCTAATTTCCTACCGCAAATATTTGCGGTGAAAAACTGAAATTTACCGCAAATCCACAAAGCAATAGGCAGTGTTGCCTGTTCCGCAGTAAAACCGCTTGGAAGAAGTGGACGCTCTTATTTTCTGGGTTGGAGCTTAATGTCCGGGAGTTGATAACCTTTTCTTTTTTTGGAGGTCAACGTCTGGTCGACGGAAAAATGTGACCTCCAAAAATAAAAAAGATCATCACGAGGACAAAATAACAGTAAATAATGTAATCTAAGTTTGTGGAAAGACAATGTGCATTTTTGCGGTTGCGGAAGTGCGAAAAGTTACCGCAAACCTATCGCAAACTTGCGGAACATCTCTTGCAGTTTTGCGGTTGCGGAATTGAGTGTGAATTTGCGGTGCCCAGCTCTAACTATAATGCTGTGTAGATCTGTCACAATGTCGCCGATGCGAAAACGACAACCAGCTGCATTGGTTATTTTAGCTCTTCAGAAAGAGAAACAGAAAAAAAAGCGTCGCTGGTGGATCAGTCCTTGAATTAATCTATGGGCACGTTAGGTGTCTACATTACATTAACGCGAGAACTGACTATGGAAGATTCACAGCGGCTTCCTCTTTTCTTCTGTCCTAAGCTCTGCTGCAAGTTGTGGTTACAAAGCGAAATTTCTTTTCCGCCTGCACTTGAAACAAACTGCTGACTGATTCTTAACTAATTTGCATTACCAGCTTTTTATCGCATTAGTCCGATTAATTGTACTCTAAGACTGTCTGTGATTGTTGGCAAGAGAACATTACTGTAACTTGGGCTATCTCTGTAGCGTCTCTGATACTTTTCTCCACTCATTAAACTTTTTGTTGTAATCTTTATAGTCTTCCAAAAAGCATACTAGACAGAACGTCGACTTTTTACTGATCAAATCAATACTTTTGTTTCCTCTACAGACTACAGTCCAAAGCATTTCAATCTTCCATTGTCAACCGGCGCGGTGATGTAGTGGTTAGAGCGTCCGCTTCGCAGTCGGTAGACTAGGGATTCATTCCCCTGGTTGAGTCATATCAAAAGACTTTTAAAAATGGTATCCACAGCTTCCCTGCTTGGCGCTCGGCATTTATGGGAGGTTGTAGAGAACAAGCCGGCAAGTTCGCTTGTTGTGTCCTTGGGCAAGACGCTTAACGGGACGCCTCCGCCTTCACGTGGAAGACAGGTGGCCCAGACACCTCAAAAATGGCAACTCCAAAGCGAGTGCGGACGTCCCATTCAAAATATAGCGATACAATTCGCTTTCTCGTGAATGTAGGATAAATATGAACAAACAAAAAAAAAATTAACATTAGAAAATTCAAATCATCAACTATGAATCTAGGCTCATCAAGATAGTTTGATGAAAAATTTGCGGGAAAAATAGAGACATGCTCTATTCGTGGAAATATTTCTGAAACTTTTCCAGAAAGTACAAAACTCCCTTTCACTTGGAGCGAGCCACTTGTTATTGTGCCATAATGCTCTCAAAGTTAAAAAAAAACTATAGAAAGTTTGAAGCTCTTGTGTTAATCTCAGGCATGAAGCCCAAAGCTACTTGAAAATTTTCACACAGCTGTTTATTTTATGCATAATTCTATCAGCAACCAAAAAGGGGGGCGTGGCATAGTGCCCCCCCTGGCTGCGCCACGGGTTGAGGCGACCCATTTTATACGAACGCACATATAGCTTATAGCGGTTTTAGTGGGCTACAACAAAAAATTAAAATTTACTCTAAAAACGGAAATACGGGAAAAAACTACCCACGAAACTACGGAAAACTTAGAAATACGGAAATTTAAGAAAGATGATAAAAATGAAATACAAACATCCTGATGAATGAAATTAGATAATCAAATTGAGTAGAACTGTTCATCTCTATCTTGTAAATGAGTTGCAGAAATAAGGGAATTTTCCGAAGATGATGAAAACATAATATTAAGGTTTAAATGAATCAAGCTAAAAGTTTAATGAAGTTAATTATGCATTTCTCTATTTTGTTAATGAGTTGGTGCGAAGATTAGTCGTTCAAAGAACATACATGAGTTTGTCGATCATAGCCTATCGAACAGCAGGGGTGAGAGAAAAGATGGGGAGTCATTCAGGGACTGAAGATCTGTTTGGTGTCAGATTGAAGGAAGACAATCAGATGAGCGGGAGATGGGTCCTAACAATCTGATATCAAACAGATCTTCAGTCCCTGAATGACTCCCCATCTTTTCTCTCACCCCTGCTGTTCGATAGGCTATGATCGACAAACTCATGTATGTTCTTTGAACGACTAATCTTCGCACCAACTCATTAACAAAATAGAGAAATGCATAATTAACTTCATTAAACTTTTAGCTTGATTCATTTAAACCTTAATATTATGTTTTCATCATCTTCGGAAAATTCCCTTATTTCTGCAACTCATTTACAAGATAGAGATGAACAGTTCTACTCAATTTGATTATCTAATTTCATTCATCAGGATGTTTGTATTTCATTTTTATCATCTTTCTTAAATTTCCGTATTTCAAAGCAATAGCGTAGTGGTTAGAACGTCCAATTTGTATTTGGTAAACCTGGGGTTCATTCCTTTTGTCGAGTCATACCAAAAGACTTCATAATTTGTTATGCACAGCTACCTGGTTGGCGGTCGGCATTTAAGGGATGTTGTGGAAAACAAGCCAGCAAGTTCGCTGGTTATGTTCTTGAGTAGGCACTTAACGGGACGCTCTCCTCTTTATGTGGAAGACAGGTGGCCCAGACACCTGGGAAATTACAACTTCCAAGCGAGTGCAAACACCCCCCTCCAAAAGACAGCAATACAATTTGCTTTCTTGTGAATAGAGGATAAACATGAACAATAAAAAGAAAAGATTCCGTACTTTATTGTGAATTTCCGCATTTCGGTATTTTAGTGTAGCGCGTTTTGGCGGGACTTGTACAAATAAATTTATCTGTCACAACCTATCATAATATTAATATATTTAGATGCAGAGTGAAAAGTATGAAAAAAATACTTTGAGAGTTGTGAGCTCACTTAGGCAACTCATTCATTTTGATGAAGGCATAAAGTGGTGGTTTTCGTGCTATTGTATTTTATGCTGATGAACCAAAAGTCTTGAAAGATTGGCTATATACATGTGCAGGATTACTCTGTAGCTGGCTGACAATCTAAAAAGTGTATTAAAAGGTTTCGAAAAAGTTCAGTATACCTGTACTGTCCCTGAACAACCTAGTACTGTAGTAGCAATGTAACATGCATTGCTTGATAATTTTTGTGGCACGTTTGAAATCTTACTTTTATTTTTAGGCAGTTGTGGTAACAGCTATCACTTTCTAAAAGCTACTGGTGTAGACCTAAATTAAATATAATTTATTTTGTTCTTTTGTTATGTCAAAGTTTAGCAATGTCACTTCCTTTTAGAAGAAAAATAACGGGCATCAAAGTCACTGATGTTGAAAAACGACGACATCCATCCAAGCATTATGTAAGAATTTTTTATATTTATAACATCAAGGTAATATCTTGCTGTGTAAAGCTCAGTCAGTCAGTGTGCATGTTACCTAGATATGTACTGGTATACATAAAAGCTTATTAAATTTTTGATCAAGTCTTGCTTATTTTTGTTCTGTTTAAATTAGGCAGTGGCTATTTTGCCGTCGACGGCAAATTACCCTCAGAGACTATTTTGCCGTGAGTTATTTGTGATTGGTCAATCTTAATGATGTACTAAACATGTGACTTTTGGTCGTCTCTGATTGGTCAATTTTAAAAACCAATTAAAAAAATTTTGCACCTCCAGGTCTCTATCCCCCACCCTGTACACTCCCTTCCAGTGTACACTGCCCCGTACGTTTACATACCGGGCCTGCCCCTTCGGTATACACTGCCTTTCTTTTAATGCCCTGCCAGCTGAGATTCGAACCCGCAACCATGGTATCTCAAGACCAGCCCACTGTCCACTACACCACAGTGTCACTGGCATAATAATAACAAATAGGCAGTGGCTATTTTGCCGTCGACGGCAATTTACCCTCAGAGACTATTTTGCCGTGAGTTGTTTGTGATTGGTCAATCTTAATGATGTACTAAACATGTGACTTTTGGTCGTCTCTGATTGGTCAATTTTAAAAACCAATTAAAAAATTTTGCACCCCCAGGTCTCTATCCTCCACCCTGTGCACTCCCTTGCAGTGTACACTGCCCCGTACATTTACATACCGGGCCTGCTCCTTCAGTGTACACTGCCTTTCTTTTAAAGCCCTGGCCAGCTGAGATTCGAACCTGATACCTTGGTATCTCAAGACCAGCGCTCTATCCACTACACCACAGAGTCACTGGTGTGATAATAGCAAATATGGCTATATAAACACACGTGAATGATCACGGCAAAATAGATTCCAAGGGCAAATTGCCGTCGACAGCGAAATAGCCACTGCCTAACAAATATGGCTATATAAACACACATGAATGACTACGGCAAAATAGATTCCAAGGGCAAATTGCTGTCGATGGCAAAATAGCCACTGCCTTTAAATTATTGTGACTGGCATATTTTTATTGTTAAGGTAATTACAAAATTTCATTGGGTTACAAAAAACTGGGAATAAGCTTTTTGTTTTGTCAATATATTATTTTAGTTTATAATGAGTCTGCAGTATGAATGGCAATTACACAGTTCAAGCAGTTGAGCCACCATGCGCAAAACTTTTTGTGACTAATTGACAAATGGATACCACACAGTCTGTAAATTTAACTTGTCAAGCAGCTACCTCAAGTATTTCTGTAATTTTTTTTTGTTTTGAACCAGGACTATTTTACTGTTTCAATTGACTTAAAACAGTAGCCTTGTTTGTGTTAACATCTTCGGGTTAAGTTGATATTATTACAGTAAATCATTGAAATCAACTTTGCTTCACTGGCAGCTGTTAAACTGCGACAAGATTTTTATTTTAATGCATCATTAATTATAATATTATTAAAGCAAAAAAGGTGGTGTCACAAAAAGCAAGCCATAGGACCTATCGCAAAGTACATTTGCCAGCATTAGCTGCAGACCTGTGTGGGCAAATTATATACTATATCAAAAGTTTGTAATGCAATGCAGCATGGCAAACTGGTAGCTGCAGTGAATATTTGTAGCACAGTGCAGCTTGCAAGCAGAGTTCTGCAGTGCAGTGAGGCAAAGCATAGTTTATTTGTTTGCACTAACTTTAGTATGTAGTGTGCTTGCTGGCTGTTGCCAGGCACCAAGACTATTTAATCATTCCACATTTTTCTGGGTCACCATACTAATTGCAAGATTGAGATCCTGATAAATGGGCAGTTTTGTATCTCCATATTATTACAACTCGTGCATAATTACATTGGTGCAGAAGTTCAAAGCACTAGAAAGCCAACAGTAATAACAGTGAGCAAGTATTAATATAATCATGGTGTAACTTAGAATGTATGGACGTTGTTTAAACACTAATTTCATACTTAAAGATATTTGCTGCATTTTAAAGCAAAACAATAGATGGATTGGTTTGGAATAGTTTAAGTTAAGGGATAGATAAGTCTATATGCTCAGGCAGATGCAGTTGTCAGCTTGAAGGCTACTAGTAATTGCCTACTTTTAACAACACTTTCCAGTATTTGTTTGTATTTACCATCACAAGGCATTTTTATTTGACTTGAACTGATGTTTTTGTATTGTATCAAAATTGTTTTGCAATTACTATTTAATGTTTTTTTAACTATAATTTTGATTTCTAACTGCATTTTTTGAGATGGTTTTATGGCATTGCTGTACAACACCAAAAACGCATAGAGTGAAGACAAATTGCAGCTATGCAATTCACACTTCATTAGTCCCAAGTATTGTAACAACACTTGCGCATTTTATTTATCATGATTTTGTTTTAGGTTTATATCATAAAAGTTATGTGGGATGATGGGAGTAACACTGTGATATTTCGTCGGTACAGTAAATTTTTTGATTTCCAAGTGAGTTCATGTTTTAGATTATTCAAAAGTTTAAATATCTTGCAGCCGCACTATTCAACTAATAGTAAAGCCATGATTACTCTTATGCTGTAAATATGCATAGTGGTTTTAGATCCTGCTGGCTATTACCACATTACTAAATAGATGCACCAAAATCACTTTGTACTTGTTTTATCCAAGTTTATCAACTCTGTTGATGAAGTACTTTTTTAGTGAAACAATTTTTTGCTACAATAACGAGTCAGGTTTATTGTTTAATTTGCATTTGGTTTGTTGTTGTGCAAGGATAATGCAATTCTTTTGTTGTTGTAGATAATCTTTGAACATAAAATTTTTTCAAAGTATTTTGAGCAGAATGTCGGAAAATAGTCGGAATACTGTCATTATCATCAATAGAGACGCTTATGGAAGCAACCATCATTCATTTTTCATTCAAAAGCTGTTATTTGATTTCAGGGTTTTGATTGTGGTTGATAATATTTCAACGTTCTTTGGCAGAAAACTCATTCTCCAAAGCCACAGAAATGCAGCACACATAAATTTTCTACTGACATGAATTAGTCAATGCTTTGACATCGAAAAGCATCAATTGATTCATGTCAGTGGTCAGTACAGACCTGTTATTACCTTATTAGCTTGCATCCCTTGAACTTATAGAAAATTTTTCCCAACTCCCAGTCCAATGTTTATATATCTAGGTCTGTACAGCATTGAATTTAATTTAATAGTTATAATTATTTGTAGCACCTATTTTGATGCTTTGTACACAGTCAAGAAACGTGGTTGTTTTGTTTGTTGATGCTTCATTACATTGCTATTGCTAGCATTCGCTACAACTGTGATCTTAACACAGCCCAGCAAGCGTTTTGACAAAAGTAATCAAACCAAGGTCTATTTTATGCTACACTGACATATGATTGTGCTCTATGGTCCAGTGATATATGATTTTGTTCAGATTGGATTGTTGGAGTCTTTTCCTCAAGAAGGTGGCTTGAAAGATCCATCAGATCGTATCATACCCTTTCTGCCAGGGAAAATACTGTTTGGACGAAGTCATGTAAGAGAAGTGGCAATGAAGCGACTTAAACCCATAGATGAATACTGTTGTGTAAGTATATTAAAATGTAATGCTTTAATCTGACAACTGGGATGGTTAAGATTGGCAAAACATTTAACTTCCAAGTCTCAAACTCGCATTGCACATTATGATAATCCACTTTAGAAGGCAAACACTGTAACGCTTCAAAAATTTACTTATTTTGTGATCAAATATGTGTGTTGACTATTGGCTATGAAAATACAGTCTTATAAACCTTTAAATTACAAAATACAAGGCCAATAACATTTTATTCAACATAGATTATTCCGTGCTTCACCGGTTAAAGAATAGTGAAGCTGTTTACCCAGCATGTCGTAAGAGGGAACTATTAGGTACCTACCAATTTCAGTCTGACTGTTAATGGTGGGGTTGCCAGCTTGATTGCTTGGTTGGACCACTCATGTCAGAAAACTGAGGTTGGGGATAAGCAAGGGCATGCTCCCTGTGGAAGAATTTTGCTCCAACAAATCCCCATGACCAGAAAAAATATACAAGTGGCCCCCAGTCCCCGGCAGCTCTTAAATGAGCAGGGGGTGCGAAGAATCTCCAGGTTTAAATCTGAATGTCATGGGATAGGATTTGGTACATTAAATGTGGGAAGTCTTTGTGGAAGGAAAACAGAAGTGTGTGAAGAACTGAGAAAGAGAAGAGTTGATGTGTGCTGCATCCAGGAAGTAAGATGGAAAGGCCAAGGAGCTCGTTTTGTGGGTACTTTGGGACGAAGGTAATAAACTGTGGTGGTCAGGAAATGATGCAGGATTCAGAGAGGTTGGAATTTTGGTGAAAGAGGAAGAAATATCTGGGAACGTTGTGGAAGTTAGAAGAAAAAGTGACAGAGTAATGACAATTGTGCTAACTTTAGGTAGAGAAGTGATGCACGTAATATGTGCTTATGGGCCACAAAGTGGAAGACCAGATGCAGAGAAAGTTCATTTTTATGATGAAATGGTAAGTGAATGGGACTTGGGAAGTTCTAGTGAAATAATTGTTTCTTTAGAAGATTTTAATGGACATGTAGGGAAATATGCTGAGGGTTTTGAAGGTGTACACAGGGGAAATGGTGTTGGGAAAAGAAATGCAGAAGGAAGAAGATTGCTGGAGTTTAGTGATGAGAGAGAGCTGTGCGTGGCAAATACTTGGTTTAAGAAGACAGACAAAAGGAAAATCACTTGTAGTGCCGGTGGATGTGGAACAGAAATTGATTTTGTGCTTGTGGGGGAAAAATACAGAAAGTATATCAGGGATGTAAAGATAACTCCATGGGAACTTCAGCACAGGATGGTGGTCGTTGATCTAGATAAAAAGATTTTAAAAAAGGTTGTGAGAAAAGAACCGATGATAAGAAGAAAGATTTGGAAGTTGAATGAAAACCAAACAAGAGTGAGATTTGAAAAAAGAGTAAAGGAACTTGTGAGCACAGATGCGCCTGATTTGTGGAAAACTTGTAGGGATGGTGTTTTAAAGGCATGTGACGAACTGTGTGGGAAGAAGAAGTCTAGGAGAGATCAAGGAGACATGTGGTGGTGGAATGAAGAGGCCAAGGATACCATAACAAGAAAGAAGGTGGCATTTAAAGAGCTGTGCAGATTCCCATCGGAAGAAAATAAGAATCAATACAAACGTATAAGAAATCAAACGAGGAAAATTGTGGCTAGAGCTATGAGAATGGAAGCTGATCAGGAATTGAATAATTTATATCAGAATTCTGATAGTGTTTTCTACTTCCTTAGAAGAATGAAAAAGGAAGGAAAGGATGTGGTAGGAGGAAGGTGCTTGAGAGGAGGAGACGGACGATTGGGTTTTATTGAAGAAGACAGGGAAAAAATTTGGAAAAAACACATGAAAAAGATCATGAATGAAGAGAACGAATAGGACCGCATGGTGAACTGATTTAGTAGAAGGACCAGTGGAAAAAGTGGTTCGTGATGAAATTGTGGAAGCAATGCAAAGTATGAAATCAGGAAAGGCAACTGGAACATCTGAAGTAAGTGTGGAGATGATAGTTGCAAGTGGTGAGATCAGGGTTGAAGTGATGATGGAACCATGCCAGCGTGTATTGGATGGTAGAGGAATGCCTGATGAGTGGAAAACAAGTGTGATTGTACCTATCTTTAAAGGAAAGGGTTATGTGATGAGCTGTGGATCATACAGAGGAGTAAAACTGCTAGAACATGCCATGAAAATTGTTGAAAGGGTACTAGAGAGGCGAATACAAACACTAGTCAATTTGAGTGAAATGCAGTTTGGATTTATGCCAGGAAAAGGAACAGTGGATGCGATATTCATTGTCAGAAGAATGCAGGAGGAATATCAAAAGAAGGACAAAAAGTTGTATATGTGTTTTGTTGACATGGAAAAAGCTTTTGATAGAGTGCCAAGAAAAGTGATGGAGTGGGCCATGAGAAAGAAGGGTTTATCAGAAGTAATAGTTTGGGCAGTTATGAGCCTGTATGATGGTGCAAAGACAAGATTGAGGGTGGGATCTGCATATTCAGAGGAATTCGAAGTAAAAGTTGGTGTACATCAAGGATCTGTGCTGTCACCACTATTGTTTGCAATAGTGGTGGACGCAATTACAGAAAATGCAAGAAGGGGTGTGGTTAATGAATTGCTATATGCAGATGACCTTGTTATTATGAGCGAAGACATGGAAGACTTGAAGGAAAGATTTTGGAATTGGAAGGATGCACCGGAAAGTAAAGGTTTGAAGGTCAACACTAGAAAAACAAAATTGATGGTAAGCGGGTTTGAAGGCGAACTATACAAAAGCAAGATAGATCCATATGGAGTTTGTGGGAGGAGAGTCATGGCGAATTCAGTGTTGTGCACAAAATGTGGAAGCTGGGTTCATGGCAAATGTGCAAAAATAGAGAGTTACCGCTAGGTTGGCAATGCATTTTGTTTGCTCGAAATGTAAAGGAATAATGGAAGGGATGATGGATTCGATCGAGAAGTTGTGCGATAAAGTGGAGACAGTGAATGGATTTTGTTATTTAGGAGACAGACTAAATGCTAGTGGTGGTTGTGAAGTGGCAGTTACAGCAAGAGTAAGAATCGGTTGGATAAGATTCAGGGAATGTGGAGAATTGTTGCTTGGAAATAGGTTTCCTCTGAAGATGAAAGGTAAAGTCTATCATTGTTGTGTAATATCAGCAGTACTGTATGGAAGTGAGACATGGTGTCTAAAAGAAAATGAAAAAGCAATTTTGAGAAGAATGGTGAGAGCCATGTGCGGTCAAAAAGTGGTAGACAGGAAGACGACTGAAGAACAGATGGATATGTTAGGGTTGAAGGAAACTATAGACCGGTTAGCAACAGTGAATGAAGTTAGATGGTATGGACATGTGCTGAGGAGGGATGATGATAGTGTTTTGAGGGTTGCACTGAATCTTGAAGTGAGTGGCAAGAGAAAGCGAGGACGACCAAAGAAGACCTGGAAGAAGCAAGTGGAAGAGGAGACAGAGAAGATTGGTTTGAAGAAGGAGGATGCCCTGAGATAAGACAAGTGGAGGGACCGAGTGCAAGCAATTGCAGAAGGAATGGGGTAAATCCGGCCATCTCTGTTAAAGGGACAACACCGGATAAAAACTGAATCACTACTACTGCTAGAGAGGTTTCAGCTATTTGTACAAATCAAGTTTAATTTTATTCAAATAATTCAGTTTATTGTTTCAGTAATCATCACCTACCTTTACATTGTAAATGAATGCTCATTTTCAACCCTTGTTTTGCTATTGCTGTAATCAAACATGGATTTTAGAAATTTTTAAAAGAAAGTGAGATTGACTACTACTTGGGTGAGAGCGAAGAAGATTCAGATTTTAATCATTTTTCTATGAACTCTGATGAAGATAACTAGTTTTCTCCTTCATCTGATTCCCAGTGTAGCTCCGATGATAACAGTTACATAAACACCATTCAAGTTGCAAGAGCTCCAACTCCTCCAATAGTAGCTGGCCTTTCTATTAATTCTCTAGCAGCATTGTTGTCGAATGATCATGGAGATTATTGGACTGATACACCAGATCCGAATCCACTAACCTTCTCGTTTGGAGAAGATGTTGATTTGAATACGAATTTTTCTATTGTTTAAAGATTTTGAGGATTTATTTTTTCCGAAAAAGTTTCTACTAATGTTAGTGGAGTTCACAAATATGGATGCTTTCCAGACGATCAATCAAAATGGTTCAGTAAGAAAAAACAGCAAGATGAAGACTTGGATCCCAACAAACCTTAAAGAGACAAAGCTACTTTGGGGACTTCTTCTGCACTTGGGGCCATTCACGTTGCCTTTCGTGGATTTATACAGGAATGTGGACATTCTTTACTAAAGCACCCTGTGGTCTTTTGTGATGAGTCGAAACGTATTCTAATTGCTGTTCCGTTATTTTTTATATTTTGGTGACAATTCCTTGGTTGATGATGACGATCTGTACAAAGCACGCCCGTCTTGAATCATTTCAATGCTTCTATGAAAAACACTTACATACTCGCTAATTACGTTTGCATTGATGAGTCAATACTGTTATGGCGAGGAAGACTTTATTTTCGGCAGTGGACAAAAAATAAAAAGCCCAAGAACTGCGTCAAGCTGTATAAATCAAATGGCTTGATAACATAAACGCAACGATTTTCTTGGGAAATGAAGATATTGCTCAAATTGATGTAGGGCACGCTGCTGATGTTGTCTTTCACTTTAGGGAATATTATTTTGGAAAAGAGTACATTCTGAACATGGACAACTTCTACAATTCGGTTGCTTTTAGTGATGTATTGTCTTTAAAGCGAACGTGTACTTGTGCATTGCTAAAAAGCAGCATAAGAAAAAGGCCAAGAAAGTTGAGAAGAAAACACTAAAGAAAGAAGAAGTTGTTTGAAAGAGGAAGGACCATTTAATAGCTTGTAGGTAGAAGGATAAGCATTATGTGCTTGCAATATGCACCAAATGGAGATAGGAAACTTAAGGAACCGAACTGGAAAGGCATCAGTAACGCCGAACGTTGTAACAACATACTGTCAGGATTTGATCGCTTTGATCAAACATTATCCCGACACTTTGCTCTCAATAAGACAATACCTCGGCTGAAAAAATTGCTCTTGACCTCTTTGAAAGGATGATCTACTATGCCCACATCTTGCATTGTTGTGCAACCTCTACCAATCTCAGGCCTGCCTTTCGGAGAGAAGGTTGTGAAATATCTCTTTGGTAGAAAATTATTTAAAAGTGTTAAAACACCAATAACCGATAGCTCAACTCTGCGTTATCTGTAGGCACTTTCTACCATAGCAAAAAAAAGAACGACTTGTCAAAACATGCAGAGTTTGCTAAAAATAATTTACTTCTGCCCTGTATTTGAAGACCACTCGCCTTTCTATATCATTGACTGCTTCAAAATTCACTATGTCGCCATCTAATCACATAACTGTAATTTGATAATTGTTATGTATATTGAGTTGTGTGATTTAAATTTTCATTACATTTCTCATTGAGAAACAGCGGTTTTTTGTTGCCAGCGATTTTCCCCGTTGGTGTCCAAGACGTCACGCCTGCTTTGTTGCGTTCAAAATGAGGAGATAATTTGTGGTTGAAACTGTTGTGGCAAGACAACTAAGCACGAAGTAGCTCCCTGTTGGCGGCCAATGTTTTAAGCTTGGTGTAAAGATTTCTCAATTCAGACCTAAAAAGGTTTTTGCATTAAACTTGGAATAAAAATTTGTTAATTTAGACCTTCATTAGAAAGTTGGATTTTTCACGATGTGCTGATTTCTTTGTCTTGGCAAATGATAATTCTGCTTATGTGGGAAATCTGTGTCATCAATTCTATAAGAATAATGTACATGGTTTTGAATTACGCTTTGCTTTATTAAACCTACTTCACAGCTTCGACCAGCATGGTCCAACTGCAGATCCATTATGGCCTGCCAGTTATTTTTTTTGGCCCTCAAATAATTATGGAAATTAGCGTGTTAAGATTCATAATTACCATACTTGTTACGAATTAGCAAATTTGCTTCCTTGGAATAGTTTATTTATATATATATATATATAGTCTGTAATTTTATTGCTTTCGTTTTGCTGTAATTATTTTTTTGTAAATCTAGATTTGTCTCAGGTCCAAACTTGTTTTTATATCTCGTTTGTTTTTTGCAATAAAACTTTTTTCTTTGGCATCAAGATTTTTTTGTAGGCGCCTCTTCTGACGTCACAATGGTAGATCACGTATTTACAATCAAGACTGATGCAGATTACACTTTTTCTTGAAAGTCTCCAATTGCCGATATGACGTGATTTTGTAGTAGGTGTTTTTGTCACGTGATATTCTTGAATTTTCTGGATTGCATCTCATTCATATATATATATAAGGTGACGAGATTTTTACACGTTTTTTATGTGTCTTTTACCAGTCCAGTATCACAGACACGGTAGAGTAGAACTCTAGTTTCACGAGTATCTGCTTAAAGTTTGAAAACAACCGTTGCTATATAAAATCGCTTCATAAAAGTAAAACAATAAGTAGCACCAAACGAAAAGGAAAGCGGAAGAAAGAACATTTCTTAAAAAACGGGAAAAGATTATCTATTTATCAAAAATAATGGAAAGCCACTGTGCTTAGTATGCCAAGAAACAGTTTCAGTTGCAAAGGAATACAATATAAAGCACCAGTATGACAATTATTTACAAACATAGATATGAAAAATATGACGAAACCAAAAGAAAAAATGTTTTGCAGGATCTGAAAAGCAAAGGAGAGAAACAAGTCAGTATGATGTTCAATTTTGTGAGCAGTCAAAGTTCTAGCCTAACCGCATCATAAGAAGTTCCACTCCTTTTTCCAAAAGAAATTAAGCCATTTCGAGAAGATGAATAAGTAGAAGCATGTGCAATTAAAATGGCAGAAGCATTTGATGAGGAAAAAGTGGCAGAAAAATTTAAAACTGTGTCTTGATCCCATCAGACGGTGGCAAGGAGAGGAGCAGATTTAAGTCAACATGTATCTTGTAAACTGAAAATGCATATTAGCAAGTAGGTATTTCTCACTTCTTTTGGATGAAAGTGTTGATGTAGCTGACATTAGCCAGTCGATTATATTTGCTCGACTAGTGGATGAGAATTCATATATTCACAAGGAATTGCTAGCAATTCATCCGTTAACAGGTGGAACAAAAGGATCTGATATATATGAAGCATTAAACTCTGTTGTTTCTGAGTTCGAAGATTTTAAAAAGTGCTCTTGTATAGTGATAAATGGAGCAAAGGCCATGGTGAGGAGCCAAAATGCTCTCGTTGAATTGCTAAGAAAAAACAAAATTAACTGCGTTGCTTTACATTGCATAATTCACCAATAAGAACTTTGCGGAAAAGTACTAAAAATGATGAATGTGAAGCAGTGTTATCAAAATGGTTAATCTAATAAGGAGAGGACATAAAGCTCAAAGGCACCAAAGATTTGTGGGATTTTTGAGAGAGCTTGATGCTGAATTTAGCAGGATTGCCTTTGTATGGCCACAACTAACATTCTCGTAGATACAAGTGCATTGTAAAAGATGCATGCAGACCTCAGATGTCGCATTAATTAGCAATAAATTCACAAACTTACATGTGGTTATATTTTGCATTAATTAGGAAATGTCTGTGTGACTCTTGATTAAACAATGGCTCGCAGAATAAATTTGTCAGAGTGTGATGGCCTACTATAAAATTAAGTTGGACCACCCTGGCTTAGACAAAGGAATTCTTGCTCTAGTGATCACAGTTTCTTGAGATATCATTCATAATACCACTACCATAGTACTTGTTACTGACAAAATAGAGCGCTTGGTATCAGAATTCAAATTACTGCTGTTGAATAAGTAGATTGGTATTTTGATTTTGCTGCAAAACCGGTATTTGGCCAATAGCTTTCGAAATATGTTATGGTAAAATCAAACCTTCCTTGCATTAGTCTGCGAGGAAATGCAATCTGTACTTATTAAGTTTTTATCATTATCAGTCAGTTTGCATCGCATGTCCTCTAATGACACCCAATACCTCCACAAACTTTCTTGTTTGTGCTCATTTAAAAAGGACACTGGTCATGAAGTAAATGTATATTAAATAGCTGGGTGTTCGAAGTGGTATGCTATTGTTTTCGATTAAAATAAGTTTTTATACGCCAGAGTTTGGCATTGTAATGTCTACTGACAAAGTGGATTGTCTGCACCAATCAACAGCTGCCTCGACATGGTGGTGCCGTCCCGACGCCATTTGGTTTGGGTAAAAATGGCTGTTGACCTTCCCAAGGTTCCAGTTACCCCAGGCACTCCCCTCACAGAAACCATTTTTTTGCCATGCTGCCCCCTGAACAACTGCAGAAGGACAGCACACAGCCTCTTTGAAATCGGTCGCTTGTCTTCTCTCTTCTCCTGCCTTTCTCTTGCTCATTTTTGTCTTTTCCTTCTCCTGATGAGCAGCAACGTTCATCCTAACCCTGGCCCATCTTTCCCTGTTTAGTGTGTGCTGGAAATGTGACCTGATGGTGCAGGTCAGTGCGATGCTACACTTGCTCCAAATAGATCCATTTAAAGTGCCCACTACTCTCCTTTTCTAGATTTAGAACTCTTGACAGCTCTCACTCCTGTAGCTTCTTCTAGAGATCCCACAATTGCCAACACTGTGATTTCCTCTTCAGACTCCTCCAGTTTGTATACCTGCACTGTTCAATCTGGCCTCCCTCTGCTAATGCAGCACTCCTGCTCCACTCTAGCCTTCAACTCTCTTATCCCACTTTGTATCTTCTCCTTTTTCACCCTCACCACTGTCTCATTCTCCTGGCTGTTTCCCTATACCTCCTGCTTCCTCTCCACTCTATCAGGGTTTTTCAATGGAATGCTGGGGGTCTCTAAGCCAGGAGCACTAAATTTCTACACTTTTCTTCGTCTCATCCCATTGACCTTATTTTTATCCAGGAATATAACCTTGATTTATATTCTTCTTTCCAGATCCCTGGATTCTCTGCTCTGCAATCTGCTCGCACCCACTTTTGGTCTGGCATTCTCTTTCGTGGTGCCACGCATGGTAGCAGCAGCATCATCGTTTTCATCAGGCAGGGCTTATCCTCTGAACTTTCTACCTCCTCTCTTTCTTTGCTTGACCCCTACTCTGATTATGTAGGGGTCAATATCTCTCTAAGCAATTCCTCCTTGCTCTCATTCTTTAATGTTTATTCTCCTCCTAGCTGCTCTTCTCCAACAAATAGCAGAACTAACTCCTTTCCTTCTCCAGAAATGTATTTTGCTGGACTTCAATTGCCATCACCCCCTTTGGGACTCCAAAGGTGCTTCTGACCCCATGGGAAGAAAGCATTCGATTAGGCGATCTCTGATTTCTTCCCCCTCAATGACCTCGACATGCCTACTCTTTTCCACTGCTCCTTCCCTGACATATTCTTTGTTCCCACCTTTCTTGCTCCTGAGAGGTGCTTCCAGACATGGGCTTTGATTACCTACCAATTCTGCTAACTATCCTTCTTTCTCTGGTTTTTTGCCCCAACGAACATCCCCCTTTCTTCAATTTTCAGAAAGCTTGCTGGGATGACTTTGCTTCTTCTTTGACTTTCACTGTCTTGCAGAGGATTACTCGTCTCTTTTTTCTTTTGCTGTAGCTCTCTACTTCCCTGACACTAAATGCGGCCAAATCTTTCATTCTTTTGGCCGCATCAAACACCATCCTAAAGCCTGTTGATCTGCTGAAGTGGAAGAACTGGTTAGTGAAAGACGTAAGGCTTTCATTGCACTCACAGAAGCAATGAAGATCGTCAGGCTTACATCTTCACTTCTCAATGTGCTTTGTCTGCGTTGGCTGAGGCATGGCAGGCGACTTGCTCTTCTCTCTTGCCCAAATCTAACCTTAAATCTGTGTACTTTATCCTTCATTCTGTCACTGGCTTTTCTTCTTCGTCCTTCTTCTCTTCTAATTTCCCTAACTGTTCCGTTCCCAGGGAATCGGCTTCAGTCTTTGCCAATTACCTGAGATCCTACTTTTCTGTCTCCCAGTCAAAAGCCTTGCATAGCAGAGCCAGAGACTACCTCTCCAAGCTCTGCCCTATGGAGTCTCACTCGTCCTTTTGTTCCCCCTTCTACCCTATCTTATGCTAAAGCATTTCCCTTGCTGTGGCATGGATCTTTTATACATTTTCAATCTTTCCTGGTCTTTGCATTCCTTTCCTTCCATCTCGAAGACATTTTCCATTAGATCGGAAAGCCTCTCGACTTTCCTGCTTCCTTTTGGCCTATCTCTCTCACCTCCTGCATATCAAAGCTTTTTAAATGAATCATTCTATCTGATCTACTCTTCTTTCTGGAATCTAGTTCCATTTTCTTTCCCACCAGGCTGGTTTCTGCCCTGGACAGTTTACTCTAGATTAAATTCTGTTCCTTAGTCCATTTCGGATGAGTTTAGCAAACCCAGGTCAGACTCTCGGACAATCCTTGCTACTATTGATTTCACAAAAGCTTTTGACTCTCTGGCATCTCGCCCTTTTCCACAAACTTATTTCAGCTGGTCTCCCTCCTTGCTTTGCTCATTGAACCCAATCTTTCTTTTCTGACAGGCACACTTGTGTGGTTTGCAAAATCACAAAAGTCGTTCCTTTCGAGTCCGTCGAGGTGTTCTGCAAGGATCCGTTCTTGACCCTGCACTTTTCTATCACTTCATCAATGATCTCCCTGCTTCTCTGCCTTCCATCAGCTGCTCTCTTTATGCTGACGATTTGGCCGTTTTATTTTCCTTCACTCAGTCCCTACTGCGATGGAGACCACACAAGGAACTCTGATTCAATTGGAGCGCTGGTCTGAGTGCTGGTGTCTTCCTCTCAATCCAAGCAAATGTAAGGCCTCCTTCTCAGTTGATCCCCACCAAGCTAACCTCCAGCTCATTTTTTCTTATTCAACTTCTGCCTTTGTTTCAATCCCACTTTAACTTTTCTTGTGGTCACCTTTGGCTGGAGTCTTTTCTTTTCTAAGCATGTATCTTCTCTGAAGGTCAAGTTCCTCCCTCGTCATAAATCTTTATGCTATATCTCTTCTTCCTCATGGGGCCCCTGTAAGGAATCCCTTTCTCTTCTTTGTAAGTCTTTTCTTCAGCTCGTTCTCATTTATGCTTCATGTGGATGGTTTCCTTTCTTAAGCATTAGTATTCTTAAGCATACCTCTCGTCCTCCCCTATCCCACTTCTCCTCTCTGAGACTTCTTTACATCCCCTACGAGTCACCCTGACTCAGTTTACTCTGTCATCTTATATGTAGGCTCTTTGTCTCCCAACCTCCTTTCCCATTTCAAGTTTGGCCAGACTGTGAGTGAAACCAAGACTCTGCAGATCCCCCTGGAGAGCTTTTGCATTTAGTCACCTGCTCATGCCTTCTACTTCTCCCAGGGAGGCTCTTCTTGCTTGTCTCCCTTTCCTCCCTGGAACCTGCCTTCCTTCACTGTGGAGTCCACCTTTTCCTCTCCATGCTCTTGCTCTGATCCCCTAACTTACCGAGGTGCGGCTCTCGCCCACCTCGACTCTCTCTCCCCCCTCACGATCAGGTACTCTGGACAGACGGCTCTGTTCCTTTTTTTTTGGCAAAGGCGGTTCCGGTATACTTGCCAACTGCTCTCTCTGTGGCACTGATGCCAATCTTTCCTTTTCAGCAGGCCCGGTACGCTCAAGTTTTTCCTCTGAACCCCGCGCCATTCTGCATGCTTTTTGCTGGTCTTGGCAGCACCAACAAGTCTGCCACTTCTCTTCTCCTACTATCTGACCATCGTTCCCTTTAAACGTGAAAAAGTGCGAATTTGCGAAATTATGTCCGGCGGATTCGCATTTAAAATTCAACAGTGCGTAAAAAACTCCGGCGGTTTTTGGCAACTTTTTTGTTTGTTAAAATTTTTGCAATTTGTAGATGCGTGGGAGACAGTGAATGGGAATGAAAGTTTGGACAGCCGCTTTTTTATGGCAATGCAACGTCTTGCGTAAACATCGCCCGGCTATGACGCAACAACTAGTGACGGCGACTTGAAATATCGCCCATGCCGTTACCAAACTTGTTTTGTATCACAAATCAACCCCAAAGCAAGTAACATAAAGTAAACCGGTCAATTTTTATCGTAGCTAAAGAGCAGTAATAGCGAGTAGCTTTCAAACTTCACTTTTACTCAAGACATTAGTTTTCGAGGGAAGTTTGAAACTGGAATTGCTTAACTTATGTTTTCTCTACGTTTCAACGCTAATTTCAATCGTGCTTGTTAAGATAAAAGAGCGCATAGCAGTTGGTTTCACTTTAGCGTACAAAACGCCATTTTGTAAATCAGAAATAAATAACCTCTCACTTGCTATTTATAAAAACTAAAAGTAAAAAAGAGTACGATTTCTAACCAAATTTAGTTTTAAATTAAGCAATTCCAGTTTCAAACTTCCCTCGAAAACTAATGTCTTGAGTTAAAGTGAAGTTTGAAAGCTACTCGCTATCACTGCTCTTTAGCCATGATTAAAACAAGCCTTGAAACGAGATGAAAAAATATATAGTGCAGTTTTAATTTCTTTAAACACGTTTTTTGTTCAAGTCTAGCCTTTTTTCGATTGCTGGAAAGGAAAACTTTTTCTTGACTTGTTTTTTTATTTTAGTTGGTCAACATTTCTGAAATTTACTTTGATAACTTTTTTGAGGTCGCGCATGAAAACGAGAAAAAATACGACCAGACCACATGCCTCTGTGCATTTCGAAAATGGGCAAAATGCCAAAAACCCTCATAAAAACGAGAAAACGTATAACCGGGCCACCTGCCTCTGTGCATTTTGAAAACGGGCCAAATGCCAAAAACGCTTATGAAACCGAGAAAAATGTATAACCGGGCCACATTAAATGGGCCGAATGCCAAAAACGGTTGAAAAGCACTGAACTAAATATAAAGTTTTATAGTCAAAGTACGTCTGAGGGAAAATGAAAAATGTTGTTGTACGCTAACCAACACTATCGCCAAACCGTAAGCTATGCAAAGTTAGCTTAGCGTATACAGTGATTAAACAACAGTAGGCTACTTCAAGCTTCTGTTTTTGCTCCTTCAAAATATGTTACTAAGACTGGTGTAACCGTTTGTTCAGCAATGTCCGCCAAAACTTGTCCGGCGGTTTTCGTACATTTGCTAGCGATTTCGCACTCGCGCCGGTGGTTACGCACTTACTTAAATCTTAGAGGGAACAGATAATCTGACTCTCATTCTGCCTCTCCCCCGTTTTTCCTTTTATCTGAAACTCTGTGGCAGATCTGGCTGGAACTGTCTTCTCTCTTCTGTTCTATCAGGCTACAATAGGTGTCCCCAGACACTCATTTCTCCCAGGGAACAATACGGCTGATGAGCTGGCCAGACAAGGAGCGCTATTTGTGCCCCCTGTAATCCCATTTAGTCTCTCTTTTCTCGAACTGGAGGCATACTGTCTCATCAAAATTATTCGACATACAGGTTCCCTTGATCTCCATCGAGGAACTTGTGCTCCCTCGTCAAGCTCGCTGTGTTCTCTCTCGTCTTGGCTGCAACGAACACAGCCTTCTGTTAAGCTTTTGTCTCTTCAGGATTGTCAGAATCGAGAATCCTTCTTCCAGTGCCTGTGGGCACCCGTCACAGAACACTTCTCATCTCATTCTCCACTGTCCAGGTACGGACTATTTTCATCGCTCGCTCTTTGATGGCTCTTTGTCTCTCTACGACTTCTGGTCCAGGCCCTGGGGAGTTTCCTGGCTTCTGGGGCACCATGGTCATTCCCCCATCCCTCAGAAGGGGTCTGGAAACAACAACAAATGAACCGCAACGAAAGAATGCTATTTCTAACATTATTTTACTGCAGGAACTTGTGCAGCTTCCCCCTTACATTTTAAACAGCGAGCATGTGTTGCACTTTTTTGAAAGCAAGCCCGAAGATCTTAATCCACCATCCGAGTAAGTTTTGTGGCTTATCCGCTAATGATAGATGTTACGCATCAAGGAGATTCCTGACTTGATTCTCCTTAACGTTATCATAGTAATTTTGGTCCTTTCTGTCCGCTGCTGACCGAAGTCGTTGATTGATTTACAATTCAATTATTTTTAGAGAAACTGCGAAGAAAAAGAAGAAAGAACAGGGTGAGTATTTCAGCAAAGTTTTAGTTAAGACTATCATTCTATTTTTTATGTATTTATTTGGCTTGCAATTAGAGATGTACCGATACCACATTTTAAGCCGATACCGATACTACTACCGATACCAGCATTTAGAGCCAATACTGATACTGCCGATACCACCGATACTTTTTATCTATTGAGCACCAGCAATAAAAGCTTTTGTAAGCAGTACCAAAGAATGTTTTTAGTAAATTTAGCTTTTTATTGCATTTTGAATTTTTTCTAGGTATTTATCATTTTTCATTATAATATTATTGCAAATCTGTAAAAGAAAGTTGAACAAATCAAGCAGTACTTTTTCTATAGCAAAATACTAAAACAATGCATTGAATTCTATTATTCAAAGAAAAAGGCTTACCTTAAAAGCAAAAAAGATTAAAAAAATAAATAAATAAACTTGACAACATGATGAAAACACCTCGGCAAGTGAAAATTTCCCATAGACATATTAACAAAAAAGTATTTCCCAGTTGCAGCTATTATCAAACAAACAGCACTCACAAGTCAAAACTAAAAATATAAACCACTAAACTGCAGCTTTTCTAGCAAAAAAAACAGCTTGGTAAGTCAAAACTGGAAAATGTGTTTACCATACTTCAAAGAGTCAAAACCATTCACAAACTGCACACTCATTTTATCAAATAAACTGCCTTCATATTAAAGTCAAAACTAAAAACTTCTCATCACTCCCTCTCAAAAATTCATTATTACATCAATTGCAGATAACTTTTTTGACATCAGTAGCTTTAACATTAAGAAATTTCCATACAATGCTTTTATTAGAAGTGATATTTATTAACCACTGCCTCTGAAGTTAAAAGAAAAACTGAAATTTATAGAATACTTCTAATATATATATTTATATAAACATAATATTGAGTGTTACACGATGTTTGAGTCCTGTTTGGAAGACTGCCCTCTCCCTGGTCATTATTGATACACTACAAATCGTTAATACAATGCAAATGCAATCCAGTTCCAGGGGGGAAACAAAAATTTTTTACAGTTATTCCATGAAAAAATATAACAAAAAATTTTTATATTTCTTTTGTGCTCAAGAAGTATCGGTTGGTATCGGCTATATTTAATCGATACCGATACTACTACCCGATACCATAAAAATAGGCCGATACCACCGATACTGATACTAAAGTATTGGTACATCACTACTTGCAATTAGCAATAATTTAGGCTGTTGTCATCAAGCAGTCTCTTTAGGGGATGGCGCATGTAGTGTATAATTAACATGTGTTACTGCTTAAATGATGATAAAAACCACTTTCAACGTTGTTCAGCAGAATGTTGATTCTCGAAAAGAAAAAAACTAATGCTTAAATTTTGACTTGCTTATACAGAATGTGGCGGTACTCAAGTAGCGGATGGGTTGAGAAAGTATGGTTTTCAACTCGTAGTTGGCCTATGAGGCTACTCAATATCGATATATGAGTGGTGATATCTTTCATTACTGCCAGCTTTTTGGCGGCATTCGGTTTATGCGTCTGTTGTGGCCGTGTTATTGTTTTGAGAGTGTTTGCATCTTGCAAAAAGCTCAATCTTTCTCGTTCTAAAAGGAACTATAGGAGCAACATTCGAACGCTAGAATAGCTAACCTTTTGTGATAGCTACCGAGCCTCACTTCCCGATTGCTCTAGCAAAAAGTTTTGATCTTTCGCTGTCTGTTATTGAAAAGATCAAAATTCCATGTTTTTCGGCTAGCGTAGTAGCATAGTAATTAATTTCAATGTTTGATGAGAAGTTGCAAAAGACTAAGAGCTGGCACTGAGCTCAGTCCTCTGGTCCGCCGTGTCTCACTTTATTTAAAAACACGTCATTAGCCTAGCTTAATGCACATTAAAGTCGACTTAACGAAGAAGATGGTCAAAGAAGGTAACCGACACATGTTTTAGTCATGCATCCGCGAGGTTCTTAAATAAGCAGTTAATTGTAGCTGTTTGATGGTTTTTTACCAAGTAATTGGCACGGCATATTTTTTTGCTTATTTATTACCATGTTAAATTTCACATATTGTTCCTACATCTTGCGTATTTTGTTTGCAAGCGCTCTGGTGGTTTATGAGCGAATTCTGAAATATGAATTTTTGCTGAAACAGCTTTTTTTCAAAGCTATATCAAGTTCTCTACCATAACAAGCCAATGCATGGCAAACTTATTTATGTCTAGGCCTGACGGCACCCTCGAGCTTAGCTGCGCGGCATGGGGTTACTGTGAGGCGTTTGGCATTACCGAACTCGCCACATCGCAGTTGTCAGGCATGGTAGGAGAATTTTAAAATGTCCTCATCTAAACAGCCAATAATAACTTTGTGAAATGTCCAACTACAGCGGTTATCATTAATTACCTTAATTATAATTGATTGAAGCGAAACAGCCGATTTGAGAGTTATTTTTCCTAGGATTGTGTTAAAACTGAATTTTTTCGGACAAAAACTGATGTTGTTTGGTGAAAATGTAAAATATTATTTTAATTTAGAAATATCATACCTAGTTTGAACGAAAGTTAGACGTAAAGTTACGTCATCATTTCTGCTCAGCCATGTTAACATTGCAACATAAATGAAGAAGTTTTCCGGCTTGTGTTTTCTCGTAGTTATCAAGATCACACAAGCCTGGAAACCTTTTCCGTTTATCTTGCAATGTTAAACTGAACATTGAACTAATTTAATTTATTCTGCAATAGATTAGTGATATTTGTTTGAAGACCCTGCTCCAAGGCCTCATTGAGATCTAACGTTTAGTCAAGCTCTGACAAATTGAACTTGTTTACAACATATCATTTGACAACAAGCTTTCACGCCTATGCCACACCAACTCCAATAAACATTTTACACCGTACCTTTCTACACATGCTCAGTTAGGTCAAATGTCGATTGGCTATTAAGTTATAAGTCTTAAAATTAATGTAATAAAGGAGTTGTTAATTGAGGAAAGTTGGTAGGTACGATTTGTTATTGAGTTAGGAAAGCAACTTGAAAGTTAATGCATCGTTATAAACTAAAACTTTTTTCGACCCATCATTGGGCTGATAGTGTACAGGATGAGCATAAATTTTTGACTGAATTATAAACTTTTATTGCACTTCGGGTGAACTCGGTAGAACATTAGTTTTTGTCATACTACTAGTACATGATAGTATATTTTTGTTAGCATACTTTTTCGGTATTCAGTAAATCAGTACATATTTTGAAGTTTTATTAATGTATATACGTAGCTCAGAAAGTCTCGCTTTGGGCTTCTTTTGTTGCTCGGAGAACCTTCTAACAATAATCAATTTCACGTCACGATAAAAATAAATTTTACTGAGCCGGTAAGTTATCATTTAAGCGGTTTCTTAGATCCACAGAGCTTTACAGAAAACCGGCAACTCAAGTTGCATATGTAGTTGTATGGACTTTACTTGATGTTCAAACGTACAAGTGCGAAAACTAAGATGATGAACCAAAGTATTTTATCAGGTTAAAGCAGAAATTGAAATTTTCCTACCAACTTTTTTTTTGTAATGCATCTTTAAGGGATGTTGTTATCACATAATTTTTTGCCGTTATTTTGCCGTAACTTATTTTAGAAACAGGGCCGGGTCCATTTATATTACTCGACTTTTCTCCTATTCTTACGTTTCTACGTGTAAAGTAAATTGTATCAATCTTCGTAAAAATATGAACTTTTATACGAGTCTATATAAAAAATTTCTCGTTTGTAGGTCAAATTAATTGCAGGTTAACAAATTTTCTGTAAATTGAATGAAATCATTAAAATTAAGCTTACTGCTATTGCATTCTAAACCGAAAGATTTTCATAAGGGCAGTTAAGAAGTTATATAGTTATAAAAGGTGATGTTTTCTGGTTTAGATTATACAATATAAATTTGTTTTTCCTTTGAAATGCAGAAATTGAACCGCCAGTACCTTTACAGATGCAATCGAGCAGCTTGAGCAGACATTAAAATGTGGTAGTTGGGCCACGGTGTATTAACGATTGAGACTAAACATGAGATAATAGATCAACTTGCAAAAGGAATGAGCGGTTCTTCTCTTGCAATGTGCTACAATATTGGAAAAGTAACAGTAAGTGACAGAAAAAGAAACAAAAAGAGGCAATTCTTTAACGTGCAGCTAAACTTTATTCTGAAGATTATTCTAAAAGAAGAAGCCTGTACCAGTGATACAGCTATTGAGGGTGCCCTGTTTACTTGGTTTGCGCCAAAACGAAGTTTGGGTGAGCCTCTATCAAGTCCTTTGCTTTGCCTGAAGGCGTTACCACTGAAGCAAAAAATTGCTGGAAATTCTGACTTCAAAGTTAGTGCAGATTGCATAAGACCATTCGCATCAACGCATTGAATTAAAGAGCTCCACGTAGAAGGTAAAATTGGTTCGGAGACATTAATGGTGCTTACACACTAAAAAGAATTTTCCAAACTTAGATAAAGAAAGATACACCAGAGTCGATATCTATAACGCTGACGAAACGAGGATAAACAGGAGAGCGCTGGCAGAGAAGTTGCGCGCAGCTCAACGGGAAGCTGTACCTCCTGATTTCAAGGCAAGCGAAGAACGAGTTACCGCCCTGGTTTGTGCCAGTGTAAGTGGAAAAGATATTCTGCCACTGCTTGTGATTGGCAAAGCTAAAAAGCCACTTTGCTTCAAAAATCTTCTTTGCTTGCACACAATTTGCAAGTCACCAAACAGCGCCTGGATAGATTTTCGATTGTGTATCGACGAATACATTAACGACTTTATACCATGCATTCTTCGTCATAATGCTGGGTATCCATGTTCCAGGTCAAACACAAGAGAAGGACTGAGGCCGAGGGTTTATCCTTTTACCACCCCAGCCTGGTGTGTCGCCCAGATCAGATGCTGGCAGTAATGGAGTTGAGCCAGCCTCTTATTTCGTCATCCAAAACTGTCAAACCCATTATTCTTCGAGGTGCCCGATGTGTGGAGCATGTTGAAATAACGTTGTCTGCAGTTTGGTCATCAGCGCCACACTCGCAATTCGCTGTAGAAGCGAGGAGTTGACATCTTTTAGTGCATATACCATGCATTAGAAGATGTCAACAAGAAGGTAAAACAAAGAAGCTTTTTGCTGACTCTTAACAATGTAACATGCCACTCATCAGAGGAGATATTAAACAATACCAGAGGAGATATTAAACAAAATTTGCAATTGTTTTAAAGAAATATTTTTTGCCTTTTGACATAACTGCGCTACTGCAACCCATGAATTTGGGAGTGATCGAAAAATTGAAGAGGCTTTACAGAAAGCGAGTTTTACGCCGTTTGGTGTTGGTGGAAAACACAAGCAATAACAGCGTAGTTGCTTATTGAAAAACGATTGACCTTAAGGATCCGTGCTTAAGGTTAATCGTTTTAAAGTTAGCTGATGTAATAAGTTCACTGACTGAGCAGAATGTGGTTAACGCATGGAAGAAGCTCTAGCCCTAGCTTCTTCCTGAATGATCTCGTGAAGACGAACAAATTCAGGATCACCAACGCTCACAAACATTCCGGGACACCTCAAATGTAATTAACCAGCTTCCCGTCTTCAAAGAATGTGATGAAGATGATGTGCGGAAAAGGCTGGAAAGTAGCGCCGGCGACCTTAGGCTTTAGATTCTTAGCTGAAGAGGAAATTGTGGACTCCGTGAAAGTAAAGTCACTGTTTTAAACGAAATGAATGAGAAGAGTGCGATAAACGCGGTCACACAGGCCCTACGCATGCTATGGGATTTGATACTGTCAAAAGGTGGTATGAACCACAGAATCGGTGCTGTTCTACATAACTTTTGCTTCTGAAAAGAATGAGAGTTCGCAGCGAAGAAAAGAATTTCGTACTTGAAATAACGAAATTTGATACTGTCAAAAGGTGATATGAACCACAGAATCGGTGCTGTTCTACATAACTTTTGCTTCTGCAAAGAATGAGAGTTCGCAACGAAGAAAAGAATTTCGTACTTGAAACAACGAAAAATTGATCATTACTATACCTAATGCTCAGCACATAAAGCAACGTACGTACGGTATATATGGTGTACACTGTACAGTAACATGTATGGCATTTTTTGTTTTGTGTTCTAGTATCAAAAAAAATAGGTTATCCGGACCACCCCGGTCCCACTTAATTCGGATAATTGGCATTGTACTGTATTCGTTTGTTCGGTTGTTTTTACATCTCGCTATCTTTTTAATTAAGCTTTGTGTCATACATATACTTCCAAAGTTGAAAATCCTTTTCTGTATGAATTCTTATGAAGGAATTTCAATTACATATTTCTGTTCATTTAACTTGAGTCATATCACTGCCTTCATAAACATTGAGCTATTGTACAGTCAGTTTTGCACTATGATGTCTTTCCAAATGTATCATATGTACGTGAAGCGAACTGCTTTTGCATAGCTATCATCATGGTCTTTGGCCTGCCCCTCTCGCACGAAACAAGCATCTGAGATTTGGGTCTCATTTTCTTCCCTTAAATACGCTTAAGGTGTTGTGGAAGCGACTTATCAACGTAAATACCTCAAACAAAACCGCTTTATCGTACGCTTGTACAGTATTTCAAGTGAAAACAGGACTTTTGTTCTTAAAAGCAACACAAATTTTCACAGTAAAGCTATTAAAGTTCTATGCGTTCAAAATAAGTTTGTATTATTTATCTAGTGTTCCGTGCGGTTAGTTTGTTGATGTTTTGCTGCGTCTTCCTGTGTCATGACTCAGTGCACACATTAGTTTTGACAGCAACATGGGGTCATTAAGGCCATGTGAGTTGACACTGGTACTTATTAGGAAGAGCATTATTATTACGTGTAGATTGTATTATCGATAGTAATGTTTGAAGTTGTCAACTGCTTGTAATTTTATCCATTGATTGTGTGAAGCTAAATGACAGATGAGTGACTAGGGCTGTTTTCAAATAAATTTACGTATAAGCTAAAATGTTAGTTATTCCAGGAGCATTGTATCACTTCCTCTTTTAAGTTTTTGCTTTTATACCATTGCATTGTCTGTAGGCAGTGGTTTCACAGTCGTGAGTCGCAAACGTGTTGTCAATATGTACTTTAGCATGTATTCTTTATTACGCATTGATAAACAAGAGAAAGATCTCAGATTGCATACAATTGGATAAAGGCCCTAAACCAAAACAGGATATGTTTCAAGTAAATAGTTTACAAGTTTTGAAACTGATACTAAAATTTGCTGATTACTACTACAGTCTTATTCCACAAGTTTTGTGGTAGTAAGGTGGAAGCTAAATGAAAAGCATTCGTTGCGTTTATAGATTTACCTCTCGTCTGGGATGTTCCTTAATGATGATGATTTCCCTCTTCTTTCTTCGTATGAAGACACAGTGTAAGGGCTGCACCAAAAGCACGCTCCAGCAAGCGTGCATTTGTAATTCATCGTACTAAAAATAGATGCTGGAGCTTAATTTTCCCGCTTGCGAGTGAAATATTGCTTTCAATTTGATCGTACTCCATGTAGTTTCATCAAGTACCGTAATGTATTTGTAGCCTGAGTTGTGACACCTAGTGTAACGTGATTGTGCAAGTTGCGAGGATCAATATTTTGTCACTGCAGGTGTTTAATTTTTAATGAAGTGTCATTTAATTGGATAGGTACAGAATTTAGCAGCATTCAAAATTATATTGTCGTGAATTTACGAGATTAGTTTGTTCTGGCACGTACTAGTTGACGTAGTAATCGAGTGAAGGGGGAATGTCCGGGGTAACTGGGACCTTCGGGAAGTCCAACAGCCATTTCCACCCAACCCAAACGGGGTCGGGGACCACTCCACCACGTTGAGGCGGCTGTTGATTGGTGCAGTAAGCCCAACCTCCTCGTACTCGGTTCCCGCCTCCATTTCAATCCCACTCCAACTTTTCTTGGGGTTACCTTCGACCGCACTCTTGCCTTATTTGTATTCTCTCTCTTTTGACATGGAGTGCAGGGTGATGCAAAACATTATCACTTCTCAACTCAAACCAAGCAATAAAGCGCTCGTTATCAAGTATAGGCAAGGGGCCAGCAACCTTTTACGAGCGAAGAGCCATTTGCGCTTGATTTCCCCCAAAAAAAGAACGATAAGAGCTGCAAAAGATTGTATTCGGGCGAATTTATGTGACACAGCCCATCAAATCTGAAAAAGGTCACTATTACTTAGTGGAAAAGAACCAAATTTTAAGACTCTCTCACCTGCTTCACACTTTCTTAACAGAAGTGTTCTCCAAAAAGAATGAGGAAAAAGAGTTGCGAGCTGCATACTCCTGAGATTGGGTAAAGCGACAGTTCATTTCAAAAAGTTATGTAAAGTTAGAATAATCAAAAGTCGGCTTTCACAAGCATGCTGGATAGGCCGCTTCTGTATTTACCAGGTGAAGCACGTGACAATACGATTCCTTGTCGGGTCGGTTGGTCGCCAATCTTGTAGGACAGTAATGTAGCAAATGCCTAATTGCCCACAAATTAGTCTTCCGACAGTTGATTTGCCGCAAAAATAGATGTTCTAGACGGGTACTACTCTATTGGGAGCCACTTTATTACTATTGCACTTAGTTGTTGTCTCCTTTGTTTCAAGATAGTGCAATCAATAATCATGTTTTATTTACTAACAAGACATTATTTTCAAGAACTTGAAAAAAGCAGGACCTACTGAAATGTTTTAACGTGAAGATAGTCTGTGTTATTGTTTACACGACATTGCAGTGTGGTAATGGTTGCAGACATAGGTTGAACTTCCAAGTGCTGAATTTCATCTATATATATATAGACATCAATGAAATTTCTGGACCTATTTTCTCGGAACAGTACAGAGCTGTTGCTGACTACACGCGAACACAACAAAAAGAGCTGACGATTGTTACTGGCCAACTACTAGAAGTCATTGAAAAACATGAAAATGGTAAAGAGACGTTTTGTTAAAAATACTGAAAAAAATTGAAGCATGTAGTCACATTTTTGGCATCAGCAAAATAAAAATCTTTTTTTAATTTGCACCAAACTTGTGTGGAGTTGAGACATGGCTTGTTGCAAAATTCCAAATTTTTGTTGCAAGTTTTTCAACTTTTAATCTTCGGTAGTGCTCCTATCGCCCATTCAGTTATCCAGTTGCATAACATTAACATTTCAATCTGGAAAAGTTCCAATCGAAACTGCGTTGTACAAGTTGGTAGAAGTGCTTTACTGTTGCAGCATCAGCAATGCCAAACCCCCTCACGGATTTATATACCGTATTTTTACATTGAAAGGCTGGTGGTTTTTGTGCGACCAGGAAGGCAAAGGAGGTTGACTACTGGGAGGCTAACTTAAAGTTTTGTTGGATGGGTCGTAAGAAAGTGTTTTGCTGTTGTTGCATCAGCTATGCTATACCCCCTCACCTATTTATATGCAATAATATTTAAAGGCTGGTGGTTTGTGTGCGATGAAGAAGGCGAGGGAGGTTGGGTTCCGGGAGTCTACCTTGAACAACCAAATGGCGGATGCGAGAATTTGATTACAAAAGAAGCAGAACTCGGAAAAGGTTTCGATATAACGATGCTATAGATTTCTTGCTGTCTTTATTTTGAGCTAGGAGCTAGAACCTCACAGGTGGCTAAATCGTGAAGTCCTAGTTACAGAGATCGTTGAAACTCAATAACGTGTGTAAAAAGAAATCAATGGTTTAAAAGTTTTTTTTGATTTTATTATTTGTAAATCAATCCACACAAGTAATGTTGTAGAACTGCATTCACAAGGTAATTAAAACGCAGCGAATAACTTGACCATTTAACAGGAGAGAAGTACATCACCACATCTCAGTTCACTGGAGAGAAAGATGAAATAAGTTTTGGTGCTGGTGTGTTAGTGGAGGTGTTGCAAAAGAACTTAGAAGGGTGGTGGTATGTGAGGTGAGCCGGTTAAAACTTAAAACCATTTCATCTTTCAAAATGTTTTGAAAAATCCTGTTTAGCGAGATATTTGTGACATTCTTTTTAATGGCGTTATCACAGATTCGAATCCGTGAGCGGGTTATGAGTTCAAATGCTGCCAAAACCTTTTCAGCATTGTGATACCAGATGATAAATTTTTTTCTATGTACATCACAAAGGCAATATGGTCTCGCGCATTTAGACTCTGTGTCAGTAAGCGTAAGATTAGGGGTTCGATTATTACATACTTGTGCTCGGCAATTTCCTGTGTTTGACTCCACTGCTTGTGGGAGAAATGCACCGGGTCAGCAATGTTGGCAACTGCGAAGCGTTTGTGAACACAGCTCGCTCTGTAAATAACCAGCAAAGGTTTTTCCTTGACCGGCGGGTAAATAGATGTAGTTAGTGCAATAATTTATGATCCTGTGTTTCGCTGGTAAAAAATTCGTTTGGAAAGCGATTGACTAGTGGAAAATAGGCATTGAACCAGCTTCTTAGCTTGCAAAGCGAAGAAAAGAAGTCATAAAATTGGGCTTTTTCAGGTTTAAGATGTGCAATTCATAAGTACTTTCGGCTGTCATTTCGTGATTGCTACGTCTTTTTGCAGTTATCAAGGCAAGCAAGGCTGGGCTCCAGCATCGTATCTTGAAAAACCAGCTACTGCTGTTTTGCGGCAGAGCAGTCAGAATCTCGTTAATCCGTCCTATATTTTTACAACTATATTAAATAAAAGTGGCAGCGAAAACCGGCGGAGTTATTCGGAAAATTTCTCCAACGCAGTTGAGCTGCAGGAACCTGAACTGTCCTTGGTTGCCTCTCCAGTTTCAAATGAAGTGAAACGACCTCAACTTGTGGACATAAAAAGTAATTTGGTTTAATTCTTCAGATTTGCGGGCAAGATGTAAAACCCCCTTGTTATGATGGCAAAGTCTCCATATGCTGGCGATAAATTAGTGGAGAAAGGGGTGAAAGATGATCGCCCGTTTTTTCCAAAAACGCTTTAAATTTTGCTTGTGTGCAATGAACGCACTTTGAAAGGTTTGCCTTGTGCGCTAATCAATCTTACCTCTCATTTAAAGTTCATTTTTAATGCTGGCATATATGGTGACATACAAACCCCCAGAGGCCACATCAGTAGCCCACATTGGCCAATAGCTCATTTGTTTTGACGAACAACATCTTTGAACCTCGACAGGACTGCGGCTGCATGCAGTAGTATCAGCGTATTTGGACGTAAACTCAATCTTGTTTCAGACACTACTTCGAAGCCTATTCCTAGCGATGTGAAACCGCCTCCAAAGCGATCGTCAATAAATCGAAATTCGTTGGAGCTTAAGCCACAGAAACCATTTCCGTTGCCTCGAGCTTCTAAAGTCAGTTCGGAACCTGTCTACGAGTATTTTACATCCGCCTCATTCTCGGCCGACATTCCCCGCGGGATAAGCTTCGAGAAGGACAAGGAAGTAAAAGTGAGTACTATGTATGCAATTGCTACCAAGATTAGGTGAGCCAAGGCTCGCCAAACTTTTCAACGACTCTTGGGTGTACACAGTAGATCTGAATTTAACTGCAAACTATGAGCGCATTGTCGCAATTTGTCGACCGTAGTTGAACGAAATCAACATTTTCACACTTTATTAAATCTCGTTAATCCAACTTATTTTGTTATATCTAATAATGTCAGTGCAGTGAGGTTGTTAGATTATCGCGTTTGAACTGATATCTAAGCATGGACGACGATGCGCTGCATTGACTACAGGACAATGTAACTCGGTGAGTTATATTGTCCTGCAGAATAAAGAAAAATATGTCAATGGATGAGGAAGTAATGAAACACATCTCAATTCACGATTGGCTGAAACCAATTTACTAGTGCGAGCCCAATGCCAGTGGCTCACGATTGATTTTGGACTTTGTGCTTTTGTGTTTGACTGCGAGGTAGAATTCATGTGGAGAGAGCGTGTTGCGTTTGTTTCTTAATTTGAGCGTCAGTGTTGGACTACATTCAATGCCAATCCACGATTTCCTGAAAGAAATCCTAATTTCCTGGCCTGAGTTCAATGCACGAGCCGCGTATGATTCATTGTGAACTTTGTGCTTTTGCGTTGGACTGCGAGGTTAAATTAAACTGAAGAGACCATATTTATTTCTAAATTTGCGTGTCAAGCTCGGACTGCGAGGTTTCATGATAGAAGAGGTAAAACGCAACGGAAGAAGTTCGTTTCAGCAGATTTGTGTCGAATAAGTGGGGAATTTCGATTATCGATGCTCTGATTAATGCGGTCTGATTGTATTTTAGCAAGTTTGCTAATTTGGTTTGCTTTCTATTTGCTCTATGAAAATTTTGCGGTTCTTGGTTGTCATCAATGTTCTTAGTATTTGTAGATGGTTCATAAACTGAGCAATTTTGTCCGCTCCTACTTACGTTAAGCAATGTATAGTGCATTGATAAGTAATCCTTCCATTTCAGGTTATTGAGAAATCGCCGGGTGACTGGTGGTACATTGCAGTGGACAACAAGGAAGGCTGGGCGCCTGCTTCATACGTTAAGAAGGTTTTCCATCAAGAAAAAAGCAAGCCGTCTCAGAGACCGAAACCGCCGAGTCCCAGTTGTAAACCTTTTCGGTCTCAAACTCGAATTGATGCGGTTTCGAAAAGCTCTGCAATGAACAGGACCGTTGATGATCAAAAATAGTTCTGAAAATTCATTGCAAAGTGCTGCCTGTAACAATCAACCAGTTGTGAAACCACTTTCGAAGCCGTTACCAATCAGTAAACCGAAGTTAGAAAGTCCATCAGCTTCGGGCAACTTCCAACTTCAAACTCCCAACTGCACCTTCTTTTGCGAATGAGTACAAAAAACCGATGACGTCCAGGAAACCAGATGTTGTAGCGCAGCAGGATTCGAATAACCACAGCGGCCAGGTTGATTTCAGAAGTGCTTGAGGTCGGCTTCCAATTCCAACAGAATGAAGTCCATCGAAGATAAGAATGGAAATTTATACAAGAGGCCTTCCGGTAACCCGGGCAGCAAGCCGTCTGTTGCGGATAAACCGGCGCCGAAAATTGCGGCTAGTAAAACGACGTCATTGATGGGGGTAGTGCCTGGGATAACTGGCACCATTTCAAAGGCCAACAGCCATTTCAACCCAACCCAAACGGGGTCGGGAACCGCACCACCACGTTAAGGCGACTGTTGATTGGTGCTGAAGTTGTGCTATCTCGTCACGCTTGCTGTGTCCTCTCTAGTCATCGGTGCAACGGACACAGCCTTCTGTTTAACTCGTTTACTCTAGAAACGGCAGAATCGAGTAGCCTCCATGCAACATCTGCGGTCATCCGACCCAGGACACCTCTCATCTCATTCTTCACTGTCCAAGTAAGGACTCTCTGCGCCACTCGCTTTTTGGAGACTTTCTGTCTCTCTACAATCTCTGGTCCAGGCTCTGGCGGTGTTGCCCGGCTTCTGGGGCTCTATGGTTTTCCGCCATGTCTCAATCCCTTAGAGGGGGCTGGGTAACAACAACATTACGTCATTAGGACCGGAAAAGCCGCGCTTACGAATGCAAGGAAAATGTGTGCGGCAAGGCCAAGCGCGAAGTCGAAGCTCGTCTTGCAATGCTTTCAGCAGGATAGAGATTTTCCAAATCTAAACCGGAACAACAACAGGCGCTCGGCCTAGCAGGCCAAACCTGGTGTAGCCATCGTTATCCGAGCCGAATTAGAACATTCATTCCCAAGCGATATATTTCATCTTCAAGCGACGCCTTGATGGCAAGGTGGACGACGTTGGCGATGTTAATCACATGACGACAAGGCATCAGATTAAGTAAGGTACATCTCCGTCGCCGACTCTGAACCTGAAAATCCAAACGAGGTGACGTTTGCCGGGGAGCGACGAGGCTTGATTAATGGAGAAATCAGACCGAAGCTGGTGGTACATGAAAATCAAGAACAAGGCAGGCTGGGTCTCTTGTTTCTATTTTGAAAAAGAATCTCGGGTTTTAGAAAGGGAGTCTGCTCTTGAAATCGACTCCTGTAAAGAATTGGTTGACAATCTGGGCTTTTTCTTTTTTGAAGCCAGGGTTTCTAGGAGCAACTAGGAGAAAATCTGACCCTAAAATTGAAAAAAGAAAATTTGGGAGAACATAACCGAAATAAGAAGAGGAGGAAGTAAAATTTACAGGAAAACATAAATGCAACAATAAAGTAGTTCAAAAAATAAAAATTTTGCATGTAATGTATAAATATAGGAATTGAGAAAAAGTAAAAGCTCCATGTTCAATGGTCAATACAATTTTAATCAAAGGAAAAGTTTTGCTGCCTTACCAGAAAGTAAAGACTGCTGTTTTCATACGTAACGGGATACCTTTGGTCTAGTTATTCTTATAGCTTGGGATCGTTGATTGATTACAGTAGAGCCTAGTGGAAGTCAACTAAAAAGTGCATAAACTGCAAGTTCGGCATCTCAGCTTGACCATACGTCTGTCTATTTGAGTGCTGAAAACGTTGGCTAAGTTATGTGTATTTTTCAAATATGCGTTTCATGCAGTGTATTTAGATTCTAATTCTTTTTTTAGTGGTACTTATTTCATTTTTAACTTCGATAATTACACCTTACTGCTGTGCTGAGTTACTTTACTTTTTTTTGTCGGCAGTGTTTTTTGAATATTTGCCCGTTCAGTTGTGGAAGCTACCAAAATGTATTTTAGTCAACTGCAGTATTGTAGATACCGTGCAACTTTTTTTATAAATTGCAAAAAATTTCAACTTCATGTATCTTTAGCGAAAAGTGTGCGAGGAAGTTAAGGAAAAATTTGCTTTCAAAATGAGAAATAGAAGAAATAATTTATTAAAGTGGAAAAAATAATTTTTTTGGAAGCACTGCCAACCGTTTATGGAGTGAAATATACGAAGAATGTCGAGCAAATTACGACGATCTTTATTAAACGATATGTAGCCATATCGCTACCGATCATTTGGGGTTAATTTTAGGCAGAAATATGGTGCGCGTGCGAGGGTATGCGGTGCTGGTCGGCGTTTATTGCAGATAATGGCGTCTGAAGCCGTAAATTATAACCTTACTCAAGTCTGACTTGACTTCAGGTGTTTTGAGTTTACGTGAGCTAAGATATATACAGTGGAATTCGGTTAATAAATCCACCTCGGGACAGCCGGTTTTGGATTTAATACGCGGCGGCTTTAATAAACGGCGTTTTCTAAAATGCACAAAATGTATTTTTTCAGTATTTATTCGACACAGAAAAATCTGCGTTCAAAAGTTCAGTTAGTCTGCTTGATTAGGCCTACCAGTACACAAGGACATGTACGTACTTGTCCATACGAAACTGATAATCCAATATTGTTTCGTCACTTTGCAATATTGTACATATTAGTACATAATGAAGAAAAATTTGACTGCATAAAGCATGTAAACTGGATGTATTAAGCGGCGCTTGGATTTATTAACCGAAGTTTTTATAACGGGAAAGGATTGGGACGATTCCGTTCCAAGCAAATTGGATGTAATAAGCGGCTGGATTTATTAACCGAATTCCACTGTAATAATAAGGATTAATTTAAACAAACGCCAATGTGAACAAGTTGTTGAGAACCAAGAGAAAATCAGCGCGAGAAAAATTGTGGGCCAAATAGTTTGCAGTGAAATATAAAAGCAGATTGTGAAATTTCAAATGCGAGGTGGTTTAGCAAAAAAGTAGAATGTATTTACCTAGAAGAGTGGAAATCTTCGGCAACATTTGAACTGGAGTTAATGATGTCGTACCGACAGGTCATCTTGAAAGGAATACAAATAGTTATATAGCTCTGTAGCAGCCTTGCCGATGACCTTTGTTGCTGCCATTGCTGAACCAGTAACTGGTAGGTTGCGTACACTCGCCATAGCATCATACCCATAATTTTGTCATTGAAAGAAGGTGCAAAAGTACTAACCCCCGTGAAGACCTTTTTTCTAGAGATCACTCAGTATTTTTGCCTAAAATGAGCGTTTGAAGGTAAACTGTAAGGTGAAGACTTTTTTCGGAAGTCATTGTGGTGAAAAGCAAAAGGAGGGAACGTGGCTTTAATGTCCGACTCCTCTAAACAAGCCAGAGTTTTTTTAAACAAGTCCTATCGTCTTTTTTATTCGGAAGATCAACTTGCGGTAGGCGCCCTTCCATGCCATTTTGTTGAGTTTAATCATGGCACAAAGTCCTTTCCCCAAAACACGCAACTGCATGTAGACATTTAAGGTTAAAACTTTACAAACCAATGTAGACTGCGCGTAAGCTATAAGTACAGCCTAGCATTGTATCGTGTTAACAGCCTTTACGGTGCAAAAGCAACTTTTTATCTTCGGAGTGTTAAAACGACTACTTGTATTTTTCAGCTAACAATGTTTATTTAAATCGCCTTAATTTTGGCTGACGAGGCTAGTATTAATTTTTTTTTTCTTTTTTGCATAAAACTAGAAATAAGTTTAATTAAAAGGTGTGTAAATAATTTTAAGTTTAGATGAATATTATAAGCAATACCGGTAATAAGGATCCTACTGAACCTTTGATAAGGTGATCACTGGTAAGACGGCAGTCAAATAATCATTTGTGCTGGGTCTTGCGTTAGTGAATCAAAATAGCGTACAGTCAGTGCAAAAAATAGACAGGTCGTTTCGGTAAAAAGAATTCTTGCTGATACCGCACATCAGCTGCTTTTGTGAAGGAATTACTTTTCATTTACAAAAAGTAATAAGCTACAGTACAACAGTAAATTCTTTGGTATGTTTTTGTAGCGATTTATCGATTTCAAACTCGAGTTTACTGTTGGTAAAACTACTTGTGACAAAAGGACTTCCAGATACGAGTATTTTTGAAATTTCGTAAATTGTTCTTTACTCAAATCTTCGAACGGCTGTCGTTTTTCTGCCGTTGTGGCGTCATCGCCTTTTCTGTTTTTGGACCACTAATGAGCCAGTCACCGATGAACAAGAGGTAACTGAGTGAGTGTGCCCATGATTTGCCGTATCACTCTCAAAAATTTGGAAGCGTGTTGATTGTTCGCCGGGCGCCTTTATCTCGGAGAAGCAATATCAGCCGTGTAGCATTTTTTCAACCTAACCGTGACATTTCCCTGACGCTTTTGAAGATGGTTCTACAAAGACTAAAGAAAAACCCACGTTCGAAGATTAATTTTTGAAATTCAGTCCACCGCACTTAATGTGGTTAAAAAATTGCGCTAATTACGAAGGTTTTGAGCGAGTTAAAAAAAAGTATCAAGGAACAGTCTGTCAGCAAGTAATGTCGGTTGTAAGCGAGTGCTCTTCGCTATGAGTTATATCTTAGTAGCATTGACCGGAGAATTGGGAAATTTTTAAGGAGCTCGAGGAATTGTTGATGTGCACCTCTCTATAAGCAAAGAGCACACAATTCGATTGCATAAACCAGTGGTTCTCAAACTGTGCGTCGCGACGCCCCGGTGCGTCGTTTCAATTTTCCAAAGGCGTCGCGAGTATTTTGTTTTTGTGCCATTAAGTCTAGGTTTTATTGCGTCAAAAGAACTCTGATCGTAGATTCCTTTCTTACTTTCTTCTGACATTTTCACAATAGTGTTTTTAATACACTGTTGTAACGGTTGACTTGTTATTCAAGAATCAAATTGCAGAAGTTTAACTTAATTGGCGAAAAATATATAAAGAATAAAGCATTCAGTTGTATGTTGGACGAAAACAGGAAAAATGAGTTACAAACTTAGAAGAGCGTAATTTTACGATTGAAGATGACAGACCAATCCAAAATCTCGGGAACATAGGGGAAGTTATTTATGTAAATTATGGGTCACATTTATCTCGCAGTACGGCAAACTAAACTGTAGGATGTTGTCTGGTGCGTCGCAAAGTCTCCCCAGCTTTTTTAAATGCGTCGCATCGCAAAAAGTTTGAGAACCACTGGCATAAACCTAATTTCAAAAATATATATATAAATAAACAGAAGACTTGCAAAAACATTAAAAAACAGACTGTGATAAGCACAGCATTGCTTTCGAACAGTTAATCTCCAAACAAAAGATGTTCAACTTTAGCGATGGAAACCTATCAATTCGACAGACACCGGATCGGACCAGTTTATAGGTCGGTTGAGATACCTGACCGCTCGTTAGATAGGTCAAAAAATCTGTCGAACACCCCTTTTCCACTGTCGAACACATGCTTTCAAGTTTTTTTAATTTTTTGGACAGAAAGCACACGTTTTTGAAATTATAAACATTGGCTGCGACTATACTTTAATTAAATAGAATAAAATATCGTTTGGCTTTCATTAAGCAAAGTACAATTTGTGCAATACGCAACTGTTGCGTCATAAAGTATTCTGTTTATGTAACAGTGCTGATTGCCTAGGTTGCCGTTAAGGTAAAATAGAAAAATTGTTCAAAAACAATCACCAACATCATACTACAATCCGTTACAAACTGTCAATAACTCGCGATCGGTTTCGACATTATCAGGTCTCGTCAGGCGAATGTAAAAAACACACAACAATAAAAATGCATAATACATAGGCTAACAGATTTGCTCTTGTGCGCAAAAAAAATGATGCAATATAAAATAATGCTATTACAGCTGCTTTATTCCCCCTCAATTTTTAAGTTCCAGGAAACGTCTTGTTGCCCTGTTTTCAGCATAAATGGACTTTAGAAGTAGACTTGCTGACAAATGAAGGAGCCAAAGATTCTACAAACCTTTATCCCATCGTTTCACCACTTGCATCGAAGCATAATCTTAGTTGTGACAGGGCGCCAAAGTGGTTGTTTTGTATTTTTAGGAACAAGCTACTAAATATTAAACAAACTATTTCCGATTTTTTGGAATTGCATGCTTATTTGTTTGGCCAAAAACCTCTGGCTGCGCATATGTTGCTTGGCCCTGTTATAATCGCAGCAAGGGAGAGAGAAAGCTAACCCAAAGTTAAGCACTAACAGTTGAGTTTTTGCGATAAGTTAGGTCATAGCGGTCCAACTAGTTTTGGTCAGGGGGCCATTTTACAAATAACTTATCAACCTGCGGAACAATTCACTCAAAATGATGAATAAAAGATTGACGATAGTATTTAAAAATGAAACAACTGCATAGACATTTGAATAATGAGTTGAATTTATTACGAAGGTTTAATGGGTTCCTTGTGCTTGAGGTTTCTCTGATACTATTTCTTTTAGGTCAATAATAATCTTAGTGGTGGCAGGTAGGAGGCAATTCTTCAGTATTTTGTCTGTCATTCGACTTTTATAGTCAAACTTATTTAGTTGTATAAAAAAAAAAATATACTCTCACATGTGCATTGGCTTCTAAACCTTGAAAGCATTTTAATGCAAAACCTTTTTATTTGAGAAGTCTACCTATGCTAACTACTTTTTTAAAGCTCTCTCGAATTTGTTTACGGGTCGCAAGAAATACTATTGCTTGCGGGCCCATAGATGAATCACCTTGACTTAAATTATGGTTTGAGAGTGTAATCCATCGACCAGATTTTGAGCTGAATATGCGAATAATTTTTGTGATTGCGACAAGATTGTACGTGAAGAATTGCTCGTTTCTTTAACTTTGTTTCACTCTACAAACGAGCTTATGTCTTAGAAGTTACGATTGGTCAGGGACTGCATGGACAGTTGTGGCGTGTGCTAAAAACACATATGCTTTAAGCGGAAAATAAAGCTTCTCCCTGTCAAGTCAACCCCACACGCTTGTGGTGCAGTCTGTTTTGACAAATGGGGCCCTGGCTTTGCGCGAATGTTCGGCGTCCTAAGATGATTTACCGTTCAACTTGCTGCCTTGAAGGTCTACCTCTTTGGGCAAAGTCTAGGCCCACTGTTTATAAACGTGGTTGGCGTGAGCTAGGGCATGCGGCTGTAAAATCTATTTGCCAATTTATTTATCCAGTCAAATTATGCAATTTCTAATAAAATTCCTTTAGCACCTAGGACGATGAGGGCTAACAAAGTCACTAGGATGAAGGTCATCGCGAGGGGAGTAGGTCGGTATAATAAGGGCTTCTAGGAAAACCAATGGTAGACTTGTGAAATGACAACGTTGATCAAACCCCCTCCGGGTGAATCTTAGACTAAGAACAATAAACGTGGGAACGTTGATTGGAAGAACAGCAAAAGTGGTTGAAACACTAGCCAGAAGAAAAGTTGATGTTGCAGCTCTCCATGAAGTAAGATACAGCACAGAAGAAACAAAGCTGGTACGAGCTGGTAAATTCGAAAGTAAATTGTTCTGGTTATTAAAAGAAACTGGTCGCGGCGCTGTTGGTATAATGGTAAAAAAGAATTGACGAAGCAAGTGATAAAAGTGCAAAGTATCTTCCACGATTATTGTGTTGGAACCGGTTGTGAATGAAGGTATTATTTCTGTGATTTCAGTGTACGCTCCACAATGAGGTAGAAGTGACGAGAAAGAGTGCTTTTTATGATAAGTTGAAAGCTGTAGTACACATAAGGGCCAAAGATGGATAGCCAAGATGGATAATTATCATGCATTATAATACATGATTATGGGAGACATTAATGAACCTGTAGCAAGTTCTACTGATAATTATGTTGGAGTTCATGTTGATAAGGGATGGGGAGAAAGGAATTGATATGATGAAAGTCTTCTTGAATTTGCTGACAGTTTTGATATGATTATCGAAAATACCGTCTCTAAAAAAATGGTGAAAAATTGATCAACAAATCTGGTGGACATTCAGCTGTTGTGAACAATGATCTTGTCCAAAAGAATACACTGAAGAGAATCAGAGACGTCATAACAACACAGAGCGAAGAATGTTTTGCGCAACATAGACTACTAGTTATGGATGTTAAATTGCCAAAACTTGTTTATTCAAAAAGTACAGCTAAAATACAAACGAAATTGTGGAGGCTGAAGGATTAAAAGATGAAGAAAAAAAGAGGTGGAACATGCCAGTTTGCTTCAAGTGGAAAAATGGGATGAATGGAGTTAGGGAGTAAAGGAGGTGGTGAAAAAAGTGTCTGGAGCAACAAACAGACCCTTAAAGAAAAAATATTCTGGTAATGGAATGGACAAGTGGCAGAGTTAATCAAAGAAAAAAGACTTCTCTGTGCAAACAATGGCAAAACCAGGACAGGAGATCAGAGCAATTGTATTGGATCAAAAATAAAGAAGTGAAACGCATTGTTGCTGCAGCAAAAGAAGGGGAAATACAGCGAACGAGGAAAAGACTCCTTTCACGAAAAAAGAACTTTGAAGAACCCTTAAAATGGCTCGATAAGCAAGGAAAGACAAAATAGATGTAGGGATACCATGCAATTGTAGAAAACATGGGCAGTTAAAGGTATGTGTGAAGGATAAAATCAGAGTATGGGAAGAGTAGGTATGTGAAAATACTGCGAAGCACCGAAAAAGAATAAAATAAAGAATTGGATGTAGCAGAAAGAGTAGAAGACCTTGTGATATTTTTTCGAAGATGAATGTGAAAAATGTTCTACGTCGCGTGAAGAAAAGAAAGGTAGCAGGTCCTTGTGGTATAACTGCTGATTTATTTAAAGTCGTGGGATAAGATAGTATCAAAACCTAACAAATGTAACAAACGGGTTTCTGGGAGCCTGAAAATGCAGTGGAGTTGAAGAAAAAGTGAGCTGGTATCACTTTGCAAGGGGAAAGGTGACACAAGATCTTTCGGAAATTACAGAAATGTCAAACTGCTGGAACATGGAAAGAAGGTAATTGAGAAAATACTTGAGTAACAACTTAAGAAGATGGCTTTATTGGACGAGATGCAAATTGGATTTGTCCCAGGAAAATGCACGGTAGATGCAATTTTTTTCGGTGCGACAGATCATGGAAAATATGAGGTTGCCCGGCGGAAAGCTTTATATGGTTTTTGAGAATTTGGAAAAAGCTTTCAAGCTTGTTCCAAAAAGAGTAATTTGGTGGCCTCTAAGAAGAAAAGGCGTAGTGGAAAAGGAGGTGGAAGCGGTTATGGAAACATACGATGGTGTCAAAACAGCTGTGAGGTTGGAGGACAGAAGATCAGAATGGTTTGATGTAAATGTTGTGGTTCACCAGGGATCAGTTCTCAACCCTCTTTTATTTGTTGTGGTGTTGGACGCCTAACAAAAGATGTTAGAGAAGGCATTCTGAAAGAATTTGTGAATGAGAATGACTTGGTACTACTTGATGATAGCTGGTCGGAAATAGAGAGATATGGTAAATGGAAAAAGGCTCTAAACAAAAAAGGTTTAATTAAAAATGTAAGCAAAACAAAACCGGTCCATACCGGCAGAGAACTGTATCTGGATCCAAGATTGGTCTTGCGCATGTAGGATAAAAGAGTGGGCTACAAATCTATTAATTGCGTTGAATGCTGCAAATGAGTCCATAAGAAATGCAAGGGTGTACAAGAAAGTTTGTTATTGGCAAAAAATTTCAAATGCAAAAGAATCCTGAAAAGAAAGTAAGTCTAGATGGAGATGCACTTGTAGTTGTGGAAAAGTTCTGCTACTTGAGATATGTACTGAGCACAGATGGCAGAGTGCATGATTCAGTAGTGTTAGGAATAAGAGCTGGATGGAACAAGTTCAAGAAGCTGTCTGGTATTCTGTGAGAAAGGGGCTATCTCAAAGTATGAAAAGCATAGTCTATAAATTAAATATAAATTTTGACGTACCCATTTTTATCTCAGAGTAACACTTCATTAGTCATACCCACGCTTAATGCAGGATGTACGGTTTCATTGAGCAGTCTTGTTTAGGAGCAAACAAGCTGCAGACACCACTAAAGATGGATTGTGTGTCATGCTTATAACACCAGTGGTCACCCGTTGGAATGCAATTTACGACGGTGTTAGCCGATTGCTGTTCATAATGCAAGACCGAGAAAAACTAGCAGCTTTGAATCGAGTATGTAACTCGCTGAATATGCCTGCTTTTACTCAAGGTAAAGTAGCTTCCATCTTCCAATAACTTTTCCTAAAAATATAAAACAAACACAAACAAGAAATCATGTGATAGCATTTTGGTTACGATTTTTTGAACAACTTCTTTTTATCAAAAGTGTTTGGCGCTACATTTTGTCCACTTTAGGGTCTGGATATTTTACGCGTAATTTTTTTACGTACAATATCTAGCCCTATGTAGATCCAAAAAAGGTCAAAATTCATCTTAACGCCGAAAAGTTCATGAACCAAATTTTTTACATAATGTTTGATGATGTACTGTTAGCATCGGTGTTAACTACATTGATAACTAAAGTCAATTCCTATCTAAATGATATGACAAATAATTTGTCAATTTCCACTGAAACAGTAATTTAAAGTTTTTTGTATATTGAGACTTTTATGCAATCAGCAGCTTATTTTGAAAATACAGGGTGTTTCATCTCAATATATCACTTTATGACAACTTATATCTCAATAACTGTAAAAGATATGAAAACCAAACTTTTTTTTGAAAACTAATGATCTTAAGTTTACGCAGCAAAAATTTGAACTCAAAAATCAAAGAAATAAACGTTTTATCAAACTTTTCACAAATGTTCAATACAGTAGATTCCGCTTAATTGGGCCGCCGGTTAATCGGGTCAGCCGTTTAATTGGGCCAAATTGTTAAGAACAAAATCCAATCAAAGATAATGCACTACGTTGAATCCGCATAATCGGGCCACTATTCCGCTTAATCGGGCCACAACTGTAGTCAGATATACACTGGTTTAATTGCAAAATCGCCTTTGTAATGTAATAGAACTCAACATCACAAAGCCAACTATATTATGTAACAATTGAAAAATACAGGTGCAAATTATTTTGTCATTTCATGCCCTTGGACATGGTAATTGTTGTGTTTTGTTGCAAATTTTGTGAAGTCCCAAGCAGAGATGCCACAAAAAGAATTAACAATTGCTGAAAGGGTTGTTGTCCTAAGAAAAATTAGAGAGCAACCTCCAAACATTAGTCATCGCCAGCTAGCTGAGATAACTGGTGTACCAAGGACAACCCTGGCACAGATACTGCAAGACTTCGGATAATCGGGTCAGCCGTTCAATCGGGCCAAATGGTGCTTATCCCGATGTGACCCGATTGAGCGGAATCTACTGTAATACGATCCCTTGGTTACACGGCACACATCAAAACGGTATTCCATTTCTTGCCAAACTCGAACAAGCATATCGGGATCGATGGTTTTCAAGGCCTCAGTTATCCGAGTCTTCAGATCATCCACTGACGTTGGAAGAGGAGGAACGTAGACCAAGTCTTTTACATAGCCCCAGAGAAAAAAGTCACATGGCGTTAGGTCTAGAGATCTCGTGGGTCAATGCAGGAGCACGCAATCATCATTTCCGGCTCGTCCGATCCATCTGTTATGCAGAGTAGCGTTCAGATACTGTTTTACATTGAGACTCAAGTGAGGTGGTGCCTCATCCTGTTGGAAAATAAAGTCTGCTTGCTCTCTCTCAAACACAAGTTACATTAACCAATTTTGCAGCATAGCAAGGTACGCTTCACTGTTGACCGTGGTTCCTTCAAAAAAGAAAGGCCCGTACACACACTTCTTCGATATGGCGCAGAACACGTTCACCTTAGGAAAATCTCGCACATGCTCCTGTATTGCATGGGGATGTTCAGTTCCCCATATGCGTGTGTTGTGTTTGCTGACTTTGCCAGTTACGTGGAAGGTTGCTTCGTCACTAAACACAAGACGGTCATCAAATCCGTCTTTTTCCAACATCACCTGCATTTGGGTACAAAAGTCTTCGCGAGCTGATTTGTCGCTGTCTTTCAAATGCTGGAGCAAATACAGTTTATCAGGTATCATATGCAGGTGTTTTCTTACCACTCGCCAAACGGTTGTTGAAGGCATCTGAAGTTCAAGACTAGCTCTTCTGATTGACTTCCTGGGGCTCCGCTGGAAGATGTTTCGAACTCTTTTGATCGTTTCAGTTGAAGGTGATGGAGCAATTCTTTTTCGGGAGCACAAACATCCCTCTTCCTAAAATTTCACGTGCCATTTCTGTATGGTACGTCAGTTTGGTGGCTGCTTTGAAAATCCTGTCCGAAATTTAAGTTGAACACATGTCCACGAGTTGTTTTTATCAAATTCCAAAGCACAAAACGCTTTCTCCACTTCAGTAAAAGACATTTTAAACAAATAAGAGGCGAATCGGTAGAAACGGCATTTTACGCAAAAAGCTTAAACTTTGATTGTGACGTAACCACGGTCTGGCCAAACCACCGCAGCAACAAAATTGGAGATTTTACCTTTCCAAGGAAACCAATTTTATCCTGCTACTTTTGCCAGTTACTGAGATATGAGATTTTCTAAAGTGACATATTGAGATGAAACACCCTGTATATATGAGATAAGTTGATAACACAAACAATAAAAGAAAAATCCGTTATCTTCTAATATTTTCATTTAAAGTAAACAGTTGTGTTAATATTTTTTAGTGGACATCTACTTCTTCAAAGAATATGTCAAAACTATTAAGCCAGTATGTCAAGTATTGGACATCCTGCAAAGAGAAGATAATGCTTATATGGGCATACTATTACCAACCCAAACCACATGCACCAAAATGTTGGATTCGTTGTTGAAAAAAGCAAAACCAATCAATTTCCTTGCCTTTACCTTCAGCAATAAAAGATAGACCACTGCAAGGGTTTGGAAATTCACTGAACAACCTTTATTTTGTCTTGGCTTCCTCTGTTGCCCTCATTTTAAGTTAAAATGGCTACATTTACTTGCTCCCATTTTAAACGAAGATGTGAATTCACTGCGAAACCGAAAAACAAAATATTACTTATGCAAGCGATCAAAAGCAAAACGTCCAGCAATTCCAATATAGCAAACACAGAAGATTCTGGAACGGAGATTTTTCTCAAAGCTTCTGATGATGAAGACTTTTGTGATAAAATTTATCCTGAAGAACCGAGCGAAAGACAAATTTTAGAATCTTTCTTACCAAAAAAGGCCCTGATGGCTGTACAACACTGGTATCTTCCAATATCTTTGAAGATTCAGACTTATTCGCCTTATTTATCAATAGGAAGATTGCATATGACGTCACACATTTCGCGCCAAAAAAAGTGGCTGACCAAAAGTTGTAATTTATGCTGAAAAAGTGTGGGCGAACACCAACTTTTGGGGTTATTTTGAAAACTAATGAGAAGTTAATTGAAAATTGGAATGAATTATTGCTAGTTGGATCCTCGGAAACAAATAAATTTAATCAAAAGCATATCGGTTGCGATTAGGTCTTTCAGTTGGCTTGTCTAAACTTAGTGCTGTGCGCCAATTTAAAAAAAACTGCCCCTCAGAGAAATGCCATCTAATCAATCATTTGCTTCTCCAGTTAAAAATAACTTTATGCCAATTAGATACTAGTAGGTACGTTATCAAAAACAACCATTATCTGATCATTACCACTGATACCGTAAGCTTGTCGGCAAGCTTGCTTGTTGTGCCCTTGGGCAAGGCACTTAACGGGAAGCCTCCATCTTTATGTGGCAAACAGGTGGTGGGGCCAAGCAGTCTACCCCTCGTTGTGGCCCAGTCTGACGAAAGGCATGCCAACAGAGTATGAGCTCATACACATGAATAAATGAATCGGTACCGTAAGTTTTTAAATTACCCTTGGTCCAGCAGCCTAGGCAGTAGCCCAATTGTTTAAGGAATAGTTAAGGTCACAAAATTATATCTCATATATCAATACGACTGGTCTGAAAGTACTATTGACTAAAAAATTCAAAGAATTACTTGATTTTGTCCATCAATATCTAATCTAAAATCTGACAAACGGTACTGAAGTCTGCCCTGTCATTTAGTCTACAGTATGAGGGATATCTAGTTTTAGATATTCCTGTACAGTATAATTTAGGTTTACAACTTTTCGGTGTGCTTATGCAACTAAATATTATGTAGAAGTTGCACATTACAATAACTTAAACTCAGCATTCCCAAACACGCTGATTTATCGAATATAAAACCCTAACAGAAGCTGAGTACAAATAAACCTGCGTGTTTAGCCGATAAAATTAGTCTAACTATTAGCAATAACAAGCAAACCTTAGCACCTCTTGCATGCTTTGACTTCAGATTTATTCCTTAACATCAGTAAAACAACATATTTAACAACTGTCACATTTGTCCATTTGATTTGCAAAAAACAATATCACTCCAATTCAATGCAAAAACACTAAAAGTGGTCAGCCACTTTTTTCAGCGCATTTTGATGACGTTTGATCACGTGCGTGCAACCTTCCTATTACAATACAGCAGTGCCATCAAGCACTACTGTAGAAAGGTTATTTTTTGGGGGGAAAGATGTATTTAAGCTACAGCGAGCAGGATTAACCGATAAACATTCTGAGGTTCTTGTATTTTTGAAAGTGTCGTTGACTTTTGTGTTAACTTATTTATTCCATTTCAATAAACTGACCTTTTTAATATCATATATTTTAAATATTGCAAAATATGAGCCTACAGGAAGTACCGTCTGCTACTTTTTTCCCAAAGCAGCGGCAACGCGCTATAATTTTAGTTAAGTAGCTTCTAGTAGTGGTATCGTCGCTACTATTTTAGGAAGGTAGCGGTAGCGGTGATGCTGCTATACTTACTTACTTATTCTGCTTTTAACAAAACTAATTTGACCAAATGAAAATGCCATCAGATCACTATAGTAGACTGGTCAAAAATATTTTGCCCACCAAAATTTTTCCTCTAATTTCGTTACAATGTTTTATCCAACGAAAACACCATCAAAACAGTATTTCCTACTATGACACAGTTTCACTTGTGCTTTGCACGATGACGAGGCCTCTAATGGAGAACGCCTTGCCCGTTATACTTCTAAATTACACCTTCACTATTTTTTGAGAGATCATATCAGTAACTTTTATGACTTCATTTACTTGGTATAGTGGTGGGCCTATTTTTGGGTGGGCCTGGGGGTGCGGCCCCATCAGCCCCCGCCTTAATCCGGCCCTGCCTGCAAGGCCCAACGTCACCAGCTGGCAGAGCTCCGGTTGGTGCTTCACCGGGCATGGCTCCTTTTTTTCTCTATTGCAAAATTAAAACAAACAGCGCAGCCACAGAACTTAATATCACTTATATTAAGGGGCCCACCAAATGGTTAAATAGGCCTACCACTAAATAGCTTATTTCTTTTGTAGTCAAAACGACCACCTATTGGGCGCCGCCATCACTTTTGCTTGTGTTCTCCTCCTCTTACATTTTTTAAAAGTACGAATGATAGTTTGTGACATCATTCTTTTTTGTGAGTAGCCTATTACCAGTCTTGATTAGTGAGAAGGTTTTACTCACGTGATCAAACGTCTTTGACCCCTTCAGACCGGTACTTTTGCTTGGCCGAAATTTACTGAAACTTTTTTAATTTACTGAGCTTCTGACAACTCAAAAACACCTGAGAAAGAAAAAAAAAATTTTTATGCATCCACAGACGTAGGAGAAGCGTCGGAAAAATTGGGACTAATTAGTCCCAACCGGTCTCATGTGTACTTTTCGCTTTTTATTATTCTCTTTTGATGCAAGAATTCTCGGTCAAAAAATACGCAATCCATTGTCTTATGTTTCAAAACTCAAATTTGCAAGCTTTTGTTTTCAATTTTGTTATTTTATCTAAAAGAAATCAGCTCAAAGATTAACACAGGTTGCCAAAAGCTACTTGGTGTAAAAAAGTGTACTGAAATGTTGCACATAAATCATCTACAGCTGGCGTTAATAACTTAGAAGCTAGCACTGTTGAATGAAAAAGTTACATCTTATTTGTCAATTGTTTCGCTTGTGTGATTGTGATTTGCAACATAATCAATAATGGGTCACAATCATGTGTGCAAAATAGTTCACGAATGAGATGCAATGCTTTTACATGCAGCAAAATCCATAATATTGATGCTAGGCCCTACGTCATTTTGCCTTAACTGTACTTCAACGACGTTTTATGCAAACTGGAATATTTGTTTTTACTTTGACGTCAGTAGATCAGCATCTAGGCACACCCATGCATTGGTTTTTCATAATTATGACGTAAAACCAGCTTTGAGAACAGTTTTACTGTATTTTCAAAATAAAACTACAGCGTATTTTCGCTTTATCTACATAATGGTGCGTTTCAGACAGCACAAAAATCTAACAAAAGTAAAGAATAAATGTCATAAAAATATCAAAACCTATACACAAAAATTACAACAAAATGAAATCACTGCTGGACACCACTGTGCCATTCTGCAAAGCAGTCTTTCTTGCTTGTTTGGCACAGATACAAGTTGCAACTGTTGCAACGAATGCAAGTACGAGAGTCAATTTTGCGTTTGGTGCAAAGCTTGCACCGTCCTCTTTCTTTAAATGAAACTCTGGTTATATGGTGCTCACCAGAGTTTTGCATAGGCAGTCTCAAGGATGAAGATTTCTTTAGTCGTTTGCAATATGAAAAGCTTCCTATCAAATCCATAAACACACTATGCTCAAAGTCCTTGAGTGTCTTCAAACGCCTGCTGTATGGAAAGTTTTCCTCCATCAGTTTTGTATACACAATAAAAGCATTCACAAACCCAATGTCAATAAGGTAAAAAAACAGGCGAAGATAGAACTTTCGGGGGTACCTTCGATCAATCTCATACGTTACTTTTAACTGATCCGCAACATCAGTTCCTTTCATTCCCTGATTGTACGCTTTTACAATAACGGGACATGGTACAGTAACTTTCTCTTTTTGTCCTTTGACCCGTCGCTTTAGATTCACTGTAGGCACACAAGAGTCTATAGTGGAAAGTAGAACAACACCTTTTACAAGGTTTAGGCCTTGATCTCTCCTCTTGCCATGTCTTTGTCTTTTTTTAAATCTTTCGGCATGCCTTTTCTGTTTTGCCGAACAGTTCCACAGCAAAATATTTTTTCTTGTTTTAGCTTGTGTACAAGGGGGGTGATGAAAAAAGTTGTCAAAGAACATCTCACATTTGTACCCACCAATGACCTTGAAAGCTGGATTATGACATTTTCATCCAAACTTCCCACATTGCTTTCCTGCTTACCGCCATTCATATCAAACTGAAAAAGATATCCAGTAGCAGAGTCATTGCGACACCATATTTTGAATCCTCGTTTGATAGGCTTCATGGGCATGTATTGCTTCATAGCATGCTGCCCTTTAAATTTTACCATATGATCATCTATAGCCTGCTGGGCAGTTGGGCTCATAGCATGTGAAAAAGAATTGTTTAAATGCTTTATTACAGGTCTCATCTTCCAGGCTTTATTTTTTGTATCATGTGGCTGTTCGTTGTCAACAAAGTGCAATGCTGTTCGTATCTCACAAAAGCGATCACGAGGCGATCTCAAAAAAGCGATCATTAGCCACCACATTTATTCCAAGACCAGGATCTTGACTCCAGTAATCCCGCAGGCATGGAACAATATGATAACCCATAAATGAGGTAATGCCAATAAATGCCTTCATCTCCTCCAAATCAATCTGGAAGACTTTTCCTTTTTGTTGCATGTACAACTGAGTTTTCACAATCACGAACTCCAATAAAGTATTGAGATCTGTCACATTCCAAAACACATCTGCAGGTTGTGGCTCATGATCATATTCTAAATTGACGGCACCAGATAAATTACAGACAGGAATATCAATAGTATTACTCCCAGAAGTTATTTTTTGCCAAGAAAATATATAGTCTAACGGAGAAGAATCAATTGGAATTTGTGTGTCTGCTCTAGCATCATCAATAGTAATCAAAACCTCATTTTCAGAGCCCGCACCTGGAGTAGCTTCTTCAAGTTAAACAATGTCTTCTTCATCAATAGGATCATCTCCATCAGATAAATCAGAATTATCAGCTGTAGTTAGCTGGACTACTTGATCAATGCCTACAATGAATTTCCTTGATCTAATTTGCCTGTTAGACATCTGCATATGATATAGTGGTAAGTGAAAAGTACACATGAAACCGATTGGGACTAAATAGTCCCACTTTCTAAAACAGTATGAAAATTGCATAAAATTTGCAATCTATCAAACCATGGTTGGGAGTGTAACTAAAATACATTTTACACCTAACAACAACTGCTTTATGTTCAAAAATAGATTTTACTTAAATTTAGGTATGTCTAAAGATACACAATTTGGAGGACCAATTTCACAAACTTCACTAAGCTTTAAAATTTATGACTCAGAATTTTCAAAACTTTAAAAGCATTTTCTGAGTTGCCAAATTAGCTTTAAGAAAATATTTAATAACTAAAATAATCTAACAGGGACATGCACCAAGCAGTAGGCAAAAATTCCGAATGGGACTAATTAGTCCTATCGGTCTGAAGGGGTTAAAATGCACTTTCGAAAAAAGTGGCTGACCGCTCTCTGTATTTTTGCATTGAATTGAATAAGATTAATATCGTTTTTCGTAAATAAAACGGATAAAATATACAGCTGTCAAACAAATGTTAAATGTGTTATTTCACTAATGTTTTGCTTTGAAATGAATCTGAAGTCCAAGTGTAATAAGAAGTTTTGAGGTTTATTTATTATTGCTACTAGTTAATCTAGTATTATTGGTGCGGCAGCACCAGGTTTCAACTCTTTGATTCCCGCACCAAGCGTACCGTCGTTGATTAGCACTGAACCAGTAGAGTTGCTTTGTAGAACTAGTAATATTAGCTCTACGGATCCTTTCTGCTTCGTCAAACAAAAAACAGGAAGCGGTTGAAGCTTTCTTGCAGTGTTTTATTCACAAATATGCGCAGCTCCTCCCAGCGTGCGCAGAGCAAAAATTCACGGCGATAAAGGCTACCACACAGCCTAAATAACAATTAAACAGGGGGACCAACACTCAGGCCCAAACAGAAATCCGAAGCATAATCAGTAATCAGGCCGAAACGAAAATTTACTACTCGTTTCACCACGTTGACGTTTTGACAAGAATAGCGAAAATACACGTGGTCACTATATATATACGAGCAGATGCACCGGTTATATATATGAGTCAAACATGTGGCCTTATTTGACCACAGGGCAAAGACCAAAGAAAGACAATACAACAAAGGAAGGCTTTTAGAAGTAGTCTGTAGGAAGCCCGGTTATAACGTATCCTACTTCTCAGTAGGGGCTAATTGTTCGGTTCGCTGTAGGGTCTAATTTGAAGCTATATTTACTTAAACCCCTAACAAAACAACACGAGATCACTTAATTTACCACAATATCAATCAATTTTGTGAAAAATTGCTTATGAAGTCTTTGCGTCGCATTCTCAAGAGACTACGCTTTATGAAGTCAAATCGCTGTAAAAAACTACATGGCGATTGGCGGAACAATTATGGGCCCAACATGCAGGCTTATTTGTAGCCAGCTTTTGGTAGGGCTTCATATGCGAATAAACACTGCATTTGAGAATACTCAGTTTAAGTTAATTGTAATGTGCAACTTATATAGCATATTGAGTTGCACGACCATACTGAAAAGTTGTATGCCTAAATTAGCCTATAGGCTACTGTAGTTTAGATGGCAGCTGCAGAGCGCTGTACCGTATGCCATATGTTGGATTAAATATGGAAGGATAAAATCCATATTCCTTTAAAATTTTTTGGCAATAATGCTTGCGGACTGGTTGCATTGACATATCAGATGTAATTTTGCAATCTTAACTTTTCCCTAAGCATTTTTTTGCGCTATTGCCTAGGCCAAGGGTGGACAACCCCTGGCACGCGTGCCGAACTTGGCACGCGATCACTTCTATCCGGTACGTTAGCGAGGCCTCGGAAACGAGATCCTTCCCTCTTTGAATGAAAAAGTTAATAGCTTACAAGTCGCAGTATTATCGTATGGAACTCAGTGTTCGTTTCTTCATTTTCATTTGTTAACATTTTGTTGTTTAATTTGACCCTTTTGTGCTTTTGATGTCGTATGGCTTTAAAGAAATATATTATGACGTAACAGCTAGGTGAGTTCGCAACCGTAACAAATTTTCTCAAAACGAGCGCAGTAGTCATTTGGCTACACTCTTACACAATATCGTTCGTCTGCGCCGCCATTTTTTCTTCATTTCACCTTGGTTTATGAAGCTGTGGAGCGCATTCTTGTTAGAGTTGCTTGTTACCATACTGTCATAGGTTGATTTTGAAAGATATTTAAGTTGCAGCAGATGAGTGAAAGGTTTTATTAAATTTAAATTATTGCAGTATTTCAGGCTTAACTCTTGTTTTTCAGTGAAGAACTTGATTACGTTTCTTTTTTGCCCTTTCAGATTGTGCATAATGTCAGGACCATCAGCTAAGAAACGACGTTCAATTGAAGATGTCAGAGTATTCCAAAAATACTCGACTGAAAAATCTGTTGTGATTAAGAAAGACAATAAAGCTTTATGTATTTTCTGTTTCAAAACGGCTGTTTGTGGAACATCTTCTGTAAAAGGCACTTTGAAAGTGTTCATAATAACATAAACAATAAAACCGTTGAGGAAAAAAAGAATTAATTAGTGGTAAACTCAGCAAAACAAAAACAAGCTAATAATTTTGTGAACTTCATCTCAAGCAGGTAGTGTTCCAAATAATTGCTGCTAGTTTTGAAGTTTCAAAGGTAGTTGCTCAACATGGAAAACCACTTAGTGACGGAGATTATATTAAAGAAGCTTGGTTAGAGTGTGCACCATTTCTTTTTCACAATTTTTCATAAAAAGAAAAGATTATTCAGCGTATTAAAGATTTGTCTCTGAGTAGGGAAACAGTTAAGGATAGGATACTTGAATTGGAAGTGATACTACTAAGCAGTTGAGACAAGAGTTGTCTTCCTGCAAATATTTTTCTATTTGTATCGATGAAAGTACTGATATTACATCATCAGCAAGGCTGGCAATATTTTTTCGATTTTGTAAAAGTTGTCCTTCTAACACTACTTTAGGGTACTACCGGAGCCGAAATATGTAAGGCTGCTGTAAACGAATTTTCTTCTCGTCAAATTGGCATTTTCAAAGTAGTTTCCGTTGCAAATGATGATGCCCTCAGCATGACTGGTGGGAAGGCAGGTTTTGTAAGTTTGTTCACAAAAGAAGTTGGTCATCCAGTGATAGGTTTTCATTGTATCATACATGAAGAGGCATTATGCGCAAAAGCTAGCCTGAAGGAACTTCAGGAAGTGATGCAAGCAGTTACCAAAGTTGTGAACTGCATTTCTGCTCGGGCATTACATAAAGGACAATTTGAAGTTTTACAGAATGACATAGAATCTGTGTACAAAAGATTAAAAAAGTACGGCAGTGTTCGATGCCTTAGCCGAGGTTTCGTTCTGAAACGATTCTTTGAATGCTTTTACGAGATAACAATCTTAAATGACCATCATATTTCTTACCAAGAACTGTCTAATTACAAATGGGTTTCAAAACTGATGTTCTTTGCAGATTTTTGTTATCGTCTGAATGCTAAATTACAGGGTAGTGGTAAGGCACTTAATGTTATGTTTGGATACATAAAAACTTTTAAAAAAATTAAATGCTGAAGATGAGAGATTTAAATACTTTTTAAACCTCAAGAGGCATATTAATGATCTCCAAAGCGATGACAGAACAGATCTTCAAAGCCTTCAGAAGCAATTTTTAAACATTATGGAATTAGTTGGTGAGCAGTTCTTTACAAGTTTTTCAAAATTCAGAGAACTAGAAGAGACAGCGAAATTCATAAGATTTCCAGACAGCATAAAAATGGAGAAACTAATCCTAAGTTACAAAAGTTTTCATGGATAAATTTGAAATGCAGTTAGTTGATTGAATTTCAGAGTAGCTCAAATTGAAAACAAAAGTTTTTTGACCTTAGAGATGACTTGGAAAACATTGATAAAAGGTGATTACAGAAGGGAATACTAGAAAGATGTGCAGAAAACGAACTATTGCGGGCTTGGAATGCCATTCCTGAAAATTTTTTGTGCGTAAAAAAACTTGCAACGGCATTACTCTCCATGTTTTCATCTATATATGCTTGTGAATCTTTGTTCTCAGTAATGAACTTTATTAAGTCTCGTTATAGGAGTAGCTTGACTGAGGAAACCAGTAGTTCGTGTATATATCTGAAGGCCGCAAAATATAAACCCGATGTAAAATCTCTGTCAGCCGTAATGCAGCAGCAGAAGTCTCACTGATATAGCACAAGAAAAGTAATCAGAACTTTTTGTCAGACTGATATTTTCTTTGAAAAGTAACTTAAATCTTTTTTCAAAAGTATGTTGTGCATGTTTTGTTTTGAAAGAGGCAAAACATTGTTTTTGTTTGGGCGTTGTTTTCAAGGTGAATAAATGTAATTTTGGTTATTTTGTGTTTTCACTATTGGGTGAATTTTTATTATTTCTTTAATGCTCTTCACATGCACCTTTAAGAACGTCAAGTAGTATGTTCTCACAAATTTTGGCTGGCACGCGAAAGAATTTTGTCATTGATTTAGCCGATTTTGGCACGCAAACCGAAAACGGTTGCTCACCCCAAGCCTAGGCTGTTAAACCAAGTAGGCCAAGGGTAATTAAAAAATTTATGGTACCGATAGTAATGATCAGATAATGGTTGTTTTTGTAGAAGTTCCTACAAGTATCTAATTGGCATAGAGTTATTTTTGACAGAGAAATAAATGATATTTAGATGACTTTTCTCTTAGGGCCGATTTTTTGGCCAAGTGGTACATCGTACCAAGCTTAGACTTGCCAATTGAAAGACCTAATCACAACCAAATCGCTTGCGATTAAATGTATTTGTTTCCGAGTGACAAACCAGCAATAATTCGCTCCAACGTTTGGTTAATTTTTCATAGGTTTTCAAAATAACCTCAAAAGTTAATTTTCACTTTATACCTTTCTAGCATAAATTACAGCTTTTGGTCAGCCACTTTTTTTCACGTCAAATGTGTGACGTCATATGAAATCTTCCTACAGACCAAGATGATCACCGTTACGTGCAGAGAAACTATGGCTTATATTTTCTAAAACTTTTTGTTGCTGCTGTCACAAATCTTTATACGGTATAACCGGCGCAACTACCATGGTTGATACGTTTTAACTTGGCACAGGTGATGGCATTCCCTGCCGGGGCAAAATCTTACTGTAGTCAGGAAAAACATCTTTTCTATTTTTCTTTGAAATGACTTTACAGAGCTACCGGGATCAAACCTAAAAATTTGGGCAAAAGCAAGGACTCTTACAACTCTCCTGGCCACGCCCAAGCAGCGAAAAAAATACCCAACATAATGAGTAGCCAGCTGGGACTTGAGAAAGTTTAAGGGAAAATAAAAAGCAACATTACTGTGTGAAATTGCACCACATGGAAGATGTCTTTGCTAGTTTGCCTGTAAAGAGCTTAATATCAAAAATATGTTTAGCTATTTTGAAGCTGAATGCCTCTGTGACATTAACTAGGCAAAACGCAAGGCTTCTAAACTAGGGGAAAAGCAAGACTCAGTGGCTTCGCATGAGCAATAAACAGAGCTCATAAACCTAAGGCGTAGTCAGAAGCTTGAAATCAGAAATTTTATTAAGAAAAAGAGTGCACCAGGTCGTGACAATTGTATAGATAGAGAAAACATAAACTTTTTGCTACTATTCACAAAAGTGCCCGTTGGGTAAAGCTGGTGTAGCCAGCTGGCACAATAACAGAAAATATGATAATTATCAACGTCTCTTCATTGATCTTGTGCTGACAATTGTCATATCAGCTAATTTGTGGTGTCTTTGTTTTGTTTTATTTGCCATATTTATCCTCCATTCACGAGAAAGCGAATTGTATCGCTATACTTTGGACGGGAAGTCCGCACTCGCTTGGGAGTTGCCATTTTCGAGGTGTCTGGGCCACCTGTCTTCCACATTAAGGTGGGGCGTCCGGTTAAGTGCCTTGCCCAAGGACACAACAAGCGAACTTGCCGGCTTGTTCTCCACAAACCCTCCTAAATGCCGAGCGCCAAGCAGGGAAGCTGCGGATGCCATTTTTTAAAGTCTTTTGGTATGACTCGACAAGGGGAATGAACCCCAGGTCTACCGACTGCGAAGCGGACGCTCTAACCACTACGCCATTGCGTCATTGCTAAAGAGTTTTGGAACAGCTGTAAGATGGTTAACACAAAGATGTTGCTTTGGATTTTTCATAGTTCTTCATGGTTAAAATAACTGTCGAGTAGGCTAGGCTATTCTCTGTAAAACCTAATTTCATCCTGGCCCCATAACTTATAATACCAGCCCAGTAGGATATAAGCTGACCAGCTGTCAAGAATAAGTAAATTTGTGTTGAAGGAATAGTTTTTACATTTAGTAATTTGTCATTTTGTTCTGCCGTGATTATTTTAATTGTAAATCTAAATTTGTTAGCCCAAACTTGTTTTTATATCTCGGCTGTTTTCGAAAAAAGACCTTTTTTTCTTTCGCATTTAGATTTGTAACTCGCACGCCTCTTCTTACGTCACAATGGTTGACTACCTGACTAAGTTCTAGAGTATTCTAGTGAGTCTTGGTTCTTCTCGAAGATTTTTTCTTTTTTTATTGCCGATTACGTATTTTATTTACGGTGTTGTTCTGCGTGATTGTTGAGACAGAAATCAAGTGATTATTTTAGTGGTAGTACTTTTGTTTAGTCTTTGATATTTATATATCAAAGTGCTTTAGTTTCTGTATTTGACAACCCAAGGAATTCAAAGTTTTAAAGCGATTTGTGAACATATTTGTTCTGTTCTTGATCGAGAAGTGCGTGGGTTAAAGTATCTTAAGTGGAAGCCAATCTTTTTCCAGCTATTAAGTTGCAATTAGACTTATTCGAGCGATACTACAAGTCGCCTCAATTTTAAGAAGCAAATTAAAGATTGAAAAAGACGAAAATTTTATTGAAAGGCCACACCAGCCAACCAATATTTTTGGCCTAGTGAGTTTCATTTTTATGGATATCGCATCTTCAATCAAGTGTAAACTCAATGCGTTTTTTACGTAAGCTGTTTTGTTTTTGATTTGTTTTTTGCCTAATCTCTATTAACCTTTTCCTATGTTGAAATCATGGCAACAATAACCTACTGCCCAATATGGCGGCCATGATCAAAAAGCTTTTTGTTATCGACAGTAGGCAAGCAGTAGAGTGTGAAAAATAAGTACCACTAACTGTGACAGCAGCACTTCGCGTCTACCCCTTTTTGAGACTAAGTGATGAAGCAAGAGTAGTGCCCGCACCTTAACAACTCAACTGTCATACAGACGCACTTAGATAAAAATCGTTGCTTGATGTTTGTCTGCTGGAGTGCCTGGTGACTTTGAGTTTTTGTTTCAACTTTTTCTTTCAAGATTTTTTATAATCCAAATGGACAAGTCTCTTTTAAAATGTAAGTGTGTGACTGACTTTTTCTTTCGTGAATCGGGTTTAGGAAAAAGAAATTTTAATTTATTGATTCAAGTCATTTTTGAACTGTACTCTAGTCTAATCCAAGTCGCTTGTTGGTGTTACGTCATAAATCGTTTTTGTTGGAATTGCATTTCGATGTGTGCGAGTTTTGAGCTTGTGACCCTTTTGCTATGAAATTTTGCGTAGTTGACCTGTCCCATAAGGTCAAATACCTAATTAGCGTATTCTCGTTTGTGTGTGTTTTCAATTATCGTAACCGCAGGGCTATGCTTTGTTCTGCCGCATTGTTATTTTTAGCTAAGCTTGTTAACAGAATTCAATTCCGCTGCATTGCTCTAAGTCTAATTGATTGATATTAGATGAAATTTCTACTCAAAACCTTTCATCATTGCATTGTTTACCATAGTAGCAGCAGCAGCAGCAACAAAAGTTTGTTAGTGTAAGGCAATATCAATTATCAAATCAACCAGCATCTTATATTGTACCATTTTTCAGCTGTAAGAATTTGTATTTAAATTAATAAAAATTGTTGGATGTTCTGTCGAAAAACAAGTTGGTGAGTTTCGCATATCGGTCATTTAGGTCAGTAACAATTATATTGTATCTGTTACTTTTGTTACAGAAACCAGTTTGCTGTAAATTTGTGGCATCTATTTCATTCGGTTCATTGATTTCTTCTCGAATTTTCATTGAATAAACTGCATTTCAACGACGACATCTCGTCCTTCTCTTGTTCGCCGCAGCGTGAGGCAGACACGCGTGTTGCGACGTAACAGTTGGTTTTTAGGACTTGAATCTCGTCCGAGACCTTTGTAGTAAAAACTCGAGTCGAGTCCTAAAATTTTCACAATTGGACTTGAGTCCGATTCGAGTCCTTTGAAAATTGGATTTGAGTCATTACAACAGGGAGGTTGCACGCACGTGATCAAACGTCATCCAAATGCGCTTTTGAAAAAAGTGACTGACCAGTATCGGTGTTTTTGCCTTGAATTGAATGGGAGTGATACCGTTTTTTTGTAAATCAAATGAATAACCTAGACACCTGTTAAATGAACGTTAAATATTTTGTTTTACTGATGTTATGGAATGAATCTGAACACAGAGTAAGGTAGTAGGTGCCAAGGTTTACTTGTTATTGCTACTATTTAGAATAATTTTATCGGCTAAACATGCAGGTTTATTTGTAACCAACTTCTAGCAAGGTTTCATATTCAATTAATCACCGTATTTGGGAATGCTGAATTTAAGTTAAATGCAATGTGCAACTTATACATAATATTTAGTTGCATAAGCACACTGAAAAGTTGTAAACCTAAATTATACTGTAGCCTAAATGACAGGGCAGACTTCAGTACCGTTTGTCGTATGTTGTATTAGATATTGATGAATAAAATCAGTAACTTTTTGAATTTTTTAGTCAATAGTGCTTTCAGACCAGTCGTATTGATATATGAGATATAATTTTGTGACCTTAACTATTCCTTAAACAATTGGGCTACTGCCTAGGCTGCTGGACCAAGGGTAATTTAAAAACTTACGGTACCGATTCATTTATTCATGCATATGAGCCCATGCTCTGTTGGCATGCCTTTTGTCAGACTGGGCCACAACGAGGGGTAGACTGCTTGGCCCCACCACCTGTTTGCCACATAAAGATGGAGGCTTCCCGTTAAGTGCCTTGCCCAAAGACACATCAAGCAAGCTTGCCGACAAGCTTACGGTATCGGTAGTAATGATCAGATAATGGTTGCTTTTGCTAATGTACCTACTAGTATTGGCATAGAGCTATTTTTAAATGGGGAGCAAATGGTATTTAGACGGCACTTTTCTTTGGGGCAGTTTTTTTAAATTGGCACACAGTAGGCTACTAAGTTTGGACTTGCCAACTGAAAGACCTAATCTTACCAATTTAATCAAATTGATTTTAATTAAATTTATTTGTTTCCTAGGATCCAACTATGACGACCTTACGGGATACAAACTGTGGATTATTGATATTTTGCTGAAATCATGTGGGTGACTCATAAACGTTCTCGTTCTGTTCGTGCGCTCGTTGTTGTACTGTGATCGTTATTGTAAATCATCTGTTGGCCTACAACAGGTCATAAAAGAACACACATAGCTATCTATCATGATGTAACAATACTGGGTAACTAAGCCGTATGGTCAGACGTGGTTCCGTCTGACGTGCGACGGATTGACCTAGTAAACAAGCATACAAAAAGAAGCATTGCTATTTTTGTTTAGTTTTTTCGATTCAAATTAAAATTCAAAATTCATTGGCTTCATTTCAATTCGATTCGCTTAAATTCAATTCAAGATTCGTGCATTCAACGTCGTGTTGTGATTAAATAAATTCGTTCTTGGAGTCAGACGTGCCGTGGAAACTCGATCCCCACAATTTTGGTGACCTCGACGAACTTATCTTCCACACAACTAGTAATAATTCATTCCAATTCTTAATTAATTTCTCATTAGTTTTCAAAGTAACCCCAAAAGTTGGTGTTCACTCTATACCTTTCCAGCATAAATTACAGCTTTTGATTAGCCACTTTTTTGGCGCCAAATGCGTGACGTTATATGCAACCTTCCTACTGTGATTAATGGCTTTTAAAACAAAGTTCAACCCAAATTAAAAATCTGGTATTCGGTAAACAAAAAGCAATAAACATGTATTACGAAAAACAATTATGCCTTTTGGCATGCAATTACCAACTGCAGCACAACTACTTTACTGGCTAAAACTATTCTTAAGTTTCTGGCAATGCTATTGCCTTTAGCTGTATAAATTAGAAAAATCTTCACTTCTAATGCTGATATTTTGGAAAAATTGCGCCTCGCATCCAATTTTTTTCTGAAATTTTGACGAATTTTACTTTTGATATCGTAATCCCGGCCGTTTCTGCTAGGATCATTTGTGATAATAAAGTTCATAAGCTGCTCGAAGCATATTGGACAGTGATACAACAAAGAAAAAGAAAACATGCAAAACAACAAAAACTAGCTCGTGTAATCAAAAAAACAAAAACGAAAATGCTTCGTCATTTAAATTTGCAAAGCAAAGCTTTATAACTTAATAAAATTTTTTGTTGGCCGCTTCAATACCAATAACTCTTTCAATACGTTTTCACTCTTGACTCTTCTATCTTGTTCATCAACACCATAGATACTTTTGAACTGATCGCACTTTGCACTTTTGCAAATGATTAATTTTATTGCCAAAACTTAGTTGGCTCATTAACTTGTGATCGTTCCGTTTGGTTTCTGTTCCACTCCTAAATTCCTAATCATAAGTCCTGCATTTAGTTTTGATTTTTTATTTTGACAGATGTACGCTTATGAGTGTGATCGAAACAAGCCCACAGGAAAATATTAGTTGTTTGTTTTCTACTTTGTACAGTTAGATGAACACGATAAACAGAAAAAGAAATTCAAAGGTTGGAAAAATTGAGAAACCAATTTGGCTAAAATGAGATTCTCAGATTACCTGTTTTTTGAAGTAAAAAGCGAATGGTTAAAGGGAATACTCGATAAAAGCTAATGCATTTTGTGAGACAGGCATCAACAAAAACAATAAGCCCATTTCAAGCAAGTGTACGAACAGATTGTTGGCCGTTAGGCAGGACTGGTACATGCAAAATAAATACCAGCTTATAATGCCTGACCTAGCACCTAATATTTGTCAAAAATGTTTAGAAGTGGCTATTTTGCCGTTGATGGCATTTTACCCTTGGCGACTATTTTGCTGTAATCATTCACGTGTGTTCATATTGCCATAAGTGCTACTTTTCAGCCAGTGACGCTGTTGTGTAGTGGATAGTGTGCTGGTCTTAAAATACTGTGGATGCAGGTTCGACTCGCAGCTGGAAGTGCACTAAAAGAATGGCAGTGTACACTGAAGGGGCAGGCCTAGTATGTGAATTTACAGGGTAGTGTTCACTGAAAGGGAGTGTACCGGATGGGGAGTGGACTCTGGGGGTCAAATTTTTTAATTGATTGTTAAAATTGATCAATCAGAAACAACCAAAAGTCACATGTTTAGTATGTCATGACAATTGGCCAATCACAAATAACTCACGGCAAAATAGCCTCTAAGGGATAAATGCCATTGACAGCAAACTAGCCACTGCCAAAATGTTTACATACAGAGTGAAAAGAAAAAATATATAAAGTAGCATGCTTGAGCATATATAATTCACTCATTTAAGTTAAGGCTGAGTGTAATGGTTCAGTTAGTGCATTTACATTTTATGCTGATAAAATAAATGGTAGGATGCATAAACGTATTGATGCTTTGTCAGACCTGCAAGCTGCAAGATATGCCGTTATAAAAAATGGACCAAAAATTCCATGTACAGTTACTGGATAGCTTAGTAGCTGAATAAGGTGCAATATCTGATTCATTTTATTGCAGTTTTAGACTAATTTTTATTTATTATGTAGTTGTGATAGCAGTTATCCCATACTAAAAACTATTTGCCTAAATATAAATTGCTTGTAAAATATTGCTGTGCTTTTGTCATGTTAAAGTTGTGCAATGTCACCTGCTTTGAGAAGAAAAATAATTACTGCCAAAGTCACTGATGTTGAAAAACGACGATATCCATCAAAGCATTATGTAAGACTTTTTTTAGTTTCATAACCTAGAGATAATTTCCATAATGTGTAGTAGCTCAGTGTGCCTGTTACTTAGTTATGTACTAATGTACATAAGAGCTTATTAAATTTTTTTATTATGTGCTTTACTTATTTTTGTTGTTGTGGTTGTGTTTAAATCATTGTAACTGGCTTGGTTTTGTTTTTAATGTTATTGCACACCCTCAGTGCTTCCTCACTATAATATTTTACTTTATAGTGAGCCTGCAGTGAAAGCAACAACCACAGAATGCAAGCGGTTGCCATGCACAAACCGTTTTGTTACTAGCTGTGACAAATGAATACCGCTCACTCTTAAAGTATTTTGCCCATAGACTACTACAAGTATCTCTGTAATTTTTTGTTTTTTTGAAACACTTTCCATTACTTATTTGTTTTTACAACCACAACACACAGCTTTTATTTGACCGGAAGTGATGTTTTTGTGCTAGATCAGTGTTGTTTTGCAATTGTTGCTGTAGTTTTTTTAACTGTTATTCTCCTTGCTGTATATTTGAGGTGGTTGATAGGCCTAGTGGCATTGCTGTGTAACACCAAAGATTTATAATATGAAGGTTATCAGCATCCATGCAGTTAATTGTTGAGTTAATCCCCGAGTATTGTAATAAGCATTGTGCATTTTATTTACCATGATTTTGTTTTAGGTTTATATCATACAAGTTACATGGGATGATGGCAGTAACACTGTAATATTTCGCCGGTACAGTAAATTTTTTGATTTTCAAGTAAGTTCATATTATATTTGATTTATGAGTTTTGATTCTTGTAGCTTCACAAGAAAACTAATAGAAAAGTCGTAATTACTATTGTGACCCGAATATTTTTAAATAAGCAAAGTAGTGGCTATAAATATTTATACATAAACAAACCCAATTCTGCTGGCTATTGTTACAATACAAAATAGATACATCAGAAGTTGTGGTGCACTTGTAATCTCCAAGTTCAATAGCGTTGTTTATATGTATTTCTTTTATGAACGAATCTTTTGCAAATGCGTTGAATTGGGTTAATTATTTGAACTTGCATTTTGTTTATTGGTGTGCTAGAATGAAGTAATTTTTTTTGCTGTTATATGATTTTTATCAGCTTCCTACTTTTGAGCTTACAAGTGTAAAATAGTTCCAAACTCCTTATGTTCAAAATTTTTATAGCTAGGTCTGTACAGCATCGAATTCGATTCAATTTGCATAATAGTTTGCAGCCCCTGCTTTTCCTGCTTAATTTGTAGCCCAGTCAAGAAACGAGCATGCGTAGTTTGTTGATGCTGTCATTAAAATGTTAGCAACGTCAACACCAACTGTGATCTTAACACGGAATAGGAAGCATCATGACAAAAGTGATGAAATCCAGGTTGACTCTACACTACACTGACACATGACCATGCAGTATGGTCTTGTAACATATAATTTTATTCAGATTGGATTGTTGGAATCTTTTCCTCGAGAAGGTGGCTTGAAAGATCCATCAGATCGTATCATACCTTTCCTGCCAGGGAAAATACTGTTAGGACGCAGCCATGTAAGAGAAGTGGCAATGAAGCGACTTAAACCAATAGATGAATACTGTTGTGTAAGTACCGGTATATTAAAATGCGATGTTTTGTTCTAATGACTTGGATGTTTAGGATCAACGCAGCTATTAACTACAAGTCTTAAATTTACACTGCGCATTACGACAACCTACTTTAAAAGTGGGCAAGGATGCAAAACATGACTTGGCTTGTGAGCAAATAGATATATTCATTGTGGACCATAAAAATACAGTCTTATAAATCTTTTGATCACAAAATGCAAGGCCAGTATTGTGCTAAACATTCTATTCAAAGTAGAAAGGTTTCAATTATTTGCAGTATCAAATTTCTATTCTATTCAAATAATTTCCGTTTTGAATACAACAACATGTGTATGAATTGGTCACTAAGGAGGAGATCGGCGACTTGTAGCTCTATTATCTTTCTCGTCTGGTTTATTCCACTTAGACATTCAGCAAGTTTAATGAAAAATATAAAACAGTTTGTTTTTGCTTTCGTAGCTGAAAAAGGACTTTAAAAATAGTTTTAAATTCTGTGACACTGCAAAAATTGCTCTAAAATAATGGAAAACTCAGAAAGTCTTGATATGATTTAGCTATAGGCGTTCCAAAAGAATAGGTACCTTATGGACCATGCCCCCTTGTTTTTATATCTCAAAAGTTTTTTTTGAGTGAAATGTAATTTTTCACTTGATCCTAACGTTAGCAACAGAATTTTTTTTGTGCATGAAATTTTATTAACTTCCATCTTTTGCAAATCTAGTTAAAAGATGCAGTAGAGACCGTTTTTTGTCATTACTATGGGAAGCAAAGTTACTCAAAATAGAAACGTGTATTAAAATATTATAAGTATTTGATGAAGTTGTTCACTAGCCATTAAATTAGGTTCTAGCATTTGTTCTATCGGTGAATAGTAATTACCACACAAATTCCTTTGGTGGTGCCTTTGTAGGTTAATATTCCGTCGGTCTTAACGGCCAGCATCATCATGAGCAAATTGACAACTTATTTGAAACAGCAACACATCACTAATAGTTTTCAAAATGAATGTGCGTACAAGATTTATCAGCTAGGATTGTCAAATATTTAGTCATTACGACGTAATAATTGAAAAAGCAAACACAACTTTGTACTGGGTCAGTACCACTTGTGGTGGATTAAGCCTAGCGTGTCCAAGGCATCTCTGCATTTGCGAATTTAGGAAGAACATCATGTCATTCTAAAAATTCAGCTTAAATCGAGTTTGTTAGTATTCCGCATAATCTTTAAGAAACGACTGTACGTCGGTATTTTCTCATTGGACGTAGGAAAAAGGTTGAGGAACAGTAAATCATTGGTTTGTACCCCTACCCTCCAAAAAATACATAAAACGATGCTACATAGCACCACTAAATCACTTTTCATTTTTGATAATTTGTTTACATATTTACACACGCTCTAAGCTGAACGTTTTTTCTTTAGAACCTCTTTAAAAAACCTTGGCTCACTTGTAAATTTAGCCTAACATTGATTGATTGATGCTACAAATTTATTTATTGTATTCTCAGTGTGAGCATGAACAACCTTGTTTAAATTACAGTTCATTGAAACGTCTTGACAGAAATTTAATCGCTGCTTCTTATCAGCGTTGTTGACCTAAAATTTATCTAATGGGTGTATGTGTTGGCAATGAGAAAGTACACGGCGTATTTGCGTATCGGAAGGTGCGTTTTATTTATGTTTACAAGAAATTTAATCCACGGTTGTCAGGCACAGATCACTAGCTAGTAATATGTTTTTGTATCTTGATCAGTGGCAAAGGGTACGACACCTTTCGCTAAATGTCATTACTAGCGAGATATCTCAGAAGATGTCTCATTTCTAAAGTACTTTTGTGTTGATTTCTCCTCACATTTTGAGTGACGCAATCAGTGATTGATGAAGAACTCTTCAGACTTGAAAGCTGTAATAAAGCCGCACATGTTTATTTTTGAATTACTCACGCTTCGCTCTGTTTAATCTGCTTTATGACTTGCTAGCCGGCCCTCCCGGCGTCGCCCGCAGGGCTTTCATCAGTAATGTCGAGGTTTAAAACATTGGATCAGACAGCTGCGCCGGCTTTGCCCAATTAATATTTTTGGAAACCGTAATCAAAAGTTAATGCTTTTTCGACGCAGCCCATTTTCGTTACAAAATCAAATCGATTAAAAAACGTTATAGGGGGCTGCGTATAGTCGCTACATTTCCTCAAAGTTTCTCGATTTCCTGGCTACGCCTTATTTGCCCTGTTTCCAGCATCACTGTGCTTAGGAACTGAACTTGCTCGCCACTGAAGCAGCCAGCGATTTCACAAACGTTTATTCGTTCATTTGATAAAGCGTACAAATAGGCATACAATTACAAATTTTTGTAGTTGTATGCCTATTTGTACGACTGAAAGTCTCTGACTGCCCACATGTTGCTTGGTCCTGGTATAAACGCTGCCAGGCAAAGAGCGAACTAATCCAAAGTGATACACTTACGGTTAAGTTGTTGCAATTGCAGCACCCTCATCAATACCAGAGTTGGAAACGGGCCGGGCTTTTCGGGTCGGGTTCGGGCTTAAGTTCTAAAAAATTTTCGTGCCAATTTCGGGCCCGTATGCAAAATTTTTTTACAATAGGCATATTAAGAGTAAGGATTTATTTCAGCTCGGCAATTGCTTCTTTTTCGTTGCAAGGAAGAACATCACTGTTTGCGATAGTGCCTTCAATCACAGCGAGTAGTCAATTGAAGTGCTGCTTGTAATTTCACGAAAACCATCTCTGTTTAATATAGTGACCTTAACTTTAGTCACAATGGGTAGTCAATTGAAGCGCTACTTGTAATCGCTTTATTTTAATTGTCAGTTAATTTCACAAGATGCGACGTTGGATTCTCACAGACAATTTTGTGTAATTGCGGAGATTATGGTTGAACACATTGGGGCTGGACCTAGGGTCGTGTTTTCAATTGGTTTGTGCTGATAGATTATGCTGTGAAATCAACCACCATTGAAATGTTTTGAAATAATAATGATAAATCCTTCAATTTAAAAAATGATCAACTGTGAATTGTTTTGTGATATTTATTTTGTTGCTTCACCTATATAGCCTACTCCGCAGTTTCATGCATTTTCAAGTCGTTCGGGGAATTTAAATTTCGGGCCTAAGTCGGGCTACAAAATAAATGTCGGGTTCAAGCCGGGTTCGGGCTTATATTTTGGGGTTCGAGCCGGGCTTGGGCCTTAAATTGGGCCCATTTTCAACTCTGATCAGTACTGTTAAGGTTAAAAACATGGGTAGTTGAGAACAGTAATGAAGAGTTAATATTTTTTGTCAGAGCGTCATCTCGTTCCAAAGTCGATGGAGTACCGTGTTTTTAATGGAATCAAGTATAAGAACATCAGGACGGGGGGAGTAGCGCATAGCTGCTATATTTCTCTGAAATAATTTCGCAAACTTTCATGCATTTATTTCGCCTCTTGCATGGAAGCATGAATTAAAGTTGTGGAGGAAGGAGGGCGCCAAAGCGATTGCTGTAATTTCAGATCTAAACTATTAAATATTTGGCGTACTCTCAACCACATTTCGTAATTATAATTTGTATGATCTAACATCTCTGGCGGCACGTATATTGTTAGGACCTGGCATAATCGCAGCTAGAAGTGCAAACCAACCCAATGTTGACATTGGTTAAATTACGGTTTTAGAGTGTAATCGATCAACAGGTTTTTGTGGTAAAGATGCGGGAAATTGTTGTAAATCTTGTAAGACTTTCAAAAATCGTCAATTTATTTAACTCTGATACATTTGATTAATATGTGTTAGAGGTTTAGATCAGTCAGTCGTGCCACACGACTGCACAAAACTAGTATAACTTGCCATTGCGTTACTAAAAACAGGCATTTTGACCTACTGGTATGTTAGTACCGTTATGTATCATTCTTCTCTCACAAGCAGCATATCAGTTTTGCGCTTTTGAAATACTGAATAAAATCTGTACGCGTATATATTCCATTCTTTTCACTATAATGCTACCAGACAGCATTACAAAATCATAGGTTCAGTTCGAAGCGTTTTGGAAAAAAGCATGCTTAAAATGCTTGAAAAAAGAATCAGTTAAATAGTGAATACAACTTGTCCTGCCTAGGCGCCTTGTGGTATAGCTTTGACGTCATCAAGAGATCCCTAAAAGGTGAAATTTTTGCAAGTTGGTAAGTTCGGCGATGAATTTCGTTTGAGCAAACAAACGGTTTTTCATCGTCAATAAATGCAAAATTCTTTGACTATGACCTTACCAACCCCATTATGGTACTCGCCCCCTGGGAGGTGATCAGTCGAATTAATTGGATGTTTGTACGCCCAGTAATTTCGGAGGAGTTAAAACACACGCACACACAGAAACAGAATTGCGCTTTGCAGAATAGATACACGTTATTTCTTGCTCTGGTGATCCCAATCGCTTAAGATCCCAATTATTCATAAATATTACTGCTATTATATGTTGCACTAAACTCAAACTTTGCTTGCATTGTTCTACGGTGAAGTGCGGTCTGGACTCTGTAGGTGTCTGACGCCATTAGTCAGTTTGCATCGTATTTCGTCTATTGATACTTAATACCTTTACAAACTTTTACCATGCGCTCATTTAAAAGAATGCCGATAGTGAAAACAATGTGTATTGACTAGCGTGGCGCTTCATATGATATGCTACTATTTTTGCTAAAAATACGTTGAAAGCTAAAGTTTATGGTGGTGTCTTCTGACGGAATGAACCGTGATAAAGAATTCTATTTCTAGCGTTATTTTATTTTACTGCAGGAACTTGTGCAGCTTCCCCCTTACATTTCAACCAGCGAGCATGTGTTGGACTTTTTTGAAAGCAAGCCCGAAGATCTTAATCCACCATCCGAGTAAGTTTTGTGGCTTATCCGCCAATGATAGATGTTACGCATCGAGGAGATTGCTGACTCGATTCTCCTTAACGTTATCATAATAATTTTGGTCCTTTCTGTCCGCTGCTGACCGAAGTCGTTGATTGATTTACAATTCAATTATTTTTTAGAGAAACTGCGAAGAAAAAGAAGAAAGACCAGGGTGAGAATTTCAGCGAAATTTTAATTAAAACCTTAACTCCCATTTCTTCTATGTTTTGTCTTTTGTATCTGGCTTGCGACAACTGTAACTAAGGCTAGTCTCACCGTGCAGACTCTAGGTCATGTAGTGTATGATTAACATGTGCTACTACCTAAATAGTGTTGAAATCCCACCGTGAACGTTCTTCAATAAAAGGTGGAGTCACAATAATATAAAAACTTTAATGCTTAAATTTTTTCATGCTTATACACATCATGCTGTTATTTTTAAGTAGCGGATGCGTAGAGAAAGCATGGCTGTCGTCACGTTTTTAGCCTGTTACTAAATATCCTTATATGGCTTATAAAATCTAGCATTACTGCCAGCTTTTTGGCGGCGTTCGGTTAAGCGAACTCGTTCTTTAGGTGAGTTGCATGCGTTTGTTGTGGCTGTGTTGTTGTCTCAAGACTGTTTGCATCTTGCAGAATGCTCAATTTTTCTCGTGTCGAAGAGGAACGATAGGAACAACATAGAAGCACTAGTTAGCAATCCATTTATCATAGCAACCACGCTCCATTCCGCAGTAGCTCTAGCAAAATGGTTATTAACCTATTTCATTTCACCAACCGTATATTTCACCCCTTTCTGGAATTACATTTTGCCGCTCTTGTACACTTTCCAGGCAAAATAAAAATTCCGTAATTTTTGCTTTTGTAAAATTGAAGTCTGCTGCATATATAAGGGCCGCATATTTATATTACCAGCCTAAATGATTCAGAATTCACCCACCTCTTAGGAATAGCACCCTTTATTATGAAACCCTGCTCAAGCAGAAAGTCTTGATCTTTGGCAGTCGGTTACCGAAAAATTCTTCACTTTTCCACCAGTGTACAAGCAAAATAACGAACTTCTAATGTTTGGTGAGAAGTTTCAAAAGACTAAGAGCTGGCAGTGAGCTCGGTTCTTTGGTCAGCAGTTTATCACTTTGTTTAAAAACACGACATTAACCTAGCTTAATGCGCGTTAAACTAGACTGAAGGAAGAAGATGGTCAAGGAAGTTGATCTTATGCACGTCTTTAGTTTTACAAGCCGGAAGTAGTTCTTCCTTTAAATATCTATGGCTATAAGCGGTAAATAAAACCGCATCTGTGCCAGCCTCATTTAAAGAGTTGATTCTAGCTGTTGCTATGACGGTTTCTTTCCTACTAATTAGTGCAGAAAAGTTTATTGCTCCTTACTATTATTTGAAATTTCACATCTTCTTACTAATTGCATCTTACGTATTTTGTTTGTTAGCGCTGTGATGGTTAATCAGCAAATTCTCAAATATTCCATAAGTATTGTTAAGAAGTACTTCATTACCTCATAATATGAAAGCTTGCCAATGCTAGCTACAGCTTAATCGTCAGAACTTTGTAGCTTAATGAAAAGCTCTTGTTCACCTTTATTACCCGGAGCAACATTCCTAGGTCATTAATGACATTTTGGCAAAACAGCTCTTTCAAAGCTACGTCATGTTCTTTTGCTATCACAAGACAAGGTTTTCGGCCTCCCAGCACCCTCAGCTTAGTTGATCGACATGTAAGTACTGGGAGGCGTTTGGCATAACATAACTCGCCATATCGCTATTGTCATGTGTGGTGGGAGAAATTTAAATTTTGTCTTTTTAACAGTCAGTAATAACATCGTGAAATGTCCAACTGCAACGGTTATCATCAATTAGCTTAATTATAATTGATTGAAGCGAAACAGGCGATTTGAGATTTATTTTATGTAGGGTTGTGTGAATACTGCATTTTATCGGTTAAAAACTTGTGCTATTTAGTGGAAATGGGTAAATGCGGCATTTTTACTGACATGTAATTTGGAATGGTCATACCGCGTTTGAACCAAAGACAAACGCAAACTGATGTTATCGCTTCAGTTCAGCCATGTTATCAGTGTAACAACTGAAGAGGTTTCCGGGCTTGTGTGCTTTCTATTGACATATGTTCAGCAATCGATTTGTTATGTGTGGTTCGGGTTTAAATCTGTTTGAAGACCCTGCTCCAAGATTCCATTGAGATCTAACGTTTAGTCAAGCTCCAACTAGTCGAACTTACTTACATCGTAACATTTGACAACAGGTTTTCACGCCTATGCCACACCAACTCCCTTAGGACACTTTTCACAGCACCTTTGTTCATATGAGCAGTTGGCTGGGTCATGGACTTCTAAATAGGTGCTATTATTTAGAAGTCCATGGTTAGGTCAAAGGTCGATTCGCTATTAAGTTATAAAAGTTAAAATGCATGTAGTGTAACAAAAAAGTAGTTAAATGAGCAATGTTTGTAAGTACGATTTGCTTAATGTGGTAGGAAAACAACTTGAAACTCTATGCCTTATTTTAAACTACAATTTTTTTCGACCAATGATTGAGCTGATAGTGTGAAACAAGCTCTAATTTCTTAATTTTTTTATTTATTTATTTTTTTTATGTAAATCTCTATTAAATAATTTTTGTGGTTTCAAAAGGTCTTGATCGTGGTAGAAAACCAAAACGGTGTTTGTCGTTCAATGGTCGAATCGGTATGATGCTGTTTTGAATGGTTTAGGTGTAGTGCATGATGGCATGCATCATTTCCTCTGCTTGTAATGTTGTTGTCACATTCAAGCTGCGATTGATGGTGATGTTGCAATGTAGTTGCTCTGCGTGCTTGTCACCAACGTACAGATTATGTCAATATCAATTTGATATTGCTTGTCCTACGTGAACGAAACGAGACGGTCAGGAAAAAATTAACGGTTACCTAATGTCTGCTTTGTACTCGTTTTATGAATAGCTGTGTTAGCTTGGCGATCTACCCGTTAAACGCGAGTCGCTATTCTTTAGGTCAGCGGTTCCCAAACTTTTTTCGTTGGCGGCGCCCATTTAAAACTCATCGACAGTCACGGCGCTCTCTCAAAACTTATGAGCGACGCCGAAATTGGCAAATTTCAAGTTTTATCCAACAGTTGTGTTTAAATCATGTTTATTGTAAAAAATACAAATACAAAATAATGTACAAAATATGTTTAATGTGAGCAGTGAGCTTGTTGCTCTCTGCATATTTTATCAAATCATTGTGCAATGTTTGATATTGCAACACGCATCTCGCGTTCAATGTCAATCTTATTGCGGTACTTCGACTTAATTACTGCTACTGCAGAAAAACCTACTTCACACAAATATGACGTTGCAAACGGCACAAGAACACGGAGAGCTTAACAGCCTACAAGTAGAAATTCAGCTCGAACCTTAATCCAAAATGAAATAAGTGAGTTAGGGTTGTATAATCTTTTCAAAGTGAGATCAAAAGTAAGATCTATAAATTGTTCGGTTTCCAGGGACGTGGACCTTTGAGGACGATTCGCATTATTAACAAAAGGATTTTTTATCCAATCGTGCTTCTCTATGTCTTCAGAAAAAATATTTCTCAAAATGCAAGATTAAGGCATCCAAATGCGAGCACATCACACTCTTTATACAGGGTGGTCGTTAAAAAAGCGGGAAATTCAAACGGTGATTTATTTTCTTGGTTATGCTGTTATTTCATGGTATGGTAAATTGAAGCTTCGAGTTCTTGAAGGATATTATCCTAATCACGAAAGCAGGAAAAAGTAAACAGTAAACCAAGAAATTTATTGTGAAGAGATGTGTCCACAAATGTTCCACGATGTGAAAAATAACATGGACATGGCAGCAATATGGTGCAAAGGTTTACACAGCAAAAGCTTCAATTCAGTTTCTTCAGCAATCTACTTCTGATTTCAATGCACTGGAAAACTGGCCCTCAAAAAGCCCAGACTTAAATGTGATGGATTGCTGTGTTTGGAGCTTATTATTAGCAGAAACTCAAAAATGTCGACGTGAATAGACTCTATTGATATTTAAAAACGTGCTTGGCGAGAGCTTTAAATGATATCTCACAGGTTACATAAACGTAGTCACCTTCAAAACGCTATTTTTAAATCTTGGATGGGATTTGGATTTCTAGGTTAAGACGCTGCTGCGAAGTGCCGCAGCATCTGTGATTGTACTGTGATATTAGTCTTTGAAAAACTTTATGAAAGTTATATTTTGAGAAAATAAATCACCGTTTGACAATTTTCCCGGTTTTCTAGCGACCACCCTGTATCACACTTATCGCTTGTACCCAGGGAAAGATTGCCAGATTGCGAGTTAAAATGAGATTTTAAAATTGGAAAACTATCACATTCCTCGTTATTTATTAACAGATCAGTTTTCCACAACACTAGTTTTCTTTTAAAGGCTGTAGTTTTGTCATGGAGTTGCAAAAGGTGAGCATCTTTACCTTGAAGTGAAATGTTTAATTGGTTTAATTTTGCAAAGATGTCGCAGAGATACGCCAAATGAGTCAGAAAAACTTTATCCTCAAAGGTGGTAGCAAGTGCATGGTTTTCTTCTTTCAAGAAGATGAAAATTTCGTTTCTCAATTCATACACACGTAAAGGAACTTTGCCCTTGGAAAGCCACCTTGCATTACAGTAAAACAATAAATTGTTGTAGTCTGCCGCTAATTCATCGCAAAGGCGTTGAAAAAGCCGTGCTTTAAGTGGCCTTGCTTTAATAATAAAGTTCACAGTTTTGACGACATCTCCAACCACTCGATGATAGTAATCACTGAGCTGTTGCGAAGCCAGCGCCTCACGGTGTATTAAGCAGTGGGTCCATTTCGCATTGACGGCAACGCCCTGCACTAACGTTCGCAGACCGCCAAAACGACCAGACATAGCTTGGGTTCCGTCGGTGCATAAACTAACGCAATATTTCCACTCGAGTTATTTTCCTGAAAAAAATGGTTCAGTATTGCAAATAATTCATTTGCTTTGCAATTTGTTAAAATGAGCTTACAAAAAAGCAAATCTTCCACGATGTTGTCGTCGTTATCAATACAACGTATGTAACAAATCAAATAAGCATCTTTGTCACTGGTACTAGTTGTTGCCTCATATAGCGTGAGCTGAACTAATTTCCACGCACTTTCGCTATCAGCTGATCATAAATATCAGAAATTTTTTCAATTTTCCTACAAATAGTATTGTTTGAGAGTGGAACAACTTTTAGTTTTTGAGCGACTGATTCGCCAATCATTGTTGAGACCAAGTCAAGAGCAGCAGGAAGCACAAGTTCTTCCGCAACAGTATGCGGTTTTTTACATTTGGCGAATCTGTAAGCAACTCTGAAAGACGCAAGCTGTGCCTTGACAGGTGTGTGCAAAAAACTTGATAATTCAACAGACTACTTCTTCATTTCTGTTAATTTACGAGCGAAGAATTCGCGTGACTTTCCTGATAAGTTGTTGTTGTTTACCCGACCCCTTCCGAGGGATGGGGGCAGTGATAAGTGTTGTGATTTGTTATTAAGTGGCGTTCTAGTTTACTTGGTAGCATACATTCTGCAGGTAAAACTTTACAGCAAATAACACATTGTGGATGCTCAGCGTCTTCCTTTTCTGCAACTGTAAAGCCAGAGTTGAGATAATTGCTGTCGTATTTTCTGGTCTTCTTTCTTCCACTTTTCTGTTTGCTTGCATCAAGTTCTACTAGTCTTTTTTGAGGTATGGTGCCGGCAACGAATGCGTCCATTACGAGGCAGATATTGTACAAACACTACAGAATGTATTGTTTTTAAAATCGTGCGGTATGCTCTAAAATGTCTAAATGTAACACAAAATATTAGCAAGCTATGCTACGAAATTGTCTCACTTTTCGCCCTGAAATTATTTCTTACTATTTTCGCTGACAGAAGTCTCGGAAGTCTACGTGCGTAAGTGTGATCAGTTTTTCTACTAGAACGACACAGTTGGAGGCATATGAGTCATAAAGGAGAGATTTTAAATCAAAAACAGTTATAAAGCTTACAAAAAATAATTAGCATGAGAAAAAATTATTATAAAGTTTACAAAAAATAATTAGCGTAAGAAAACCGTTATTTTTATTGCAATAATAAGCAACTTTCACATGTTTTGGCGGCGCCCAGTTTGGGAACCGCTGCTTTTGGTCAAAACTCCGTTTTTGTATTTTGTCAATGCGCCGGTGCTGTATTACCGGTATTAGTTCGATTGTTTTCACTTCTCGCTGTGTTTTCACTGAAGCTTATGTCATTTACAATTCTTCCAAAGTTGAAAATGTTTTTCTATGTCAATTTGTTTATCATAATAAAGGAAATGGCTTTAAATGAAGGAATTTAAATTACATATTTTTGTTTATTCAACTTGAGTCATATCACTGCTGCGTAAGCATTGAGCTATTGTACAGTCAGTTTTGCGCTATGATGTCTTTCCAAATGTATCATATGTACATGAAGCGAACTGCTTTTGCATAGCTATCATTATGGTCTTTGGCCTGCCCCTCTCGCACAAGACATGCACCTGAGATTTGGGTCTCATTTTCTTCCCTTAAACACGCTAAAGGTGTTGTGGAAGCGACTTTTCAACATACAGTAAATACAGTGTACCTCAAACAAAACCGCTTTATCGCAAGCTTGTACAGTATTTCAAGTGGAAACAGGACTTTTGTTCTTAAAAGCAACACAACTTTTTACAGTAAAGCTATTAAAGTTCTATGCGTTCAAAATAAGTTTGTATTATTTATCTAGTGTTATGTACGGTTAGTTTGTTGATGTTTCGCTGCATCTTCCTGTGTCATGACACAGTGCACACATTAGTTTCGACAGCAACATGGGGTCATTAAGACTATGTGGTTTGTCACTGGTACATATTAAGAAGAGCATAGGTGTAGATTGTATCATCGATAATAATGTTTGGAGTTGTCAACTGCTTGTAATTTTATCCATTGATTGTGTGAAGCTAAATGACAGATGAGTGACTAGGGCTGTTTTCAAATAGATTTACGTATAAGCTAAAATGTTAGTTATTCCAGGAGCATTGTATCAATTCCTCTTTTAAGTTTTTGCTTTTATACCATTGCATTGTCTGTAGGCAGTGGTTTCACAGTCGTGAGTCGCAAACGTGTTGTCAATATGTGCTTTAGTATGTATTCTTTATTACGCATTGATAAACAAGAAAAAGATCTCAGATTGCATACAATTGGATAAAGGCCCTCAACCAAAACAGGATAAAAACGTATGTTTTAAGTAAATAGTTTACAAGTTTTGAAACTGATACTAAAATTTGCTGATTACTGCTACAGTCTTATTCCACAAGTTTTGTGGTAGTAAGGTGGAAGCTAAATGAAAAGCATTCGTTGCGCTTATAGATTTACCTTGCTGCTGGGATGTTCCGTAATGATGATGATTTCCCTTTTCTTTCTTGGTATGAAGACTAGGGTTACAACTTTTTAACTTTTTTTTTCAAAACTGATTTCCTGTGGTGGGAATGAATGAACTTTTGCTTATATCTGCTGAAAATGATGTTTATTTTGTTGAGCCAACAAAAAAGGTCACGCATAAACCACTTTGAAAAATTCGCGATTAGACCTTACCGTTATGTATGAGAAATGACTGTATAATACCATGAAAAGATAATTCCGCCTTCTTTAAATGAAGAAAAATGTAATAGTGACATCATAAACCACAGTATCATTCACTTCAGACACATAATATTTCAGAATTAAACTTTGTTTTGAAACTAAAAATTTGTTTCTATTCATATTTAAGCATAGAATTAGCAACTTCTAACAGTAATATCTTATCCTAAACTTTGAAATATTCAAATTACCGGTAATACAACATGTACAAGAAAAATTCAATTGCAACAAACAAGAACAAGGAAACCTGGAGAAAGAACTTGGTGCAGTTTCAACAACCATCAAGAAGAGGCAATATGGCAATATACGAAAATCCTCTCAGTGATCGGAACCGATTGCCCCTGAAAAGCCACTTGATGGGGCGTTTTAAATTTTTTCAGTCCACTGTTAAAGAACGGAAGAAGAGGATCAGTCTAATTGCTGCGTAGGTAAAAGCTTTATGGAGCACAAAACTGAACTTCCCCCATGTATCAGATCAGGCCATTTGCTCAAAGCTTGAAAAGCTCTTGCTTGAGTACGACTCTTGCAGAAAGAAGAGTGACTTTGAGTCATTAGATGAACTGTTTGACGTGACTAAGGAGAAAGGCGAATGGCTTTGCAAAGAGGATAAGGAGCTATACAAATTGCAAATCCAGAGTAAAGGCCAGGTTGGTTATTCCACTGGCAAACTTGCTAGTGTTCAAACTATCCACCCATCCAAGCGAAGGAAGACACTCGAAGCAAGTGCACCAAATTTGGCAACTGCAAGCAGTTCAGTAGATTTAGTTTCTTCCGAAAGCAGTTCCGACTCATCTGATACTAGTGAAGAGAGTTCTTGGGAAGACGAAGCTGCACCATCAGCAAGCAAAAGAAGGCATGACTCTACCGGCGTGGCAAAGCGGCTTGTTATAAGCTCAAAGCTATCAACCCATAAAACATCAAAGCTGTGCCATCAGCTTTCTGGTGAAGGCATTGACATACCAACACCAAGTCAACAAGGAATTCATAAGGCTCTCTTGGAAGAAGCAGAACAACTGAAGCAACATTTGATTAGCACACTTCATCGTGAAAAGTGGAGCTTGCACTTTGACGGTAAACGAATACAAGGCATTGAATATCAAGCTGTTGTCTTAAAAAATGCAGCTACGGAAATCAAGTTGGCTGTGCTTCAGTTAAAGGATGGTACAGCTGCAACCATTGCAAAGGGGATCCAAGGTGTCTTGGATAACTTTAACTTGTGGGGATCAATCTTGATGATTGTTGCTGACACGACAAGCGTCAACACTGGAAAGAAAACTGGAGTGGTCGTTCGGTTGCAGCAGATGTTCGAAGAGAATGGTAGTTCCAGGCCAACGTTTATCAGTTGCCAGCATCATGTACTTGATCGCATTCTTCGTCTAGTCATGGACGATGAGCTGCAGGGCTCAACCAAATCCCCAGACATCGATTATTTTTTTGTGAAGGATTTGACAAGCAGATATGATCAACTAAAGGAAGCTTTCAGCAATGGTAAAGCTAAGATCAAGGAAACAGGTGGTTGGAGAGATGACATGAAATTTTTGTACCACCTCACACGTGTCTTTCGTCACATCATGGAGAAAGATGAAGTCCCTTTAGTGAACTTTCAACAGATTCCTAACATGAGCAATGCACGCTGGAATTCTCGTGCCATCTTGGTACTCCTTGCATTCATTCTGATGCCTGAAACTCAAATCAGGCTTCGTAAAATCTGTTCATTCGTTTCTTACCAATGGGCTGACCATTGGTTTAGCAACCACTTGTTCCGCAATGAGGATTTTGATGAATTATCAGATGCTTTGGATGGATACCCAAAAGGTCTCAAATGCTTAAAAAACCACTGGAAACGAGATGACTCACCCATTAATATTGCTAGAAGCAACCAATGCTGCGAGCGTGCGATAAAAGTTATGCAACAGTTGCAGGCATTTTGCAGAAACACGGATAACCTCTCCCTGAGGTTTATCCTTTCCAATGACATTAATTTGTCCAAGTGACTTCTTTGTTTGATTTTTGAACCGTAACAATGCAATACATGCTATTCTTTGTTTCTTGTATACAACTTGGCAAAGGCTTTGTATGTCTTTAAGATCCAATCAAAACACCAAAAAATTGCATTATTTAAAACCATTTTGTGCGTGACCTTTTTACATCAAATGTGAATAAAAATTGGATTTTCTTGAATCTTTTATAAAAGTTCATCAAGTTATAATACAGGGATAGGGGGTTCTGAAAAAGTTGTAACCCTAATGAAGACACAGTGTAAGGGCTGCACCAAAAACGCGCACCAGCAAGCGTGCATTTGTGATCCGTCCTACTAAAAATAGATGCTGGAGCTTAATTTTCCCGCTTACGAGTGAAATATTGCTCTCAATCTGATCGTACTCCATGTAGTTTCATCAAGTACCGTAATGTATTTGTAGCCTGAGTTGTGACACTGTGGTGTGACGTCGTTGTACAAGTTGCGAGGATCAATATTTTGTCACTGAAGGTGTTTAATTTTTGATGAAGTCTTATTGAGCTGGAAAGGTACAGAATTTAGCAGCATTCAAAATTATGCTCTGTTTAGTGTACGGGATTGGTTTGATCTGGCATGTACTAGTTGACGAAACAATCTAAGATAAAATGTTAGCTCGCTCTTTGAAAGTGCAAACTGACTCTATATTGTTACCCGGTGCCATGGGGGCATAGTGAGAGATCTTGATGCTCCAGCTACCGGGTGACTTGGCGAATACTTTGGGTCAGTATTATGCTCATATTGCTTTTTTGTCGTTATAATCTAAATTGTTAATCATTTGCTGTGAATCAGTTTCAAAACTTTGTAGGTTGTTATCAAGCTATATTCAGTCTATCGCTGTGTCATCTGGAGGTTAAAACGTAATTTACTTTTCTAAACTTACAAAAAAAAACGATTAGAGATCTGGTGAATCATTAGCGCGATATCGCGTGATCGCGAGCTTTTTTTCGGCTGTGTTGCAATGTCAGTCATTGTGATATATTAGTATCACAGCGAAATTTATGCCATTGTAAAGTTTCTAAACTGCCCTGAACTTAACGCTCATGAATTTCCATGAGTTGAATACTGAGAAACAAACGTTTTTTCAACAGATTTTCAAACTATGAAAGTAATAATTACGTTAATAGCTAATGTCCATCTCTTTAAGGCTGGTCCTCTTTAATTAAGGTAATTTCAGATAAAAATTTGTGAAATGATTTGCGAGTGCAAGGTGGTTACGATGATACGTCAAGAGATGACTGCCTTTGTTCTACCTTTTTATGCTGCAACTCCCGATCCGTTAAAAACAAGATAAAGGGGGAATTCCAAGTAACGTCCATATCTGCTACGACAATGCTTAATATAGCTTCAAATCTAGATCATAACTTGGAGTAATTATGCTTCAGCTCGGTGAAGACTTTTGCGTAACGTACTGTACGTCTGCAGTACAATGGGCCACCGTATTTTCCATTAAAATCTATGATTTCGCTGTTGTTGGTCGTTGTTGTTACCATTCTCTCCAACCGAAGGGCCACTAGTAGACATACTAGCTAAGGAGTGCCCAAAGTTTTTTTTACGGTGAAGTGTTGCCGGACCGCAAAGAAGTTATTTTGGGGGGTTTCAACTGGCCAAAGTTATGGTTACCAAGACCGAAAAGATAGCATCAGCGTTCTGAACTCGAGTTTTATTGCAGACCATTATCACGACTTGCGCTGGTCGCTCTTTGTGCACCCTTGCAGGAGGGTCCTGTTTTAGCATGGTTTGCGTTGAATTTACTTGTGAGTTGGCTGTGTTGCGAGTTTGCACGTATTTCAGCTTCTTGTATTGCTACGAATAAAGGGCGTTCCTAACTGCACCGTTCCTTGTACATTCAAAATGTGTTATCATTGATCATAATGTGCAAGTTATTATTGCAGCATGGCTTTGCACTGCTGTAGCTTGAAGCTTATTGTGGATTTGAAGCAACACTAGAAGTAACGTATAGGTTAAAAAAAGTGGTCACGCATCCTAGAGGTTTCCGTGGTTACGTGTTCCTGTGGCTAAGTTCCGAAATGGACCCCATTGTTTACGAATATGTTTCCGTCTTAGCCATGTCGGAGTTCAGTTACATTTACCCTCTTCTTGAGATGGAGTTACAGTGTGATGCAGAACATTCAGCCTCACTTTTCAACTCACATCAAGCAATAAATCGTTTGGTTCTTGGGCTAGGGAAAGTTGCAGGTCATTTCGAAACAATTTTCAAAAGTAGAATAATCAACATGGCTGATTGCAGTTGTTGGATGCCAAAATATCGTTTTTTACAACGTGCTAGGTGCGGTTTGTGTATTTACCCGGTGAAGCATGTAACGATACGATTACCTGTCGAGTCGGTTGGTCGCTGATTTTTTAATACAGCGATAAAGCCCAAGCCTACTTATTAATTTCCCGACAGCTGGCTTACCACAAAAATAAAGTTTGTTGACAGATTGGGCACGGTTCTATTAACAGTTTGTTCTATTGCTCAAAGTCGTTTGAAGACAGTGCAATCGGTAGTCATGTTTCATTAACTAACAAGGCATTACTTTCAAGAATTTAAAAACAAGAATCAGGCCTATTGAACTGTTTAAACCTGTAGATAATCTGGGTGATACAGCGTACAATCTGTGTGATACAGCGTTGGTGATGTGATTGCTGCAGCAATAAATTGAACTTCAAGTGCTGAATTTTATGAATATATATAGACATCAATGAAATTTCCGGACCAATTACATTGGAACAGTACAGAGCTGTTACTGACTACACGCGAACACAGCAAAAAGAGCTGACGATTGTTACTGGCCAACTGCTAGAAGTCATTGAAAAACACGAAAATGGTAAGATGACATTTTGTTGATAAAAATACTGTAGTAAATTTAAGCGTTTTGTCAAATTTTTGTCATTTGTAAACTAAGAATCTTTGGGTCGCATCAAACATGCGTGGAGTTGCTGGATGCGTGAATGCATGTGATAGATTTCTCAAAATTCCCTATTTTTGTAGCAAGTGTTTCAACTTGAAACCTTTGGCAGTGCCCATTTTTCCCGTTTGGTTATATAGTTGCATTGGGATCCCGAAAAGCCCCAATTGAAGTTTTGTTTTACGAGTCAGTAGAAAGTGATTTGGTGTTGTTGCATCAGCTATGCTATAGCCTCTCACTTATTTATATGCTGTAATAAATATTTAAAGGCTGGTGGTTTGTGTGCGACGAGGAAGGCGAGAGAGGTTGGGTCCCGGGAGTCTACCTTGAACAACCAAATGGCGGATGCGAGAATTTGATCACAAAAGAAGCAGAACTCGGAAAAGGTTTCGATATAACGATGCTATAGATTTCTTGCTGTCTTTATTTTGAGCTAGGAGCTAGAACCTCACAGGTTGCTAAATCGTGAAGTCCTAGTTACAGAGATCGTTGAAACTCAATAACGTGTGTAAAAAGAAATCAATGGTTTAAAAGTTTTTTTTTTGATTTTAATATTTGTAAATCAATCCACACAAGTAATGTCGTAGAACTGCATTCACAAGGTAATTAAAACGCAGCGAATAACTTGACCATTTAACAGGAGAGAAGTACATCACCACATCTCAGTTCACTGGAGAGAAAGATGAAATAAGTTTTGGTGCTGGTGTGTTAGTGGAGGTGTTGCAAAAGAACTTAGAAGGGTGGTGGTATGTGAGGTGAGCCGGTTAAAACTTAAAACCATTTCATCTTTCAAAATGTTTTGAAAAATCCTGTTTAGCGAGATATTTGTGACATTCTTTTTAATGGCGATATTACAAATTCGAACCCGTGAGCGCGTTATGGGCTCAAATGCTACCAAGAACCGTTTCAGCCTTGTGGCAGGCAATGTGATCTCGCGCAATTATACCCTGATCTACAATCGTAAGATTAGGGGTTCGATAATTACGTCGTTCTACTAAGGAATTTCTCGTGCTCGGTTCCTCTTCTCGTGGTAAATATGCGCTGTGTGAGCAGCGTTGGCAGCTGCGAATCGTTTGTGCGGCAAATGACCGAGAAAGGTTTTTCTCTGATTGGAGGATAAATAGATGTAGTAAGTGCGATAATACGCAGTGCTTTGTTGCTCTGGTAAAAAGTTTGGTTCGAAAGCGTTTGAATGACGGTGAACCTGCATTGAATAAGCTCTTAGCTTGCACATCGAGGGTCAGAAGTCGAACATATCTTTTGCAGGATAAACATACGCAATTCATTATTATTTTCGGACGTCCTTTTCTGATTGTTCCCTTTTTGCAGTTATCAAGGCAAGCAAGGCTGGGCTCCAGCATCGTATCTTGAAAAACCAGCTGCTGCTGTTTTGCGGCAGAGCAGTCAGAACCGTCTCTCTCCGTCGAATAGAAGTAGCCTCGGAAACCGGCGAAGTTATCCGGGTAATTTCTCCAACGCAGTTGAGCTACAGCTACCGGAAACGTCCTTAGCTGCTCCTCCGATTTCAGTCGAAAAGAAACGGCTTCAACTTGTCAAAACGAACAGCAATCCATCGATGGGGCGCAAGATAGAGATAAAAAGTAATTTGGTATTTTAGTTTTAATTTGTGGGCTAGCTGTATATCCAGTATGTTATTATGGCAAAACCCTGTACATGTTGGCAACTGATTAAAGAAGAGAGGGGTGGAAGATGATCGCCCGTTTTCTTCAAAAACGCTTTGAATTTTGCCGGTGTGCAATAAAGCCACTTCATCAGGTTACCCCATGTCTAAACCAATCTTGCCACCAATAAAATTTCTGGATATGAGACTAGCATATATAGTAGCTTACAAACGCAAAGAATTAATGCGAGGGCAGTAGTCTTTACTGTACGATTTGATACACATTGTCTTGAAGCTCTGCAGGTCTGCGGCTGCTTGTAGTTGTAAAAGCGTCTTTTTAATCCTATCTTTTTTCAGACACTACTTCGAAGCCTATTCCTAGCGATGTGAAACCACCTCCAAAGCGATCGTCAATAAATCGAAATTCGTTTGCCGTTAAACCACAGAAACCACCTCCGTTGCCTCCAGTTCCTAAAGTTAGTTCGGAACCTGTCTACGAGTATTTTACATCCGCGTCATTCTCGGCCGACATTCCCCACGGGATAAGCTTCGAGAAGGACAAGAAAGTAAAAGTGAGTACTATGTATGCAATTGCTACCAAGATTAGGTGAGCCAAGGCTCGCCAAACTTTTCAACGACTCTTGGGGCTAATCAGTAGATTCTGAATTTAACTGCAACCTGTAAGCGCAATTTGTCCACCGGAATTAAACAAAATTAACTTTACCAAAAGATATTGCTTTATTTTGTCTACCAGAGACAACCATATATAGCAGCTGTCAATAAATTAGCTGATTCCAAGTTTGTTGTTTTTTGCTGTATGTTTAAAAATTTTGCGGTTTTTGTTTATCGATGCTGTAAGTACATATAAATGGCTCTTACACAGGGCAGCTTCGTCCACTCGTGCGATTTTCTTTAAATACTGTTAAAGTGCATTTGGTGATTTGTCAACTCATTTCAGGTTATTGAGAAATCGCCGGGTGACTGGTGGTACATTGCAATGGACAAAGAGGAAGGCTGGGCGCCTGCTTCATACGTCAAGAAGGTTTTCCATCAAGAAAAAAGCAAGCCACCTCCGAGGCCGAAACCGCCTAGTCCCAGTAATAAGCCTTCTCAGTCCCAAGTTCGAATTGATGCGGTTTCGAAAAGCTCTGCAATGTTGAACAGGACAGATGATGGAGACGCCTCACCACGCAAATCTCCAACACTTTTAAAGCCCAAAAAAACGGCTGCTGCTAATGGCAAACTATCTTTGCAAAATACAATGGCTCCAAAACCCACAACGGCAAAAACTAACGCTGACTATGTTGCGGGTGTCGATTGCAAACCAACATCGCGTAACGGAGAAACTCCAAAGCCCACAAATGCAAGACCCACTGCTCGCAATGTTTCAGCTGCTAAAAGTAATTTGAAAACCTCATTCTCAAATGCTGCCAGCAAGAATCAACCAGCTGTGAAACCACTTTCGAAGCCGTTACCAATTAATAAACCGAAATTAAAAAGTCCGCCAGCTTCGGGCAACTCCCAACTTCAAAAGAAGCTGGGTGTACCTCCTGCGAATGGGTACAAAAAACCGATGACGTCCAGGAAACCAGATGTAGCGCAGCAGGATTCGAATAACCACAGCGGCCAGGTTGATTTCAGAAGTGTTTTGAGGTCGGCTTCCAATTCCAACAGAATGAAGTCAATCGAAGATAAGAATGGAAATTTATACAAGAGGCCTTCCGGTAACCCGGGCAGCAAGCCGTCTGTTGCGGATAAACCGGCGCCGAAAATCGCGGCTAGTAAAACGACGTCATTAATGACCGGAAAAGCGGCGGCTACGAACGCAAGCAAGGAGAAAAGTGCGCTGCGTCCCGCGGCCAAGCCAGGCGCGAAGTTAAAGCCCGTCTTGCAGCGTTTTCAGCAGAATAGCAATTTTCCAAATCAAAACTGGAACAACAACAACATCGGCTCAGACGAACAAGCCAAACCGAGTGTAGCCATCGTTAATCGAGTCGAATTGGAGCATTCAGTCCCAAGCGATCTCTTTCAACTTCGAGGGACGCCTGATGGCAAGGTGGATGACGTTATCATCGGTGATTCCAAGTCACGTGACGACAAGGCGTCAGATTTAGTAAGGTACATCGCCGTCGCCGACTTTGAAGCGGAAAACCCGAACGAGGTGACGTTTTCCGGGGGCGACGAGGCTTGGTTAATCGAGAAATCAGACCGAGGCTGGTGGTACATGAAAATCAAGAACAAGGTAGGCTGGGTCCCGTGTTTCTATTTTGAAAAGGAATCTCCGGTTGCGGAAAAGGAGTCTGCTTTTCCTAAAATCGACTCCTGTGAGGAATCAGTTAAAAATCCGGACCTATCTCCCAAAGCGAACTTCGATACTGACGATGACCCTTTATACGAAGAAATATACGAAGAATTTCACGTCAATCGTGACGACGATCTTTATCGGACGATATGCAGCTATACCGCCACTGATGAATCGGTGCTAAGTGTCGGCAGTGGTGATATGGTGCGAGTGCTGGAGCGTAACGATTCAGGTTGGTGGTTCGTACGGATAATTGCGTCTGCGGTTTCATTTGTGAGTCAAGAGGGATGGCTATCTTGCGACTATCTTGAGAAAGTTTGAGTTATTTATTTGTCGTACTTCGTCGGTGCTTTGCCCTATCTTGCGTTGTTTAAATGTTCTTCAAGTATTTTAATGTGTACTGGTTCGTGGAGTGGTAAACAATCGATGATGGCCATACGAGCATTACACTACTGCTTAGTTTGGTTGAAGTACGTAGGAGTTTTTGGTAACATCCCGAAGTTATTGTTTTTGTTGTTCGACCCTTGGGATAGGAGACGGTGGAGCACGCCCAAGTAACCGGGCAACTCGCTGCTGCCTGGCCCAGAGGTCTTGTTGTAAAAAGGTGTTGACGAAGAGAGTGTGACGTAAAGAGTCCACAGCAGAATGGAACAAAATGATTTGTGTCCCTAATCCGATGATCATGGGCGCTGCGCAAAAGTTTCACGTTTTTTCCGATGTTGACGTTTTGAGCGTCCAAAAGTAGGATGTGTGAGTGTGCTTTCATGGGAAGGTGAAACTACCATCTTGACAATTTTGAGAAACCAAAATTTAGTTTATTCGTTTCCATGGAAATCACATCTTAGCTGCGTACTATTTTGTAGTTGGCGTTAGATATTTTTCTGTATTTCCAGTAATTTTGTTATGAATTATTTTAAGAGTACCTATTTACATTTTTATCTTGTCGCTTTTGTATTTAATCCCTCGCAGTTTACCTTGAAAATCAGGTTCGAATGCAGTATTGTTGGTTTTTTATCGCTGCATGATAAAAATATTTTTATGAAATTTTATCGTCGAGAATATTGCTACCTTCAAAGCAGCTTCGACTGATAAAGTAGACACTACTACCAATAAATAAACTTTTCTGCTTGCATCTCAGAACATAGCCAATTTCTTCATTACACAGCGTATCCATTTTTTTAGATTTTTACTGCAAAAGTCAATCGTTTCGAAAGCTGCTTTGTTTTTTTATTTCATCGTTTTTTTCCTGCCTGTTTTCGTTATGACGTCATTTAATAAAACGAAGCCTTTCGATCATTTAGGCTCGGAATTCCTTGACCGTGTACTCGTGCTAAAGTGCCAGCTTTCTTGCTAAGGTTGCTTTCGTGCTTATTGCTTTTTCTCTATTGTAGTTTTTAGTTGATTAATCATTTATTTCGACATTATGCCATTCTATTCTCAATCATTGAAGTCGGAATTATTTTTTGGGGTGTATAATTTTACACAAGGTTGAATTCGAGAGCTGGCCGCGTAGCTCGCCTCGATAAGGTGCTGACTTATATTCGCAAGATCATCGGTTCACTGCCTGCCTGCTTTCTTGGTTGTTAGACTTTGCCCAAGGAACTATACATCAACTGACTCGGATTGGATGCAGTGCTGGTTGTAGAAATACACTGTGCCTTGACCACAGCCTACTGGAATGTTCGAATCGAGCGTAAACGCATGTTGTTCCATCTACCAATGTAAAGATTTTGTGGTTAAACCAAAAAAAAACATAATTAGTATTAGAGTCGTTTTTGGTGAGCGAGGCTATGAAAGAAAATCTTTTTTTTGGATCTTCAGTTTCTGGGATGGTGCAATGTTTTTTGTTGGTTGCAGTGTAGGTCTTCGCCACTACTACCTGTTGTTCTGCATGCTGGCTATAATTATGACGTCGTGCGAACAAAATTTCCATTGCTGAATGTATGTGATCGGTGGTGTTGGCTTGAATAGCTTTTTACCGAGATCAGTTTTCGAACGGGCTCTGTTTAGAGTCAGCGTTTTTTGGTTGTAGATGCACAGCAGTGGCAATGGCACTCGATGTTAGTACAACTGTTGGTGGTGTTAAAGTTTATAGATGCTTTAAAAAAGCTGTCTCGCGTCGCAAGATGCATCTTAGGAAAGCAGTTTTAATAACTTCGTTAGCAACTACTACTATTTTGCTTTCCTAAAATTCAACTTTGCATACTTGAAACATTTGTGTTGTTACTTTCTGCGTTTTAATGCTGCTGGTGATTTGGCTGTCACTCTGTGATCAGCTTTTTACTGCTTATTTTAATCAGTAAACTTAATTGTTAAGTTGGTGCTGTCGAACAGCACGTTTAGCTTATTACTTGTTTCCCGATTTCACTTCCTGGTGTTTTGTTGGGTTGACAAGAACACTTTTCTAGCTCATCACATTGTTTTCCAATAAATTACGTGTTTCTTTGCCTCAAAGTTTTATGGTTGTTGGCAGGGGTGGCCACACTTGCCGCAATAGAAAGTCAAAAACGATAGAGGGCATCACTGAAAGAGCTGCTACGCAATTCTTAGTTTGTTTGAATTGACGCATTTTCAGTCCAGATCGAGAGTAATGACTTTTTTTTTTGAAACCATCATTTTCAAAGCACGAAATTAGGCATTTGCACCCTTTCACGTGGCGCACAGCAGGTTGCACACCCCTACACTTCATCATTATGCACAAATACGACAAGAGTCAAAAGAGCCGCAGTTAGGCCATCCCCGATTATTGATCGAGGAGAAGGCAGTGATGTCAGACATTGCCAGAAGAAATGATTTGATGGAGGCAGGGCAAAAAACAAAGCATCTATGATCACGCTGCAAATCCATTCAAAATCAAGAAGCAAAAGCCAATTTCAAGCCAGTCATAAATACAAATTACAGTTACAGTAGACCTGTAGCCCAAAGCTTGTCAATAGTAGTGTCGACACGCATGATACTACACATGTCCACTCCGCGCAAGCCGTAGTTTGAGCTAAAGGAAATTAAAATCGCATTTTGCGACCCTGTCATGACGCCCAGTCCAAGCATTCTTCGCTGCTTATTTTCTCAAAAGTGCCCGGACATTACTTACGGAAGATCTAAAAAGTGTGGTGGCCAAGCGTATTGCATCATTGCAGAGTTGTTGTTGTTACCCGACCCCTTCCGAGGGATGGGGGCATGGCGGAAGACCATGGAGCCCCAGAAGCCGGGCAACTTTCCAGGGCCTGGACAAGGGGTCGTAAAGTGACAGAGAGTCACAAAAGAGCAAGCGGCGCAAAGAGTCCGTAGCTGGACAGTGCAGAATGAGATGAGAGGTGTCCGCAGGCGCTGCAGGAAGAATTCTCGATTCTGCCAATCCTAGAGAGATAAGAACTTAACAGTAGGCTGTGTCCGTTGCAGCGTAGACGAGAGAAAACACAGCGAGGGAGCACAAGTTCCTCGAGAAAACCTGCGTGTCGAAGAATTTAGATGTGACCGTACGCCTCCAGTCCGAGATAAGACAAGAGTGCATACAAGAGATAAGAGGAGAGAGACTACAAGGGATTGCGGAGGTGGCAATTAGCGCTCCCTGTCTGGCAAGCTCGTCAGCCGCGTCGTTCCCCGGGAGAAACGAGTGTCCGGGGACTCATTGTAGCCTGGTAGAACAGGAGGAGAAAGAAGACAGTTCCTGCCAAAGAGATTGAGGTAGAAGGAAAGGTGGAGGAGAGGACAGAACGAGAGTCAAATAGTAGGAGAAGAGAAATGGCAGACTTTATGGTGTTGCCGAGACCAGCAAAGAGCGTGCAGAATGGCGCAGGCTTCAGCGGAAAAACTGGAACAAACTGGGCCTGCTGAAAAGGAAAGAGTGGCCTCAGTGCCATAGAGAGAGCAGTTGGCAAGTACGCCGGAGCCGCCCTTATCAAAAACAAAATGAACAAAGCCGTCTGTCCAGAGTACCAGATCGTAAGGGGGGAGAGAGTCAAGGTGAGCGAGAGCCGCACCTTGGCGAGAGTGAAGGAAATCGAAGCGAGAGCATGGAGAGGAAAGGGTGGACTCCACGGCCGCAAGAAATTTACCAGGAGAGAAGGGAGAGCAAAAGGACGAGTAAAATTCCTCAGAACACATGGCTCGGCGGAGCTCAGTGAGGTAACCTCTGGCTCCGCTAGGCAGGGCCTTTGGAAGAGAAACGGAAAAGTGGGATCTCAGGTAAGCGGCATAGACCGAAGCCGATTCCCTGGGAGAAGAGCAGTTAGGAAAGTTAGGAGAGGAGGAAGACGAGGAAGGAGAGCCAGCAACAGAGCAAAGAGTAGCGTATGATTTTGGGTTAGATTTGGGTGAGAGAAAAGAGCAAGTCGTCTGCCAGGCCTCAGCCTTGGCTTTATCAATGACAGACGAAGCACGTCGGGAAGTGGAGATATAAGTTTGGCGATTTTCATCACTTTTGTGAGCGGCAGCGAAAGCCTTGCATCTTTCACTAACCGCAACTTCCACTTCAGCAGACCACCAGGCTTTAGGAAGGCGTTTGATGCGGCCGAAAGGAATGGAAAATTTGGTCGCATTCAGCGCCAGAGAGGCAAAGAGAACAGCAGCAGAGGAAAGAGAAAGAGACGAGTATTCCTCTGCAGAAGGACAGTGGGAGTTAAAGTAGAAGACAAAGTCATCCCAGCAAGCTTTCTGAAAATTTAAGGAAGGGGGGCGCTCGTTGGGGCGATAGACCGGAGAGAGAGAGAGAGAGACAGATAGAAGAATTGGTAGGTGGTCAGAGCCCAGGTCCTGAAGCACCTCCCAGGAGCAGGAAAGGGCAAGAGAGGGGGGAGCAAAGGAGATGTCAGGAGAGGAGCGACTGCCAGAGAGGCGATGCAGAAGGATGGGTGTGTCTGTGTCATTAAGGAGGAGGAGGTCAGGGGACATGACCCAGTTGAACATTTCCTCCCACGGGGGTCGGAAGTACTTCTTGAGTCCCAGAGCGGGTGATGGCAATTGAAGTCCCCCAGAATGAAGAAATTTCTGGAGGAGGGAAGAATGGAGGGAGAGAAGGAGTCAGTTTTGCCATCCGTTGGGGAGGAGCGAATAGGGGAAGCATACACATTAAGAAATGAGAGCGAGGAGGAGTTGCTTAGAGAGATGTTGACCCCTACATAATCAGAGTAGGGATCGAGCGAAGAAAGAGAGGTGGTAGAAAGTTCAGAAAAGGATAGGCCTTGCCTGACAAAAATGATGACAGTGCCGCTAGCGTGCGTGGCATCACAAGAGAGAATGCCAGACCGGGAGTGGGTGCGATCAGAACGCAGAGCAGAGAATCCAGGAATCCGGAAAGAGGAAGAGGAGTATTGGATTCCTGGATACAGATAAGATCAATAGGATGGGACGAAAGAAAGTGAAGTAGTTCAGTGCTCCTGGCTCAAAGACCTCCAGCATTCCATTAGATAAACCTGAGAGAGTCAGGGGGGAGAAGAAGCAGGAGACGTAGAAGGACATCCAGAAGCAAGGAGCGGAGATGAAAAGGCAGAGAGAGAAGATACAAAATGGGCAGAGGGGGCCAAATTGTACTATGGAGCTATACCAACCAGTGGAGTCCGAGGAGGAAGTCGCAGGGCTACGATAAGGAGCACAGCAGGCGGGCAGCTCCAGGAGTGAGAGCTGCCAAGAGTTCTGAATTTGGAGAGGGAGAGAAGTGAGCACTATAGATGGACCCTTTGGAGCAGGTGCAGCATTACACTGACTTGCCCCGCCAGGTCACATTTTCAGCGCACACTGAGCAGGGAAAGATGGGGCCAGGGTTGGGATGAACGTTACCGCTCATCAAAAGAAGTAGAAGAATGAGGAGACGAAGAAGGGCAAGAAAAGGGCAGGAGAAGAGAAAAAGAGAAAACAGGCGACCGATTTTAAGAAAGCTGTGTGCTGCCCTTCTGCGGTCGTTCAGAAAGCAGCGCGGCGAAAAAATGAAAATAAGAGCGTCCGCCTCGCACTCGGTTGACCAGGGGTTCGTTTCCTAAGTCGAGTCATACCAAAAGACTTTAAAAAATGGTATCCACAGCTTCCCTGCTTGGCGTTCAGCATACAAAGGGGATAGTGTGGAGAACAGGCCGGCAAGCTTGCTTGTTGTGTCCTTGGGCAAGACACTTAACGGGACGCCTCCACCTTTATGTGGCAGACAGGTGGCCCTCCCGTACTTCACCGGATTACAATTGTGAAGTTGCTAACCCAACATGTCAGACGACTCTTGGGTACCCACCAATGGCAGTCCGCCTTGTTGGTGATGAGGCTACCAGTCACTCAAGACTGGTTCGAAATGGGCTGCCATCTTTCCCCCAGCCTAATTTCAATTAGGTTGACGGCATGAACCTGAATTACCGTTCATGCCGTACCTCCATCCCGAGGAAGAGGGTGGGTAATCACAAATAAACAAAAAATGAAGGCGAGTACCCGGGGTACCTGGGACCCTCGGGAAGTCCAACAACCATTTCGGCCCAACGCAAACAGGGTTAGAGACCGCACCACCACGTTGAGGCGGCTGCTGATTGATGCAGTCATTTCAGAGTTCGGGGAAAATCCCTTTAACAGTTGGAAAATTGTCTGAAAAATGTTTGATTTAAAAATTAGCGATTATATGTCAACAATTTTGATGAAGACTTTCTGAAAAATCTCTTGCAAACTTGGAAAAATGTTTGAAAAAATTTTAATTAAAAAATTCGCCATTGTCTGTTAATTTCTGGCAACACTGACTGGAATCAACCAAAGATTGCTTCTTGAAGTTGAAATGGGCATGTTCGCACCACCTTTGAAGTTAAGTTAAGTTAAGAGTTCAAGTGAGATTGCGTTAGCTACTGTTCAAGTGCAATTTAGCACTTATTCAACTTTGTTACAGGACTAATTCTATGCTTCATAGGTAAATAATAAAATGTCTAAAAGTTATCAATGTAGTGCAGTTTATTTTCAAGAAAACCGAGTTTTTTTGATAGACCTAGCCTCTTTTGAATCGTAGCAAGGATATGATAATGACAACATGCTACAGTCGTCATTAGTTTTAGGGTCACCTTTTAAATCAAAGTTGTGATTTGCGCCAATGGCAATGCAAAATGAGCAAAGACTGTAAGGTCATAGTGCTGTATCCTGAAACAGTAAAACTCTGTTTATCTTGTGTTTGATAAGCTACATCTTCAATCCTAATACCAGGTCAGCACGTACATGGTGTTTAGAAATCCTCTCTACACCTTGTTCTGAAATTGGTAATTTATCAAGTCTAAAATGTTGAAGCGTGTAAAGCAAAGTTAGGTTAACAACTGGCAATAGGTTTACGTGCAAAAAGTACTGAGATTAGTGGTTAGGCCTAGATAATTTGTTGCTCATTTTTGTTTTTATTAGGTTTTGTTTTTTAGAGTTTTATTTCAGTGTTGAATTGTTGATTGATTGCTTTATTTGTTGGGGTACCCTTCTAGATCCAAAAATGAAGGGTCCAAACCCCACAAGGCAAGATAATTTTAACTTACTGCAAGCAGGTGATGTTGAAAATAATGAGCCTATATTGGTACCAGTACCTAATAATAATATTCATGATGGTAATGGACAAGGTGATGTTGAAGGTAGTGATGATGATGATGGACTTATTGATACCATTAGTGATAATGATGTTGATAAAGGTGACATTGACAATGTTGAGAAATATGTCACTAGTGACGATGATGAATATGACACTGACAATGATAATGGTGATAGCATTAATCATGAAAACTTATCTGACTCTGTAAATCCAGGTAAAAGCTTGTTTGTTATCTTTCTCTGATTTTTCATGAGACAGCGTCAAGGCCGAATACTTTGATAAATAAGGTACAAATTGATGCAAAGTAATAGTTTCCTACATTGGCCAGTTTTTTTGCTATACTGGTGCTTAATGGCAGAACTCTGCAGAAAGTGTTCCTGAGAAATGGATACTACTAAAATTGTGGATCAACACTAATGCTAGAATTAGCATCAGAATTTTCATGTTTTAGTAGTGTCCCAAATTTTTTCAGTGTATTAAAGATTTATTTGAGAGGCATTGGTAACGTTTGCTGCATATTGGGAAGGGATGTTGCTTAGGGTTAACTCATAGCATATAGGTATGAGTAATGTTGCTAATAAGTTGGCCGTAAGGTTAATTTGCATATGGGGAAGTCCCTCAATGTCATGTTATGCTGCATATACAGGGAAGTCTGTCATTGCAGCACTATGTTACATATCTTTCATATAGGTCAGTCATGCAGGTTTAAGTAGTCTTGCAAATAGGTAACCTTAGGGTGCTACCTGTATGGAGCATCACTTTCCTATTTGCCACAAACATAACTGGTCCTACTGATTTAGTTGGGCACCCTTCACTTAATATCGAACAACATGCTTTCAAAACAGCAACAAAAGGTGCACATTTGAAACAATAAAGCAATGTATTTTGACACATCTGTCATTAAATAAATCAAAAGTAGTAATTTTTTTGGTAAATTGTGCTCTTTCTAGAATTTATATTTGAGTACACTTAATTTTCAACTGATAGTTAAGATTTTCAAGCTTATGCCAATATACTAAAAACTAAAGAAAAACCAATGTTTTTTAAAATTTTTGACTGATTGGCAGGTGCCCAAAAACCTTAGCCTAGTGAAGATTATGTTCAATCAACCTTTAAATCTAGAAATTTAGCCTGAAAAGCATCACTTTTGTTAAAGTGCAAAATTTTGTTATTGTGATCACTGCTGTATGTGAAAGCATTGGTTTGTGTAAAAAGTGCTTGAGCTGCAGTATTCCAATCATGGTTTACCTGATAAATTCCCCAGCTTGCCCCAAGGAAACTTATAAGAACACCAGTTGGTAACAGCATTATTGAATTTTTATGTATTCCATTTATAATTGAATTTGAATTAACTGCAAGTAGTCATTTATTGTGTAACTAATTGGTGCTATGGCATAGTGGTTAGTGCATCTGCTTTACAATTGCTAGACCTGGGGTTTATTCCCCAAGCGAGTCATACCAAGAGACTTTAAAAAATGGTATTCACATCTTCCCTGCTTGACGCTCAGCACACAAAGGTAGTGTGGAGCAGTGTTCCCTTTAAATGCAAAAAAAGTGCGAATTTGCGAAATTATGTCCGGCGGATTCACAGTTAAAATTCAACAGTGTGTAAAAAAAGTCGGCGGTTTTTGGTAACTTTTTTATTTTGTTAAAATTTTTGCAATTTTGTTAGGAAAATCTTAACCAACTGTTAAATGCATGGGAGACAGTGAAAAGAAATCCAAGTTAGGACAGATGCTTTTTCAGAGCAGTGCCACGTCTCACCCAAACATCGCACGGCTGTGACGGCGACTTAAATATCGCGCACGCCTTTGCCTCACTTTTTTGTATAACAAATTATCTCTCCAGCAATTAACCTCAAGTAAAATCAATTTTTTTGTTTACTTTTTCCCAGCCGATTTCAGTCGTAGCTAAAGAGCAGTAATAGCAAGCAGCTCTCAAACTTCAGTTTTAACATAAGACATCATTTTTCGAGGGAAGTTTGAAACTAAACTTGCTTAAAATCTTTATGTTTTCTTTACGTTTCAACGCTAACTTTCAATTGTGCTTGTTAAGATAAAAAAGCACATAGTTCTCGCTTTCAGTTAAGCACAAAAAACACCATTTTTGAGGGATTGGTTCAGTTTTTGTACGTTACAAGTAAATAACCTTCTTTTGCTTGCCATTTATAAACACAAATAATAAAAAAGAATACAACTTCTAACCAAGTTAGTTTTGAATTCCCTTCAAACACTTTCCGAACTGAGATTGAAAGTTTGCTTGCAATTGCAAAAACCTGTTGTGTAATTGATTACGATAAAGAAATGTAAGTTGTCTAATTATTTACCGTAATCAAGCAACAGTTAAAGTTCGCAAGTAATTTTTGTTGTGTCATAGTCGTAGTAACCTACCTAACATCACATTACTTCATAAAAGTTCTAGTTCTCATGCTCATGTCGGGCGTCGGCGAAGGGTTAATTTTATTTACGCGCATTTTTCATCTGTCATTCCAAAGTGCTTACGAATCACTGTTGCAAAGGCTGTAAAGTTTGAGACCAAATTTAACCACAATTAACTTACTGAAGAAACATAGCCAGGTATTTCGCCGCCGTCTTATAATAACCGATAGGCTACCTGTTTGTGAACATTTTGAGGCTGACATAGTCACACTAATTATCACGTCCCGGAAGCGAATTGTCACAGTTTTGACTTTCCTTTCCCTGCAAACTTGTCCGGCGGTTTTCGTACATTTGCTAGCAATTTCGCACTTGTGCCGGCGGTTACGCACTCACTAAAATCTTAGAGGGAACACTGGTGTGGAGAACAAGCTGGCAAGCTTGCTTGTTGTGTCCTTTGGCAAGGTGCTTCGGAATGTGGCAGACAGGTAGTAGGGCCAAACATTCTACCTGTCTTGGTGGCCCAGTTTGACAAAAGACATACAAATCGAGCATGAGCTCATATGCGTGAATGAATGAATTGTGTAACTATAAAAGCAATGCATTGTTACTAACAAGTATTTTAAGTTAAGTACAAGTTGAACATTAATAGCAGTCAATGATATCTAAATCTAATCTTTTCTCCACTTTAATATTCAAAACAAAAATTTTAAAATAGGTTTGAAAAAACATTTAACAAACGCATTTACCGCACTCTTGAGTAATGACAAACTGGAATGTTTTCTTGTGGTTCTTATCAGAAGTTAAGGTCAGAATAAAGCAAAGAAGAGAGGATGTCACTAGTTATAGTTAACAGCATTATCAAAATTGTTGCCAAGCATGCTATTCCTTCCCTTCAACAATGCAATGTTGTATATAAATATATGTGCATCTGTGACTGCCAGTACATTAGCTGCACATCTGAGAGACTGCAAATAAACCAAAGGATTGAATCAACCAACACATACCAAAGTTAATCAGATGCAGCATGAAGAAAGAAAGACAAGTGCCTCTGTGGAACTGCAGTCTTACAGCTTCTCCACCTGACTGTGACTCAGCAATTGTACAGCATCTCCTTGGAAATTAGAACTGTGCCGCAGCCTAAAATGACAGTCAATTCACTGTGTTGGCAATTGCTAGATCTTTTTTCTATCTAGCCACCCTCAAAGCAACTTTCATCAAAAACAAACGACCTGCCCTTTGCTGCCAACTTGAATTCATCTATGCACTGCAATATGCAACAATCTCAATAATCTATAAATGGTGACACTCTATCTTCTCTGCTTTATTATGGTGATAACTTCTGATGAGATCCAGATAAAAACATTCCAGTTTTCACTCATTCCTCAAAAAAACACTACCAATCTTTTTGCTAAAGGTTTTTTTGGAGCTATTTTAAAATTTTGTATCATCAGACAATTGTTCAAAGCAAGGATTGTAACTTTTTTGTAAAAATAAATGATGTTTGAATATGCTCTGAACTTGTGGCCACTTGTATGAAACGCACCACCTGCTGTTCAGGTATATTTTTCTACTGAGCCTTACACTTTTCCAGGCCATCAGTCTTGAGCAAAGCTATGTACTTTATCAACTACATCTCGAGACTGGCTTGATGCTACTTCAAAGCGCTTTGGTCACAGTATCCTCTTACTACACCGGCTCTAGCCCCACTGATTCATAACATCGCTCCTCCATCATTGATCACTTATACTTGAAATGACCATTAAGTAATATTTTTTGGCTTCATTCTTAAGATTTTGGTGCAACTACCTGGAGACAACACCAGTAGGCTAGCTTTGGTATGGCTAACTTCCTGCTCGCTGATGTCAGACTATTTAAAATTTTCATGTTGAAATTGGGATTATCAGCTAAATGTCACGCTTGTATCTCATCTTTTCTTCTCGTAGAGACACTGAATTTTGCGGTTAGGACATTGCAGTCAAGTGGCCACTCAGAATGTGCCTAGGTGCTTGATTCCAAAATTGTTTAATAATTTGTACTACCGTATTTATTCGATTATAAGACAGGTCCCATCTTCATCTCATACCTGCACAGTTCTAAGTGAACTATTTTCTATCTATATAGACCTCACCTATAAGACGGGCCCCCCAATTTGAACCCAAAATCTCGAGGAAAAATCCCCGTCTTATAAGCGAGTAAATATTGAATGATTTTGACACTCGGTATTTTCAGATCACTTTTTTGCATGCATGCGTCATCTTAAAAGAAATAATGAAGTTTTGGATTTACCTCGTACAGTTAGTGTTCTTGAAGGTGCTAATCGGGAAAAGCTATATCTAATAGGAACTGCTCATTTTAGCAAGGAAAGCTGTGAAGATGTGCACAAGGTAGGAAAAATATGCTCTTGTTAGTGCTTAGTAAATGCTTGATCTCGCATTGCATTTTTAGGAAGTGTGATACAAGTGCTCTGTTAAGCAAGTTGATGCTATATTCAGGCACGTAGTAACAAACGCATTTGTATACCACATCTTAAACAATGAAGTTAATTTCAAGGTGTCTTACAAGACTAGGTTTGAATCGGAGAACATGTTTTCAGAGTAACAGGTGTTTTCTACGGTATTTTGGTGCACTTGGGATGTTATAAATTTTACATACCGTTTTTTCCTATTTAAGAAAGACACAGGGGCAGCCCTCCTGTGATATCTCTACACTTTAAGATCTCCAGCTACATCCCTTCACTCGGCCGATTCATTATCAGGCTTTACCAAGCCAAGTTACATACATGCATACGTATATAGTAGATGTAAGCTTAATTTCAAGTAGTTTTTCGTAGCTGAGCGCTCTTTTTTGCAGGTGTTGGAGAGCGAATTTTTTCGCAGCATTTTGCTTAATATTGGCTGAGCTAATGCTGTTGTTTTACTTCTTAAATGGCAAAGTCAACAGCTCAGCGTTGAGAGATCTTCAGATTTTAGAACTTGCTCTGGCATCAAAAACTCTAAAAAACTTTTATGTTAGTAAAAGTAATGACGTTTTGGGGATACTTTTTTGCTTACCAAAGAATGCACTAATGCCTAATTCAGAGCTTTTAAACTTTTCAAGTTGTCGAAATTTGAAAAAATGGTGTTTATAAAATGATATTTAATTTAACTCATTAAACATAGGAATAATGGTGAGTTTGAGAGACTTTCCAAAATGACTTTTGAGACGGTATTCACCCATACGTATTGCTGCAGTGGGCACAGGCCATAGTTTGAATTGGATACGTAAGCTACAATGCAAACGCTGGTTTTAGTAGGCCTTGCCGCAAGTAACGTAACTCTAAAGTGCTAAGTTTAACGTCCGAGTAGTCGCATTGTGCTGCTAACATAAGCCCGTGACATTAACGGCGGTGTAATCATTGTTTTCAAGCTAGTGATAATGTGCTACTGCTTGGGGTAAAATTATCATTCCCGACTCGTACATCATTGTGATAGCGATTAAGTTACCCAATTACTTAGTGAAGCTTTAAATGCTGGCTGAAAGTTATTGTATGAACAAGTTCACAGTGCAATATTATGCTGGCCGTTTTATAGCCTGGCTAGGTTGCCTACGAAGCTAGGTGGTAAAAAAATGCTTCCTAGTATGTGAAGGTTCTAAGCATTAGTTGCTGATAAATTACTTTGCGTCAATAAATCATTACCGGCTAATCTTTCTCGGTGATACAAATTCGGTGTGGCAAACGAACGATGTATAGAATGTGGTTGCTTCAACATCCTCTGTGCTGCTGCAAGCTTTTCCGGGGATAATTTTGTATTGTAGTGAATAACGTTTTGTCATACCGAGCCCTTTCCAGTATGGCGTGCTGTAACTGCATGACACAAAATAATAGCTATCAAGTAGAACGACCTATAATAATAGCTAGCCACGCGCATCAACATGTAATAAGTTTTATCCTAGTATTCATGTTGTTGAGGTTGCACTCTGTTTTTGTTGCCAGTTACTGTAACGTCTTTAGCTTGTAGAAATTTCGTATAAACAGTGGTTTGCTGTTGTCTGTAGCTGACCAGTAGGCAAATATTTCTTTTCACAGACACCTGCGTTTTGTATTTTTTGTCTTTTGGCCGGTCTTTAATTCACTGCTACCCAGCCGGAGTTTTATTTGCTGTGCTCAGGGGTTTCGCGAGTCATAGTTTAAATACCGCTGCGAGTTCTACTGTTTGTTAGCTTGTGGAGTGCTGCTAGATATTTCGAGTTAACACAATAATTAACGTCTTCTTTGCATTCATTTTTTTATTTTCACCAATACACTCACTGATCCAGGCCATTTTTTAGTTCAGATAGGTTTTGGCAACTTGTCGTATACTTAAAGATCTTGGCTTTAAGCTGAAGATTAAGTAAGCCAAACTTTTATATCAAGCTAATACTTCAAGAAAACAGGTCGTCACTGCTGCTAAGATGCAATATTTAGTGCCTTTAAAACAAGTGCAACAGAAAAAATTGCTATGTTGTCAACAAAAGTATACCGGCAGTTGTTTTGAATACATGTGCCCTGACATAAGGTTGGCGTGTTCCAAAGTGATTCGCCAATATGCGTAATAAAGTTTGCCTAATTGTAGCTATGGTGTACACAATCAGTATTTAATGCAATTATGGTTCATTGTTTTGTTCTAATTTTCATGTTGTTGGAATATTGTTTGTATAAATAATCAAGCTTGTAACAGTTACCATCGTGGACTGAGTTAGTCAAGTAGAACTGGCCTGTGTAGTATGAAATTGCTCAAACTGTGTATTTGCTGCTGTCTACGATATTATGCAGTAGACCAGAAACGAACAAAAATTTCACGCTGGCATTTGAATAACTTGTGCTATGGATACGGTTCATTCCGCTTTTTCGTAATGCATTTTCAGTGTAGCATCCAAGCACTCATGAAAATTGCTCTGAGTTTTCTACAGGGTGCTGCTAACTATTCATCACTTCGATAGGGTGCGTAACCCCAAAAACATTGGAAACCACTGGTCTAATCGATTGTCAGTGAGGAAAGCTTCGTTTTCTTCCATAAGTTGTTATGGTGATTTATTTATGTAATGCTAAGTTATCTATTCGTTGTTGCTACTGTGGCAAACTACCGAGAGTAAGGTCCAGCCAACCAGCTTACATTTTAATTAACACCATTCTCCAACTGCTTTTTCCTGTACAATTCTCGCTATTTGTTTTGCAGGTTATAACAATGGTACAGCCAGATACAGTTGTTGTTGAACTTTGCAGCGCTCGAACACAGATTTTGACAATGGACGAAGCAGAGTTAGCGAAGATGTCAAGCGAAGGAGCATTTACGCAGTTAAGAAATTGTATCAAACTGGTTAGTTTGATCATTTGTTTTTTGGCACATTTACGTTTTTCTGTCTACCAATTGAAAACCAAAAACCTCTTAATAAATCCAAACGAAATGATGGTTTGAAGTATAGTCTAACTAAGCCTCCTCTCGTTTCGTGAGTTTTAACCATACAAATACCGTTGGTGTAGTCTAAGTCTATGTTACTACAACTTACAGGTTGAAAGAAGAGTGTCGGGTTGACTGCATTTTTAGTGCCTGGTAAACAGGTTTATAAAATAACACGTTGGCAAGTTTTTTAATGAAGTATTTTGAGTAATTGAATAGCTTAAAGCAGGGGTGTGCAAACTGCGGCCCGCGGGCCAAATGCGGCCCGCGTCTGAAAATTGTGCGGCCCGCGGAGAGTTGCGGTTTTTGAATAGAGTGCGGCCCGCGAACGTTTCACACGTTTTTTGGAGGTGCTTAATAAAATCAATGTCAGAAATAAACCTAGAATAAAGTTAAATAATTTAACAGTTAACCGCTTTGCAAGAATATATTCCAATTAAAGGTTGCTCTCTGCACAGCAAAGATCATAAAGAAACAAGTTTTTTAGCTAAATATTGTTCGCTTGTGACGTTATAGACATATACTATTGCGCATGTTTTTGCTAGAACGTTCCATGTATTGTAATTGGTTAATTTTGCTCAATTTTTGTTCTTCTCACCTCTTGGAAAAAATTTCAGAATCTAGTGAGATTTGTAGAGATACGACGAAGAAAATTATTAGTTAATCGTAGAGATATGTCCTTTTGACGATTTGCTAATTTAGTTTAGAATTAGAATCATTCGTATCGTGGCTTGAGGAATTAGCGCGTAGCTAATTTATGGTTGATAGTTGTGCTAGTGAATGAAGAGGTGGTTCGTAGCGAAGATATTGAGTCTAGCCAGTTAGCTAATATTGAGTCTAGCGAGTCCAGCCAGTTATCAATAGCCAGTCAGCTAAGCTAACTTGAAATCTCGAAAGGAAGGTCGGTCCGTTAATTAGTTTTATCAGTTGATTATTTTTGAAAAATAAAGGACAAATTAGGTAAAAATTATGCGTTTAACATGCTATAACTTACCAATTAATTAACCACGGTTTAATCACAATTAAACCATGACTACAGCCTAGTTTAGCAAAGATGTCCTTCGTTCGTTTTTTGTCCATTCTGTTTGCATACTTTTTAACTTCGTGAATTTTGGTTTCAGCATATTTATTGATTTTGTCTAATTCTAATAAACTTATATACAAGAGTTTAGCAAATTTAAACCTTGGTTTCAATTAATTCATCACTCCGCAATGGCAAATTTCGCAAATTCAAAAGAGACAAGAAAGAGGAAAGTAGAGGAAGAGATGCGAAAATTTAATGACAAATGGACTTCTGAATATTTTTTTATCGAAAATGCAGACAGTAGACCCTTGTGTTTGATTTGCAATCAAACTGTAAATGTTAATAAAGAGTACAACATTAAACGACATTATGACTCAAAACATGCTGACTGTATTTATGGAAAGCTGAAAAGACGTGAGAGAGAGCTGAAAGTTAAGCAATTGAAGGAACAATTGAAGAGCCAGCATTTGATGTTTCAAAAAATGCAAACTGATAATGAAAAAATAGTTCGATGCAGTTTCTTAATTGCACAGAGAATAGCTCAAACTATGAAGCCGTATTCTGAAGGTGATTTTGTGAAAAGTGCCTTATTGATGTCGCAGAAGAAATAAGTCCTAAAATGGTACAGGAGTTCAAGAAAATAAGTTTGTCACGTTGGACGATAGCAAGGCGCATTGACGAACTTGCTGGTGATGTTTGTGACACGCTTAAAGACAAAGTGAAAAACTTTGTGTCATGGAGCTTCGCAATCGATGAAAGCACCGATGCAAAGGACACGGCTCAGTTGGCTGTGTTTATAAAAGGAGTGGACAAGGAGTTGAACGAAACAGAAGAACTTCTGTCACTACAGTGTATGAAGGATACTACTACTGGTGCAAATATTTTTTGTGAAGTTCTCAATGCTTTTGATAAGTTTGGTTTGGACCTATCCACTTTATGCGGAATCGCAACTGATGGTGCTCGAGCCATGTCCGGAACTGGCATTGGATTTGTAGGTCTCTTGAAATCTGCTTTGAAAGAGAAAAATATCAGTGACGACATAGCAATTTTCCACTGTATTATTCATCAACAAAATCTATGCGCAAAATCCTTGAAATTCAAACATGTCTTGAGCCCGGTCAATGAGGCAATAAATTTCATTCGAGCTCGAGGACTAAATCACCGGCAGTTTCAAAATTTTCTGAATGATTTCGACACCGAACATCAAGATCTAACTTATTCTTCCGAGGTACGTTGGCTAAGCAAGCGTGGTATGTTGCGACGATTTTACGAACTGCGAAACGAAGTCGCACTATTTTTAAAAAATAAAGGGCGACTAATGGCTGAAATGGAAGACGAAAGTTGGTTGTGTGATCTGGCTTTCTTGGTCGATATTACTACTCGCATGAATGAACTCAATACAAAGCTGCAACGAAAAGCCCAGTATGCGAGTGAAATGTATGGTCACATAAAAGGCTTTATGAACAAGTTGAGACTTTGGCACGCACACATAAAAAATGCGAATCTCTCTCACTTTCCAACTTTAAAAGAAATGTGAATGCTTCCAGAGAAGAAAACCGAATTTGCAGATCAACTTGAAAAATTGCTTAATAAATTTTCGGCTCGCTTTAAAGACTTCAGATCCCATGAACATTTATTTGAAATATTTTCTTCACCATTTCACACAGAAATTGACAAAGCCCCCACTGATATCCAAATGGAACTGATTGATCTTCAGGAGAGTAGTGACTTGAAGGCCAAGTATGTGGAAATGAATCTTGGTGATTTTTACCGGAAATTTCTTGACCAAGATAAGTTCCCAAATTTAAGAAAATTTGTGGCTTCCAAAATGGCACTTTTTGGCTCAACTTATTTGTGTGAACAATTTTTTTCTAAAATGGGTTTTATGAAATCTCCCTATCGATCAGTAATGACAGGCGAACACTTGGAAAATGGGCTTAGAGTTGCAAGCACCTCAATTAAAGTAAATTTGAATAGAGTGGTTCAGAAAAAAAGCCAGCTGCATAATTCTCACAGAAATTGTTTGTACAAAGATTAAATCGTATTGCCATGTTCTGATTATACAATTAAGTTTACATATTTTTGTTTTTTAACAAATTACTAAACGAATTTTTTTCGAATAATACTGGTATTACTGTTTTTGATATTATTGCAGTTTTATTTTTATCGCTGGCAATATTGTTTTTGATATTCGGTAAAATATTATCCTATTTGAAGGTGCGGCCCGCAGAATATTGTGCTTATTGGTATTTGGCCCACCATTAAAAAAGTTTGCACACCCCTGGCTTAAAGCATAAACTGACAAAAATGTAGTGAGTCTTTTTGGTCGTCTGTACATTTTTGGCTTTTCAGGTTTATTTTTGCTTTTTGACAAGTGATGAAAAGATTTTTTCCAGTTTTGCATTTTGATAGTGGATTTGCAGTTTGCGTTTTGTTTCAGAAAGGATTGCTATCCGGATTAGTGCTATTCAACATGCTTTACATGACAGCGCATGTCACAAAGCAGCTGGGGATGGCTCCTGGGAGCGAATTTCGAACTGCATTTCAAGAAGCAAAAAAGTAAGTGCAAAAACCGACGTTTTTACGTAAAATGACGCTCCAGTCGACTATGCCGGTCAAATCTCAATAGTTTCATAAAGGATTGTTGGTGTGAGTTGAGTTAGGTTCTATATGTGTATTTTGCGGTCATGGAAAGTCATCTTGTCTCCTACACTTAAACAGGAGTTACCATGTCGCTTGCAGGGATGTTAGTTCTAAATCTAGCACTAATTACTAAAAGTTCCGAATATCATTAATAATAATGCATTTTTATTTATTAGTATTGGCGGCGGTGTCAGGTGTACGATGCACAAATAGTTGCAAGTTGGCATATTGTTTAGACCAGGGGTGGGCAAACTACGGCCCGCGGGCCGCATGTGGCCCTCGAGAGCATTCTGTGCGGCCCGCAAACACTTTTTAACTTTGCCATTTGTAAATAAATACGACAAGGGGATTGACAGAGCCCATAGTTACCGTCTACGAAAAGGTGAAGACTTTTTTTTTTAGAGACACCACCGATTTTGCGCGCTGAGATACCACACTGCCAGAAGATTTCGCAAAATTCTGAGCCAATGCAATTTCTTCTATAGCATGCAGCTGTACGAGACAACAAGCCCTGGCCCTCGACCACCCTCGAAATGGTCAATGCGGCCCTCCGGCTAAAAAGTTTGCCCACCCCTGGTTTAGACCTTGATCAGATCCATTAAAGCTTGCACTGCGAAAACACGAACACTGGCTTTAGAACAACAGTCCTGTACCAAATTGACATACCAGCAAACGACTAACTCTTAGAAAATAGAATCTTTATTTTTGACAATACGTCCTTATTTTGTTTTATTTTCAGCAACAAGCAACAATTTGAGTCGTTTTTAATGTAAAATTTTTTCATTTCATTCTCAATTAAGATTTGCAATCAAAACTCAGCTAACCAGCTTGGCTGGCTGCCCTGAGGTTTGAGGCAATATACTTTGAAACCCCTAAAAAAAAGGATATTCAACCCATAGCTCATATTTGACAAAAAATTCAGACCGACCTTTAACAAAATACAAGAAAAAATAAATTTTCTTGTTGTCCATACTTTTGGTTCTAGGTTGATGGAACCGTATCTGGTATCGTATTCTGGCGCCATTTAGCAAAATCCAGCTACCTTCGACCTTCGTTTTTCCGGACTAGATGGTGCAGGAACCTGTCTGGATAATGAAAAAGTCCGGATAACACAAATGTACGCTCGAGCCTCGTTTTTCCAAACTAGATGGTGAAAGAACCGGTCCGGATAGATGAAGAGTCCTTATAGCACAAATGTGTACAGATAATGTAAATCAAATGAAATAACCGTCCTGAAAAAGACAACAGCACTATAGTTTTGCTGACCTTAAAAATATTTAGGCTACAATGTACTCGCACTATTTATGTGGCCTGGGGCTTGGGACATAGAATGGCGAAACGTAGAGAAGTTGCTGACTTTTGTTTGACGGCCACTGTCCGGATAAACCGAAGTCTGGATTAACGGAGTGCGGATAAACGAGGGTCGAGTGTACTGCTTTTAAATATTTCGGGAAAATCAATCTTCGACTTTGTTTATTGGTGACGCAATAGTTCTGAAAGGGAATTGTTGCGCTTCAATTCAAATGAAATTCTCAACTGTGGTTATTGCTAAATTATGCGTTTACCCTAGGGTTGTTAAGTTTTGCCAAATTGTTCTCGAATTATTAAAAAAACCTTGTGTTTTGCCAAATGGAAACAAAGGAAGAGGATCATCTGCTAAATCCCCGAAGTTCACGGAACCCCCCAAATTTTTTGCAAAATCCTGGTTGAAAACCACTGCTGTAGACCATCTTCACAGGTATGGCCATATAGTAATCCCTTTTAGGTACTCGTTGGGTGGACGGCTTCAACTATCCCAATGTGCTTGGAGCACGGGCTGATATTAGTAAAAAATTAGAGCTCAACAATGCGACGTGGAATAAGTTAATTAAATTTGAGAAATGTAAATTAAAATTTTCCCAAGTGCATTATCAAACTGGTGGTCCTTTGCATTACTCAGAACCCTTAAAGTGCTTTTCAGTTCAAGGCAATTGCAAAATTGTTGGTGACTCCTAGTAGAGCATTGTTGCAACAAGCTGTTTCGTCTCGAACGCGCTGTTGCCGATTTTGTTTTATTCATTCGTTCTCACGCTTCTCTGAAGCGGATCAAGCTCGTAATTTGATCCAGAGCTTACTAATGTAGATATGTTAACAATAGGTGAAACGGTTTTCGATTAAACAAAAGAAACTGTTTGTTGTCCCTTACGATATCATTGTGCACACAAGAGCATCACTTTCTGGCGAAACCGTGATACAAGATAGGGCAGAGTCCAACCGGTTCAGAATAAATGAAGCTTGCAAGTGGCTACTAATTAGTTATGTCGCAGCCTGTAAATAGTAGTTATTCATTTTTTTATCCGGTGTTGTCCCCTTAGCAGAGATAGCCAGATTTACCCCATTCCTTCTGCAATTGCTCGCACTCCGTCTCCCCACTTGTCTCAGGGCATCCTCCTTCAAACCAATCTTCTCTGTCTCATCTTCCATTTGCTTCTCCCAGGTCTTCTTTGGTCGTCCTCGCTTTCTCTTCTCAATTTGAGAAGTAAGAGATCTACATTCATGCAAATTACGAAAAAACAGAGAAGCATCTTATTATTGCCTTGGAGATAAACTAACGCCTGAACGTGATAAATAGATTTGTCTGTATCAAATTAAACTTGTACCAAGTTATGATCACAAAAACGGTCAGCTGAGTATTAAAATTAACGCCTGAACGTGATAAATAAATTTGTCTGTATCAAATTAAACTTGTGCCAAGTTATAATCACAAAAACGGTCAGCTGAGTATTACAGCTACAAACGTGCTTGAACAGCAACGCGGTTTGGCGAAGTCTACACTTGAGCCAAAACGCGGCTTATTTGTTTTATTTTGGCTCAACCGCTAGCCAAAATAAAACAAAAAGTGAAGTCTCGCATACTTCAATGTCGACTGTGCTTTAATCAAGCCCTGTGAAAAAACTACCGAGCGAACGCTTCTTTGCGAATTGCGTGGGGAAAAACCCAAAGTGACAAAAACAGTAAACGTAAAACTCTACAGTCACGCCGTCCAAACCTCATTCGGAGTTACCAATACTGTTTGCACATTGTGTTTTTCCGCATGCACTGCAACCGAGCAGAGGAAATTGCCGTGAAAGCTTTTACTGAAGATACGACAACGCAACCATCGCCAATTTTGAACCCACGATTGTTGCCACCATTAACAGCACTTTAATTCGATCACCATGTTTGTGGAAAACCAGCAATTTTGAAAAAATTGGGATTTATTGCGGGATGTGAACTTCAGTTTAATCTGGTGTAGGAGGAGGTGAAGTGGTTGCCTGAGTTGCGTGCTCATTCTCCGACGAAGGGGAAAAGCTTCTCGGTTAAACATGAACGACGTGTGATGAAGATCCGTGTCGACTTCTCTAGGTGTTTCCAGCTAGTGTGAATGGAGAATGCTGTTAATTATGGCAGATGCTGGATATTGTGAAGAACCGACGGAACATGGTCGTCGCAAGGATTGTTGTTATTTGTCGTTTTTTCGACAACGCTCACTCCAACCAATCCGGAAACATGACCGTGAAATGTCTTGCTCTGGGCACATCAACCCTGAAAGCACGCGGGCTATTGAACTGGTCGTTGCGAGCCAGCCTTTGATCGTTCCAACTGCGGTTGCTCGCTCGTCATCGGCAGGGTGTAGCCCGGTCTCGCTCGTCATCGGCAGGGTGCAGCCCGGTCTCGCTCGTCATCGGCAGGGTGCAGCCCGGTCTCGCTCGTCATCGGCAGGGTGCAACCCGGTCTCGCTTGTCATCGGCAGGGTGCATCCCGGTCTCGCTCGTCATCGGCAGGGTGCAGCCCGGTCTCGCTCGTCATTGGTAGGGTGCAGCCCGGTATCGTGCAGGAAAAGTCGTGCGCGAGTGCAGTTCAAATTTCTGTATTTAGAATTCCCGGTTGCGGACTTTGTCTCGGGGATCGACCTGTCTCGATCACGCTGCAGCGAATGCTCGCGTCGTTGTCGTTGTGGCAGAAAATACGGTTCGCTTTTTCCTTGTTGCAGGAATTAAAACCAATCAGGTAGGCAGAATTTGCAGAACGCTCATTAGTTTTATCTTCAAAAGTAGATTATTTCGAAAATCATTCTTGGATGGCGCTATTCACGAGTCGGAGGCACTGTGTTTTTGTCGGCTATTCCTGGTGCTTCTAGAATGGGTTTCACTGAACCCTGGGGTTTTGTGAAAAATCTTCGGGTTTTTACTGATAGGATTTTGCAAAATCGTCCAACCTCTAGAGCAGCCCACTCATGCGATCTCACATATTAATCAATTCAATGACGACGCTTCCCTTTTCTCCTGAAAATCGAAATACGAACAGTTTTGAAAAAGTGAAAACGAAAGTACACAAACCAGATTAGCTGACAAAATAATCTAGAAACAAAATATCGGCGACATTTTGATGATGGGTTCGCTTCGGTCAAGGCAAACGTTAGCGGCAACTGACTGGACACAAATGCAAATGCGTTTGAAAATCCTTGAGTAAGCTAACGTTTTTTTGTTTCCAGTATGCTCATCCGCCTTAATTGAAGACAAACAACATCTCTTAGACTAATGTCGGTGTTACTTTGTTTTAAGAATGTTTCGGCAGCAAGTTCTTTTTTTAAATAACTTACCTGTTTCGCAGCTTTACCATGTACGACTAAATTTGCATAACTGCATTGAAGCCAAGAGGTTGTTTAGCAGCTCCGGTAAGCATCGCCATACTGCGATTAGAACATGCCAGAACCACTGCTGAAATGAACCGACTAAACTCGTACGATGAGATGCGAAAACGAATCATAACTTGAATCATTGCAGCATCCCATATAGTACGAGCGCTATACGCTGCTCGACATCTGGTGTTTGCTGTAAAGTGCTGCCGAGCTGCTCGATGATTTAAGCATGTGATCGGCGTCGCAATTTTTCAGTCTTTTGCGCTGCTTTATTGCATGTAACACGCACGCACAAGTTATTTTGTTGTAGTGCAGAGGATATAGAGAAGTTGAAAGAACAAGACGTGTTCGAACAGTTGATGGAAGAACTGACAATCAACTTCCCACAGATATCAGAAGTGGTGGTGAAGGAACGAGATCTTTTTATCACCGGTTATCTGCAAAGTGTTCTTAAATCGCCAGTTTTCATACGCGAAGGAGGTAACGACTAATTAGTTTTTTTTTAATATAAAGACGCAAACGCTCAGAGGAATGTAAAATGAAGGACGCAAACGTTGAGTTAAGCTTGCTGCTTTGCGCTCCGGGTTCCAGCGTCTGTGAGTTGGGATCTACTGCAAGTTGTTCCAAACTTTGTAGCAGACGAAATCACGCGTTGCTTGGATATTGCAAAAAAGAATAGCTTGCTTGTATGTACAGCTACTTTATGTCAATTGTACAGGTTTGTGGCTTTCTTGGCAGTAAAAGAACAAGAACAGTTTGTTATTGCTCACCCAAGCTACTGCTTGTAAATCTTCTGGATTCAAGAGTAGTGTATCTAGTGGTTTTCAACCAGTTGTTCTCAGAATTTATATCGGGTGGGCCACGACTTGTTATGCTTTACATCAGGGGTGACCAAACTACTGCCTGCGAGCCCCATCCGGCCCGCCAAACGCTTTGCACACATGGTGTGATTTTATTGTTATTGCTGAACCACAATATATTTTAACCTATTTTTGTATTGAATCGCACTGCATCCAGCCCTCCAGTGGCCAAGCAGTCGTGAATTTGTCCCTCGGGTCAAAAAGTTCCACCCCTGCTTTACATATTACTTCTTAGGAAGCAATTCAAATTTAAATCAAAACCAATACCATAGCCATAAAAATGTTTTTTTAAGTCGGTAACTCTTAAAAGTTGGCCAAATAATTCTCGTTCAGTTTGCAATTGGACCACGCGTCCGGAAATGCTTTTGGAGGCCCTTCTTTTATAACTATTGCTGATCCAATGGAGCGTAAATTTTGGCTGCTGAAGCTGCTGCACTTTTTTAGAGTCGGTGCCTCGTGTGGTTGTCGGCGTGTTTGGCATGGGTCACTGCAACGGCATCAAATCTCATTTTCATTCGGAAGTAACTGTGGAACAAATGAAAGAAATACAAAGGTATTTGAGGATTGAATTATCATGCTGAGTCAACAGTTGTACCGATATAATTGTGATGCCGTGGTTCTTTAATCTGCTACTGTGTCTACAGACCGAAAGCAGCGTTTAGCTAAGGTCAAGCTGTACTAAAAAAATGTATACCGGTAATCTGCTTTAATGAAAGTTTGGCAGTTGCCTATACTAAAGCAATATACTTTTGCCACTTGCTGACTTTGCTATATTTTGAGAGATGAGCAGTATGAATTGGGAAAGTTGTATTTGCACACCTCTACAATCTTCGAAAAAACTCGTGGGGAGCAGCTTGTCGCTATGACCTCTGGCAATCCCATCCCGTGGCAATGAAATAAAAAGATAAGTTATTCAACTCATCGAACACGAGATGAACAGAGAGTTCGGGAGACTGCGAATTGACGATCTTACCATCTTCGAGCCAGCAGTCACCCACGCACGTCACTGCGGTCGTCGGCGCTGTAATTTTGAATCCGTGGCCTGAGCTTTAATGCAGCCACCGATCCCACTCCACCGTAACGCATGCAATTAACTAGATGCTTGCCAAACGCACAGTTAAAAGCTAGTTAAACGTATAGAGTTGTTCAGCAACGTAAAGTTGCTGAACAACTCTATGCGTTTAACTAGCCATCTTTTGTTGACAATCACACAAATTTCGCCATGTTGCCTTCCAGAAGGGTCAAGTGACAACAGAGTTATAGGACTCATAAATGTATACTTCAAATGCTTTGTAGCAGGGATTGGAATATGCAAACTGCGAAGCAAGTTTTTGTTGTCTGCGTTTACACATTGATCAAAACAAAAGTTGGTCTTCAGTGTAAATCTCATTCATAAGATTGGCCTCTGAAATTGGAAAGGATCAGCGCTTGGCCCTCTCAATCATCTGGTAGAGTAAAGTTGGCCTGCTCGTAATAAAGGTTGTACACGCTTGCACTAAGGTATAGTTGGCCTTTGTTGCACCTAAGCTTTTTAACGTATGTCGATGTTCAGGTTACCGCCTCCATCGAAGCATTTGAGAATAGTCAAGTTGTCCCTGAGAGGCGTCGTTCTGTTCGCCACTATTTTTTCCGCTTACAAACTCGCTCAGTGGTGTGGTGTCAGTCCAACATTACCTCGATGGTTATCATAGTTAAGCGTCTTATCTTCAAGAATGATGTTTGAAATGCCACTGAAATTTGTTAGTCTTCGTTTTACTGCAACCTCCTGATCGTGCAATTTCCTCCCAAGTTTTTTTTTGCAACTTCGTTTTCTCTATCAAATAAAGCACAACGTTTTAAATTTTCAACCGTTAAAAGTTTGTAGGTGTGTTGGTGGTGTTGAATACTGCATTTGGGATCTCCTAAGTGTGATGTTTACTCATCTTTGGTGAGATGGAGTCGCGACCAAAGACGAACATCCGGGGTCACACCGCAACCCTAATCGGAAGCAGTGTTGGGAAAAGCGGCTTTTTATTTTTGACGAATCCTGAACACAAATTGCGGACTGCTGGCCGTATCATCGACGAGGCTAATTGCCATTGGTGAAGCCCGGGAACCCTCGGCATAGGCATGGACGGCTGCAAGATGTGGGACCTTAAAACGTTAGATATTCAAGAAAGGTGTTCTGCTCTAAGTCTACGGCGTTGTTGTTGTTGATTACCCGACCCCTTCCGAGGGATGGGGGCATGGCGGAAGACCATGGAGCCCCAGAAGCCGGGCAACTCCCCAGGGTCTGGACCAGAGGTCATAGAGAGACAGAGAGTCGCCAAAGAGTCCGTAGCTGGACAGTGCAGAATGAGATGAGAGATGTCCTGGGACGGGTGTCCACAGGCGCTGCAAGAAGAATTCTCGATTCTGCCAATCCTGGAGAGATAGGAACCTAAAAGAAGGCTGTGTTCATTGCAGCGAAGACGAGAGAGGACACAGCGAGCATGACGAGGGAGCACAAGTTCCTCAGTGGAAATCGAGGGGACCTGTGTGTCAAAATACTTTGAAGAGACAGTACGCCTCCAGTCCGAGATAAGAGGAGAGAGACTACAAGGGATTGCGGAGGGCGCAAGCAGCGCTCCCCGTCTGGCAAGCTCATCAGCTGTGTCGTTCCCCGGGAGAAACGAGTGTCCGGGGACCCATTGTAGCCTGATAGAACAGGAGGAAGACAGATCTGCCACAGAGTTTGAGATAACAGGAAAGGTGGAGGAGAGAACACAGTGGCGAGGACAGAACGAGAGTCAGACAGGAGAAGAAGAGAAGAAAAATGGCAGACTTTGTGGTGTTGCCGAGACCAGCAAAGAGCGTGCAGAATGGCGCAGGCTTCAGCGAAAAAACTGGAACAAACTGGGCCTGCCGAAAAGGAAAGAGTGGCCTCAGTGCCACAGAGAGAGCAGTTGGCAAGTACGCCGGAGCCGCCCTCGCCAAAAGGAAAAGGAACAGAGCCGTCTGTCCAGAGTACCAGATCATGAGGGGGGAGAGAGTCAAGGTGAGCGAGAGCCGCACCTTGGCGAGAGTGAGGGAGATCAGAGCGAGAGCATGGAGAGGAAAGGGTGGACTCGACCGTGAAGGAAGGCAGATTCCAAGGAGGACAGGGATGGCAAGCAAGAAGAGTCTCCCTAGAACAAGTAGAAGGAAGCATGAGCGGGTGAGTGGACGCAAGAGCTCTCCAGAACGATCTGCAGAGTCTTGGTTTCACTCTAAGTCTGGCCAAACCTGAAATAGGAAAGAGATTGGGAGACGAAGAGCCCGTTCATAAGAAAAAAGAGTAAAGTGAGTCAGAGTGACTCGTAGGGGAGGTAGAAAAGCCTCGGTGAGTAGTAGAGGGATAGGGGAGGACGAGAGGCAGCCGGTGATGGCGCGACTGGCCGCTCGGTGAAGGCGTTCCAATTTGGTGATATTGGTAGCGCTTAGGAAAGGAAACCATCCGGGTGAAGCGTAAGTGAGAAGGGACCGAAGAAAAGATTTATACAGAACAGAGAGGGACTCCTTAGAGGGGCCCCATGAGGAAGAAGAGATACAGCGTAAGGCTTTGAGACGTTGGAAAAACTTGGCCTTCAGCGAAGATACATGTTTAGAAAAGGAAAGAGTGCGGTCGAAGGTGACCCCAAGAAAAGTTGGAGTACGTTGAAACGGAGGCAGGAGCCGAGTAGGAGGAGGTTGGGCTGGATGTTAGCCTGGTGGGGATCCACTGAGAAGGCCTCACATTTGCTCGGATTGAGAGGAAGACACCAGTACTCAGACCAGCACTCCAATTGAAACAGAGCTCCTTGTGTGGCCTCCACCGCCGTAGGGACCGAGTGGGAGGAGGACCAAACGGCCAGATCGTCAGCGTAAAGAGAGCAGCTGACGGAAGAAGGCAGAGAAGCCGAAAGATCATTAATGAAGAGAGAGAAAAGTACAGGGCCAAGAACGGATCCTTGCGGAACACCTCGACGGACTCGAAAGGAACAGCTTTTGTGATTTTGAAAAACCACAGAAGCGCGCCTATCAGAAAGGAAAGATTGAGTCCAACGAGCAAAGCAAGGAGGGATGCCAGCCGAAATAAGTTTGTGGAAAAGGGCGGGATGCCAGACAGAGTCAAAAGCTTTTGAGAAATCGATAGTAGACAGGATCGTCCGAGAGCCCGGCCTGGGTTTGTTAAACCCATCCGAAATGGACTGAGAAAGGTACAGAATTTGATCGAGTGTAGACCGTCCAGAGCGGAAACCGGCCTGGCCGGGAGAGAGAATCGAATTAGATTCCAGGAAGAAGAGCAGACGGGATAGAATGATGCGTTCAAACAGCTTTGATACGCAGGAGGTGAGAGAGATAGGCCAGAAGGAAGCAGGAGAGTCGAGAGGCTTTCCCATCTTATGTATGGGAATAATAGAAGATGTCTTCCAGATGGAAGGAAAGGAATGCGAAGACCAAGAAAGATTGAAGATGTGAAGAAGTAAATCCATGCCAGAGCGAGGAAGATGCTTTAGCATGGGATAGGCAACTTTGTCTGGACCAGTGGCAGTGGATGAGGAGAGGTTGGAGGCAGCCGCAAGAAATTCAGCGGGAGAGAAGGGAGAGCAAAAGGACGAGTGAAACTCCACAGAGACGTGGCTCGGCGGAGCTCAGCGAGGTAACCTCTGGCTCTGCTGCGCAGGGCCTTTGGCTGAGAAACGGAAAAGTGAGACCTCAGGTAAGCGGCATAGACCGAAGCCGATTCCCCGGGAGAAGAACACCCAGGAAAGCTAGGAGAGGAGGAAGACGAGGCAGGAGAGCCAGCGATAGAGCGAAGAAGAGAGTGCACAGATTTAGGATTAGATTTAGATGAAAGAGAAGTGCAGGTCGTCTGCCATGCCTCAGCCTTGGCCTTGGCAATGACCGACGAGAGGCGGAGATGTAAGCCTGGCGATCTTTATCACTTTTGTGAGCAGTAGCGAAAGCCCTGCATCTTTCACCAACCGCTTGTTCTACCTCGGCAGACCACTAGGCTTTAGGAGGGCGTTTGATGCGGCCGAAAGGAAAGGAAGATTTGGCCGCATTCATTGCCAGAGAGGTAAAGAGAGCAGCTGCAGAGGAAAGAGAAGAGTATTCCTCTGCAGAAGGTCAGTGAGAGTCAAAGTAGGAGGCAAAGTCATCCCAGCGAGTTTTCTGAAAATTGAAGGAAGGGGACGCTCGTTGGGGCGAAAGACCGGAGAGAGAGGGATAGATAGAAGAATTGGTAGGTGGTCAGAACCCAGGTCCTGAAGCACCTCCCAGGAGCAAGAAAAAGCAAGGGTAGAAGGAGCAAAGGAGATGTCAGGAGAGGAGCGACTGCCAGAGGAGCGATGGAGAAGGGTGGGTGTGTCAGGGTCATTGAGGGGGAGGAGGTCTGAGGAGATGACCCAGTCGAATACTTTCTCTCCACGGGGGTCGGAAGTACCTCTTGAGTCCCAGAGCGGGTGATGGCAATTGAAGTCCCCCAGAATGAAGAGATTTCTGGAGGAGGGAAGAACTGAGGGAGAGAAGGAATCGGTTCTGCCATCCGTTGGGGAGGAGCGAATAGGGGGGCATACACATTAAGAAATGACACCGAGGAGGATTTGTTTAGAGAGATGTTGACCCCTACATAATCAGAGTAGGGATCGAGCGAAGAAAGCGAGGTGGTAGAAAGTTCAGAAAAGGATAGGCCCTGTCTGACGAAAATGACAACGCCGCCACTGGCATGCGAGGCATCAGAAGAGAGAATGCCAGACCGGGAGTGGGTGCGATCAGAACGCAGAACAGAGAATCCAGGAATTCGGAAAGAGGAAGATGAGTTAAGATTGGATTCCTGAATGCAGATAAGGTCGACAGGATGGGATGAAAGAAAGTGAAGTAGTTCAGTGCTCCTGGCTCGAAGACCTCCAGCATTCCATTGAAGAACCCTGAGAGAGTCAGGGGGAGGGGAGGAGGCAGGGGGTGCAGAAGTATAGCCAGGAGCAAAGGACGGTGGTGGGAGGGCAGGGAAAGGAGATATAAGATGGGCAGATGGGGGATAAGAAGTTTGGAGACGAGGGTGGGGCAAGAGTGCAGCATTAGCAGAGGGGGGCCGGATTCCACAGTGGAGGTATACGTGCCGGAGGAGTCCGAGGAGGGGGGAGTCACAGTGTTACGGCAGGGGGGGCAGCTCCAAGAGTGAGAGCTGCCAAGAGCTCTGAAATTAGATAAAGAAAGTTGTGAGCACCTTAGATGGACCCATTTGGAGCAAGCGCAGCATTGCACTGACTTGCCCCGCCAGGTCACATTTCCAGCGCACACAAAGCAAGAAAAGATGGGGCCAGGGTTGGGATGAACGTTACCGCTCATCAGGAGAAGAAGAAGAATGAGGAGACGAAGGAGGGCAAGAGTAAGGCAGGAGAAAAGAAAAAGTGAGAACAGGCGACCGATTTTAAAGATGCTGTGTGCTGCCCTTCTGCGGTCGTTCAGGGGGCAGCATAGCGAAAAAATGAATGGGGAGTGCCCGGGGTAACTGGGACCCTCGGGAAGGCCAACAGCCATTTTGACCCAACCCAAACGGGGCCGGGGACCGCACCACCACGTTGAGGCGGCTGTTGATTGGTGCAGAAGTCTACGGCGTGGTTGCGTGGATTGACGGTAATGGTCGTAAATAGACCGACGCGATGGTGTAGTGATTAGTGCGTCCGCTTCGCCGTCGGTAGACCTGGGGTTCAATCCCCTTGTGAAGTCATACCAAAAGCTTTAAAAAATGGTATCCACGGCTTCCCTGCTCGGCACTCTGTATATAGGGGAAGTAGTGAAGAATAAGCCGGCAAGTTCGCTTGTGTCCTTGGGCAAGGCACCTAATGGGACACCCCACCTTTATGTGGAAGACCGGTGGCCCAGACGCATCGGAAATGGCAACTCCCAAGCGAGGACGGACGTACCGTTCAAAATATAGCAATACAATTCGCTTTCTCGTGAATGGAAAAATATAATAATACTCCAACCTCACAATGGTTGCGATGCGTTTTTGGAAGCGTTATGCGGCACTTGTCCGTTCTCGGTTTCATTGAACTGCGCTAATGTTATTGATAACTCTGATGCAGGTCGGAACAGCAATCGTCAAAGGTTTTCCGGGGCAGGAAGAAAAAAATATTTAAGTCTGTTTTCTGCAGCCTAAACATTGAGAGCTTAACTGCCATATTGCGTTTAAACATACTTGGGCTACAGGGAAATTGCCGCAGTCTGATACTAGTAGCTTGTGATACTGCCAGTCAAAAATAATTGCCTGGCTTCACTGTGCTGAACACAATTTGTTTTAACAAGAGAGTGACTGATGCAATCACGTACAGATTTAAGTGAATACAGTCAGAATTTTAATTCCTGCTGAGTGTCTACGGAAAAGTGGCATTTTAACCCTGCATAACTTCACAGAACTATTTTAGGCAGAAAAACTTGCAGGAGCTCACCTACGACTTAATTTATGAAAAAGTATCTGCTATTAATGCAAAACAATTATCCTTTTTTATCGTAATTTAACTTCTGGTCTCGGCATAAGCTTACGGGTTCTGCTTGTTACACCTCTGTGTTCGGAGTTGCCTGTAGGCCTACTGCTAGCACTGTGCATTTCTTCCGCAAGTCTGCAACCAAGCAGGGTAAATGGCCACAAGGAGTGTTTTCCCAGAGCACAACAACGAAAGAGTTGATACGGACAATTTCACGATAACAAATCAGAATTTTATCTCGCGGAGCTACGCTTCAATGCTTTACACTGCATTGACTGCTTTTCCGACGGTAGAATCTTTGAAGTTCAGCTCGTGAAAACATCGCTTCACTCGCCGAGCTTGTATTGCGCGGAACTTGCCAAGCTGTATTGCAAATGCAGCTCGACATGGTTTCTTTAAGTATTCACCCTCCAAGAAAAGGAAGGTTACTCAATTATAATCGTCAAAAATGACCTCAAAGAAAAATTCCCTGCTACAATTTAGGAAAGAAACCATGTAATTATGTGGTGAAATTTATCCCCGGTAATACATTTTCTGCTTTTACTTCATTCCAGGTTTAGCCCAACTTTTCAGCAAAATCATAACTGCGTGTCTGGCCGTTGCTTAGTGAAACTTTTGATTTTGCGACAGCCAGAAACCAGACAAGAGTCTTGTCGCCATGACTGGCATCACTAGAGAGTAGATGGTAGGAAACGGTTAGCTTTTGGCGATGAAACGATTCGTTTCCAAAAAAGGTTTTTAATTTGAGATTGCTGAAGCTATTTTGTAACATTTTGGGGTGATAATTTTTGAGGCCGCCTTTCTGTGTCACCAATCCTGACCTCACTGCACCAAAAGCTTATGTGTCCAGGGCAGAATTCAGTAACCTTTACAGTCATTTGGATCCGATTTCCACAAAAAAGAGAATAAGAGTTGCAAAAATTTGTATTCGGGCGAATTCGTATGACACAGCCCATCAAATCAAGGGTGTTTTCTAAAAACAAGGTCTTCACTTTTCTTATCTTTCTTCACTTTTAATAAGTAGCAAAGAAGCGTATTTCAAGACTCTCCCTTCCGGTTCACACCTTCTTAACAGAAGTTTTCTCCAAAAATCGGCGAAAGAGCCCCCGGTTGCCGACCCGTGGTCTAGCATAAGCTCTTAAAGAAGACAACGAGGTTGCAGTTTCGAAACCAATTTCCATGCCTCTACGTTGTTCTCAATAAAGAATGGGAACTATTCAAGCTATTATGTATTATTTGAGCAAATTAAAGTATAGTCTATTGTTTTCAATCTATTTAATCTACTGCTAATAATAAAAATCCCATTAAAAGCGATTACGTATTTGGTGGAAGGCTTACAACATCATATCATATGATTTATGATTTTCTTGTTTGGCAGAATACACAAAAATGGTGAGGACTATAGTTAAGAGGTCGCTTTGGTCATTGTCGAAATGGGGAAGCTGACTAGAAAATTTTCTTTGTGGCGAACAACACACTGTAGTTAGTAGTATGTCTATATGAGAGAAGTAGCTAAGGTAATGTAGAAATATTATTAAGGTGAAGACAAAATGCTCAAAAATACAGGAGAGAGGTGAAAAGATTTAAAATTAAGCTTGCTGCAAATTCAAAAATTGGGAGACCACGGCGTTTTTAGACACACGGTTTCGCCACTGTGTGTGGTCGGAAGAGAATGTGCTAAAATAGCGTGTTTGAGGCAGCGCTGCATCTTGAAAGGACATGGTAAAAGTTTATTTAGGGGCACAAAGGATGACGAATGCGGGAAAAGTTGCTTAAAAATTTTGTCAAGAACGCCTAAAAACTGCTGGAAGTAACGATGCTGTTTTTTCTATGATCGCAAATGGGGCAAGGTGAGCGTTTTTCTTCAAAAAATTAAATTCACGAGAGTTGGAGAAAGGCAATCGCAAAATAGGCCTGTTCATCCTCATCTGCTTAACGTCACTGCGTCTTATTGCTACATACTCGGTATCGATTTGAATGACAACAATTTGCTCGTAAGTGTATTCCTTTAAAAATTAGAAATCAAAAAGCGTAGTTGTGATAAGAAACATGTAATCGCTGCTCAAGCGTTAAATTAGTGGTTGAACAGCATCAAAAAAGAATAAGCAGAATTTAAAAAGAAAAAAGGAGTGAGTGGTATATGTAGAAATTACATTCGTAAACAATTCTTTTCATCATTCAAAGTTTGTCAGCAAGAAAAAGCATTTGAGTTTAGCTCATTGCAATTGAATTAACTCATACAAATAATGATAGAAGAAAAAATAAATGACTTGCCACACGAAGAGGTCGCCGCAATTGTCAAATGCACAGAAGAAAGCAAACGCTCCTTTGATATTGAACACTTACTGTCAAAAGTGAGTCGATTATTAAGAACATTATTGACCTTACAAATATATTTTATGTTCGTTGATAATTCTTTAACTTTCTGATCGGGGTACGAATTTGGTAAACAAAGGTTTTTCACTTATTTTCCACCATGTCTAAAACAATTATGGAGGTATTCCACACTATTTTCAGCGCATTATTGAAAAGATTTTGAAGTCTAATTAGGAAGTTTTTGCTTAGATTTCTGTCTAGAGGTGCTTGTTCATTTTCCACATTTTTGGGATGCGCCAACGAAGACTTATGCCGTTCTGTTTTGTCTGCATCAACATAAAGCGCTGTTCTTTCCTGGCAGCCGAGGTCTAAAGCGACATTAAGCATCGAGATGCTGACAGTCAGTGCTGGTACAATGACTGGAATATTTGCTTCAATCAGGGCCAACACATTTTCAACTTGAAAAAGGAAGACATCACTTTGGGATTGTAATCCGTGCGCTGTTACGTTTGTTTTTCAACTAGAAGATCTTGTTTTGCAATGATCAACAACTCGAAAGTGATTTCTAGCTCAAATTTTAGAGGCAAATCTTTTTTCTGAGTAATTGCTAGGGCCATTAAAATCATATTTTTATGGAGGTACAAAAAAGTTGTGAAACCAATTACAGAGAGAAAACTACGCTGTGGTGGGGTCTATTTAAGAAGTTATAAATTTATAAAAAGTTATATGTTCTGTTTTAAATCATAAAATATGACTTTTTGGTTTTACTTTAAAATGCAAATATTGTACCCTAGTACCTTCGTAGATGTAGTTCAAACAGCTACTGCAGACGTTAAAATTTGATAATTTATGGATAAGAGAGGCAGTAATAGTTTTTATGCCGAGTTTTACAAGGCATTGGAAGCGATATTTTCCCTATTTTCTGTAACCTAATCGCGCTTCCCGTTGTTGTCAACTTGCATTACATCATTTTGACACATTACTTCGCAACACACAATCTGTTCTCTTAATATTATAAACACTAGCAGTAGGCCAGCCAGTGCTGAGATCTTAAGAGCGAAGGGTAGCAGCTTTGACTTTTACTACTTCGTAGTTAGTAGCAACCGATGAAGCCTATTCCTTCAACTTTAAAACTAGGCTTGTAACGCCTCTTTCTAAATTACAGCAAATATCTGTCAAAGGACAGCTTTAGCAAAACTGTGATATTTCTTGTAAAGTGAGAAATGACAGCGCTCAGCACAGTATACGGTTTATACCCTACAAACGCCTTGTAGGAAACGCAGATAAATGACAATGGTCAACACAAAATTTGGTGCCTCGGACGTTACACCTATCTTAGGGTATATTTGGGGCGCTGATTTCGAAAATAACATTGTTTTTTTCGCATCAGCTCTAGTTTTTGAGATATGGTCTACCCCTGCAATTCTAATTTTTATCGGTTTTTGAAGATTGAACAAGAAAGAAGTTTTTGAAGATTGCTCAAAAGTATGTGAAATGCGCAGTAGCTAACTGTAAATGTGATGGTGGTATTTTCAGCCAAATGAAAAGTAAAATGATCTAGTAATGGCAATAAACAGGACAAAATGCAATACTTTCTTCAAGTACCATTATTACACAACATCTAAAAACTGTCTTTTGTAGGACTTCCATAAGTGCTTGGCATCAGGACAAAGTCTTTGCAAGCTCCAACAATAATCAGCCAGCATTGTTACATCCTATCTTCCTTGCTACCTCTCCTCCATTACTCTTATATCCTGGTGAAATCTTTCACCTTGCTCCTCACTTAGATCATCAAGATTTTTCGAAAAGTGATTCAAATGGCTATGGAGATAGTGGACTTTAATGCTCATGTTGTAGCCAAGATCTTTGAAGCTGCAAAGCATGTCGCCTATAAGCTCTAAGCAGTTACTTGTCTAGTAACTTCCCCAAAAGTTTTCAATTGCCGGCACAATCGCTTTCCAAGCCGTTGATTCCTTTCGGTTATTTGGCACCAAAATGCGAATCTTTCATTAGCTGCCTGATCTGCGGACCATTAAAAGTTTCTGCTTTACTCTTTTCTTACTCATCCCGGGGAATGTACTACACAAATATCGAAAGCATGTTTCATTTCTTTTCAATGCCCTGACGAATTGCTTCATAAGACCAAGTTTTGTAAACAATGTAATGGAAGGAGAATAATCTTTTCTGTGGCAACTTAGGGCTGGTGAATGATGTTTCTGTCGCTCACAATCATCTCTTTTTAAAGGTCATTTTTTCTTGTCCAGTGTTCACTTTTTGCTCTGCTGTCGCACATACAGAAAAAACACGGATATTTTGTATAACCGCTTTGTTGGCCCAGAAGAAAGCTTACAATTTTTAGGTTCACACACATATCTCCCACTGATGCTCAAGATATACTACTAGCTTTTCCAGAATTAGCTTAATGGAATCGCATTCTTTTTGATACTCTTTGAATGCCTATTGGAATAGAAGCATACTTATTGCCATTATGGAGTAGAACGCATTATAAACTTTTTACAGAACTGTCAATTAAAAGTCGCCGTTCTTGTGGATTGTATTCTTCTGATCCCATTTTTTGTAGAAGACTCCCGACATCATTACAGAAAACCAGATTGTTTTCTCTGGAAAAATAGGGCAGTAAAACTTTTTCTCTTGTATGACAAAACGTAATGTTAGTGCAAGGTTGAAGATTTTTTGATTCGGCCATGAAGTGATGACTTCATAGATTTCTTTTGAAAGATTAAATTCTCGAATCAGGTCATAGAGCTTGGCTTAGTTAAATCGTAGCGGTGCAGCTACTACGCCCTCTCACTCACTTTCACTGCTACAAGACATTGCTCATCAACATGACTACTACTTTTACCAGAGCTTTCTGTAAGTTCTGGTTGATGGTCAAACGCGGGAACGGGAACTTTGGCTGAATGTGGGATGGGCCAGCTTGCTGGTTCTAAGTCGGGGTTTGTCCATTTCTTTCTATTGTTTCGATTGATTGCTTGGATTTTAACCATGCAGAAATAGCTACCGTCGTGATTACTTTTAGCTTCCTTCCAAACGATTGAGACACCAAATTGTAAACTTCGTCTCTTTAATCCACTGACGCAAATGCTCCACTCAGGTTTTACCAGCAATATGGGGAGCTCATTGTTTATCTTCATCTCCAACTTTGACGCCAAAGCAAGCTCTCTTCACAACAGTAGAAATAGGTTTTCTTTGTTTTTTCGAAGTATAGCTACCACAAATACAGCAGAAAATATCTGGGTAATTGAAACAACGTTTACACGATGAATCCATTGAATTTTAAGCTTCATAAGGCAACTAATCTAAAAAGTAACTTTATTTCGTCAAAGTACTGTACGTAGGATATTCTCTGGATATGCCTATACTATTAGTAACATTATAACAAAATTGCGTAGAAAGTGATCTGCCGGACGACAAAATAGTTTGAACTCGTGGAAGAAGTCAAACTTCCTAATCAAATCTCTTATTTTACTATTAACATTCTGCTTTAAACTGAACTCTTTGCGAGAAAACTCTTTAACAAAACGTTTTACCTGTAAGGGGAGTTTAACCTGTTATGGATGAAACGGTAATAAACTTTTGAGATAAAAATATCTGTCTTCTGCTGACTGCGCAAGTTAACCTACGAAAGCAATAAACTTTGGCTAACGGCTAGCTGAATGCTTGAGCGTCATGGCAGTAAACGACTAGCTTCTTTATTCAATTAAAAACGCGTTAAAACAGAGTTTTAAGATAGCTTTAGCAAGCTTTTACTTAGAAACTCTGATGGCATATTTCATGAAATAAAGAATTGATAGTAGTGAAAATATACTTTTCTTATGAAAATGCTTTTGTAAGATAATTTACTTTGAGATTCAGCTTTGGAAAAGTTTGCATGGAGCTTAAGCAAAAATACAAAAATAGCTCTAACCGAATCATGGGAAAATATACCATATCTCAACAACTAAAGTTGATGCGAAAAATCGATGTCGTTTTCGGAATCAGCGCCCCAAATATAACCAAAAAGAAGTCTTATATGTGAGGCACCACAGAAAAAAATATTTTTGTTAACCAATGTGATCGCTAAGGAAGAAAGAACCAAGACTGACGAAATCGCAATTCTGTTCTATTCAATTTGTTCGAAACTGTAGGAAGGCAAATTTTTAAACGTTTACTCATGCTAAAAGTGAAGGTTTTAGACGCTAAAAAGATCCGATCAATTATGAAAGACTTCAAGGAGTTCACAATCACCCTAAAGAGTAAGCTGTACTGCCCGCTATGCTGCTGCATAGTTAATTATGAGAAGCGCTTCTTCGCTGATCAGCAAGTTGCTACTCTCAAGCACAAGAAAGGCATCGAAAAGACAAATAGTGCTAGAACCTCGGATACACAACAAACGTTTATCAACGCTGGAAATCAAGAAAATTTTGCCACAAAACTTGTTCAAGCTTTTGCATTAGGTAATATACCCATGGTAAAATTAAATCATTCAGCGATTCAAAAGATTTTTCGAGATTTGGGGCAAAGCGTAACTTCCGAAACTCTGTGTCGTTTGGAAGTTAAAGAACTCAGAGAAGCAAACGATAGAAAGCTGGCAGAAGTACAGAATGAGAAGCCGTTGTTTTTTGTTATTGATAAAACTGAATTAAGAGGTGAAAAATTTTTGCACATACTATGTGGTACGCTGGATAAACCTGACTTCTGTTTTTTGGTTAAATGCTCTATGATTGATGGCTTGCCTAATAATCGAAAGGTAATTCATGAATTGGATGATGTCATAAAGAAGTTCAGGGTACGGAGGGACCACGTCAATTTGTTGATATCTGATGCTGCAGCCTATATGTGACGTGCAGGCAAAGTTTTGAAAAAAATATATCCAAATCTACTGCACGTTACCTGTCTTGCACATTTAATTCATAACTGTGCTCTAAAGGTGAAAAGTTTTTATAATGAAGTAGACGATATGATTGCTACGGTAAAAGCAAGTGTTGTGAAGAATAGAGGCAGAGCCGCTAAATTTGACGTCTGTGGAAGACCTTTGCAGTCAGTAGTTACTCGTTGGTAGAGTTGGTTGGATGCTGCTAACTACTATGCTGAGAAACTTCCACTAGCGGGAGAAGTTGTTGATTCATGGAATGGTGAAGGAGTGATTGTGAGAAAGGTAAAAAAATACAGTGAATGATCAAAAGCTGACCAGCCAGTTGACAGAAATTAGCCAATGCTTTAGTGGGCTGACAAACTGTGTGTGTGTGTGTGTGTACAACTTTCCATTCACACACACACAGAGTACAAGAGACCAGTGATGATATTAACTCTCTTGATTTGGCAAGTGACCCTCTGCAACTGAGAAAAGTACATCAAAAAGCGCTTAGAAAAAAATGATATAAAAACAATTGTGGAGCTAAGCATAGCAGATATCTCTCCAGCACTGTATGCAAAATTATTAAAAGGCCAGCCTACTTCAGCGTCCGTAAAGCGATCATTTTCCCATTTAAAATCAATGCTTCGAGCGAACAGAAATTTTGCAGAGGCCAATATTATGTACAACATAAAATTGTAGGTGAATACTTATTGATTAGCTGCATTAGACATTAGAATTTTTTTCGCAGTGATTTTCAAGTGAACCAAAAATGTTTGTTAGTTGTTCGCTTGTGCTATTGTTCAAAATGCATGTAAAAACTTACATACGAGTTGTTAATTACGGAGATTAGCATAAATTTGATGCTCTGAAAATAAAGTCATATATAAAATATAACATTATCAAAAAATAAAAATTCATATTTTTCGATTTTTTTTGGTCATAAAAAAATGATTGTAGCAATTACCAAGTTAAAGGCTTTTTATTTCGAGATTAATTCTTCGAAAGCGATTTTTTTCAACATCCTTGTTTTTACCTGCATTTTATTGACTTATATTTTAGAACATGCTATAATTGCAAAATGTAGGCCAGGACAAGGCACAGTATATTGGATATTTTTTGGTATCCTCAAAAGACAAATATTTTTTTCGCTAATGAAAGAAATATCTTTCGAAAAAAGGACGCATGGTAGCCCTATCTTTAACAAAATGTTTGTTGACAGTTTTTCTGATCAGTTGTGCTTGTAGAAATGAGCTGCACTAGAAGTATAGAAACATATGCTGTGGTGGATAGAGGATTTTGGGAGCCTGAGGCGAGATTTCATAAAGGTCCACCTATTTGCCTTATTTAATTAAGATATTTGTTGCAAACTAGGTTTTCGGCCCTAAACTATCAGGTGAAGATTTTTTTTTGGTGGTCATATCTATTTTGCTGAGTTGAAATACGCAGACCGTGTTCGAAATAGGGTTTTGGCCCAACAATTGCCGGTGAAGACCTTTTTTTTGGACATTAGCACTCTTTTGCATGGCCAAAAAGCAGTTTATAGGACTGATCTGAAAGGGGGCCCAAAAAAGTGGGGTATCAGCCAACTGCCTCACCGTAAATCCACCGTTGCACATATGCGGCGAGTCTCAAAACAAGAGCCACAGAGGTTTTTTTAACTTAAGGAGAAGGTTATGAATTGGTAATGATTGGTGCTTACCGGAAATATTAGTTACCTAAATCCGATCCCGACTGTATACATCGTCTTGCTCAGAGAACCGAATTGGTTTTGCTAGTTTCAAAATCAAGGTAATGTATTGTTATTAATTCATAAGCTTAACTGATCGCTTATTTTTAGCCTTCTAAAAAGGAGCATGTTTTTGATGACGGCGGCGGAAATGAAATATCTTTAGAAGAAAATGAAAGGGAAACACTGGTGACTTCAGAAGCTTCAACTTGCCCCAATTTTGCGTCAAGTGATGCGTTAAGGCTTTCTTCACCTTGGTTTGCGTCGCTCTTCCAACCCGTGCAATCAGAACCGAGATTTGTGCTTGGTCAAAGCCAAATCAAAGATGAAGGTGGCAAGTGCAGGGCGTTAGGAAGTATTTTCGCGAATCACAACAGTGGGATCTCACTATGCTCAAACGATTTATCACTTTCTTTCAATATACCAACTTCTGTAAAACGTGTAAATGGCAAGCCATCATACTTATCAAACGATGATTATTTTTTAAGCACAAACGAATGTACAAAAAGCAGCGTTTCTGGGCAATCACTCTCGCCTTCCAAATCACTTGCAGAACAAGAAAATGAAAATCAATCTGAGGAACCTGACTTGATTGAAGGAAACCGGGAACAAGTCGCGGATGCAACATCCGAAATGCCGATACGCAAAGAAGATTTCTTGATCAAAAACACCCTATCGTCCAGTGCTGGATTTACGCCGTACATCGGTTATTTCTCAAACCCTCACCTGTTGTCTCATTACCATTCCTACCAATCAGCTTTCGCATCGCTGTTTCCGCAATACTTCAAATTTGAGTCACCATTACAGCGACCAGGCGGTTTCGATAATTTTGACGGAAATGCGCTCAGGAGTTCGGCGACGCCATCCAGCAGTAAGCAGCTCTATTGTTTAGTTGGCTAGACCTGTACAGGGGTCTCCTCTGAAATAAAACTTAAAGAACAATTTCAAGCATTTTGGTAGCCAAACCGGCATGCTCCTTCGACATATGTTCATGCAATAAACCTATTTCAATGATTAAAGACATCTGTAAGATGGGTTTTAGAAACGCTGAGAACTTGTTTGTTAAGTTTTAATTTAAAAGGATGGCCATTTTTCAAATTATTTATAAATTGACCGACGCGATGGCGGAGTGGTTAGAGCGTTTTCGCAGTAGGTAGACTTGTGGTTCATTTCTCTTGTCGAGTCATACCGAAAGACTTTAAAAAATGATATCTGTAACTTCCCTGCTTGGCGCTCGGCATTTATGGGAGGTCGTGGAGAACAAGCCGGCAAGTTCGCTTGTTGTCTCCTTGAGCAAGGCACTCAACGGGACGCCCCACCTTCATGTGGAAGACAGGTGACCCGGAAATAGCAACTCCCAAGCGAGTGCGGACTTACCGTTCAAAAACATAACGATACATCGCTTTCTCGTGAATGGAGGATAAATATGGCAAAAAAAAAAAAATATATATATATATATATATGGCAAATGATGCCTTTATTTCTCGATTCATGGCAAAAACTTTAGGGTTACAAAAAGCTTCGTGCCGGTTCCTAGGTTTCCTTTGATATGGACCTCTCATAACGCTAGTGATCATGCTAAACAACCCACCCGTATTATTGTTTTAATAAGTCTTAGCTTGTGAACCGTAGTGATTTTTTTAGTTATTATAAACCTCTATAGAATCTACTTTAAAACTACTGGTCTAGATAAAAATATAGGCCTAGACCTTAAAGTTCGTTTGTCCGTCTGTATAGTAGACCTTAGATAACCTTTAGGATTCTAAGTGCGGAACACACCCTGACCAAATTCAAGCTACCGGTATTGAGTTTGTAAATCAGCGAATGAATTGGCTTTCCAAATAATAACATTATGCGAGAGTTTAATAAAGCTAATACGGTAATGCAATAAAATGTCACGCGGTTCATTTTCATGTTAATCATTAGTGGAAACAGGCCGGAGACCACGATTCTTGTAAAGAAGAGGAGGGTGATAGAACTGTGGAGTCGTTTTTTAGGCTTCGGAGTGTCTTTCAAAAATTGGATGCATTTTATCTTTGAAAAATTTTGAAATCAACGGCAAGACTGCGTCAATGTTATGAAAGGCCAACGAGAAGAGGGGGTCAAATTTTTTTCTCAAGAATTGTTTTAAACTGCCCTACTTTATGCAAAGTTCTACTCGTTCCTGGAGCCTTATTGCTTGATTTTTCAGAGAGAATATTTTCTACATATGCTTTTAAGATATAGACAAGTAAAAACAAGTAAAGTAAAATCAGCACAACAAACCAATTTGAATAACCATGCAAAAGCAGGTAAAATCTGGGGAGCATCGAAAAACCGCTAAATCACCAAGTGAAGTTAGACCTATGATTACCGTCAAAGGCAAGAATTTGATTTTGGCGATTTCCCCCCCCCCTCCCCCTTAGACACACACGCTCTACGACAATTACAGTTCAGTCGTTGTGATTATAGGAATATCCTTCATAACATATTTTGATTTTTCGACATCAATTTTTAGACTCGGCCTTGCAAGACTGCTATATAGGGTCTACTCTAAACATGGTTTTCGGAAACTTTTAACTAATTAGAGAAAAAGGTTTTGTGGATCTACATGGGCTAGTTGATGATCTTGCCTCACATGAGTAAGAGCACCGATGTGATTTTACTTCAATAACATGTCCTTTAATAAATTGCTCACACGCGGTTGATCTGGCAGCTGCTTAGTCAACGCGTCAACTCGACAATAAATAGCTTAAAGGCAAATAGGGACAAAAAATATTTAAGGGGGTAAAACATGTATTATTTAAATAATTGCTGTAGCTACGATAATAGCACGAAAATTGAGATAAGCTTGTGCATTACGTAGTAATTACATTAATTCAAAACTTATTAAGCAATCTTAGAAACTGATACCGCCTTGCTATTCTCTTTTTCTCGTTGTTCACTAGAATGAAATTAAAGGTGTTGTTTTTTTTCGATTTAGGCAATGGGGTATCTACAAGTTTGAGCCAGGGGGCAAGCCATGTCAAGGGTTCTTACCGATATCCGCCTCCCATCCGGCTTTACTTGATTGCGAGATGATGCTTAATGGTAATGATATTATTGATAACGGGTGTTACATTTGAACTAAGCTTATTATAAAATCAAAAATGGAGCAGACCGAAATGTATATTTAAAGGGATTAAAATTGCGAGTTTCCTTCTTATTTACTGAGCAACTGTTGCACAATTCTCTTCACCGTCTTAAGTCATGTTCAACGAGTGTTCATAGCATTGTTTCTCCATTTGTTTGCCACAACCGTTGTGTATGTGTGCTTACATTTTCGAGTTATTCAAGAAAGGTCGGCCTGCAAAAATTGCCTTACAGATCTACAAAAAATATTTCATTGACAAAAAATGCATTTTCAGGATTCGGAACATGGGAATGGAAATCCTGTTTTGCATAAAATAATTACTTTAATTTCAAGCACAAGTTGGCAGCGTAGCTCAGTATAATACAGAAAGGGTTGGCAAATTGCAAATTTCCTCGGAATGAAATTGTATGGGCTACGGATAAATGCGACTCGTGGTCCGCGTCCACTGATTGATCGCCCAAAATTAAAAAAGCTTCAGTTTAAAAACTTCCTCTTTCGACGTTGATCTCGAAACCAAAAAACACCAAGCACTTGGAACAAGTTCGCGCCTGGCCCTTGGTATCTTTCGTTTGGGTGAAATTGGTCCGGCTATAAAAAAAAAAGAGTTTGTACTGTCCTGTGATAAATTAATGGCTCGTAATCATGAGATTGTGCGTTCAAATTCCGTATGGGTTATACACTGTTGTGAGCTTCAAAAGGCACTTTACAGCCCTTTCCTCTGTTGATTGCAGGTTTGTGGTAAAAACGCACCGTGTGGCGGCGGTAACTTCGAATCGGGTTTCATCACATCTTTGTTCGATGCACAACCACAAAGCCGTCACTGCTGCCGAACGATAAAGATAGGATGATAGTAGGCGGAGCCTATGAAAAAACATTGAAAACAACTTTTCTAAAGCAACGAAAGAGCCGAGAAAAACACTTTATTTGACGTAAATTAAAAAGCACTTTTGTGATGTCTTGTTCCTTTCTAACAGATAAAAATCAAACAAATTTGTGCTGCCGATGTATATCATGGATGTATACATATCATGTATACATGGATGATATTGAACCAAAGAGAATTCTTACTAGAGCTTGGTTTAGTGTAGACCTTGTGTAGTAAAAAGCAATCGCGTTTTGCGTGAGAGGGATAAACATTGCTGAATTAGGCTTGAGTAGTGAAATATTCAAAAGTGGCAAACCAACGTTTTTTCGACAAAAAATAAGCGCTTGAGGAGATAGAACAGTGACTGCTACTCATGCTTTACTTAAGGTTTCGTTTTACCACCTCTGGCGTTGATTTCCAAATGTGGGCATTGCCAGAGTGCAAAAAAAAAAGGTGACGGCTCCATTGATTTCAGTATTTCGTTGTAGCATTGTGCCGTATGTCCCTCCCTTTCCCAGCTTCACCGATCAGCAAGCAAAAATTCATCTTAATTCGTGTTTGCGTTGATCTTTTAAAAATCTGCGGCACCGCTACGTTATGGTTTGATGATTCGATCTCCTAAATTTGTTACACCCGATTCATTATTTGTTCTGTTTTTGTCCAACTTCAGATTTTGCAAACTTTGTCGCAATTGGTTGTCACAAAAAACGGCATTAGGCCAGACTGCTTAACATGCTTCAATTAATTAAATTGTAATTTACAGTCAAAGTTGTTATTAAATGAATCTTAATACGCAAAATGTAGCCTACCAGGAAAACTAAAGATGCGTAAATTAAAACATTATAGTTTTGGTCAAGCATTCTAAAAAAATTGCTCCCAGTAAAATATACTTTTTTTTTGGCTACGCCCTTGTTGCTAAATAATAGATATAGATTGGAAAGAGAATTACCCACGTTCACGCAATCAACATCACAAGCTGATTCCAGAAAAACGCCAGTGAAGCAAGTTTGTACCACAGCGGATATGCCGGAAGCGGGAACCACAAATAAATTTTGGCAGAAATTCAGATGCTTTCCCCTATTGAAACATATCTTCCTCTTTTTTATGAACAGGGCTTTTTAAGTAACTTTTTACGAAGCAAATTCTATCTTTCCAATATTTTTTAGTTTTTGAAATATTTAAGCTTCAGGAAGGTATTCCACTTGGAACTATCAGGCTTCAAGTTCAATTTGGAGTAAGAACTAAACCATTCGGTTGAGCTATAGTGCTTGTGCACGATTCTGCCTTGATGTTTTGACGAAATGCATCAGTAATTCGCCACTTACATCTTATACAATATCACTTGCTTTTGAATTTGCTAATTTTTCACGTTCAACTGTAGTCTACTTTTTTATTTTTACCAATCTCTTATTTTTATAGAAAATTTTGTATGTGCTTGTCAAAATAATCAAAAGCAAGTCGGGCGGCTCTGTAAGAAATCAACAAAGTGTCAAACATCGATGGTACATTTTGATCTGTCGAAAAATGTCAATTTAGATATTACAGTGCTATTGCAAGCTCTGCCTTTGGTCAAGGCCGATGAGACGGATCCAAAAAGCACAAGCGTAAAAGTAGAAGGGGCTTGGAGCCGAAGATTCTCCAGCCTGCTTTCAGCTTTCCTCCAGAATATTGCCAGACCCCTCCTAGAAATTTCAAAAATGGCCCACTAATTTCCAAAAAGGTGATCTAGAAATAAGGCATCACTTTATTTTGGAGTTGAAAATGGCAAAAAAGTTGATCTCGAAAAAAGTCTTCACCTTTCTTTGAGGTAAAAATACCATTAGCTCTTTTCCCATAGAAACAAAATGTTGCGTCTACGCCAGCACGTACATTGCTCCGGGGCCTGAGAGCTATGAAGGGCTTATGACTAAAGGATGATTTAATAGATGTGTTGGATATCTGTTGAACTCTCAGCTTGTATTTAAACAGTGCTTTATTTTTACGCTTGAGTGATCTTTGTACCGCTTTTGAATATTTTTGGAGACCTTGTGTGTGGTGGCTTATCGTGTTTCTTCAAAAACCCCCATTTTTTATGTCTTTTAATCCTTACAAAAAGATTCTGAATAGACAGTGGCAACATTGCCAATTGAGCTTCAACTTACTTCAACGTCATTTAAAACGTTCGTGAAAATGGCTACCCGTGTCAAAATGGAAAAGTTTTTAATAGCCTAGTTGGTCCAGTAGAAGTGCATGCCGTCAGCTGATTTAAGGAAAAGTGTAAAACCTATTTGCGAGCGCTAATTGACTTCATCTTGCATTAATTCGCTTCAGTGACCTTTAATTGGCTTTTAAATATGAAACAACTTTAATCCTCTCAACAGGAAAACCGATTGGGATAGGCAGGTGACAGGCCAGTAACGCGATCAAAATAATTAGCATTCAGTCGCATCATCATTGCACTGCCCAATATAGTTTCCTTTGAGCTAATGACTCAAAAAAAGATCAGTAAACCGCACTACAAAATTTAAAAATCACCAAAGCAAACTAAATTTGTGTAAAATACCGTTAAAAGTCCAATAAAGTTCAAACCTCCTGGTTTGCATCATGCATTTATCTGTATTGTACGGCACGATATTTTCCTAGACGCTCGAAGCAGTTTCGCCGAGCATACGGTAGGACGGTCACAATTGTCCAAGCCTGATGTAAAGTTCCAGCTTTTGTTTGAATTGCTTTGCGCTCCATCCTCTTTCAAGAATCTTCGACAGCTGATGATAATCATGAAAATATTGCTCCAATCCATTAGACCCCTTTACCGACGTGAGGCTAATCGTTCTTCAATAAGCTTTTCTATAGACAAAGCATCTTCCAAATGCTTGATGTTCTAAGCAGTTTTAAACCGATTATCTATTAATTGTTGGTCATTAGCAAAAAGATGGAAGAGTCAATTCGGTTTTTACGTGACGATTGTTGTGCCGGTCATCTTCAAACGTCATAGATGGGTTAGGCATACTTGTCAGACTCGAAAAGCACGTGTTTTCTTAGACCTGTTAGCTTCCCTATGCGTGATGTTGCAAATGGTATAAAAAAATTTTTAAAGTAAAAGCAGTCCTCTGTGGAACGACCACACTCAGTGACGTCATCAGATTGAAGATGGTTTGCTCCGGGTGTCATTCTTTTAAATTGCGGCGCTTCTTTTTGTAACACTTTTTGTAGAACGTTTCTGACAAAATCTAAGGTAGATTTGCTTGGTCTGTTGTTATTTTTAGAGAAAACTCGTCAGTTTGGGAAAGGTTTAATGAAAGGCACTTTTTTAAAGCCGCTCCTCATACTTTTGATGCTGCAGAGAAGCCAGAAACTCAAGTTACACCCTAGACCACAGGTCGGCAGCCTTTTACGAGCGAAGAGCCGTTTATGCTCGATTTCCACAAAAAAGAGAACAATGAGAGCCGCAAAAAGTTGTATTCGGGCGAATTTGTATGACGCAGCTCATCAAACCTAAGGCGTTCTTCAAAAAAAAAAGCCTTCACCTTTAATTATTGGCAAAGAACCGAATTACAAGACACCCTCATCTGGTAAGACCTTAACAGAAGTGTTCTCCAATAAAAATAAGGCAAAAGAGCCGCAGGCTGCAGACCCTTTGTCTTAGGTTAATTACTGTATACCACTGCATTAACTACGATTTGTGTCTCTCAGTTAAACTTTTTATGGATCGGCCTATGCTATCTCGAGAAATGCTAGCAACGGCGCATAGTCGAAGGCGGAAGGCGAGAACGGTTTTCACTGAAATTCAATTAAATGGATTGGAAAAGGAATTCAAAAAAAGACGATATTTGTCAACCTATCAACGTGCCGCACTCGCAAATACGTTGAAATTAAATGAAACTCAGGTAAAAGCAGTAATAGGGATATCCATGATTTTCACCATCCCTGCTAACAGGAAGTTTAACTGAGCCCTAATACTTCGAAAAAAGGCGATTTGAAGCCTTAATATTGATTTCAAATACAGGTTCCAAACTGTAACGTAGGCTAATTTAGTTGCAACATTCGCGGAAATGTGATGGCATGGGCCGGAAAGTTGTTTATGGTGACTATGATGGCGCGTACGAACCGTAAGGTGGCTACGGTGTCGCGCATTGGGTGGAAGCGGTCTTCGCCTGTTTGCGGTAGAAATACACTTTTCCAGCATAACCTCCTGGTAACTCCGAAGCGAGTCTGAACTCAATAAAATTCTTGCGTGACCAACGAAAGGCTTTCACGCAGCCACAGAATGAAACGTGAAAGACAAAATTACAAAGTTATGAATTGTAGACGACTTTTGATCGTGATCTTGGAAGCTGAATCACTGATGTAGTATGTCCCGACATGTTCCGTCTTAGCCCTGTTTGATTCCGGGTGATTTCTCAAACAGTCGTCCGCCGCTCCCCCTTCATCATAATCTTCTATGGTATTTCAGTATTCTTCGATACGGCATGACATAATATAATATATCATTTAGGCTCATACATCAGGCATATATCTTATTTACACGTTTTTTCTCCAAGAACGGTTTTCGGAGGCAGCTGTCTCAGGAATGACCTTCAACATCACGATCTGCAGCTACATCTGCATCCACATACTCAACTGGTTTAATTCGAACAAAGTGTCTTAGCTTAGAATTAAAGCAGCCCATTACACAAGGGAATGGAAAAGATTTCTGCGGGGCGATTCAGTTCCGGTAAAGGAAAAATTGAGACTCCTACACCTATAACAAAAAAAGCGGTTGCGCACAGTTAGGACGATTCTATTGCTATATTTTAATAAGCGCCGGTGGCGAAAATATTTTTTGACAAATTCAAAATTCTCCATCATTCAAGTGCTTATCAGTTACTTTATAATGGTCAGCATTAGAATCTACCGGAATCAACTGTTTGCGAATCTCTAAACGATCTTGCGCTGTATAAGATCCCGATTACGGCAAAAGAGAAAATAGGAACTCGATATTTAGAAGAAAACAGGACGTTCAAGATACTTCAACCAAAAAATGTTATTTTTACAAAGAACAATCATTTTTTTAAATCTAACGTGTTTCTTTTGTTAAAAAAAGCGATTGCATTCCCAACTGCGTCTTTAGATAAGTTACAGCCTGACTAATGAGCGCCATCTTGCGACATCAACATGCAGACGTTTAGCTGATGGGGGTGAAGAAACGCATTTTACCGACTAAGGTGGGTCTACATCAGTGGTGTAAAAATTTAGATCAATCAAAAGGTCATCAATTTTGTCAAGAAAAAATTTAGAAATTTGTGGGAGCATAAAGCCCTTTCTCAAAAAACTTGAGACTTCTAGCGGCCTCAACTTAGATCTAAAAAATGTGGACCACTTTTACTCAGTGTTTTTTCTTGCAAAGCAACTCTGTTGTTCCATTTTCATCTGATCAATAAATTGACTGCTTTTAGGTAAAAACCTGGTTTCAAAATCGGCGAATGAAAGAGAAAAAGCAAGTGGTGGGAAGCCCAGCGATTACAACATGCCATTGTGCAACCGTACGTAGTTCAGCTTCTATCGCCGGATTGCAGAGAAATTCTGATACTTTTACCGAACTCAAAAACGTTGGAAAAAATTTTCCTCAATCATGCTCAAGCACACCATCACCACTAGCTAACTTCTTTCAAGATAGCCCTCAGCACTTATTTATCAAATAGGCCTACTGATCTATGGTACTTTTTAAGGTCTATATTGGCGTAAGCAAAAAATCTTATTCGCGTGTTTTTAATTTCAACCAAGAAAAAGAAAACAATGCAGTTGATTTTGTACGTGAAATATTAATATTTCGAAGTTTTAAATCGTGTTATGGCATTGTACTACATCGATAAATGATTAAAAATTAGTGATGTACCCAATGCTGACCTTATATCAATGGTCCTCCGACAGACGTACGAAAAGACCTAGAGCAAAACCAGCTACAGTCAACTTCGGATACAAGAGATACCCCGGGACCAGCTTAATCAGTCTCTTATAACCGAATTCTCTTATAACCGACTTGTTAGTTTATATTGAAAATCCTTTTGGACCTTTTGCGTAGTCCCTTATAAGCGAAAATCCCTTATATCTGAATCTCTTATATCCGAAGTTGACTGTACTCCACAAGACATTTGTCGAGTTAACAAATGCTTTTGCTATGGTAAACAGAAAAGTCGTTCGACCTTTTGAAGAGAATTTATCTCCCATCCTATAATGATAAGAACTTGATCAACTTGTCGAACCAGTGAGAAACGGAGGGTGTGCAAAACGCGATGTGATCTTACGGTGTTTTAGTCAACAGTCACGTGCACATGTCGTAGCGAGCCATAGTTGGGACCAGAAAACCGAGCTTTAGCGCTAACGCCGGTTTCGCTGGGCCTAAAGCTTTGAAAATTTAATTTGCAGAACGTCGATGGCAATTCTAACATTTAGTCCACTACATCACGTTTTCGACAAATCTCTTCGACGTGATAAATTTTTTGCCATATTGTGGGTCAACCATTTAGTTGCTCTCTTTTGAATTTTTCCCAACAGTGGAGTTAACAAGAATAAGTTTTTTGCTCCCTCTTGGGGTTGTTGGAGCAGGAAAATTGTTCAAATGCGTTCCACACGACGCGCCTCATGTCTAGCAAATTAAATAACATAGCTACACAACATATTTCTACAAGTTGTGCAATTGCTCGATCACAAATTGCTGCATAATGGGGCCTGCGCTTAGACAACCCTTACGCTTATCACGTTCTTTTTCCGAGGGCGTAAGTGTTGTACAATAGATGAAAGAATTTCGAAAGATACGTTCTTCCAACTAATAGCTCTTATTGGCACCCGATCAACCGCACGTCCATTGCTCCAATATGAAGAGCAACCTGAAATCCCACAATATTTGATATAAAACCTTTAAGTCACTGGCTATTGATACTAACACTTGGGGTGAATCACTCCGCAAGAAAATATTAATTGGCGGACTCCAATCAAAGCAAGCAGCTAAAACGGGAGCCTGAAAGACAATGGTAAAATACTGCGCACACTCGTACCTTCAAGATGGTTACTCGCGCATTGCTTTTCTTCAAACACACTTAACAGAACATACGGCTCAAGATCGAACTGCCATTGAATACCAAACATTTTACGGCGAGCATTACCCTCAACACCTGGCGCAAGCGCCGGGCAATTAGTTAAATCTTCCTTTTACGTGTGTATACATAATCACCTCCAATATTTTTGCCCTGCTGTTTGACGCTTTGAACGTGCTGCCCAATATAGCTAGTTTAATTTAAAGCCGTAGCTAGCAAAACTTTATTTGGACAAAACAAAAAATAATGAAACGTAGCAGATACTGTCAGAGTCTCTTACTTTAAAAATCTTTTCAAAAAAGATTGGGAGATTTCTGGTTACGTACAGGGCTAGCAAGTCTCGTATTTCTTGAAAAAACTTCGAACAAAGGACCATCAGCGTACCGAGGTTATTTTGAAAGGAGGTGGGGCATGAAGCTAACGAGCCGGTAGGGACCTTTTTTATGGGTCACCACAAATTTTGTCGGAGTGAACTTTTGTGGGTAAAATTAAAAACGTTTAGGCTTCTGCTGTTAAGGCTAAATGTGAATGGAACAATCTTTTTTTCACTAAATGCGCGGGGGAGCTATCGCAACAGACTTAAATTTGTCACCAAGCATTCAGTTTTACTCCCAGTTATTTTCATTTCTTACCACGGAAAAATCTTTTATTTGTGCTAGCTGCCGAGTTGGAATATCGCTGTTTCTATTACAACTATTGTAACGCCCGACAGCCATCAACGTTGACGGGACGAGGCTTCAGCGCAAGACCTTTGCAAATAACCACAGAATTAACGAGTAGGGGACAATTTTATCATTCGAAATTAGTATTCCCCAGAACGGTTTCCGCCTTCTCACAACTACGATTTTTTGGTTTCCTTAATTCAACGAGCGATAAAAAACTCTTCAGCTCCATAGTGATTTTCGAGTTTAGTTCCCGAAAAACACACTTTTAACAATCAAGGGAACGAATCTCTAGTAAAAGTTAACTACCGGTACTAGTATTTAACTAAAACTTCTTCCTTAAAAAAATTCTAGTTTCAAAGTACAAAATTCCTTTCTCTAACCGTAGTACTCACTTTAGTGTTCCCAATGAAATTCTTTTACCAAACATTCTAGACAGTAAAACCCTGAAAGTGATCTAGTGCATACATGGTTATCTACTACGTGCTACAAAAAATTGCGTCAATGAAGTGACCACCAAAATACCGTCGAAATGTTTTATTACAAAAGCAGTCATGAAAGAATCTATCTGCCACATCAATAGTAAGCATTATCGCTTCATAAACGGAACGTCTTCTCAATGTCACAAACATTTACCGTAAGTTAATTGACTATTAAAATCTTCAGCACCACCACTGCCAATTTCTAAAGCAGTCGGCTGCCGATCACTTTAGCTCTGTTTAGGGGTAGCAGAGAATTCTGCCGTCACGCTGGTTTAAAACATTTTTGCTCAGTTGATTTAACAAAGGTAGCAAGCTAGATGTTACTTTTATCACTAGAGACCATGCAAGAAGTGGACATATAATTGACTCTGGCATTTTAATAAACTTAAGAAAACAGTTACTAACAAAAAATTTGGCTTTAGCTTGAGCTGGTTGTATAAAACATTGAAAGTAACGCACTAATATTAAACATGACATTTAAAAACCGGTTGTGAAATCAGCTCAGAACACTGCCAAAGTTTAAATCACTAATGCCATCAACACAAGGCATAAGCAGTGTATTAAAAGAAATTGGGAACATGACTAAGTTTAAAACTCCAATTTCATAGCAATAAGAGTTGTGAAGGAACAAGATCAATACTTAGCTCCTGTATCTCCGTAATAACCATTTCCTTGACCGCCATAACCATTGTTTGAACCACCATATCCCTTATAAGAGTCATCGGCATAGGAAGTACCGTAACTACCACCTCCATAGCCACTGTAATCGTCGGCACCACCACCATAGCTTCCATATCCGCCAGAACCGTAGCCACCTGTTCCGTATCCACCACCACCAGAACCGTATCCACCACCACTACCACCAGAACCATATCCACCACCACTAGAACCATATCCACTACCACCACCACCATATCCACCACCAGAGCCATATCCGCCACCGCTACCTGTGCCATATCCGCCACTGCCACCGCTACCTGAGCCATATCCGCCACTGCCACCAGAGCCATATCCACCTCCATATGGTCCACCAGATCTTTGAGATTGCCCATACTGGCCCCGCATGGGACCACCACCACCGTAACTACCATATCCATCGCCACCTGCTCCACCACGTCTGCCTCTACCTCCACCTCGTGAACCTCCTCTGGGAGGGCCAGATCTCTGTTTTGTTTCAACTTGTTGCTTTGCCTTTTCCATTTCTTCCCGTGATAACGCTTTTTTAACTTCACATCGAAAGCCGCCAACGTCATGATGACGTTTTGCAACAAGTTTATCAGTTACATCGAAGTCATCAAAAGTAACAAAAGCAAATCCTTTTGACAAACCAGTATTACGATCAGGAGGGATTTCAATTGATACAATGGTTCCGAATTTTTCAAAATATTCTCTTAGCACTGATTCATCACAACCTTGTTTAACTCCTCCAACAAAAACTTTTTTCACCTGCACATGTGCTCCTGGCTTTGATGATTCCTCTCTAGACACGGCTCGCTTGGCGTCAATTGATCTGCCATCCAAAGAATGAGGTCTCTCAGCCATACATTTGTCAGCTTCTTCTTCCGTTTCAAAAGTTACGAAACCAAATCCTTTGGAACGCTTGCTGGACTGATCTCGAATTACTACACAATCTGTTATATTTCCATATTTGGCGAAGTACTCTCTCATTCCATCGTCTGTGGTGTCAAGGGAGATTCCTCCAATAAATAACTTTCGAGATTGCTCTTCTTCGTTGCCGTAACGCATTTTCAAAAGTTGGAATATTAAAACAAATTACTAAATTTATTACCTAGAACAATTTGTTATGGTAGCCAAATATATCTGCAAAAATATAAGAACATGTACATATATTATAAAGATATGGTTCAAATAAGCTCGAACTTTTAAAAACCAATTGGAACTAGATATCCTTTTAAGAACTGATAGTAGATTCGCATTGCATTCCCAACAATCAATAGCCAAATCCAATGCCTTTAGGCAAACAAAACCGTTACCAAAATTTTTTTAAATGTATTTTTAAATTTTTATTTATCTGACGGCGGTCGCAAAGTAGACAGTATGCTAAAACGCAGAGTAGTTAGGATTTTTTAATCAACAAGATCTAAAGGAAAAGTTTATTTACTTGCTTCAAAAAATTTTATTCAACATCAAAGCCTGGGTACAGTAAAAAGCAAAAACGATTACTTCATAACTGTCATAAAATTAAGTATTTACAACGGAACAAAATCAGTGAAAAAATGTAAATTTGCTTTGTCGGATAAAACACCAACACTATTGGGTCTATTTTTGAAGTAAAAATATTCTATTTAGGGTCGTTACATCTACACCAGGAAAAATTTACCAATGCATAATATAAAAGTCGCCAAGCTAAATTTTTTTGATTCCGGGGGCACTTCTACAAAACCAAGTTGCCAAATTAATGCTTTCATAATTTTAGGAGGGTTCTTCGGCAGGCATAAAAGAAATAATTTTTTACACCGACCGTTTGAGAACCATTTCCCTAAGCAACAACACCACTTATAACTTGTTCCGGCTCTTTAACTGATTTTGCTTTGGAAACAAAGTTATCAAAAAAAGCCTGTGATGTCAACACGCCTGAATAATATATTTTTACCACCAAACATATTTGTGCAAAAACATTGCTATAGGGCAAGCAACAAAATCGCAATGTGATGAGATCACAGGCATTTGTTGAAAATATAGTAACAGCAGTAGCGTACCACAGTTCAGAGTTATCTTTTCGACAAAATCAGCAAAATGCTGTAGTTGGGCAAACACCAACGTTATATCAAAACCGGTATGTTTAAACAAGAACAGCTGCAATCTTCTTTGTTTTATGACAGACATCCGTTCTATGGCACTAAAATTTGCACGTTGGCAAAAGGACCATTTTCTCAAAAAAATAAGCAGGATCTAAACTGAGGCACACAACATCTCCAGATTAGAGCAAAGATGTTTGGGTGTGTGTTAAGTAGGCAAAAACTTACAGAGAACATTGCTCCTATCACACGAAGAAACCACAATAACAACGTTAAGTCAATTTACTAAAACAAACCGAAAACTTCAAAAACCAAACACACATATTATATTTTGGAACCTAATGTTTACATAGTTAAATGCATATGCATAAAACAAAGCAATCTTCATAACCAGAAAATGCCGTTTTTTTGGTATTTTTGAGTCAGGGTGACTGGCAGGGGAGGTGATGAAGCCTCGGAGAGAAGTGGGATAGGGGAGGACGAGAGGCAGCTGGTGATGGCAGGACTGGCCACTTGGTGGAGGTGTTCCAATTTGGTAAAATTGGTAGCGCTTAGGAAAGGAAACCATCCAGGTGAAGCGTAAGTGAGAAGGGGCAAAAGAAAAGCTTTATACAGAAGAGAGAGGGACTCCTTAGAGGAGGAAAACTTGACCTTCAGCGAAGATACATGCTTAGAAAAAGAAAGAGTGTGGTCGAAGGTGACCCCAAGAAAAGTTGGAGTACGTTGAAACGGAGGTAGGAGCCGAGTAGGAGGAGGTTGGGCTGGAGGTTAGCTTGGTGGGGATCCACTGAGAAGGAGGCCTCACATTTGCTCGGATTGAAAGGAAGACACCAGTACTCAGACCAGTGCTCCAATCGAAACAGAACTCCTTGTGTGGCCTCCACTGCAGTGGGGACCAAGGGGGAGGAGCACCAAATGGCCAGATTGTCAGCATAAAGAGAGCAGCTGACGGAAGAAGGCAGAGAAGCAGGAAGATCATTAATGAAGAGAGAGAAAAGAACAGGGCCAAGAATGGATTCCTGCAGAACACCTCTATGGAGTCGAAAGGAACGACTTTTGTGATTTTGAAAAACCACACAAGCGTGCCTGTCAGAAAGAAAAGATCGAGTCCAATGAACAAAGCAAGGAGGCAGGCCAGCCGAAATGAGTTTGTGGAAAAGGGTGGGATGCCAGACAGAGTCAAAAGGTTTAGAGAAATCAATAGTAGAGAGAATCGTCCGAGAGCCCACCTGGGTTTGTTAAACCCATCTGAAATGGACTGAGAAAGGTACAGAATTTGATCTAGAGTAGACCGTCCAGGGCGGAAACTGGCCTGGTGGGGAGAGGTATACATGTCAGAGGAGTCTGAGGAAAGAGTCATAGTGTTACGGCAGGGTAGTCAAAGTCAAAACTTGTCAAATATGGTCAACCCTCTAAGGCACATTAAGTTTTTATTGCAATTATAACCTTGGAAACAATTTCCTAAGTCTTCGTTAATCACTGCATTGCAGCAAGTTTCAGTAGAGTCATCATTACGTAATAATCACATAACTTCATATGCTTACTGAAAATCACTCGATTTGCAAACTGCATGAATGGCAAGTTTATGTAAGATGGTATACAGTTTTGTACAAACAGAAAAATTACGTTTTTTGAAAGGCCAAAAAAAAATCATCAGAAATAGCCGGCTCTACCGGGGTCGCCCACAGGGCTCCCATCAGTAACGTCTGGATCGACAGCCAGTTTCACCCATTGTGCACTTCTGTGAACAGTAACAAAAGGTTTATGTGTTTTCTGCACTTAACATTTTCACGACTTGGTGGGTTTCTTTTTCTTAATAAAATTTTTCATTTCAAGGTTCTTGCCTAAGGTCTATGTGCTCTCTTCATCGCTTATGCACAGCCAAGGGAGCCTTGCATTTCCCTTAGTTTGGAGGTAAGAAACACATTTTTGATATAATGCTATTTTAAAGCAAAATAGATAATATGTCTTCTATGTGGAAAAAGGCAAAAATGCTGTTTTATTATTTATTTGTCCTCCTTTTACTAATAAAATTTCTCATTTCAAGATCCTGGCTATGCCTTAGGTCTATGTGCTCTGTTCATTGCTGATACGAACCCAAGAAAGCCCTGCGTTTCCTGTAGTTTAGAAGTAGGAAGCACATTTCTGATATTATGCTATTTTCAAGCAAAAGAGCAAACATGTCTTTTGTGTGGGGCAATTTTACATAGTGATGCTGTTTTCTTTTGATTTCCCTTAAACTTTCCCAAGTCCTCGTTGGCTACGCATTATGTAGCGTGTTTTTATCTTCCTACTTGATGTACCCTGGGAAACGAAATAAACCCTGCTTTTCCCCAAATGTTTGGTTTGATCCGGTAGCTCTACAAAGCTTTTATAAAGCAAAATACCAAAAATATATTTCTTGTGGTGCGATTTAACCCAGCGACATTGTTAATTTTGATTTCGCCTCAAACTTTCTCAAGCCCCTACTGGCTACGCATTATGATTCATATTCGTTTTTCCTTGCTTTGGTATGCTAATAGAAATTAAAAAGTCCTTGCTTTACCCATATTTTTAGGTTTCACCCCGGTAGCTCTATGAAGCTATTATCAAGCAAAATAGAAAAAATGTTTCTCCCAAGTATGGTGCGATTTTACCCTGGCAGAGCATAATATCACCAGTGCTGATTTAAAACGCATCAACTAATACAGCTACGCCAGCTTAACCATGCAAACATTTGTGAGCAACAACAAAATGTCTTAGTAACTACAAGCCACAGTTCCTGTACATGTAATGGTGATCATGTTAGTCTAGTAATCAAGACTGGAAGTATCTAAAACGAAAGAATGATGTCACAAATCACAATTCGTAATTTTTTAAGGAAACGATCAAACATAGTCAAAAATGATGGGATCGCCCAAATGGTAGTCGTTTTGACTCGTAAAGAAATGAGCTATTCAGAGGTAAACCTATTTGTATTTTTTGAGACGTTTTCCTATTAATATTTGTGACATCAAGATTTTTGCCTATGATGTTTGCTTTAATTCGGCCCTAGTATGAAAAGAAGCCGTGCCTTTTCGTTAAGTCATATAACCTAATAAGCTCTTTCCAAAAATAAACAGCCCCTCTTAATTCAGTGTTACCAATTGATGCTATTATTGTTTAATTTTGATCTTTTCTTAAATTTCGGATTTTGATACATTTAACTTTGCCCCTAATCCAGACCTCCCACTTTCAAATGAAGATTAGGGTTTTCTACTGATATCCTTGCAATTACAAATATCAGTAATGGGCCTTACCATTTATGTTCGTCATCAAAATGATGGTGGATAATATTGCTGATTGCTGCTGTTTTCACTAAATAGTGGCAAGCATTGCAATGTCATTTAAGATTATGACCTAACAGTCCGTTTTAAGCCATTAAATATTGGGATTGCTACTTACTACTTCTACTGTGGGCGAATCAATATGAACTAATCTCTCGGACTGCGCACATGTTCCTTGGCCCTGGCATAAATGCAGCCAAGCAAAGAGCAAACAAATCTGAAATGAAGCACTCACAGTTAAGTTATAGCAATAGCAGTAGCTCCCATTAGTAATGACGAGGTTAAGAATATCAAATCAACTGGCTACACCAGCCTTGCCCAATTGCAAAGAAAATTGCTTTAACGTTGGATCATATGTAGCTTGACACTTACGTTTTCTTGTAAACTATAAAAAAGGACCATCTTTAGTCCATCGTTTTTTCTTGAGTGATCACCAAGTGTTTTGCTAGGAGTTGGTTACACATTAAAATTTGTACACTGTATTTGTCGATGAACCTTTTTGAATATTTTGATGGATAATGCCAAAGATCCAAGCTATCGAGAATGAATAGCCAAAATGTACCTTAAAAAGGACTTACCGTAGTTTTTCTAGAAATTGCAATTTTGTGAAGTGCAGGTACCAAAATTTTGCGTGTTTTTAACCAATAGACTACATTTCATAAACATTTGGAGACTTCAGTTTGTGATCGTTATTTTTGTAAACGTTGACAGATAATGCAAAAAACCATGCTTGTGAGGAAAAGTAGTCAAAATGTATCAAACAACTAACTTTGTTTAACAATTGCAAGTTTGTTAGGTCAAGTAAGATAATTGTTCAACTAAAAATGAAACATGATGTATGGCAACCTAATTTGATCAGCCATTATAAACTAATCTTTAGTCTTAAGTAATTGAAGTCACCTATTGCTGGAAAGCAAATTTCCTGAGCTTTCAAAAAACAGTAACTGTAAGTATAAAGTTTTTATATTAAAGTCACCTGTTATTACTCAGCTTACCACTTTTTGGGAGGAGTAAAAAGTTACACCACTGGTCTTAAAGTTCATTTTTTTCAGTATACAAACTAATATTAATTGTACATATTATGCAACATCGGAATCGCCTTGAAATAACCTTTAATTTGTTGAAGAAAGTTTAAAAATCAGTTGAGAAATGATCGAGGCCATAAATCAGTTTTATAGTAAACTGATTTTGCAAAAAGGTTGCAATTTTTGAGAACATCTTCATATCATGATCTGCGATAGCAAAATATTTGTGTTAATTGTACAAGACGTACCGTGGCATCATAGAGCCAGTTTTAAGCGTGCAAGCGAAAAAAAGAAGAAAAATGCCTAGAGGGCTTGAAGTGCTTAAATGAAAAATTGATCGTGGAATAGTCAAATAAGCTTTAATATTTGTAAAGTTGTTTTCATCGAAAGCATCTTATTAATATCTCCTGAAAGAACGTTGAATCGTGTTTCTGCAATCAGTAGTTGAGAAAGAACAATAAAACAGATTGTGCAATGAAACGCTGATTGTGACATCATTTTCAACCCCAAAGAAATGAAAGTTTTTGTAATGTGGTAAATCAAAAGCTGGTTTTTGTTTGGCAAAAAAGCGGTTGTTCTTTTTCAAGTAATGCAAATTCTAACAAAAATATTTTTGACTACAAAGTCATCATGACGTCACAAACCCCCTCATGGCACTCACCACAGGGTTGTAATTAATCTCGCCAAGTTAGATGCTTGTTCCTCCAGCAGTTTCAGAGGAGTTAAAACAGACAGACAGACACACAGAATTACGCTTTATAGTATAGATACATACATAGACAGAATTGCGCTTTATATGTCAGATGTACAGCAAGAAAACTTAGAGATGTAGTGCTACATAGTGCTAAAAAGTGCGGGGTCCCCCAAAGCGCGGGGCCCGGGGCAACTGCCCAGTTTGCCCATTGCTTAATCCGGCCCTGGTGGCATAAACATGATTTCAAAATTGATGTCTGCTGTGGTACCAAGGGTGCACATATAGAGCACCTCTAATGTACACACAAAACTTGGTGAGTTCACTGATATGTGTCATTTTGCTGCATCTGTTATAGTTGTAAAATAAACCTTTACACCACAGAGATACATATAAATCACCCTGTATGTAAATAACATTAGGATATACTGGGGTAATTCAAGACAAGTCAATATAAATCAAGTCATACTTTGGATAATTTAACTCTTTTGCTCCCGCGAAAATAGCAAAAAAAAATGTCCGTAAGGTGGCAGTGCGAAAAACTGTCATAATCAATCATAATTAATCATAATTATGTACCTCAAGTTTGTTTGTAAATCATTACTCATCTGTTTACTTCTACATTAAGTGTTATATATGGTTGAAATCTACATTTCTTGAGGATTTCAAATAGAAAAAAAAAACATTTTTTTTGAATATGCAAATTAACCCCCCCAACTGGGGGTAGTTGTCTTCAAAATTAAAGAGATACCCTCACCTCAAAGATCACTACAGATTTTATTTTCTACCAATTTTTTTAGAAATGGTCGCAAGATGATGCTAAGAAATAAGCTTTCAAGGTACATCAATCAAAACTTACCTAAGAGCCTAGGTTTTCTACAATTTGCAATTTTCTGAGGCACATGATCTTTTTTTTGACCGGTACCGACCGGTACCAAATTTTGGTAGTTAAATTCAGTACCTAAAATATGATCAGTCATTATCTGCGACAGGTTAGCCTAAACCATGTAACATTATGTATTTTTGAACAGGGAATTTCTTCCAGATTCAGAAAATATTAAGTTTAAATAGAATATGCTGTCACTGACAATGAAACAGCAGCTTGTTTACACCCTTCCCATTTCTTGAGAAACAAGGGGGATACAGCAAACTTTGATTTAGAGAAGCCAAACTTCTGCTAGCTTTTAAACTTGTATTTCGCTTCTTGTCTCCTTGGAAACTTGATACAAAATGACAACTTTAGTAGTGAAATATTTGCAATTTATTTTATCTTTTTAAAGGGTGTAGTTTTTCTAAAAATTATAATTTAGTGAAGGTAAGTCAAAAAATTTTGGGGGGTTTTGAACTGACATGATGTACAGCACTCATTTTTGATCAGTAAATATCATATACCACTTAGTCTAAACTATTTAAAGTTATATATTGCTGGAAAGCAAATTTCCTAACCTTTCAAATGTAACTGGTATTTAGCAACATATCATATTTTTACGCACTAAATTTACTTTTATCTACTTATCATTCAAATTTGTTTGGTGGTTTTGAGACTCCTAAAAAATTTGGAAATTTAAAAAAGTAAAATTTATTATCGCTTGAAATTTTGTCAAATGATGCCCCAAAAGAGTAGTTTTCAGACTGTGTTAATGATAAAGGGTTTGGTATTGTGGTAAAGATGTAATCTCAATTTGATTTTAGCGTAGTTGGCACGTGCTGAGAATTTGTCCGATTTTGTCGTCTGCAACTGGGTTGTTGGTCTTTTTAACCGTTTTTGGGTATAAAAATCCAAGAATTAGGGCACAAATTATACATCTTCTGATGTGTGAGGAAATAAGCGTGATCTTTTGAAAATTTTATGAAAATCGGATGAAAAATAAAGTCACAAATCGATTTTTTAGTAAACTAACTTTGTAACTCAATTTAAAAAAATTTGAGGTAAACACTGAAAACACGAAATCATCAATTGATGATCGCAGGAGCGAAAGAGTTAAACAAACATCCTGACTGTGATTTTGCATGATTCTCATTACTGCTTTGCAACTTCAACTGGGCTACTTTCGTACGACTGCCCATGTAATGATGCTTAGTTGACAGACACAACATGATGATGTGCAACCAACCTGGTAACACTTTCACCATAAGTGAAACGTACCCAATAAAAGTTGCAGTGAATTAAGCTATGGATCATAATTGGATTCAGATTCAATCAATTTGCAAATCAAACCACAATGCTATCAAACCAGAATCTTCAACTACCACACTATTTTTTTCAATTACTCTTAACGTTTCAAAGCTTTTTATCATATCCCAAATTACCCCATTTATGAGGTAATTTGTGACAGCAGCTTCCCTCAATTTAACAATTTATACTTCCAAATCCAAACATTACACAAACACGCAGTGTGGTCAATTGATAAATAAATATGCAAATGTTCAAAAAAGTGGTTCAGTCAAAGTTACTAGCACAAAGCAGTACATAAAAGTAGAAATTTTGTCTCAAATTACCCCAGTATACTCTAAATCAATGTTTCTTAACCTAGGGGTGCTGGTCAAAGGTAAAAGGAATAAGTTTGGACAAACGTATTTTCTACTGCATATTTTTAAGATTTCATACCAGGGTAAAATTTAACCTGTTTTCATATGTGTTATACCATAGTGATAAAAAACATTTGATTTGTACAAGCGTTCGGCACAAGCTTTGTATATTACTAGTGCTGAAGATCAGTAATGTATGCATTTATTTATTTTGTTGTTTGTCAGATTGTTTATCTGTTAAGTTTGCGTGATTTTGAAAAGCCAAATAAACGCAAATGGAATGACAAATATGTCAGGTATGGCTTCACTGCACTCCTGGATGATCGTGGAAGACCAGACTAAGCACAGTGCATAACCTGCCAATTCATTATGTGCAACTCCAATTTTAAGCCTGCTAGACTCAAAGAGCACCAGGTAAAACATTCAAACATGAACAGACTTTCCAGGCTCTGCAGGCTGAAAAGGTAAAATATGACCAAAGGGGTACACTACCCCAACTTGGATTCAAGTCAATGCAAAAACCACTTCTACAAGCTTCCTATGAGGTGGCATACCAGTGCATCCAAGTGAAGGCTGCACATTCAGCTGTGAAAAATCTAATTAAACCATTTGCTCTTCAGATGGTAGAACTGGTGTTGGGAACAGAGGCAGCCAATAAGATGAAGGATGTACTTTTGTTTAATGATGTCATTGCAGGGAAAGTTGCTGACATGAGCTGTGACATCTCAGACCAGATTGTTCAGTAGACTAAAGACAGTCCCATCTGCATTAGTTCACAATTGAACAAATCAACAGATGTTTCCAAAATGAGTCAGCTGACTGTATATGCTCGGTACATCAAGGATAGTGATATTGAAGACAGATTTCTCTTCTGTGAGCAACTGCAAACAATGACAAAAGCAGATGATGCATTGCGACTTGTGGCTGATTTTTTGAAGAGCATCAAATAAAATGGAAAAAGTTAAGATCAGCATGTACAGATGGCGCCCCCAGCCATGATTCAAGAGATTTGGCTTTGCTGCTTTGTTAAAGAAGGTACCAGATATCACAGTGAAGCACTGTTTTTTCCATTGATGTGCTTTGGCTGCAAAAACATTGCCACTTAACCTGAAAGATGTTTGGTCTATCTGTGTGCAAATTGTAAATTTTATCTGTGGTCACCATTTACACCACAGATTGTTCAAATCATTCGATGAGGAAATGGGAAGGGAACATAAAAGTTTTTTTCTTTCATACACATGTGTGGTGGCTCTCCTGTGGAAATATCCTGACTCCTATGGCAGAGCTCAAAGAGGAGATTGCAACATTTCTTCAAAAACATCAGAGTAATTTTGCAATTAATTTGAGGACAACTCTTTATTTTTTCTCTGTCTTATCAAGCAGATATATTCAGTCATCTGAATAATGTCAAGATGTTCATGCAATGCATGCATGCTAATCATATTCTTTGCACAGAGAAGATTGAAGCCTTCAAGAAGCTCATGCTCTGACATTGAGTTGAAGGAAGAAGTGTGGGAAACCTTCCGATTCTTAAAGAAAATTTGGGGGATAAGACAATCAGCCCAATGGTTTTAGAAAATATTGTTACTTATCTATTGCACCTTGAAACCACCATGAAAAAGTATTTTGCCTGTGATTTGACATTCCCGGAATGGATTCAGCAGCCCTTCTTGGCAGAAACAAGTGATGATGACAGCCTGAAGGAGAAATTTAGAGATTTGCAAGAGAATGACAGTTGCAAGACAAAATTCCACCCAACATCTCTGTCTTATTTTTGGCGTGATCAGTTGGTTGCATATCCTGGACTGGCAAGGGCAGGGCTGGAGATGATCACTCCATTCCCAACTACCTACCAGTGTGAAAAGGCATTTTCCTTTTAATCCAGACAACTGTCCAGAGTTGTCTTCATGGAGGCCTGCTACATGACATGAGGGTGAATTTGGCAAACACCATGCCACAGTATTAAAAACTAGTTGCACATAAGAACAAAAAATCGCATTGATAAATGTATTTCAAATGGTGTTTGTCCATGAGCTTTCCTTTATTTTATTGTTTTTGTCAATGCTATTGCCATAATTGCTGTTTTTGTTTTGAAGAATGCACTGAGATAGAAAAACGATAAGAAATACTGCCCTAAATTAAAGACAAAAAAAACCCAAAGAAATACAGTAAGTTTTGAAAATCAAATAACTAATCATGAAACTAAATTAGTTACTAAATATCAAGATGCATAGTTTTACTCAGTTTAATGACTTGGTTATATAATTTGATGCAATTACATGATTATAGTTATAATTTTTCTATGAATTGCTGCAAACTTCCCTCATTTCCATAGGCCTACTTTTTCATTAAGTAGTTATAAAAGCCTATTTTCCCAATACTTCATTTTAAATGATTTTCCAATTTTACCAACATTCCAATTTTTCATGTTTGGTAGGATTACTTGTAATTTAGTAATCCTATATTTTGTATGAATTTTTGTATTTCCATAAACCTTAATCTGCATATTTTTGTGTTGCCACATTTAAAGTGTAAATGTGTGTGACCATTTACTATAGTACTACTATAAGTATATAGGCTAACGGTATGCTGGCATCATCACCATTTGTTTGAAAAGTCACTAAGAGGGAAGTTTATAGAGCAATCCTCAAGTACGTTGATCTAGTAGAGAAATACCTGTATTTCTGTATAGTAATGCAAGAGGCTAGCGATGCACTTAGCAAACTGCAGACAGTGACACTGTTTCGACCTATCAGGTCTCTTCAGTGCAGTTGGTGACCAATAACAACCGCCACTCATTCACGAGTGATACGGCTTTGCAGAGGTTGACAGACCATCCACTACAGTGGACCTAGTACTTGGTCCCACAAGTGTGACGGTCTAAGCTATGCTTTATTAAAAGCCTCTAGCTTTTTATTGGTCACCAACTGCACTGAAGAGACCTGATAGGTCGAAACAGTGTCACCTGTATTTCTGTTCTGACTGAATTAAAAGGTCAGACAACAACATGGTCAGTAGTGATCTTTTGCACCACAGTCACAACAAGACGATGTTTTCGGGCCTTAGTGCAAGAGACAGGAATTGAAGCATCCAAATCCTGTATTGGGGCAATCTCTTTCTGCTCCAGGTCTGACCCAAGAGGAAGAGCATCTGCTAGCGAGACACCAAATTCAGTTAGATGAGAGTATGCCAAACTCCAAGAGTTCATCCAGGCTTCTTTGATGTACAACTGGGTCGTGTTCCCTCTTACATTTTAGCAAATGCATATTTATCAGCAGCATTAACTTCAGTAATTGATTTTGGGGTTGTGAAAAATTTTGGATGCTTTTTAAAAATATTTTTGATAGTTAACCACTTTTCATCAAATGTGTAAAGATTCCATGTATTTTCTCCAGATTCAATCTCCACTCCTTGATCTAAAATTTATTCAAAGGCTGCTAAACGTCTCACATAAAACGGTGACACAAGTGGTTCACAGCTAAGAGCAAATCGTTTTAACACTTTTTTTGTACAATACAATTGGTCAAAACAACTTCATTACATCAATAACTTCCAGTTTTTCTCAGACCCAGCAGATTTTCAATTTTTAAAGTTTACCTGCAAAGTTGGTTCGCTTATAATGGCAACTATTGTCCCTCTATACTTATTTTGTTGGGCTATTATGGCATACTTTGTTCAGTTTCATGCTTCTGAGTCGTTTTTGACATGTGCTCCATTTTCAAACTATGCAGAAGCATGTGACCTAGTTGAGTATTTTTGATTTTTGGTCTAAGCCATCATTTCTATCACAACTGACCATTATTTTGCAAACCAGATAAGATACCAGCTTGAGAGTTGTTTCTTGTTTACAAAGATGTCTTTTGTAACCGGGATTTGCATTAGCTACATGCCAAATACCTCTGAGGATGACCAAAAAACAAGTTCAAAAAAATGCATGGGCATAAGAGCCAAGTTTTAAAAATTTTTTGTGGTAGGCTGCCAAGGTGCTTGCCAGTAATCTTATTATATGGTGATTTCATCACAGAAGTCTTTTTTTCTTGGAAAATAATTATATTTAGGCTTGCAGAAATCATGGCTTTTTCAAGTGATTTACTTAAACTAACAAAATGCTCACCTTTTATGTACTTTAAAGTTTTCAAGAAATTCGCACACATAAGTTACACACTATGAACTCACTTTAAAGTGTTAATTTTTGCAATGCATTTCAGCAAACAGAATACAGTTGCAATTAGGTATGGGCAATTCAGAATACCAAATCCGAAGGATTCAAATCCCAAACTATCCGAATCCAATAATAGGATTCGGTTTATATCCTGCTTACAAGCAGTGATGGGATTCAGGGGGTTCGCACGGGTTCGTGCGAACCCGTTCTTGGAGTGTCGTGATAATCAGCGAACCCGTTCTTGTTTTTTGTTATAGACCTTAGACGACCGCAGCAAATGGGCTTTCTAAAATGAGGAAACCTGTTGTTAGTGAGTTTGATACAAAAGAGAACCTGTTCTTAAAATTTATAATCCCACCACTGCTTACAAGCTTTATCACGTTGCTTGGTCACAGATTTTCTTTTTGAAAAAGTATCAATTACATGCAGTGTTCCCTCTAAGATTTTAGTAAGTGTATAACCATCAGCGCAAGTGCGAAATTGCTAGAAAATGTACAAAAACCGCCGGACAAATTTTAAGGGACATTGCTGAACAAACCACTACATCAGCCCAAGTAGCGTATTTTGAAGTTGTAAAAAAACATGTCTGTGATTGTACAGTAGAATTAGTCTAATGGGTTTATTTATGACGTCAACCTGCTTTTAATAACGTAACGTTTTCCTCAGTCCCTGCAGAATTTCAGTATTTCGGATACTTAAAATTTACCTATAACGTTAATTTGCGTATAACCGCACCCTTTGTTTTTCCCTCAGTCGTATTTTTTTCAATTATGGCATGTTTAACCTAGTTCAGTGCTTTTTAACCGTTTTTTTTGTGTGGCCCATTTTTGAAAAGCAGGGACACGTGGCCCGATCTTTAATTTTTCTCAATTTTATGGGCGACCTCAAAAAAGTTGTCAATGTAAATTTCAGGAATGCTGTCCAAATAAAATAAAAAAACAAATCATCAAGAAAATTTTCCAATTTCACTCAATGAGAAGGTTAAATAAAGTACTGGCCCCGTAAAGACCATGGTTCGTCGATTGAAAATCTCTGATTTAGGCCATCATCATCTGTCACGAACAATCTTTATTTTTTAATTTGATTAAGACACCAGCTTGCGAGTTGTATCTTGTTTACTCTGTTACGTCTTTCACAGCAAGAACTGGAGTTAACTGCACGTTAAAGATCTTTAAAGATAAATGTAAAAGCAAGTCCAAACAACAACTCTATTGGTGTAAGTGCAGAGTTTTCAAAATTTTTGGGGGGAGAGAAGTATTTCAAATTACCTTTCAAGTAAATTACATAAAAAAAGGCTACAATTTAATACATATGCTTTTAAAGTGATCAAAACTAGAATCCACTTTTTTTGCTTCACATTTTAGGGGTTGATCATAACTTAGAAGTCGTATTTTTTTTACTTTTGGTTTTATGATTGGCAAGAGTGAAAAGGTTATTTATTAGTATTTAACAAAAACTGAATAATTCCTTTAATAAATGGTGTTTTTTGTGCTAAATTGAAACCAAGAGCTGTGCGCTTTCTTATCTCATCAAGCACTATTGAAATTGGCGTTGAAGCATAAAGAAAAAAATACACATTTAAACCACTTCCAGCTTCAAACTTCCCTCAAAAAATGATGTCTGTGTTAAACTGATGTTTGAGAGCTTTTTAGCTATGATTGAAACTGACCAGAAAAAGTGCAGAAAAAACATTTTTATTTACTTTGTGTCAATTACTTGAGTGATAATTTTCGATACAAAAGATTTTTGAGTTGTCCTCACTCGCTGTTGCCTCAGAATCATGCGTTGTTTATGCAAGACATTACACTTCTCTAAAAAAGCGATGGTTCAACCTTTAATTCTTATTCACTGTCTCTCACGTGAAACAGTTGGTTCCAAAGATTTTAACAACTGCGAAAAAATTAACAAATACCGTCGGACTTTTTTACGCATCTTGGAGTTATAACTGCGAATCTTCCGGACATGTTTACACCGATTTGCACTTTTTTCGCGTTTAAAGAGAACACTCATTGCATGCAATGATAAAAAAACTAAATCGCACACACAGGCAAAGATGTAGAAAGCTTAAATGTATTGCACTGCAATAATCTCGTTATCTGATTGTGCTTTTGTTCTTGTAAACTTATAATAAATGCTTTCATGTTGATTGTGCTAATTGCAAGAAAAAGATTCGGATTCAGATTCTGGATTCGGTTTAACTATTCTAGAATAGTAAATTATTCTGAATTGCCCATCCCTAGTTGCAATATTTATCAGCACTTGAACACTTACTATCTCATACCAAAAAAAGCAGATTAAAAAAATTCATATTCAAATATTCAGCCAAAAAAATTATTAAATAGTGTCAAATGTAAAAAAATGAGTTAATTTATGTTTAATAGTGGCATACACAGATCAATATTCTATGAGACAGTTTAAACAGTGGCATCTCTAGAGAGGGAGGTATTTTAGACAGTCCAGTTTGTAGAACTGTAGTGAATCCAACTCGTCTTGTTACAAGCTTTTGAAAAACATAATCAGTTGCATACAAAGTTAAATTTCATTGGGAACCTTATCAGAAAAATTCAAAAAATGTCAGGGTCAAATCTAAGGGAATATATATGAATCTTTTTTCAATGCAATTGATAATGTAGTTCAGTGGTTTGCAACTTGCACCCCCCAGAGCAAATTTTTTTTCCTGCGAAAGGAATCCCAAATGTGACAACCTTTGATGACAAACCTATCACTTACATCCCAAAAAAAGCGATGCCACACTTAAAATTTGGATATTTTGGCAAAATTATAGCTCTGAAGGTATTGATTAGCAAAATGTTTTCACTGCTGGTTTGAACAAACACTGCCAACACCTAATTGAGCCTAGAACTATGCATTATACAATTTGTCAAAAATTTTGCTGGTAAAAATTTCAACCAACTGAAAAAAAATTACCAAAACACCAATGGATTTTTTTAAAAGTTAACTGCAAATCTACCAGACATATTTTCACAATTTTACACTTTTTTGCATTTAAAAGCAACATTGAACTTGATGCTTTGTAGCAATGTTGCATGGCGGGTGAACAGCCAACAAGAGCCATTGTCTTTGCATGGTGTTTGTCAGAGTAACATGATCCTGGACCAAGTATGTATGTCAAAGTTGTGCGTGCCTTATTGGCAAGTTTCAATGTGAGATTCTCTGCATAACTACCATAAATACGCTGACAATTTATTTCACTTACTGTCCCTTGCAATCTTGCTATTTTGAGGCAGGGTCTTTAAAATCAGCTCATTTCTGCAATGTCCACAATAACCCTTCATTATTGTGGACATCACGGACTAATCCTTCATTGTGGATACATTAAACATTAGGCAGTGGCTATTTCATAAATTTTGCTGTCAATGGCATTTTACCCTTGGAGGCTCTTTTGCCTCGAGTTATTTGTGATTGGTCAATCTTAATTCTTAATGACATATTGAACATGTGACTTTTGGTAGTTTCCAATTGGTCAATTTTAATATTCAATTAAAAAAATTTGCACCTCCAGTGTGCACTCCGCCACACCTTACACTCCCTCCCAGTATACACTACTGCATACATTTACATACAGGGCTCCACCTTCGGTGTACACTATCTTTCTCTAAGTGCCGTGCCAGATTCCAACCAGCAACTATTGCATTTCAAGGCAGGTGCACTATCCATGTGGCACAGCATCACTTGCAGAATTATAGCAATATAAACACACATGAATGATCACAGCAAAATAGTCTCCAAGGGTAAAAATGTTGTCAACATCAAAATAGCCACTCCCTAAACATTAACAGGTGGAAATTCCACAGACTAACCAAGCCACAACATTAACCACAACAATGATCCCTCAAATCATCAATTCAATATAGACATTTAGGAAGTAAATGCTACCAAACACTTTCTGAGGAATTCAACACTTTGTCTTTTCTCCATATTGTGCATTGTGCACATACATTAGGTTAAATATACCCATTTAAAACATTATCAACAGATCACGGTGTTTTGGCATAATATAAGGGTTATATAATGCTGGAAAATAAGGCTGCCTGCTATACAGAATGGATTAATACTGGTAATCTAGTTAAGGATAACCTATCCTAAACTAGTTAAGAATAATTACGTAGATAGTGCCCAAATGTTACGACTTTGCTACTACAATGATCTGGTGCAACTCACACTTTAACAAAAAGTGAAACCTCAAATTTCCATTGAATTTGACTAGCTAAATTATATTGGAAAATGATTCAATTACTAAACCTAAAGAAAACCTGATCTGGTTAAGTATCTAGGCTAACATCAAATAAAACAAAAAATATTTACAGCGTAACTCTGGACTGTAGCTTTTCAATCAATTCTTTTAAGATAGTAAATTAATTAAATATTTTCCAAATTTGTTTAGCTTAGGCAAACAAACTTGTATTTAAAAACAAAAATAACCTACCATCCTATATGATCCTACCACATTAGAAAGAAATGTGAATCCACAAAAAGGCGCATTACTTCATTTCCGTGTTTCCAAGAAAAATTTACCGTTGGAATAAAGACAGTCACTCAACGCAAAAATTAGAGCTGGACCAACTGAAGTTTCTTACACACAAGAAAATACTTGGTCAAAAAACTCAAGCGAAAGTAAAAAACTCAACTAAAAAAAAGTTGTCAGGGGTCATAACTGCCTGCTCAATTAGCCAGGGGAAGGGAGACAAGCAACCGCCTAAACTTATATTTTTAATAATTGCTGGGAACATTTTTTTACATAAGCCAACCAGGCACTCTAAAAATACACCGGTAAGTAAAATTCTTCTCTCTTTCCTCGAATTCCTGGTCACCTTTGTAGTTCGTAAACAGAGCGACATCGTTAACACCACACTGTTAACACTAGAAGGACGGCAATTTTCAACTACCTAGAAGGGCGGAATGCGTCAATTGACGCAAAATTTTCAAAGCTACCAAACTATCATGTCGCACGTAAAAAGGCACTTCAACTCTTAAAAATTTTTTTAATCAAAGATTGTTTTGATGTTTTATTGAATTAATGCAATCACATTCAAATAATAATGGCTCGTTTTTATTAACCAGTGGATGCTTGCTTCAACCCATGACTGTACTTATGCACACAGTTTACACTTTTTGGTTGCACATCTCCCACACACTGGTTTGTTACATGCTTGGCACATGTCAGTGGTGCGGTTTCTGCACTTTGAAGTGGAGCAGGTAAGGCGACGTTTTACAATAGGCCCAGCGTTTGCGTCATTGGGACTGCAATCTTTGTTTGCACTCCATTTACAAGACACCTTCGTCGCACTTCCAGTTAGTTCTTCTGCTACCCTTTGGATGAATTCTCTACGACTGATACTGCTTTGTCAAACCTGCTTATAAATAATCCAGCTGTTAATAAGAGCCATGTCCACTACGTTGTAAAAAACATGCACAGGCCACCGCCTACTTGCTGCTTTCACCGAATATAGTCTTGTCATTTGGTCGTAAACGTCCACTCCCACTTTTGTTTTGTTGTAGTACAACACTGAATCTGGCTTCTTTTTTGGGTTTTCGTTCCTTGAAAGTAGAATATCCGGGTGCAAGCTGCTCAAAACTGCCACGTTTTTTGCTGCTTTGCACTGGTAGGATGTCAGTGTGATCGCGGTTTGGCCTTCATACCTAAACACTTCGGTTTCATGCAGTTCCTTTTTCTTCTTGCACTCCTCAGAGACATCTCTTCTATTCTGGCGCAATGTGCCCACAAGACTGCATTTTTTCTCTGCCAGTTTCAAAGCAAGACCAAGTGAGGTAAAATAATTATCGCACGTGACATTGTAACCCTGCTGGGAAAGCGGGGCCATGAGCTTCAGTACAACATCTGTAGGTACACTCAAGTCACTGCTCCTCGTATCGTCTTTTCCCACGTAAGGAAAGCCGTTGAATAAGTATTTATTTTCAACATCAACTGCAAGCCAAAATTTTAGGCCAAATTTGTCAGGTTTATTAGCCATGTACTGGATGAATTTGCATCTTGCCTTACATGGCAGCAGCTGTTCATCGACAGTGATGTTCCATTGTGGGATGAATGCTTTTTGGCAGTTTGATATGAAGCTATTCCAGAGTTGGGAAGCGAGAGCAAATTTATCATGCAGAAGGTTTCTACGTCTTTCCGTCTTTAGGTCAAAGCGAAGAAATCTCATAATTTCAACAAACCTATCTCGTGACATGGTTTGTGAAAACATTTGACAACCCCACGACTTTCCCCAAAGGCTTTTAAGAGGGAAGTTACGTCCTCCAATCACGCCACGAGCAACCACCAACCCAATAAATTGATCTAATTCGTGCAATGTCACATCCCAAGTCTGATCTCCAGTTTGCCTTCGTCCTTCTTCAACTGTGCATTTTTTTATGTTTCTCAACATTGGTTCATCAAATAGTATCCGGAACGAAGAAACCGGACTGTCACTATCAACAGGTCTTGTTGAATATGATGTAGGCCCAGGCTGAAACCGCAGGATATTCTGAGATTGTAAACGGCCCTGAGCAGCAGATGACACACCAATCTTTTGCCACCTTGACCCATCCCTACCTTGAATCATGCCTGGTACACCTTGGCCTTGCACGACGGAATGTGTAACTTGGTCATCATCTTCTTCGTCGCTATCTGATTCGTCAGATTCAATCGACGGTACACTGGCCAATGCTGTATTTACAGCTGGGTCGATAATTTCACTGTCAGAGCCATCGTCATCAGAGCAGTCTGAGGGAAGATTTTGCATGATTTCTAAAGCACGCCTTGCTGCAATTCTTCGTCTAGACATTTTTAGCAGTTTATGGTTAGCAGAAGAATTGAAAATTGATTAATTTGATACTAATTCCGAAATTAATTCCTAAAAATTGATACAATATAAAAAAAACACTAAAACATTTTAGATAAACTACTGAACCTTTCTTGCAATATGCCTATACGAAACTTCTCCCTTGTTCTGCAGTAAGTGTAAGCTGCATTGAAGTTACAGTAAGTACAGTATTTTACACTCCTTTTTTAGACCGAAAATGATTTTCCCACGCTTAGAAGTGCAGACAGCAGCTGTTTATCTTTTGTTCTCCACTGTTGGATATAATCTGTAACAGGCGGCGATGCGCTTTAATGTAAGGCTACCATTGTAAACCAGTATTGCGTCAATTGACGCACGTCGGCCTTCTAGGTAGTTGCCATTCCATTTCGCTTCACAGATAAGATAGAAACAAGAAATTTTGAGAGCATGTGGGCTTGGCCAAATTAGAAAAAGTCTGGGAATATGAGCGTGGTAATCCGCACATTTCGAAAATTATAAATGCGCAAAGGTGAAAAATGCGTCAATTGACGCGTTCCGTCCTTCTAGTGTTAACTGGCGTCCACAAAAACCCACCCACATCACATCTTCACCAAGCTACATGTCACACTACCTCAATCATCAAAAACTAACTCTTACTCGCTAATACTTTAATCTATGGGGCCAATACTTTCGTTTCTCACGAAAACCATGAGCAGAATGAATTATATATCATACGGCTCTCCTTACGTCCAAATGCATTTCCAGCTAGGGTTATTCATTTTTCTGCTTACCAAATTTAAAACAGTGTTATACAACTTATTCATTTCACTTCGATACAGTGGCGTAGCATTTAAGGCATGTGCGGTTAGCACACTTTTGTCTAAGAGAAACATAATTTTAGTTGAATTTGCACAGAGGATTCTAACACTGATATTTATTACTTGCTTAATCGGAAATGAGGCAGCATTATATGCTTCCGCACACGGTGGCAAATTATTTCTCGTTGTACCACTGCTTCTATGCTTTTCGTTTCAGACATATCAGCAAAAATTAGACGAGTTTTTAACGAGGCAGGAGTCAAAGCATCCGTGCAATTTATTCGTGCATAGATCAAGTTTGGCCCTTTAATTACGGACAAGCACACTGATAAGGAAAAGGTTTCTTCAATATAGGCTATTCCATTTCTGTTCCAAAAGCAAATAAGTTTATATTGGGCTAACTGAATGAGACAATAAATCTCGTTTAGCTAAATCTAAATAATCAATCAGATATGAAACATCAAAGACCAGAATATTCTGTTCTATACAAGCATGTAATCAGCTAGATCATATCATTGATAGGAATAACTCCCTCATCTTGAAGTTTACAACAGAGAGTTTCAACGCGTTTTTTACTTCTATCAGTTTTTTCTATGCAGTCAGGCCCGTTACAGTAAAATTGTCTAATTGACGGATATAGCAGCAACCGTAAACTGGCTGGGCATTGCACTAGGGACGCACGAAATTGCATAATATCAATACACAGCACGTGCAGCAAACCTTGAATTACATACAACAGCAGGAGCAAGGTGCTGAGCGGACGAAAGCAGGCAAACAAAAAAATATAAAAAAACGGACAAAAAAAATGTTTGGCATCGCAGCTTGATGAAGTGCGAGGCGCGACACGCTACACTAGAGTTATCAATTTTAGATTCCGAACCCAACCCTAATCCGGCAACACCATTTCTGAATCTTGATCCAGCTCCTGCTACACACAAGAGAACTAAATCCTAATTTTTGTCCCACTCTGAAAAACAACTTTAAATTTTTTTTGGAGTTTATATTCATATACAGTTAAAATCCACAATGGTATAAAATGACAGAGGTAAAAAACCAGGGTGTCAAAGGCTATGATGGATAAAATCAGTGACGTACGAAGGGGCCCTGTGCCCTCGCCCCTGCTCAGGTCCTCTTCAGGAAAACGTGAAATGTCAATTTCATCCATTATGTCGATAATGGTAACAAATAAGTGCCCTGATTTGGCTGAGAGAATATTAATCTCCAAACAAAATGTCCTTACCCCGATTTTTCTCGTAAAATTTGCAAAAAGGCATTTTTGAGTCCCCTCCCCCGATTAACAAATTTTTGCATACGCCCCAGGATGAAACAATCTACACACAAAACACATAAGTTACATTCACTGGTGCATGCAACAGAAATCAAACGAGCTAGACGATAATTTGTTTAACTTTGTATGCACTCGTACTCTCATTGTGAAGTGCAGCCAAGACAGACAGCAAAGCATTATCATGCAGAACATCCGTTGTTGTAGCCCTGCATACATTTGTCTTTTGGGTGAGTGACATTGCTAACATAGACATACATACCTTCCCAAGTATAAGCCAGTTACCATTAGAAACTGCCATTATCTTGCAAAATGTGTTTTGTTAATTGTAGGCCTAAACTGCGATACTCCAACAAATTTTTGCAAAAAGTCTTTGATTGTTGATTGTTTTGCGTTGCAACGTGGGAATTTCTGTGCGTGATTCTGCATTATTGTTCACGCCCTTAACCACTCCAGTCATTTCGCACTTTTCCTCCCTACCAAGACAAACGCACAGAGAAACTTACTGTCCTTGTCTGATAGCAGTATGTTAGTATCTTGGTCTAACATACAGCGGTAGTTTACTATAACTTACAACTAGCCGGCTCCGCTGATGTCGCCCACAAGGTCCCCCGTCAGTATGTGAACGTTTAGAATATCGGTTTATCTTCGGAATATCTTTTCCCAATGAATAGTTGTGAAAACAGTAATATAACGTTAATGTTTTCTTGACAGAGCCAACTGTCGTTCCGAAACAAAAGTAACGCTTTTTGAAAGCCAATTGATTTAAAAAACATGAAAGTTATAGGAGAGAATCGCAATGTGATACCATTTCAATCATTGAACTGAAGCAGATCGAAGGCTGGTAAAATGCCAACGCCAATGCATCTGCAAAATGACAGTGCATTGGATTGAAGAGCTAAATTTGAAACACTTTGAAAATATATTGCCAGTAGCTTTCCCACATATAGAGTTTTACCATTACAAACCTGGATGTATTGCTAGTCACGCCGATGTTTATGGCTGTAAAATAGCCCCACTTTTCCATGACCACTTTAGAGCGATCTATCGTGTTGCGGAGACGATTCAAGCACTTTAATTTGACCCAAATTGCATTCGTGCTTGATGGGAGAAATTCAGATGAAGGAATCTCACCATTCTTATATCATGGCTGAGGAACTTACTACTAAGCATCTGTATTTCTTGAGTCAAAGCGGTGGTGTCAAATATATAAAGCGCAATTTGGTCTGTACGTATGTACAGTATGTACGTTTGTACATACGCATAAACGGACGCTTCAACTCCTTCAAAACTACTGTGCGTGTAAACATTAAACTTGGCATGATTAATCATTTCCTCGGAGTAAGTGTAAGAAGAGTTTGGTGACTTCATGATGACATCATAATTTTTTTTAATCTACGTTTCTTGACAGAGCAAAAACCATTTTGTGTTCAAACAAAAACCAGTTTCCGATTTACCAACTAATGAAAAATTTCATCTTCTTGGGATCTAAGATAGCATCATAATCAATGCTTGACCGCACAATTTGCAATCTGTATTTTCTCAAAAACTACTGATTATAGAAACGCGATTGAACGCATTTTTAGGATATATTAAGTAGGTGACATTAAAAAAAACAACTCTTTCACGGCTTAAGCTTATTTGACAATGAAATCATCAATTTTTTATGCATTTTAAGCCTTCTTGGGATATTTTTTCTCTTATTCTCTTGCACGCTTGTAACTCGCTCTATTATGTCATAATACCCTCTGGTACGATTAACACAGTCTATCGCTGCCAGAGATCATTTTTTGATGATGTTTTCGAAAGATGCAACATTTTTAGAAAATTAGTTCATTTAAAAACTGATTTGTGACCTTATTTATTAACCAATTTTTGCAATTTTTTCACCAAATTAAAAGATTATCTCAAGGCAATTCCGATGGTATAAAATATGTATCTTCAATATTTGTTTTTATACCAAAAAAGGAACAAGTGCAAAATTTTCCCCAAGACAACAACAAGTGCAAAATTTTCCCCAGTTAGTTAAAAGAAAGGCAGTGTACACCGAAGGGACAGGCCCGGTATGTAAATTACGGGGCAGTGTACACTGGAAGGAAGTGTACAGGGTGGGGAATAGAGACCTGGGGGTGCAAAATTTTTTTAATTGGTTTTTAAAATTGACCAATCAGAAACGACCAAAAGTCACAAGTGCATAAATTTTCCCACATGGGGAAATTTATGCACTTGATCCCAAAAAAAATTAACTTTATCACCGGTAGTGTAACTTTTTACCTCTCTCAAAAAGTAGTAACTTGAGTAGTACCAGACAAGTTTAATACATAATTATAAGGTACTAACTATCAATGTTGTTTGAAAGATTAGGAAATTTGCTTTCCAGAAATATATGACTCCAGTTAGTTAGGGCTAAGGGCTAGTTTATAATGGCTAGGTGTATGAGTAATCCTAGGTGTATGACTTAAAACTACAACTGGCGACTGGGTTTATGTGCCTTGAGACGTAAAGGAGCTGTCTCTTAGCTGTCGTTGCTCCCAGGTCACCCTTGGGCAAGGTGTAGCACCTGATAGCCTCCCCTGTTAGGGTTACAACTTGACAGTTTTTTATTTTTACTGTCTCTAGCGACACTTTGTACCTACTGTATATGCTTTTCTTCGTGTGTGTTTTTTATTTTACCTAGTATCTTACAGGTGCGATGGCCATGCCATTATCTTCACATTTAATCTAAATTCTATTTATGTGCATGTATTAACGTATATCGTTTTGCGATGGTCTCCTTTTTTGTCCACTGCTGTGTAATTTATTTCTATGTATGCTGATTTGGACAAAAATAAAATAAATTGATTGATTGATTGGCTGATCAACAATTGGCTGCCATGCATCATGTTCTATTTTTAGTTGAACAGTTATCTTACTTGACCTACTTAACCCTTTCGCTACGGAACTCAAAAAAATTCTTTTTGCTTGAATCACATTTAGGCACACCCAATATGGCAATTTTACAAAAAAAATTTTTTTCATAACTGAAGTAGCTGAAACTTCACTGGTACATATATGAACCACTAGGGTTTTTGAAAATATTTTACTGGTACATATGTGTATCAATAGAGTTTTACAGAATTTTTTTCATTTGGTGGTACACATGTGTACCAATAGTAGAGAAAGGGTTAACTTCCAGTTATCATAACAACGTTAGTTCTTTGTACATTTTAACTACATTATAACATTTTAAGTACATTTTAACTACTTTTCTTCACGAGCGCGGTTCTTTTGCACTATCCGTCTGTGGTTTTTAAAAGCATTTATCAAAAAATGAAGTCTCTAAACGTTTATAAAATGTAGCGTACCACCAAAAACCACTCAGAAATTTGGTACCTAAACTTTACGAAATGGCTATTTTTACAAAACCTCTTTGGTACATTTTGACCATCCTTCCTTGCTGGAAAGAATCTTTGGCATTATCCATCAAAATATTCAAAAAGATTCATTGAAAATTGAAATATCTAAGCATATAAATATCCTATGTCAACTTCAAGCAAAACACCTGGTGATCCCTCAAGAAAATAGGAAGGGGAAATAATAATAATCCTGTTTTTACTATTTCAAAAAAATATTGCTGTCGAGCTATATATTTTCTAAATGTTAAAGCAATTTTTTTGCAATTGTGTGAGGCTGGGCAGCCAGCTAATTTGATATTTTTACCCTCTACGTTAGGCCCCGCTATTGCAATAACTTGTCTATGAGTGCTTCATTTAGTGTTAGTTTGTTTTTTTCATGGCTGCGTTTATGCCAGGGCCAAGGAACATGCGCGCAGTCAGAAGTGTTAGCTCCTACAGATTCGCCTACAGTAACAAAAAGTCGTCAGTAGCGGTCCTAATATTTAATGGCTTAATTCTAAGAGTACATATGAATCATCTTGATGCTCTTCCACAACTTCGACATGCTTTCAAGCACTTGCTGAATTTAGGGGTTAGGGGCGGGCTTAGTTTAAGAACGTCTATGGTGAAGACAGGGCAAATAAGATGTTGCCCGCACACGATAACCTTGGGAGATATGTAGTGGCTATGTACACCTGCCCATAATGTTTATTAATCGTTTGTGTTTCAAAAAACGTTGACTTTTGCTAAAAATAATTCTATCACATCTTACAATATATCAACGAGCAAGAAGCAATATTATGCATTTTAATGTTTTGTAAGCATGCTATTTTCTTCTGCCTTGAATTCTTTAAAAAACGCAGTGTTTTGTCATAATTTTAAATGACATTACAATGCTTTCCACTACTTAGTGAGAACAGCAGCAGGCAGCAAAATTATCCACTATTATTTTGATAGCAAACCTAAGTAGTAAAGCTCATTAATTACTGATATTTGCAATTGATAGGCTCTTCGTACCGGTAGGAAGCACTGATTACTTAAAAGTTGGGAGATCTGGATTAGGGAAAAGTTAATGTAATAAAATTTCAAGTTTAAGAAAAGATCAAAATTAAACAATAATAGCATTAATTTGTAAAATAGGATTTAGAGGAAACGTTTTCGTTTGAAAGGGGCTTAATATGCACCTATTGGAATAGGTCACATGACTTTGGGAAAAGGCATGGCTCCCGTACACATTATGGCCAAATTAAAGCAAACAGGGCAGCCGAAGAGCTTAATGTCACTAACGTAAATACGAAAAGATGCCCATGAAATCGTCAAATATGCATACTGCTGTACAAAATAGCTCATTTCTTTATTTGTCAAAACTCCCGTCATTTGTGAGCTGCTTTCAATTTTGATCATGTTTTACTTCACCCACACCCACCCCCCATTACATTGTTTAAAAAGTACGAATGATAGTTTGTAACTTCATTCTTTTTTATTGCTACCATTCTATGGAGCGCCATTTGTTCAGCGCTCATTACACATGTTTTAGGACAACATTTTGACTAAATCAAATCAATTTGATTTACTGGCAAATACATTAAAAATAAATGCGTTTGTTTAAATGTACAAATCGATTTGATTTACTTGCAAATGCATGCAAAATAAATGCACAAGTCGATTTGATTTAGTTGTAAACACTTATGTCACTCAACCAACCATATCACTCTTTAAAGGCAGTGTACTGCAAATCCCGCTTTTTCGACATATTTAGTCATTGGACCATTATTAAAGCGTGTGAAAAATAAGCTCTGCTGAAAAGAGAACAGCTTAACAGAAATTACTCACAGAGCAAATGTAGTATTAAGCTCACAATTCTCAACGCAGGTTTGACGCTGCATTGTCACAATGCAAATTTCACTTTTTTCTATAAAATGCACCAAAGAAATGTTTGTATTTGACTGTTGACGAGCGAATATGCTCAACTTGCAAGTATTAGCATTTACTAAGCCTTGTTTTTTATTTGTATCAGCGATACAGAAGCGGAACCACTAAATTTCCGGAAGCAGGAAGCCGAAGCAATTTTTAATTTTTTGTGGAAGCAGGAAGCGGATTTTAGCAGTTTTGAAAGTACTGCTTCCGCTTCCTTTTTACCTAACATAATGTTAACATTTTTAATCGTTTTAAGTTGTCAAAAGTGGCATCCAGTTTCCAGCATTACTGATGTAATTTTACCAAGAATGTGCTCAGGAAAATTGGTGGAAAAAGCTTGGCTAAAAGCCTATTCCTGCCTGCCCAAATAAGTGTTTATGACATGGCAGCAATTATTTCATTTGATCACAATTAATGAAGTTTCACCAGGTCTTCGATAACTATAGACTTGGAAGCGCAATCTGATTTGACTGCTGACGTCATAATGACAGGCGAAGGGAAAAGCAAGCAGTTTCCAGCGGTGACAAACAAACAAAAAGCAACTTAGAGGAACATGCAATCCAAAATTCTTACAAGATTAAGGCCAAGTTATGTAGAAATAGAACAATAGCTGCGTTATATCATGGCTTGATAAAAGTAACAAAATGATAATATAAAAACTTTTATTTTTTTCGATGAAAACAAAAATTATATTAGTGTCTGGCTTGCTATGTAAGGGTTAATGATGTCATTGTTGCCATTTTAGCCACCTGTCGAACTGATGCCTTTAACAACAGCGCTAGTTTAAAACCCCATTTCATTATGCTGCTAATGGAATTTCTTCACAAGTAACATGTGTTAACCAGACTAGTTAGAACTGCTGCATACAATACTTTTAAATTTAATGTCTATGCTTGTTTTCTACAGGTTGTCTTTGTCCAAACTTTTGATCTTTGTCTAATATTTGTTACACTACTGTATCGAAACAACCAAGCAATTTAAACATCTTAATCATGAATAGTAGGAAGAGCTCTGTGTACAATTTTTACGAAGAAGAAAATCACTTTAGATGTACTTTAATACATAGCTCTAACAAACCCAGGCGAGAACGTTTGACTAAACTAAAAACTGGTGGCATTACTTTTTGTCGAAAGCTGAAACTTTTTATCGAAAGCTGAAAACTTTTTGTCGAAACCAAAAACCTTTGTCCAAAGCTGAAAATGCAAAATACTAATACTTCTCAAATGTATTTAAACACTTATCAAATACTTTCCCAAAACATTCTCTTATTAGTCCACTAGCTGGCTTTGCCAGCGTCGCCCGGCAGGGGCCCTCCATCAGTAATGTCGAGGTTTAGTATTTCGATTCAACCAGCTGCGTCGGCTTCACCAATCGAGCTCTTGTGTGAGCAATAACCAAAAGTAAAATGAATTTTATGCATTTTCACAATTCTTGTTCACGAAATTGTGATCACCACATTCTCTTAATCATGACTGGCAATGCTCACAAAGAATCTTGCCACAAATTATTGTTAATACTTGCGAGGGACAAGGAATTGATACACAATCAAAATTGATTGTACCGGCGAAATGGTGGTTGCTTTCACAATTGCAGAAATAACCTATTTAATGGTAAGCCCATATTGCGATGTGATGATTCCCCTTCCCTATGGAACTTTCCTATGGAATTTCCTATATTTGTGGCATTAAGTTCTTTTGGCTACGCTATTTGTCTTGTTTCTTGCATAACGACAAAAGCGGCTATGGCTTACTCAAAATTATTCACCATATTTTAGAAGGCGCACATCAGGCCAAGTTCTTTTCAAACAAATGTTCTCTCCAAATTCAGTTTTACAAATTGATAGGGTGATGGTTTTATGTTGGTTTTTTCTTAAACTTGGGATTTTATTACAATGTTGAAGAATATGGACATAAATACTTTAAAAGGCACCATATCAGCATAAGAAACAATCCTTGCTTTGTAGTATCTACGATGGCATCACCCAAAAAGCCCTTATCAGTAACGTTGTTGTTGTTGTGATTATCCCTCCTCTTCCTCGGTATGAAGGTACGGCACAAACGGCCATTAAGTTCATGCCGTCAACTTAATTAAAATTAGGTTATTGGGAAAGATGGCAGCCCATTTCGAACCAGTCATACTCATGAGTGACTGGTAGCCACACCACCTACAAGGTGGACTACCATTGGTGAGTATCCAAGAGTTGCTTTTTGAGACATGCTGGGTTAGCAACTTCACAACTGTAACCCGGTGAAGTACGGGCAGGCCACCTGTCTGCCACATAAAGGTGGAAGCCTTCAGTTCAGTGTCTTGCCCAAGGACACAATAAACAAGCTTGCCAGCTTGTTCTCCACATTATTCCTTATTTATGCTGAGCGCCAAGCAGGGAAGCTGTCAATACCATTTTTTAAAGTCTTTTGGTATGACTCGACTTAAGGAATGAATCCCACGTCTACCGACTGCGAAGCGGACGCTCTAACCGTTACACCATCGCACCGGTGTACCAGTAACGTCGAGATTGAAAATGTCGGTTTAGCTGGCCAAGCCGCCTTCACCTACCAGGCTCTTGTGTGAAAAGTTACCAAAATTTATGTGTTTTCTGCACATAAGATTTTCACAACTGTTTGTGCTCCTTTCCCTAATAAAATTTCTCATTTCAAGATCCTGGCTATGCCTTAGGTCTATGTGCTCTGCTCATTGCTGACACAAACTCAAGAAAGCCTTGTGTTTCCTATAGTTTGGAAGTAAGAAGCACATTTCTGATATTATGCTATTTTCAAGCAAAAGAGCAAAAATGTCTTTTGTGTGATGCAATTTCACATAGTGATGCTGTTTTTTTTTTATTTCTCCTTAAACTTTCTCAAGTCCTCGCTGGCTACGCATTATGTAGCATGTTCTTATCTTCCTGCTGGACGTACCCTGGGAAATGAAAAGAGACCTTGCTTTTCCCCAAATGTTTGGTTTGATCCGGTAGCTCTATAAACTATTATAAAGCAAAATACCAAAAATATATTCCTTGTGGTGTGATTTAACCCAGTGACATTGTCAATTTTGATTTCGCCTTAAATTTTCTCAAGTCCCTGCTGGCTTTGCTTTGTTGTTCATATTCGTTTTTCCTTGCTTTGATATGCTCATAGAAGATAAATTAGTCCTTGCTTTACCCATATTTTCAAGTTTGATCCTTGTAGCTCTATAATGCTATTATCAAGCAAAATAGAAAAAATGTTTGTCTTAAGTATGGTGCGATTTTACCCCGGCAGGGCATACTATCATCAGCGCCGATTTAAAACGTACCAATTAATGCAGCTGCGCCAGCTTCACAATACAAACATTTGTTAGAGCAGGGGTGGCCAACCGTGGCGCATTGCATGTTTAGAGGTGGCGCATTCCAGGTTTAAGATTTTTCGGGCAATTTGGGTAAGTGTCCTTTCATCTGGCCGAAAAATTTGTCACTCCAATAACATCTCCAAAAAAAAAAAAAAAAAGTCCGCACTTGGTTGGCCTCACGTTTGGTGGCATATTTAAGCCAAAAGTGATGGAAAAGGTGCAGCGAAACAGAGGATGACCTTTTTTTTTTTTTTTTGGAGATCACCGCTGAATATGGCCTTGTTTTGACTTCAAAGTATAAATATATCACTACACGTTTGAGAGCAATGAAAAGCTATGAATGTTTGTGTGGCGCATCTTCAAATGAATGCTTGTGTGGCGACAAATTTTGGCGCATGGACTGAAAAGGTTGGCCACCCCTGCCCTACATTTATGGCGCATCCGACACGGGTTGGTAGAAGAGTTGGCGCTTTGCATAAAAAGCTTGGCCACCCCTGTGTTAGAGCAACAACGAAATGTCTTAGTAAATATAAGCTGTAATTTCTGCAGATGTAATGATGATCACGCTAGTCTATTAACCAAGACTGGAAGTATTAAAAAAAAAGGATAATATCACGAACTACCATTCCATTCGTATTTTTTAAAAGTGTGACGTGGGGAGGGGGCGGGGTAAAACATAGTCAGAATTGATGGCATCGCCCAAATGGTAGTCGTTTTGACTCATAAGGCATAAATTGACGATTTGTTTTTTTTGTGTGACATTTTCCTGTCAATATTTGTGACATTAAAATTGTAGTGGATACGTGCGTATTTGGTTTTGCTTTGCTTTGTGTTGACCGTAATTTAATTTGTATTTGGCTTCATTTTTAATATCACAATAAGTATTTCCTATACCTGGTGTTAAATATCAATGTTAACATTTGGTATAGGAAATTGCATTGCTTTCACACCAACCTTATCAAAACTCCATTGCTTTATCGTGTCACGTGATTCGTGTGCATATATATGTTCGTATCGCCCGATTTAACCATTCTGCTCTAATTCTGTTCTATTTCTGTTCTGTTAACATATTTATTGACTGTCATACCGAGTGAGGAATTTATCGAGGAATAATACTGTACAATAGACTAACGAAATCACGACAATTGAAGAATATTACCCAATAAAAATAACGAACTCACGACAAGAATTTTTCCCGCGCTGTTTGCTTTAACTCGGCCATGGCATGAAAAGAAGCCATGTCTTTTCCTTAAGTTATATAACCTATTGCAATAGGCGCCTATTGAGCTCTTTTCGAACAAAAACATTCCCTCTTAATTCAGTGTTACAAATTGATGCTATTATTGTTTAATTTTGATCTTTCTTAACTTTCGGATTTTATTACATTTAACTTTGCCCCTAATCCAGACCTCCCACTTTTAATGAAGATTAGTGTTTTGTACCGATGTCCTTGCAATTACAAATATCAGTAATGGGCTTTATTATTTAAGTTCACTATCAAAATGATAGTGGATAATTTTGCTGCCTGCTGCTGTTTTCACTAAATAGTGGCAAGCATTGCGATGTCATTTAAGATTATGACCGAACAGCCCGTTTTAAGCCATTAAAATATTAGAATTTCTACTTACAACTTTTTCGTTACTGTAGGCCTGTGACTATCAACCCTTTTGAGCCGATGGACCACTAAACGATAATTATCCCTCCTTGGACCACTATTTCCAAACTTCTCACATATAAGCTGTAGCACAGGGATGTCAAACTCATTCAGTGCTATGGGCACATTTACATGTAGGGGTTTCATACGGGCCGGACTCTGTTAAAAAAAATTTAAGCATGCAAGACTGTGTATCGCTAGTTTCCAAACTTTTTGTCTGCTGGCACAGGAAACCAGTTGATAACATTTTGCAGGACACAGCAACGATCTCCAGAAGTCATGCGAAATTTCCCGAAATGATGGTGATCTTCACAAAAAAAAAGTCCTTACCGGTAAGGTCAGCAAAGAGGCTTAGCAGTTGACGTTCATCACTTCATGCCTATTCTCACGTAATCTTCACTTTGAGATCTTAATTTCTCGGTGGACCACTTAAAAAGCTGCAGGGACCACCAGTTAAGAATCACTGCTTTAGGCGAATCAATATGAACTAACGCCTCGCACTGCGCGCTTGTTCCTTGGCCCTGGCATAAACGCAGCCAAGCAAAAAACAAACTAACCCGAAATGAAGCACTCACAGTTCAGTTATAGCAATAGCAGGAGCCCCCATTAGGCCTAATAATGTAGAGGTTAAGAACATTAAATTAACTGGTTGCGCCAGCCTCGCCCGATTGCAAAAAAATTGCTTCAACATTGGATCATATGTAGCTTGACACTTACATTTTCTTGCAAACGATAAAAAGGGCCATCTTCACCGCATCGTTTTCTTGGGTGACTGTCTTGCTTGGAACTGGCTACATATTAAAATTTGTAGAGATTTCATTTGTCGATAAATCGTTTTGAATAATTTGATTGATAATGCCGAAGATTCATGCTATTGAGAATGAATAGCCAAAATGTACTAACGGACTTAGTTTTTCTAGAAATTGCAATTTTGTGAAGTGCAGGCAATAAAATTTTGTGTGTTTTTAACCGATAGACTACATTTCATAAACATTTACAGGCTTCAGTTTTTGATGAATCTTTTTAAAAACGTCGATAGATAATGCAAAAAACCATGCTTGTGAGGAAAAGTAGTCAAAATGTACCAAACAACTAACTTTGTTTAACAATTGCAAGTTTGTGAGGCCAAGTAGGATAATTGTTCAACCAAAAATGAAACATGATGTATGGCAACCAAGTTTTGATCAGCCATTATAAACTAATCTTTAGCCTCAAGTAATTGAAGTCACATATTACTGTAAAGCAAATTTCCAGAGCTTTCAAAGAACAGTAATTGTTAGTACTTTCTTATAACGTTTTTATATTAAAATCACTTGTTTTTACTCAGCTTACCACTTTTTGGGAGGAGTAAAAAGTTACACCACAGGTCTTAAAGTTCATTTTTTTCAGTATGAAAACTAAAAATAGTTGTACATAATTCGCAATATCGGACTCGCCTTGAAATAACCTATAATTTGTTGAAGAAAGTTTAAAAATCAGTTGAGAAATGATCAAGGTCATAAATCAGTTTTATAGTAAACTGATTTTGCCAAAAAGTTGAAATTTTTGAAAACATCTTCATATTATGATCTGCGATAGCGAAGATTTGTGTTAATCCTACGAGACATACTATGACATCATAGAGCCAGTTTTAAGAATGCCAGGGAAAAAAGAAGAAAAATGCTTAGAGAGTTTAAAATGCTTAAATAAAGAATTGCTCGTAGAATAGTCAAATAAGCTTTAATATTTGTAAAGTTGTTTTTATCGAAAGCATCTTATCAATATCTTCTAAATGAACTTTTAATCGCGTTTGTGTGATGAGTACTTTTGAGAAAAAGCAAATTGTGCAATGAAACGTTAATTGTGACGTCATTTTCAACCCCAAAGAAATGAAAGTTTTTGAAATGTGGTAAATCGAAAGCTCGTTTTCGTTTGAGCAAAAAACGGTTGTCCTTTGTCAAGTAATGCAAATTCTAAAAAAATATTTTTGGTTATGACGTCATGATGACGTCACGAATACCCTTATGACACTTACCACGGGGTGGTGATCAATTGTGCCAAGTTTAATGCTTGTACCTGTAGCAGTTTCAGAGGAGTTAAAACAGACAGACAGACAAACAGAATTGCGCTTATACCATAAAACCTCTATTTGAACGCCACCTCTAATAGAACGCCACTTTGGGGAAAGGGTTGAAAAATAAAGCGACACCCTCTAATTGAACGCTACCTCAAATTAAACGCCACTTTCATGAATTCTTCTATTTTGGCAATAGTTACGGCTGAAATCATCCTTCTAGATCAGGGGTTTCCAACCAGGGGTGCGAGGCAGCATCTTAGGGGGTGCGAGATGGTCATTCAGATTTTTGTGCTGCATTTTTGTCCTGTCATGCTTAGTTCATCACGTGCTAATAGTTCTGCACAATCAGTGTCTAAGTACAGCATGCCCAATGCGCGGCCTTCAATTCAGCCCGAAACGATGCGAGATCGGTGATGACCTTTTTTTTTGGAGATCACCTCTGCAATAATGGTGAGGAAACTGCGGAATTAGACTTTAATTAACACAATGACCGCGAGGGACGTATTAATACGTCCTTATTTTTCTTTTTTGTACGCTAAGGACGTATAAATACGTCTTTCAGCCAACTTTGATTTCGATTGTTTCAGCGTCTGGTATAATCGCCGAATCTTTTCCTATGAAAATAACTAAGCTAATTTCTTTTTTCTCTAGTTTCTAAAACTTTTTATGACGTTATACTGAAGTTCTAAGCCATTGTATTTTTCTCAGAAAAACCAAACAACGTTGGTAGAAATTACCGCAGAGTATCAAAAAGAAATAGACTTTATTATTATTATTTTTTTTTCAATGTCAGTTTATTTGAAATCAGACACAATGATAGAAAAGTGTGTACTCCGCAGTTCTTATGTTTGAAAGCGATTTCGGATAGAAGATGACTTACAATTAGTTCGTTAGACTGTTTAGAGTTTACTGCGGTCTTACATTATCTTTATATAGCCGGAAGTTTTTATTTCAGATTTTTTTTTATAGAGCTACTAAATGATCATGGCTACTAGAAAAAGAACTAAAAAGTATTATTTGAGCGATTTGGTAGAAAATTTTAAATTGGTAGATTTATCTAAAGAGGAGCCCAAAGACGATAATGGTTCGGATAGGGAGAGCTACTTTAGTGATTCAGAATTAAAAAATGACGCTAACACTGTTGCTCATTTGCAATCAACAGCAACAGCAAACACCAGTCATGACTCTGTTCAGTCTGCAGGCAATACTAGTGATATTTCAACTACCGACGCAACTCGCAATGAGAGCATGTTAGAACTGTTTAGCAGCAATGATGATTCTGATACTGCCACAGCATCTAATTTCGCTGACCACAACTGGAAATCTGTAGAACCAACTTACACATCTCCATGAGATATAAATTTTTCTAAATCAAGTGGCATAAGCAATTCTGTCACTCTCAACAAAGAGTCATTGCTAGTGCAATTTTTTTTGCTGTTCGTGACCGAGCATATCATAAAGATTATGGTCACAAAAAGAAATAGATATGCTGAGCAAATAATAGCACATTCAGTAGTAACTGCAAAAAGCAGAATGAAACGTTGGGTTGCCACCACAAACACAGAAATGAAGAGGTTTCTAGGAATTCTTTTTACAATGGGTTTGGTAAAAAAAGCATGCATAGAAAATTATTGGTCTACTGATCCTGTGATAGCGACTCCCATGTTCAATTCTACGATGCCACGAGACAGGTTTGAGCTACTACTCCGTTTTTGGAATTTTAGTGACAACGAATCTGCAGTTGATGGCGATCGTTTATCCAAATTGCGAAAAATATGCAATGCTCTACTTGAACGATTTCAAGCTTTATACATCCCTGGGAAAGAAATATCTATAGACGAATCAATGGTTTTTTCGAGAGGCCGCTTGATCTTTCGTCAGTATATTCCTGGCAAAAGACATAAATACGATGTGAAACTTTACATGCTGTGTGAACATACAGGATATGTGTGGAATGACCTGGTATACTGCGCAAAAATGAATCCTCTCTCTGGTTTCGGTCACGCAGAAACTGTTGTTCTAAAGCTGATGGAAAAATTGTTAGATCGTGGTCATGCTCTTTACGTGGATAATTTTTACACAAGCGTGCCTTTAGCGAAAGCTCTACTAAATCGAAAAACGTTGATTTGTGGAACATTGACGAAAAACAGAAAACAGCTCCCATAAAATATTGTTTCTACCAAACTAAAAAAAGGACAGCACATTGCAAAACGAAAAGGGCGTATTGTTGTAGAAAAGTGGCAAGACAAAAGGGAAGTGCTAATGCTCTCAACACATCATTCCGAAAAATGGTTGAGAGCAGCAGACAAACAAAAGGAGGGCGGAAGAAAAAAAAACAGAGTCTATTATATCGTATAATAACTTTACGTGCGGTGTGGACAGAATGGATCAACTAATTACTACGAAAAACGCTAAAATGGTACCGCAAAGTTGTGTTACAGCACCTCGACATGGCTATGGTAAATGCTTTCATTTTGAACAAAAAGGTTGGTGGTACAAAGGCGCAGTTGAAATTTTGAAGGAGTGTAATTGCTTCGCTGTTGAGTTCTGATATTAGAATAAATGAAGACCTCCCACAAGCATCAGATACAGCCGCATTTCATCATCATAAAAGTTCTGATCTTTCTCGTCTGTCTGGCTAGCACTATTTGGCTCACATCTCTTCAACAACTTCAAAGAAAGATGCTGCTTGAAAGTGCATTGTTTGCAATCATCAAAAGCAACGCAAAGAAACTCGCTACATGTGTCAAACATGCCCCTCAAAACCTGCTTTGTGTGTGGTTCCTTGCTTCAAAAAATTCCACAGTAAAGCCTGCATTTGAATGCGATAAACCAGTCAGCGTACTATTTCAAACAACACAGTACTGATTTCTTCATATTGATTTTGCGAACTTAAATTGCTTTCTTTGCCCGTCTTATTTTGCTTGATTGTTTCATTATTGTTTGGACACAATTTTACGTTTTATTACAAACCACGTTTCGCTTTATTCAGTTGTCTGACATATCGGCATAATATGCGAAATATGCGCTTTTACGATAAAACGCGTTAGCGTGTACCGAGAAAACTTCGCCGCGGTCAATGTGTTAAAGCATATTTAGTGCATGGCCTTATTCTTCACATGTTAAAACACTATAGGGGTGCGAGAACATATTAAGATATCTTAGGGGTGCGAGAACATATTATAACAATTTAGGGGTGCGAGAACATATTATAACAATTTAGGGGTGCAGGCCATTAAAAAGGTTGGGAACCACTGTTCTAGGTGTAAGAAGGGAAGAATGGATTGTCGAATTGCACGTTTATTTTTAGATGCTGGGAAGTCCCATTCTATGGAGCTACATCGCACATCTTTTTTTGACGCTGCGAAGTCCCAACTTGCATCTTTAACATTGTCGCGTTTAATAGAATTTTAGGTTCTATTTCAACTTTGATGTTATTTTTAAAATTGGGGCGACTTATATTATCGCTAGAATAATTAAGTCTTGCTACAACTTAACAGCTAGGCGAAGATTGGCTTCTACTAAGATACTTTGAACCACACACTTCTCGGTCGCGAACAAAACAAATATACCAAACCACTTTTAAACAAACAAACCACTTTCAAACTTTACTGGTAAACGTGAACTTCTTCAGCAACTCGACGTTGATGCAGAAGATGTTGAAAATGACGAGGACGGCTACAACAGCGACGTGTCACTTGATTTTTACTAGTGAATTTGTGATTACTTACCAGTAATCACCCTTTATTCGTGTCTTTTGCTAATTTTATAAATGTGTTAGATGTTTTTTCTTTCCGTTCATGAAATTGAAATTTATCTTCTCAAAATTCTGACCAGCTAGTTGAAAAATAGAGCGACACTCTTTAATTGAACGTCACCTGTAATAGAACATCACTATGGAGGAAGGGTTGAAAAATAAAGCGCCATGGCGGTGAAATAGAGATTTATGGTATATTAAATTAGATATCGCACTTGTAGAAAGACTTTCTTGACTTTCGGGAAACGGTGAGGCAATTCAAGGTTGAATTTGGATTTTCCAGAAGCAGCATTTCAATTAAGACCTGATCGTGTAAGCTTGATGTAGCAGACTCTTCATCGCCATCTCACCTTTGGTTCTGTTGCAGTCTGAGTTTGCCTCACTTTTTGTTCTAATGTTATTAGCAAGAGCGATCAATTTTTGATTAAGGTGGATCTTTCTTGACTTTGATTTTATTTTGTAAACAGAATGTGAAACTGTTGCTAATAGAGGATCTTTTGCTATTGTAATGTCTTGATCTAAGAAAAATATGAAATCTGTTATGCATATTTGACAAAGCAACCTTGACGAGTGGAGCATTCTATTTTTAGGATTGATTCTTAAGTTTCTGGAGTGAACCTTTTGTCTTTCGCTACACAGGCATAGCATATCCGTAAAAAAAATTTTGTCTCCTCGAAGCTTGTCAATTGTCAAAACAATGGGTTCAAGCACATTTCACTATTCATGCGAAAATTCCAGTTTAGTGTCTCTTAGTTCAGGTAAGCCTAACTTGTTGCATAAGTCTTTGAAAATCTTCGCATGAAATTGTTGCAGACATTGCTAGCTGTCTGAAAGATTATTACATCGGCTTTTTTTATTTGCCATATTTATCCTCCATTCACGAGAAAGCGATGTATCGCTATGTTTTGGACGGTCAGTCCGCACTCGCTTGAGAGTTGCTATTTCCGAGGTGTCTGGGTCACCTGCCTTCCACATAAAGGCGAGGCGTCCCGTTAAGTGCCTTGTCCAACGTCACAACAAGTGAACTTGCCGGCTTGTTCTCCACAACCTCCAATAAACGCCGAGCGCCAAGCAGGGAAGCTATAGATACCATTTTTAAAAATCTTTTGGTATAACTCGACAAAGGGAATGAACCGCAGGTCTACCGACTGCGAAGCGGACGCTCTAGCCCAGTGATTCCCAACCTTTTTACACCGGGGACCGGTAAAAATTTTTTAAAATGTTCGCGGACCGGCAACAAAAGATCCGTAGTGAGTATAATATATATTTGTAACCTTTCTGTTAACCAAAGTTGTCATTGCGTAACATACTGCAAGATTTTGGCATCAGCTATGTATTTAGGACGAAAAATTACAACAAATGGAAATCAAGTTAACTCAAACAACGAAATGTTAATTCATTTACATACAAAATCAATTGTTAGTGGGAAATTTGCTGCTGTTTCGCTGTCATTATGCGATCCAAGCGAGGCATAAAAGAAGTTTCTGAAACACGTAGCTGTGCTTCGGCATCCAGCCGATTTCTTTGCTTTGTTTTAGTTAAAGTTAGCGATGAAAAAGATTTCTCCCATAAATAGCTATTTGAAAATACCATCAACAATTTGATTGCTTGGTGAGTTAGACACGAATATTCGTTTTCAAGAGATATTCAGAATTGCGACAATGATTCTTTTTTGTATCTGGACTGCAAAGTAGAATCACTGCATAATTCAATCAGACTATCTTTTTCATGGGGATTAAGGTCGCATGTGTTGACATCTTCGATGAGAGGATTGTTGATCCAAAGGTTTCCACGTCGAGGATCTTCATGTTCCGGAAAATAATGGTCAAAACTGTTAGCCAACTCTTTTAAGTGTTGACTTACAATGCTCAGTAACTCTTTACAGTTAACATCAGCACTTGCCAAATACTCATCTAAAATTGGAAACATAATTGTATCTTCCTTTTGCACAAGACTATCCCAAAGTGCCAGCTTCTGTTTGAAAGCATCAGTCTTTTTTCTCAGTACAAAGATACTCGTGCAAGGGCCTTGCAGAGAAGTATTGAGCTCGTTCAAACGGCCAAATATATCTGCCAAGTACGCAAGCTTACACAACCACATCTCATCTAACAAAAACTCTGCTAATGGGGAGCTCATTTCTCTCAAAAAGTGTTTTGTTTCTTCACGAAGTTCAAATAGGCGAGAAAGAACTCGTCCTCGTGACAGCCATCTTACTTCTGCATGGAGAAGAAGATGATCGTGCTGCGAATCCATACTTTCACACAATGCTTGGAAGAGTCTGGAGTTCAGAGGTCGACTTCTATTTGCATTAACAATTTTCACAGAGTTAGTACGCACGTTTTTCAAATCAGGAGAAAGCTTCTTTGAAGTCAAATGCTCTCGGTGGATGATGCAGTGAGTAAACAGCATTTCTTTGTGCGCAACTTCTTTAATTTTTGCAACCACACCAGAGTGATAACCAGTCATGCTCGCAGCTCCATCAGTACATACTCGGACGCAATTTGCCCAGTTTATGTCTTTCTCACTAAAGTATGTGTTAAGAAGCCTAAATATTTCTGACCCGATGGTACGTCCTGGTAAGTCAATGTAACAAAGAAGTTCTTCCTTAAACTCTGTTTTTCCCTTATAGCGCACGAAACATAGAAGAATCGCACAATTACTCGCGTTAGTTGACTCGTCGAGTTGAATAGCAAAATAGGTGATTTCTTTACCTCCTCTATTACCTGGGGTTCAATGTCCATTGCAATATCTTCAATCCTTCGTTGAACTGTATTGTTGGAGAGTGGTATGCCATCAAATTTTCGAGCTGCTTCACGACCCAAAATTTGTTCTGCCGCAGATAAGATGCACAGCACGGTTTTATTCACTCTTCCCCAATTGTATAGGGTTTTTTTGTTTTAGCTATTTGTAGGGAAATTAGGTAGGATCTAGGATGCATGTAGAAAAGAGTTTTTGGTAGTTGTCATCTTTTTCATTTGTTTTTTTTTGGTCATTCATATTAGAGCGTAGTCGTTTAAAATACTCAAGGGGCTTGTCTCTAAGATTGCTGTGTTTTGAATGGAAGTGACGAGCAAGTTTGGAAGGTTTCATAGCGTCATTTGAGAGAATTTGGGAGCACACTAAACATAAGGGCCGTGGCGATTGTTCACTACACGGAGCTACAGTAAAACCAAGCTCCAAGTATTTTTTATTGCATTGCCTGACAAATTCCCCTTTTCGTTTCTTACTTCCTCCAGTGACATTCGACTTATCTGCACATGTCCTTTTCCTAGTTTGCTCTACACTTACAGTAGCCCTACTAATACTAGCTTCATTTCCATTTTGAGAATTATCTGTTTCAGAAGTCTTAGTTTTATCCTTTTTGTTAAAATAGGTACACCATAATACCTTGTTGTTTTGTTAATTCCATACTAATCCTTCTTCAGTGGCGTAGTGGTTAGAGACGCGATGGCGTAGTGGTTAGAGCGTCCGCATCGCAGTCGGTAGACCTGGGGTTCATTTCCCTTGTCGAGTCATACCAAAAGATTTTAAAAAATGGCATCCGTTACTTCCCTGCTTGGCGTTCGGCATTTAGGGGAGGTTGTGGAGAACATGCCGGCAAGTTCGCTTGTTGTGTCCTTGGGCAAGGCACTTAACGGGACGCCCCACCTTTATGTGGAAGACAGGTGGCCCATAAATCTCGAAAAAGGCAACTCCCAAGCGAGTGCGGATTTCCCGTCCAAAGTATAGCGATACAATTCGCTTTCTCGTGAATGGAGGATAAATATGGCAAATAAAACAAAAAAAACAAAACAGTGTCACAGTACAAGTGTACAACATCTCAAAAGTAAAAAATTACTTTGCACAGCATTCCATCAACAAACTTTTAGAACGCTAGACGTAGTTTATGTCGAAGCAATTTTAACATAATCAATTATGACGAAACAAAACTTAGGTAAAACATGAATCTAGAAGGTAATCGGAAGGTTTACCTTGATTATTATTAAATAGTTTTGCCGTATCTACGATGAAAGGCGAGATACGTCAGTTTTACTGCTGCAAATCGGCCAGGCGTGAAATGAGTTTTACAGAGAGTAACATCTTTGCAATGGTTATGATTCCATATTAAAATTATCTTGGCAGAAAATAAGATACTTCGCGGACCGGCAAAAAATTTACGCGGACCGGCGGTTGGGAACCACTGCTCTTGCCACTACGCCATCGCGTTGGTGCAATGCAATGCAATGCAAGGGGTAACCAAGCTTCGCTTGCTAACTTGAAGAATGATTTCAACAGACTTTGAAAGAGTGCACTTGCAGTCCCGTAGCACTCCAACTTCGGGCCCCCCCCCAAAGTAAGCGCAAGAGCCCCTGCGCACAGGTCATATCACTTTAGAGGTGTAAAATTGAAAAGCTGCATTAAGAAAATACACCACAATTTGTACATAAGTAAACAGGCTAATGTCAGAATAAAGCATGCCGATACCGAAGGTGCAAGTCATAAAAAATTCAGCACTGATGCCAGAGTTCAGTAGGACATTTATGCAGACACTGCGAAACGAAAGCAATGACACTGAACAACATGAAAAAGTTATAAAAACACAGTATCATTTAAATAGTCTGGAGCGAACCTTTTTGTTTGCAAATGCTGTTATGACATTGTCATAATCAAGAGATCGGGCGCAGTCATTTTCGATTGACAACATGGCTAATGAAGATAGTCTACTGTCTGTCATAGACGTTCTATTAAAAGTTTTGATCAGTTTCAATTTGCTGAAGCTTCTTTCAGCGCTGGCAACAGTCACGGGGCAAGTTAGTAAGATTCGAAGTGCGATGTACACATTCGGATACAATTCAAATAAATGAGTCTTTAGAAGATAGTTCAGAAAGTCTTGAGCCGTATTGAGATTGCGTTTTTTTTGTAAAATTAAACCAAACCGCTGTAGCTCAGCGCTTATTTCATCAGAATCAATGTCACCGAACTTTTTTTGGAACTCTTTACAGCAAGTAAGAAGAGCATTTTCTTGTTGCACAAGCAAAAGTTTGTCTCGTGTGTACAAAAACGAAAAGGCGGAAGAAACCTCACGTAACAAATTAAAGCGCTCCTTTATTGACATAATAGCCTGGTCTACTAATGGATAGAAAAAGTTGCTTTTAAATTTCAGTTCAGGAGTAGCTCGTTGTTCCTCTTCACCTTGGTAATCAAACAATCTTCTTTTCTTTCCACTTCTTGACGGAGGAAAAGAAGGATCAATATCCAATTCCTGTGCTATTTTAACAGCAGATGTTGCGGCACTGTCATAACCCGTTGTGCGATAGTTTTGCAAAAACTTTTCAGTCGCCTGGATTTCCGTTTCCATTGTATGAAGGGAGACTCCATACGATTGAAGAATCTTGCTTGCTTTATTGACTTGGAATAGGATATCATACCAAATAAACACCGACAAAAGAAAACTCCATTTTGATAAATGAGCTATCAACGATTTTGTTTCTGAGGCAGCTCTTCCATCTTTTCTTTCTATGGAAATGGCTTCGAAGTCTTTCAGTGCCAGCAACACCTCTTTTAAATTGTATCGAAGAGGTTTGATGCATTTAATTCTGCTTTCCCAACGAGTATCAGATTGTGACTTTATGGACAGCTCCACATGTTTCTTCAAAATTTCCCAACGCTGAGCAGAGGAAGAAAACAGCACATACAACCTTGTAAGTACTCCAAAAAATCTCAATGCTTCCGTCGATGAATTAGCACTGTCAACAACAACTAAGTTAAGGGTATGATTTGCACAGGGCACGTAAACAGCTTTGGGATTGATGTCTAGCATTCTTGCTTGGACCCCAGAATGTTTTCCTTTCATGTTAGCACCATTATCATATGACTGACCTCGACAATCAGACAATTCGAGTTGCAGTTCGGTCGCTTTTTCTAAGAAAGCGTCCAACAAGCCTTTCCCAGTACTGTCACTTATTCTCAAGTAGCCAAAAAATGTTTCTTTAACAACAGCAGCTTCTTCATTACATAGTACATAACGGAGAATGACAGACATTTGTTCATGATGTGACATATCTGGAGTGCAGTCCAAAATTATAGAAAAATATTTTGCCAATTTCAATTGCTGTAAATTTTCTTTTTCAACTTCTGTCGCTAGCAATTCAATTAGTTCATTTTGTATGGTAGGACTCAAATAGTGATCTTTAGTGTTTTTATTCTTGATTCTGTCTTGAAGCTCTTTCAGGATCGGATCTCTTCTTGCCAAAAGCTCAAATATACCCAGAAAATTTTCATTGTGAGGAGATCCTAAGACTTCTTCAGATCCTCTAAAAGCAAGATTCCTTTCCGATAGAAACAAGGCAATGTCGATAAGTCTCTCTAAAACATTTCTCCAAAAACGTCTTTCATTGAAAAAAATATTCATCTCGCGTTTGTCGATAGTGGATGAATTTCTTATCCCTTCAGCTAGCAACATCCATTGACTGCAGCATTCTTGGTGGGAAATGCCGTTTTCATGGTCTTTCAGTTTTTTCGAAAAACCCTCCCATGTTTTTATACCACTACAAAAGGGGCTTAGTGTTTTTCCAAATAGCTTACAACAAAAGCAAAAAACTTGATCTGATTCCCCAGAATAAACTAGCCACGACCGTGAAACACTTTCACCATTAGGTAACACACGTTTATAATGGTTGGAGGAAAAACGTCGCCTTGGAGTTGTGTTATTATATGGAAAATTCATTATTAGTTGATGTGGTCCACGCTTTACTGTATCACATCGTTGAGCATCAGAAATACTTTCAGGCCATTTACATGGGTCATCAGGGATAGGGGTAAATTGAGATTGAGTTATTTTTGATATTGAAGGTTGCGTATTGGCAGGTAAATCACAACTTACATTTTCTGGAAATTCACAATCACTTTGATGCTGATCGTCATAGTCTTCTTTTTCTTGTACACTATAGTTTTCTTCATCCGTCTCGGTACTAGTGCCAGGTCTACTCTGCTTAGTAATCTTGAAAAAATCTGTCATCTTGGGCAATTTCGCTACAGCATCTCGAGCAGTGGCTGCTTCTTTTCTCTTTTGAGCACCACTTTTTGAACGTTTCATTCTATACAATGTCAATAAAATACTTTATCTGCACTCTGCAGTGTATATATATTGTCCCGGTATTTATAGCCAAACAGAATTGCAGACCATTCTATGATTGTTGCGTAACAACGGCATTGTTACGTCAATCGAATATTCAAGATTCTACCAGAAAATCAATCGAAATATTCTAGATTCTGCGAGATAAAATGACGTTGCATTCACTTATGATGTCACAAGCCAATTTCTTCCTACAGTTTAAATCGGTTGTAAACAAGTCTGCTGAACTGAAAATAGTCACGTAGCCAAAAAGCAATTTCAGACCAACTTGGGCCCCCAAAGTTGGCCTGGGCCCCCCCCAATTGGGGGGTTTGGGGGGCGGCTGCTACGTCTCTGTGCACTTGTTCCAAATTGCAGTGGCGTTTGCTAATAATGACAGATAAATTTTCTTATTGAATACTGGGTGGGTTGCTTTCTTGATATTGCTGATTGCACGCAATAAACAACAAATCGAAAAACAAAAAGTTGTCAGATTCAAAAAATCGAAGTATAGTGTTTCGTCTTTTCAATCTTTTGAAATACAAAATGCGATATCAAAAAATATTTGCATACAGACTTAAGATACTGGTACACACTTAACCACTGTATTTAAATACATTTGGAAACACTGCTGTATTTTGTATTTTAAATACCTGTACGTATCTGTATTTTATAATACAAAACACAACTCAAGTCAGCCAACAATAAAACGTTTGACTGACGAGTGGGTCAACACATAAATGACATTGCAATGCAAGAAAACAAGGCTATAGCCTACTGCTAGCAAATGCATAAAATATTCCTGAAAAATTGGTGCTTTTATTTCATGCAATAAAATTCAGAAAACTCGAAGCTCTAATTTTTTAGTCTTGCTAAGTATAAATTTCTCTCCTTGAAGTTTCAAATTTTTTAGTGAAGAGGAATTTCTCCCCAATTGGCTCAAAAAACTGGAAACCACTGAGCTAAGTGCTTTGTAGAGTGCAATGAAACAGAACGGTCGTCAAAGGAACAAAAGTGAAAAGCTATTTCTTTGCGCTTCACTAAGCAGTGACGTCAAAAGTTTACAGCTAAAAAATATGTCTTCAGATTATTCAGCTGATTACAATTGCCTGCTGGTTCTTGGTAGCGCTAGCTGTAGTAGGAAGTAGTGAGGTAGAGTTGTCACTATTAAGCGAGTAATTGATTTTATTTTTACTTTTTGTGTGGTTTAATCAGTTTCCCAGTAGGCTTATTCTGCTGAGGTTGTTGACATAGCACACAGTGTGCTCCAATAGAATTAAAATAGATTAGGCTGGTAGGACTAGGTTGGCTGGCTTAAGCTGTGGCAATTTACCAATGGGCTTCAGGTCCTGCTAGTTAAGATCCTTAAAAACCTTGTTATAAATTATTTAGAAAAACATAATAAAACGTAAAATAAAGTGTAGTACTCAATGTTTAGTCCCACTGATGTTGTTGTAACTGTGCGGCAAGCCAGAAACTTAATAATCAAAGCCAAAGGAGGTGTCAACAATGCATATGCTACAATTGAATTTATGAAAGAAAAGTATGCCACTGGATCAGAGAAATCTCTTACTCCCAAGTGGTTTACAGAATGTTCTTTTTCATTGCCACATGGTAAGTTGTTCTGTACATGTATACCTCGTTTGTTTTTTAAAGAAGTTTTGTAAAACTGGTGTTTAGTGCTCATTTCTTTGCTTGCAGGTGGTGTTTTCACAAGTAAAGTGGTGATTATTATCTGCTTGTATCATAAACGTCACGGTAAGCTGGGCCTTGAGCCAGATGATTTTATTGGACAAGTTATGATTCCTCTTTCAGCTCTGAATTCTAATGATAGTCAAGCAAGAACGAGGTAAAACCACAACTTATTGAAAGATGTGTATTCTTTGGTATAATACTTTCAAACGTTTTAACTAAAGTTTAGATGTATATTCTTTGTGTGATGTATATTAATGAGCTCAGTTTGGCATTTGCAAACGAAAGATGTGTATTCTTTGTGTGATGTGCTCAGTTTGGCCCCTTCATATTCTTATGTTAAAGCACATGCTTCCAAAACAATAGCAGAGGCACACTTTAATCAACAGAGCAACATTTTGTGATGCACTATTTATAAAAACACGGAATTTTGTGCTTTGGTAAAGGTATAAGCATTTTTTTTGAGGAATTACTAGATTTTAAAATTGGATGTGCCTAATCTTTAGCTTATGGCCAAGATTATACAGCTAAATTGTCAAAATATTTTGAAACAATACTGACTTCATTTCTTTCTGTCATTGATGCCGTCCCTCAATAAGTGTCAGAAAAACATCAAGTTTAGAGCAATCCATCAAAATTTATCTGCACACAGATGTGTAACAGTGCTTCCTGCACTTTTTGAACATCTTGTCCATGCCGAATTGCAATGTCTACTAGTAGCCATTTCTCTTAGAAAATTGCCACTTTCCAAAAATGCAAGCTTTGTTTTGATCAAAGATTTATCAGAAACTATCAAACAAATATGCACTTGCTGTTGTTTCAAAATGTGGGTCTTAACTCTTATGTGCCACAGGAAATCACGATTCATTAAGAGAAAATGGTTCTATGCAATTGTATATACAATGTTACACATCATATTGATTCCATTATTTTAAATCAGAAAAAATATTACTCTAAGATATTTGCATGTGCGGATCTTTTCATTATTGCAATTAGCTTATTCACTAAACTAAATTTGGTAGTACTGCCATGCACATTTGAAGTAGCAAAATCTGTTAATATTTTTACTCAAAACTCTGTTACTTTAAAAAGTTGCTTTAGAGCAAAAAAGAAGTGTTAATTTTTGTCAATTGAGCATAAAACTTGATTTATTTGAAAGTTTGCCATTAAAACACTATCAATATTTGTTGCCAAGGGCATCTGGAATTTAAAGTAGTATATTGGATCAGTAAAAATTTAGTTTCAAAGGTAATGAATAGTGGAAATCAAATGTCAAATCAGCACGTCTAAGTCTGCAAAAGTGGGAAAATTAGACATAAAGTTTAGCTTTTTTGTCAAGACTTGAGTTAGTTTCAATGTGTGTATTTCCCATAATTTGCAATCTTATTTCGTTGCTTTTTGCTTTGCCTTAGAGTTTTACTGTGACACAGTTTTATTGATTTGATATACTACATGGTTGAATTCTTTATAGGTGGTACAATTTAACCGGAAAGAAAAAAGATTCAAAAAAAGAAAGAGGAGAAGTTGAAGTTACAATGCGTTTTCTTCATTCAAAGAAGTACGTTTTTCATTGCTAAGGAATGATTTGTTTTTGTATGTAACTATTTTACATTGTTAAAGATTTTAATAGCTGGTGTAAGAATAGTTTAATTGCATGCTTTATGATACATTAAAGAATTCCCTTTTACTTTCAATATCTCTAATTAAAAAAAAAATTACTTGCAAAGTGGTTGTTAATAGATTACAATCCTTTCATAGCTGGTTATAAATAGATTTAAATGGCACGTGACAAATCTATTACCGCATTGCAAGTGGTTGCGGGGAAGTTTAGTTATTAATAGCATCAACAATTAAAGTAAGGTGCTAAATTGTATTTGTGTGTAAAGGGAACGTGTTGTGCACGAACCGAAATCAAGCCCGCCGTCAATCCGAATGTTGACGTCAAGTATAAAAAGTAAATTGAGAAGACGATCTGATGACGAAGATTCAGGGCTTGGTGGCTCCGAAGGTGACCGAACTCAGTCGTTTGGACTTGGGAGAGGTACCTGCACTCTGCATTTGTATTAATTGCAGTTCCGGGCAGTTTATTTTATTAGCAAAGTAAAAGTGGCTGTAAACTTGACTCTTCTGGCGTTTCTACATCTTCTAAATGGCATTGAATTAACATCCGCTATTTGTTTAGCACATCAGCTCTATTTTGTAAATGCATATGCCATTTAAAGACGTAAACTACCTCCTAAACGACCTAAAATATTCTTTTTAGTTTATTCAATGTACTATTATTAAGCAGGAAAATATCAGTGTACTATATGCTTACCGTGTTTCTACTAATAAGTGCTCATGTGCATGTATTATAATTTTTGTATACCAAAACATACTTTTAAAAATAATAAACAGTGCTATAATTCCTGTTTTATGGTTCGTTCTTGCCATCATTGCTCCGTAGAAGCGATCAACGATTCATGCTTTTATGTTGTATGACAGGAGGTAGATCGTTTGAAAACTTGAGTACGCCGTCTATTCTTGATACCGATGCAAAGCCATTTGAGCGAAGTTACCGCACCAGCTCGACTAATAGTTCTCCTGGAGATATAGTATCAGCCCGAGGATCAGCAAGGTGAAATAAAATCTTCAGTTGAAACTGTGTTCATTTTCACTTGTAAAGTTTTCTGTTTCCTTTGAGTCAACTATCGGCTTGTCAGCAAACATCTTGCAAACAATCGGACAAGTGCTTTTGTCAAAGATGAAAACATAATCTTTTGTTGCGAACTTGGCGATATATCGGGTGGGCAGAAAAAAGTGATAACCCTGTTTAATCGAGAATAACTCAAAAACTAAGCTTTACATACAAATGAAATTAGTGCATGTCATGGGCAGGTGGTTTTGGTCAAGTGATGAAATTTTCAGCCAAAAATATTCATAAACACAGGAATAAAGAGGTAATACCAAGTTCAGTCAAAATATGCAATGGCAAACGTTGACTTAAAACTTACTTGCAACGGCTTTAATCAAAAAGATGGTCAATATGGCCTCCATAGTCGAAATCAACCAATCAAAGTCTCTTTTTCCAGAAAGATATGGACTTATAATTTTAGCAACTGATGTTTGCAAACAGGCGTTAAACATCAATATTTGAAATTATTGATGTTTGGTATTGCAGTTTTGTGAGTTAACTTGTTTTATCTTGAATCTTTAGGCTTTAAAATGCGGAAAGAAGGCCATTTACAGTATTGCTGTTGGTTAAAGTAGACTTTGTTTTTCGTATGGCTAAAAATTGCCTTTTTTGTTCAGGTTTCTACAAACGGGCAACAATCTTTCGCCATCTAAGGCTATGAGCATTGAAGTTTTGCATAGGCCTGAAACAAAACCACCTCTTAGTCCTCTTGTTCGAGTTGATTCGGGCGTCGGTAGGTCATGAACTATGAAATATCACTCGACTTCATTAAATGTATTGCTTGGCCACCTGCTTCACGTAGTTTAAATAGACTGATGATTCATAAACGTATGATTGGATTACGGTTTTAATGTCTTTCAACTCCATATGAAGTACTTATGAGTTGGCAGGAGCTTGTTGTTTGGATAAATGCCATTTTATTTTATACTAAATAATGAATAGGCATGTTGCTTTTAACATGCCATATTATCTAATTACATAGCCCCAAGCTGATACCAGTGCACGCACGATTGGTTGTTACTTTGTTTTGATACTGATACAGTACTGCATACCAAAGCAATTCTACGAATGCTATTGAACTTGTGGAGATGAATTTGATTAAATGTATGCTTTTGTTTTATTTTGTTGCTTCAGCAATGTAAAACTCTGTTTGCGTAGTTAAAAATATATTTTTTGTTGTTTGACTTCTGTTTTCCGGATTGTCAGCTTGTAGACAAAAATTAAAACATCGCATGTGACTACTGACAAATTGCATGCTTTTTCCTTGCATTTTGCGCTCATGTTGGTGTCATTGCATGTTGCAGCAATCGCTCTGCTTGTGCTCTCACTTTACGTTTGGATTTTAACTCGTGTTAAGGTTCGGACGATGGTATTGGTTCTGCTGGAGGTGGCAATAGAAAGGTGAAGAGGTTTATAAAGCAGCATGTTAGAAATCGGTCGTTGCCCGACGTAAAACAAGTAGCAAAGAGCGGGCTGAGGAAAGACGACACAACCAAAAGTGCGCTCTGCATCAACGGTTCTCACTTATACGTGCCAGGTATTATGGTGAATGTGCATTTTTGTACGCCTGGCCTTCTACAAATATGTGCTTTAACCGCATTGTAATCTATACATCTCGGTTACGTCGCAATGGCCACGCACACATTCAAATGAGCTCGCATCTCCCATCTTGAACAAAGTGATTACTCATGTAGCTCGAGCTGGATTTTTAATCATTATCACCAGTCAATGCATGAATGGTCGTATGATCAAGAAATTTTTTATTTTTCTAATGATGGTTTTGTGAACCTGAAATTAATCATGTCTACGTAGCGGCAACTTTTCAGACGTCGCTGTTTCTTTGTCTCAAATAACGAAGTGGCAATTGTTTTTTAGACTGACGTAAGAGTTAATTTGATACAAATTGAAGAGTTCTGTAATTCATGCTTATCCGCAAACGACCAGTGGCGCTTATGAATCATAACTTTTGTGATATGGTCTTGTCAAACAAAAGAGTCGAACTTTTGATCCTTGATACGTCATTCAATTAAGTTGGATTGAAAAGCAAAATCTGGCAGTTTTTTAAATTATTTCCAAGTTTTTCCAGTTTCTGGTTTAGCCATTGTATATTTAAATTGCATTTGTTCACTACATTTATTTTTGCTCTTACTTGCCTTTGGCTAATTAACTAACAAACTGTTGCTAAGAAAAACAGCATTAAGCTTTTAACATGCAAATGCTATGCTAGTACCCTAACTGTGCTCTACGTTGTCGACTTAAAACGCGATGATTTAAACGTCCACTTGGCATTCGATGGGCAGGTTATTCAAACCCAAGTTGGGTCAGACCAAAAACTCAATGAAGTCGGTATTCTCAGCCATTTTGTGTGAGCTTTGAAACTTGGTCTACACTAAGCCAAAATAAAACGAGTTGAGTCTTACTGGGGTTCAGTGTGGACCACGCTTAAAAGTAAGAGAGAAGGTTTTTGCGTTGTAGGTTGTGTGTTTGCTCATGTCAACTATTACTGTTGTTGCAATGGCCTTGCATAAGGCCTATGCAGCGTGTCGTCACGCCATGGTCCTAGCATCACTTCCTTGTATCTTAAACCTAAGATCGGAAGGCTGATGGATAACATAGTGTAAGTACGGTACATCTTTGTTGTTTATGCGCTCTTTATGAACAACGTAGGCTCAAACTGCTGTTGCGGAAGTATTTTTCTGTTGTAGAAGGTGAGGCTGACCTAATTCTGCAAACCTTTCTAACCTTTGGGCACTGAAAAAATTTTAACAGTAGCATAACATCCGGAGCAACTCTTGTTTAAATCCTCTTCAAAGTTGCCCGTACTATCAACCTCGAGCATTTCTACCTCAAACACTGCATTCAACGGAAATTTGCATCAAAGTGCTTTTCCTAACAAAATAGAACTGGTAACCTCAAAATAATCTCATTTCTTAGCGTTTGCTCTCATTTGCCGTTTATTCGCGCCTATAGATTGCAACAAGCTAATGCAGAATTCTTGCTTAGGATCCAGAGATTCAGGCAGCAGTAGCCTTACCGGCTCGCCTGAACTTAAACATCGATGCTCATCAATGGAGGATGTGTCCGCTGTGCCTGTTATTAAGTCAAGAACGCAAACACCAGTGTAAGTACTATATTTTTCTTATTTTCAAAAGTGTTTAGTCAACTTTTGGGCGATGTGGTTGTTATTACGTAATGTAATGTTGACTTCTGTCTGAAATTCGATAACTTGTGGCATTGAGCTAAGTTTTTTTTTCATAACCCAGTGAATTTTAACGCAATCACAAAATATGTGTTTGCCAAGATTGCATGTAAAACCGCACCTTTCTACATTAAATGTGTTAGTCATACGCTAGATCTGTTGAGCATATTGCGAATAACTTAATAAAATAATTTGTTGCGTGAATTCGAACCAGATAGAGCATTCAACAGCTTGCTTGAATGAGGAATTTAATCTTATCTTGCTCAAAACTTGTAATTTTAAGCTCTGACTATTTGTTGTTAACTTCAATAGAAACAAAAACACGTCGAACTCCACCAGGCGCCATAGTATGATCAATTTAGAATCGGTGAAAGACAAAGAATCATTGAAGACTGTTTACAAACCGAAAAGTTATTATCGCCTTGATGTCCGTGATCTTTTGAAGGTTAGTGCGTGGCTGTATTTCTTACTGTCATCAACATGCGTAAGACATTACTTTAATATCTAGTGCCAACTTTTCCGGTCAAAAAGCATGAAAGCTTCCCGCCTTAGTCAACTTTTGGCTCTCAGTAAGAAAGGCTTTTTACCTCTGTGTAGAGTTCAGGCGTCATTTAAACTTCAGTTTGGTGTTGTTGTTCTTATGCTGCCGGCAATGTATATTTTTTGAATGGCGTAAACATTTTTTCTTAACATAAAGATTTCAATTTTTTTATTGTCTAGAGCAAAATATTTGATATTTTTTTGGCGACTGAAAAAAACGCTTGCAATTTTTATCTGAGCCATGCTAAACTTGTTGGTGGTGATAGCTTGTGTTGTTATCAGGTTTCGACTATTCATGAGAATCCAACATCTGCTTACGAAAGCATGTCACGTGACGATCTTTTAAAGCTGGTAACGTCACAGCACCAGCAATTGGAACAGAAAAATGCGATCATCAGGTAAGGTTTTTTGGTAGCAATAACTCATTTTGGTGGTAAAGAAGGGAAAAAAACCGCGCGCATCACGACGCTTTAAAATTTGTTTTTGTGAGAAAATGCACGCCCAAGTTGAGGCATTTTGTTTTGCTTCATCCCCCTTTCCAACGAAACAGTTTTTGGTGCATTTGTCTTCCTACCAAACCAACCGAAGGTAAATCCATCACTGTTGAGAAGTGTACAGGATGCCTCCAAGATTTCCTGCATAGGAACAACAAACACTCATTTAGAAACAGTTTTTTTTCATTTTGGTATTAAGTGCCACACAGCTACTTCTGTTTTGAACATGTAGTTTAACATATCTCCGCTGCAAAATCACCGAATGTATATCAAAGAAACAAGAATATAACAACCTATGTCAACAGCTACAAAATATATGAAGAATTATGACACACCGTGTGTAATCGACCAGTTAATTAGCCAAACCTTGAGCTGCGTTTATTTTGTCAATCGAAGCACGTCAACAGTTCAGGCTGTTTTCTGTGAAATGCTGATCAATTAGAATTCAGATTGATATCGAGACCGTGAAAAAGAACTTTTTCGTCAAAAGCTATTTTGAAACGCAACGCAGTTACAAGTAACTAGGTCCAGGACAGGGTCGGCAAACCTTTGACGACCGAAGAGCATTTGGCCCGGATTTCCACAACCAATAGAACGCTGGAGCCGCAAGAAATCTTTTTAACATAAGCGTCCTCCAAAAAAAAAGCCTTCACCTTTGATTAGTGACAATGAACCGAGTTTCAACCCACGCTTGCCTGCTTCAAAGAAAGGCAAAAGAGCCACATACGGCTCCGGAGCAGCAGGTTGACGACTCCTGGTCTAGGATAAGAAAGAGCTGTGAAATTTTTATTTGCGCTAGCCTCCAAGTCCATCCATTAAATGTGCAGAAATTTATTCAGTTGCACCTTCCAAGAATTTGGCAGTCATTTTACAGATTTTTTTCTTGCATTCCAATGGAATGCTGTTATTCACGTTAATTAGTGGTACAAATTTAAACTCGTTTTGTAGTTCACACTTTGCAAAGCTGTTGTCATTTCGTTTTGCAACAGTTAGTTTTTTTGCAAGATTTGTATTAGCTCGATGCTCAAATTTTACATGGCATCCGTTTATGTTTCTATATTTTGATGGGAGTGATTAATGTTACTTGACGTTACGCATGAACGCTTACTTATCATGACGTCATTCTGACGTAGTTACTGTTTGCTTAGCTAACATGTTAAACAAGCCTCCAAAGAGAATTGCTTATTAGTTAAATTTAGCGATGCTAAAAGTAAACTTCGTCTTAGTCATACGCAACGGGCCAACTATAAGACTTTAGTCTGTTTTGTGTAATGTTGTGTTGCTGATTTAGCTAAAACTTATATGATCGTGGTCGTGGTGTTTTATGTCTATTAAGTGTGTCAAAAATATTGCAAAACAGCTTCAAGTCTTATTCAATCCAATTAGACGGTTTGCATGAATATTGTAAAAGTAATCGGCTTCACGCAATCTATAATTGTGAGAAGTAAAGTCAGCTGTGCTTCAACGAGCTAGAACAGTGGTTCCCAACCTTTTTGAGCCCGTGGACCACTCAAAAATAATCCACATCATTTTGGACCACTATCTCCGATCTTCCCACATACGTTGTAATATTTAAAAGAGTTATTAACATTGGACTTTATTATATATACAACACGATTTATTCTAAACATCACAAATCACCACTACAAAACAATGTTTAATGACTCTCCTGCCTCTGATGGTTTTCAACTAACAATTCAAAGCGAAGAACGATGCCTGAGAGGCACAATCTCATTTAATTATCGACTGATTTCAAGCGGTTGCGCTCCTTGGTTTTCATGTGCATCAACGCGGAGAATCCTTGTTCGCACAAGTATGTAGTGGAAAAGGGCAGGAGAAGGTTCAAAGCAATCCTGCTGAGATTTCTAAAAGCTTCAGTCTGTGACAGCCAAAATTCAGTCAGATTGCTTGCGGTGAACATCATCTCCGCAGCCCCAGATGCCTTCAGATCGAGAATTTCTTGGAGTTTCTTCTCCACCTCATTAACATTGATCAGGAATGGATTTTGAACCCATGACGGGGCAACCTTTTAAGCAGGAAAAATAGAATCAAATTTTGATTTTAACGATGTCAAATGATTTTCAATGTCGCTCAGCACATTTTTATCCACTTCCATGCTTTCTCTGAGCTCATTGAGTTTAGGAAAGTGATCAAAACTACCCTTTGGAACTCGCTTCAACCACAAGGTAATTTTTTCCTATCTTTCCTAATTCACAAGCTCTGAGCCTATCTGGCAACTAACCTTGACTGTACCAGCATGCCTATAAAACGAAACACAACAATGCTTATTATCACATCATCAATTATTGAGGATTAACAAAAATGCGAAACTGTTAATGGCGAATATATTGTTTTTTATGGAAGGACCTCTCGTGGACCACTTGAGAACCTGCATGGACCACAGGTTGGGAAACACTGAGCTAGAATATGTGAAGCTGGTCGCCTACCATGTCGTAAGAGCAGACTATTGGGCCCTACCAATAGCAGTCCGCCTTGTCTATGATGAAGCTACCAGTTTTTAATTTGTATTCGTAACTCGTTCGTCATGAACTGTCCATCGCTAATCTCAATTAGGTGTGCGATATGAATCTGGAAATCGTTTTACACCATGCCTCTACCCCAAGCAAAAGGAAAAATTAACTTAACAGCAATCATAGTTAAAAGGAATTTGATTGAAGTAGATGATTTTTGAAGCATTTAGATAATTGTTTGGATCTCTCGGTTATTTAATTATAGTATTACTCAAAACAGTGCTTAAACAGGAAACGTGACACGGATGTTCCCAACAGATTTTTTGCTTCATTTCACTTTCGATTACATTGCTTCAAAAATCTCATGCTGCGTTTAGTTCAAAGCATTTGTTGGACTAAGTTGCTAAATGACGTCACTTTCGATCAGGACCGCATTAAGTAAAATTAAATTCCTTTTCATGTTTACTTATTTCAATTTAGCGCGACGTAGCAACTGCTGGCGACATATTTACTTTCACTCTTACATGGTCAGTTAAATAATGTAATTGCGTAATGTCTGCTTTGCTCTATCATCATCCATACATTTATTGTTTAATCTTGTGCTAACGTTTAGAATTAAACGGCGATGAAGGTCGAACTGAAAGGACGTCAAAACATCAAACACCAAAAAAGAAACAGTTTAGTTTTGGTTCCATGCTTTTTTTTTATCTTCAATGTCTTATTCTGTTTTATTAAGAAACTAAAAATGTTTTTACCATCAAAATCGATTTTTGTTGCAACATAGGTTTTTAAGCCGACTTCGTGACTTGTGTGTTTAAAGCCGACTCTTTTAACCAGCAATGAGGTCGAACGGTTTAAGTTCGTAAGTAGTCTCGTGATCTTAGTTTTTCAAAACTTGATTGTCACAGTTAGCTTGAAAAATCAGCTTTGGTTTAAATTAAGCAGGTGCACGCTTGACTTCCTAGTTGGACCAGCTGACCAAAATGCTAGTTTAATTTTAATGGTGCTTAATAGGCTTGCCATTGACGTTAATATTAAAGATATGGTCTGGTGAAATTATTCAATGCTGCTAGTTTCAGGAGCTCTACCTGGGTGAGCTTTGGTTCTAGTGTTATTTTCTAAAAAAATAATTTTTGCCTCAAAATTAAACTTTATTCTCGATTTTTAGCGCAAACGTTTGCCTCAAAATGAACTTTAACCTCTCCCTTACAAAAATCCTGGTGGCGCCTCTGATTGATTGCAGCATTCAATCTACAGCATGTTGTAGGCTCACCGTTAATTCGGTTTGAAGGGTTAAATGTGAATATCTGTCACAGCCTACTTCCAATCAATTTATGAGCTTATACCTTCCCTATAGAGCCTAAGACTCGGATTTATTGTATTAGTGACTATTGGCTGCTGTAGATAAATTTGCCTACAAAATACAGGATTTCCAAAATTACCATCAATATTAGCAGAACTCTTTAGTTAGCCTAGAATAGAAGAGGCTACTTGAACTGGAGGCTTCGCAAAAATCTAATTCTTGAATACGCGTGACGCCATGACGTAAAATCATAAGCGTGACGAACAATATTCGGAAAACAAAAGTTTTAAGATTTTCTTCTTTCGTAATGTAAAACTATTCCCTTGCTTTTTTGAGAAGACTTTGAAAGACAATGGAACCAAAACAGGGGTGACTTTTTTATTTTTCGTCGTCCACTTGATTTCTTGGTTTGGTTCTCTTTTAAAGTGCTGTATTAACGTGTAATCCTGGTGTGAAACTGCACAAATGCGATTTCTTGACCGTTTTAAGATGGTCTTTCGTAGGCTGTTCGCTATTCTTTCAAGTAATGCCATAATTAGACGTTTTTCTTGCATTCAATGCACGGCTAAAGCACGCTTACCTTACAGTGAACTTGAAGATTACATCGATAGCCTGCTGGTCAAAGTGATGACGTACAAGCCCAACCTACTGGACGGATCGCTCCAGGTTCGCAACACGAGCGCAGATTCGAAACTGACTCAATTTTAGGGAAAAAATGTGGGTTTTTTGATATTCAATACAAGACAGGAAATGCTGATTTATTTAAGTACATTTGCGCACTACACTTATTGCATCATCAGAACATGAAGTGACCTTTCAACTGTGGATTGAAGTAAGTTAATTTCCAGCCACCACTTGCATCAGAATTAGAACTTTACAGAGATTGCTAAAATTTGTTTTCTTGTTGTTGACTCGTTCTTTAGTATCTTGTGTAAACTTATGCTGTATGCCCCCTTCGCTCTTATCAACCAATTCTCGTTTTTTGTGACGATCTCGTTTTCTGTAATCAATTTTTATCTCGTTTTACTTTTCAACAGTATTTTTAAACTTTGCGTGAATTGCGTTTTGCCTCTCAAACATGTTTTTTCATCCGTATGTGAAATATCTTGAATTCCGACAAAAGCGACTGACGCTTCCTGCTGATAAACAGAGCAGCCAGGTTTTACGGGGCCATCGCTTGGGACACTCCTCCACGACTGAGGTCTCCTTTTAGTAGATATATAACGTGCCTCAACATGACGCTTTTACATAAATAGCTGATAATGGATTCGACTAAGCTATTGTCCCTAATGCTAGTGGCAGCTTTGGGCGCAATTTAAAGATACCAATAAAAATGTGTCTCATTCTAAATTGAGCAAGCTAACATTAAAAATTGCGTGATATCAAATGGAGCTAGAATTATTTATGTGACTTATTTGTTTTGATAAATAGATGCACATTTTATAGAGCCTGATACAGTACATAATTTTTACTAATTCTCTTTCGATCAAAGAAATACGCTAAAGGGTATTAAATTCGGTACACAAGTTGAAATTGTTGTTTGCACCAAAGATTGTAATAAAAACTAAAATGCTTTTCATAACAAATTTAACGGCATCGTTTATCTTTTTAAATAGCAAAAACGTGTTGTGTTAAGTCCTTTTTGATTTGACGCAATGTTAATGATGAGTGCGTTACGGATACTTTTTGCACGCTTTTATTTCGGAGTTCGCAAATCACTCGCTGCCGAAGATGTGATGACGTTTATACCGGTGCTTCTATTTGTTTATTTGTACCTATACAACTGTATCCCGTATCCCATATTTTGCCTCGCCATTTGTTTTTTAGTTCATTGTAGTATTTAATATTCAGTCAACAATGAATCGTCTCAACTTTTTCTACGATCAATTATTTTAAGAAACATTTATTGGGTGCTTTTCAATGTTAATATATATGCCTAGAATAAATTTTATAAGAGCAAAATGCGTGATTGAATGTGAGTTATATTTCTAGTTCGAAGAAATGTTTTAAAGAATTCTCCAGTGACATGACGCAAATTTTGCTATATTTCCATGACGTAGCTGCAGATTACGATTCGTGATTTAAAATTGCGACTCTGAATTCAAACCGCAATAATTTTTGGCGCAACAAGATTAGAAGTTCTTTGTTTTTCGACTTAATTACATTTGAAATGTGGCGTTTGTAGCAGTTTTTTTTAGATTTTGTGACGCAGTTTTTTCGGATTTTGTAACCCATTGAACACCATAAACAATTTAACTTTTTAAGATCTGCTAGCGAATGCGTGGTAAATTGAGAATTAGAGGCAGGAATTCATGATGAACTTACAGAGTTCTCGATGAAAACTTTTTTTTGTTTTTGGAAATTGCCATTATTTTGAAGGGCTGAAATAGCTTATCGGAAGTGTCCGAAAAGGAGATCCCAGGCAGCTGTCTCACTTGCTTCACACTATATCCGCTACTGTGCCTACGTTTACTTTACAGTCAAGCCGAAACAAGGTGGTTAGTAGCGACTTTAGCTCATTCACCTGCTTTGAAAGCTATTTCAACATTCCAATTCAGCACATGTGCTGTTTTTAGCAAATCTTATTTTTATGGAAATGATACTTCACTTCCGACCGGCCTATTCTAAGTTATGTCAGCAGACTTTTATTGATATTGTTTAAAGCTACTAAGATTGGATTAGGAAAGAAACCCATTAAGAAAAATTCTTGATGGGTTATTTTCCCAACCCGTCAAAAAAATTCTCGTAATTGACTCCTTTCATCGGCTTTCCTTTAATATTTGATTATCTTTTATGTATCCACTATACTCATTTGTCCTCCATGAATTCAATGCTTTGCTTCAATTCCAATGTACTGTCCCTCAGATTCTTTTCCGTTAAAAATTTTTCGCAATATTTCTTTCACAGCTTTGATCTACCTATCAACTCCATTTTGCACTGTCTATCTCTACTTCTCATGCAGGGACGACCAACAAAGTCTCTTTCACACTTTTTTTACTCGTTTGCACCAATCGAAAATATGTCTCATCCGTTATTTCATTCTCATTTTTTGAATCTTTTTTTTGCTTCTTTTCTCCCTTCTTCATGCATGGTCTTTGCAAGCTCTTTCTTAACTTTATTTCTGTACTTCACGCACACACCACTCTTGCCTTTTTACTTCTCTCGTCTGTTTATTTATTATGATTCCTTTTTCTATTTTTTAGGGCCTTCTTGACAGCATCACCGTGTTTCTATTCTGTCAATGCTCTTTTACACTCCAAACACTCTCTTTATAATTTTTGCCACCTTGCAAATCCCACTCCATTTTAAGTCTTCAGAGAGTACATTTTTCGCCTTATTTCAATGCTTATTCTTGCTTTCAGTCACCAAATGTTCATTATACTTGCCTTCATTCTTTGCTTGCGCCAGAGTTTCTTTAAGAGAATATATATCCATTACAAATAAACAATGTAGCATCATTGCCTCTTCACCTGCAATTGCCTTCACATTTTTCACCTTCTCCTTGCTGATCAAACTGTATAATCAATCGCTGTTCTGCGTCCATCAGATTCATGTGTCATCAGCTTTTTGAACAACGTGGTGGAAGTTGCAGAGACAAAACTATCTGCAAACTCCAACACTTCCTCTCCATTGGCATCATTCGGATCATATGCTAACCTTCATATCATTTACTGTCTTCGCCCACATAACCACTAAGATCTCCAAAAATGCGTATTTTTTCTATACTTTTATAGTTTCCCCTTAAATTATTATAGATCAAGTCCTATCTTCAGTGATACAACGGCATTGGGGAGCATACACCAAAAAAAACAATAAATTCTTTTATTTCGCTTGCGACTTTGATTTTTAATTATTGTTACAATGACCTCAAAGTGGATTTTCTTATCAAATTTGAGCATTGCTATTACTCCCCGGCAGAAGGATTATCACTTCTGAATAACTTGCGCACCCCTTTACCTTCTTTCTTTGTTTTTGCTCTATTCTTTTTTATGTCTCATCTTCTATAATTCCGCTGCATTCATATTTTTTTTGTTCATCGCGTTTACCACTGCCAGACTTCTTCCGGTCAATGGTCCTACATCGGCTGAAGCAAATCTGACAATCCGCATCGGATTTCGGAGAACCACGTCAAGAATTCTGGCCCCTCTTTGGTTTTCTTGTCCGTCATTAAGTCTCTCACTGACTTTAGCAGATACCTCCTTCCCCGCAACAATAGTAACCCCAAGTGTTCAGGAAACCCACAGTTTGGAACCGTAACGATAACTTTGCTGCATTACAAAACATGAAGCGAAATTTTTCCGGTGGCAAGTCAGACATCAATCATGCGTGTTGTTGGTGTATTAAATACCTTTCCTGTTAAAACACCGCTTCGCGTACCAGCGCGTTTTTTTTAAGGTTCGCCTCTCTACATCCACCCAGATCAGTAGAAACAGGCTCACTGTGTAAAAGCTCTGAGATAATCTTGTTGTCAAAAACAACTTGAGATGGAAAGACCTATGAACTGGAAGAGGCTTTTGATTTGCGAATCACCGGTTGAAAGGTACTACTCTTCCCGCGCTCTCAAGCTCAGGACCAAAGGTAGTTATGCTACCAAATTGAAAATTCTAGCGGGTTGTTTTTGCCTTGGATTACGAAAACCTTGACGGCGGCAAGGCGAAAACAGGTCTTATCTAGCAATTCAGGTCGTGAAAAAACAAATCATCAACTCGCCGAGACCAATTCCTTGAAACAACACACCTATAGAAAAACGCCCTCGACAGCTCTTGAAATAGATAAAAAAATTTACCAAAGTGGCTTGGGATTAAATTTGTTGGGTTGACAAATGGAACTTAAGATCGTAAGGTTTGTGCTAGACTTCGATAGTCGTGGTTTCCACAACCTCCCCAGAAAAAGATTGGCTTTAATAGATTCATGTGAAAGGAGTTTGGTTCAAAACTTAGTAGCCAAGGCGATTTTTTAACTGTTTAGTTTTTTATTTCCACACCATGAAGTGATTGCACAGTCAGGAGCCCACACAGTAACTAGTAGCAATGACGATTCGTATAAAAAGTGCAAAGGTGGATAAATGGGGCGCATCTGCGTCGCCTGAAATATTCTTTTACCAGTATAAATAAACAAAAACGGTACCGGTACGTAAACAATCTAAAAAGAGTGTTTGAGCCAGCAAGTTACCTATTTAACCCAATTATCGACCTGGATCAGTGACCTCCAAAACGTGTTCACTTTCGATGAGCACTTACTCGTTTTGACAAAAGGTTAATTTCAACAGGGGTGTAGCCAATCAAAAATTTTGTCGAAGGGGTCAAATTTTGGTTGAAACAATTTTGTGAATCTTAAAAATTGCATTGAACAGTTATTGCAAATCTTTCAGGAAAAGGAGCAATTACTCCCCATTGGTTGTATTTTTGCTTCAGCTTTTTGTCACGATAACCAAAGCCGTAAAGCAGAAGGAATTACTACGAAAATTTATTTTCAAGTGTGCCACCCACAAATCATTTCGGCATAATTTCGAGCCACTATGATTCTTGTTTGGCCGACTTTTATAGCCGAACTGGCCCACTGCGTAGGTAGTGCGAGTTGATAGGCTGCCGACCAATCAACCAGAAAATTTGCAACCGCAAGTTGGCGTACAGCAACTTGAATTCGAAGAGTTGAGAGCCCAGAACGTTGCCACGTACGGCTTGCCCCGCTGCAAAGACATCTGTGGGCGGTTGCTGACTTAAAACCGTACGGTCATGTTGTCTTCGCTCACGTTGTGTAGCTTGAGTTGACAAGTTGTTATGATTACTTTGTCTAGCATAGCCCTTGGGAATGTCTTCGCTTAGCTCATCCTGCTTAACATGGCTTGATCAGCAAAAATAATTTACACTTTACTTTGGAAATGCGTGTTTAATCGGAACGGTGTGACGAAAGCTACCTGTAACGAATCTGGTGCAATAGATTGGCAAAATGCAAAACAAATCATCTTTGGAAAGCGACACCTTGAGTACCTTGGCTTTTCGTTTAAGGTAGATACTAAGGCAGTATAATAATTACAGGTGTTGAAACACAAAAAGGTCTATTTTACATACTATGCAAAGGAAAATCAGGAATGCATATGCAATATACCACTACAATACAAATAAATGCTGCAATGCACAAGAGTAATGCAGCTGCAACATGGTGTCGTCAGACAATCAGCTATGTCACGCTCAGTAGCCGTAAAGCAATTTTGAGAAAATGTAATGAACCACACGAGTTACAAAAATGAACGGGAATGTTTAAAAAAAAATGCACGGTAGATCGCAAGAAATTTTGGCGACACTCAGCAAAAAAAGCTACAATTACCAGGACATTTACGCAGATTTAATAAGCGAATTGAAAAGAAAATGTATGCGCTGAAAAGCAAAGCAATAACTTTTACAAACACTTTACCCCCACACAAAACTTCGAAAATATTAAAGCGGCACAAACAGCATTCTGATCAAATTAAAAAAAGCTTTACTGCTAACAACTTTCATAACACTCATCAATAACTATATTGTGACTTTTGCCATTTGACGTGATTTTCTCAACGATGAATGAAACTTGACTCAAAAGCTATTTTATTTCAAACGTCCATCAAAGCACGACACAGATAAGCTGCTTTACGTTGTCGTTTTTGTACGCGTAAGTTGAATATACGTTATCGCGAGCATGCCGAGAAAAATGCAGGAAAGCGCGACAATGTTCATCCACAGATCCCAGTCCGTTAAAACTCCGTCCGATCCGATGCCAAGATTCGCTTCAACGAAGCCTTCGCCCGTCAGCGAACAGCTGTTTAATGAAAAAATGTTGAAACACGAGCGCGACGTGGTGCTGGCATCGCAGTTCACAAGCTGCTGGTTCGATGCTCGCATGGGCATCGCATTTGTTGAACCTTTGCGAAAATCACGAAATGGCTATTTCCTTGCCTGAGCAAGCAACAAAAGAGCCGGAAATACTGGAAACTCTGAAGACGATGTTATTCATTTATACGTATGAGCTCGAGACGTTTGTAAGTGATCAGCTAAACACAGCACTAAGTCACTGCAACGGGTAGATTGCTGTCCCGTCAAACACCTTTCTGCTGCGCAAAGATAGAGAATTCCTGTTAAGTACCATTTAGCCGGACACAATAAGTACACTAGCCGGTTTTTTCTCCACCCAACCCTTTGGTACTCAACGCCAAACACTGAATAAAAAGAAAACTTACTTTACTAAGGCTGAAGTTAGAACCAAATGTTCTTTTATTTCTTTATAAAGCGTTAAGATTCACAGCAGCCTCAATAAATTAAACATTTTTATTATAAATCTAATGATTTTTGGCTCATCATAGGCTACAATACAAACAGTGCACTGTTATTTCTTGAAAGTGGGCCGTATGGGTCGAAAACCCTTTAGAATTACAATCAAATTGCCGTATATATTGAGGCAGCAACGCAATTTAACGCCGTCGAAAAAGAAAACTGCTCCTTTACCAAAATTCTATGATTTATAAAAATCAAATCTACCGCCTCAGTACCAACGGCAAAACGCGTTTCTTTCATTAGACATTGCAGCCAAACAAGATGAAACGTCGAAGTACCTTTTACACGGGCACACCAGCACATAGCTGTGGCCTTCTCGAACCCTTGCATTCCGATAATGACGTCAACAGCTTAACAAACCAAGCAATATCAGCCTACCACGCATTAGGCATTAGGGCTTTGGTAATGCATTTGAATAGACAGTATTATCCATGTTGCGGCAGAGATTCTCTAAAGTTTTAGTAAGAAAAGCTCACTAGTAACATGAAGTCACTTCTATGAAAACTCAGGTCATGAGACATTTTATCGCAACATTGTCACAAGATAAGGTTTTATCATTGCATAAAATTTAATGGCACAAGAAAAACGTGACGTATTGATCTAAATCGGTCAACGGAACATTTAATGACACAGGGTGTCCCAAAATGATCTGACACATTTGTAGGTTAAAAAAAATATGAATAATAAATCAAATGAAGAAAATATTTTTTTAAAGTACATAGAATGCCATTTTATTTCACAAAGTTTGATTGAAGACGTTCACGAAAGCTTTCAATAACTCGATGGACAATTTCGAGTGGAATAGCAACAATTTCAAAACGAAAAACTTGTTTTAATTCTGCAAGAGATCGATGCAATTTCAGATCCTTACGAAGAATTCTATGCATACTGCTTTTCGAAATAGCTAGAGAAAGTGCGTGTTTGCGTAGAGAACTTTTCGGAGATTGTTGAATTGAGGCACTTACTGCAACGATATTTGCCGGAGTTATGGCAGTCCTAGGGCAACCAATTGATTTTCTTTTTGTTGTCGATCCGATAGCTCTAAAGTTGGCAACCCATAACAAAATAGTGCTTCGAGCTGGTGTGGAATCATGCCTTTTAAGTCCAAAGTGTAAGCAAAATGCACTTTGTACTGCAGTCACCGATTCGTTGTTTCTAAAACAAGTTTCCACAACGAATGCTCGATGTTAACCAATCCAATTCAGTCCAGTCCATTCCGATTTTTTGCTGCCATTTACCACGTGCTGCCAGCTATGCCTTAAGGCACCGCATTTAGTTTGTAACCTTTGGAAGACCTTTTTATGCATAATCACTGCTTGTGTAATCAACTTCGCATAAGGATATCAGTATCAGTCCATGGTCGAGCGGCTAGAACTACGTCAAAACGAGCCTCGCTCAATGGTAAACGGCACTTAAGTCTTGTGTTTTGTGTTAGTCTGTTTTATAAAAGTCAACGTTAATGCTATTGGGGGGATCTCTCGGCCCTTGGCAAGTCCTGCTGATGAGTCCAAAAGGACGAAACGCGTCTAGGGATGGCTTTGTAAATTTAAATATATCTCTCAATAGCATAGCTTCCTTCGGAAGCCTCGCACCTGTAGGAATCGTTTTGTTGTTTTGTTTCTCGCTTATAAGACGCTCTCTATCGATCGTAATCACTTGGAACCAGCAATATATAAATGAATTTTGACCTAGTTAAAATAAAATCGCATTGCATGTACTTTTGAAAAATGGTAAAAAATTTCTTAATTTAATTTATTTAACTTTTTTTAACCTTCAAATGTGTCAGATCATTTTGGGACACCCTGTATGAACTTACTAACTACTAAACACTGCAAAATAACTAGTCCTGATGTTACAAAGCTAGAAAAAAAAATAGCATGTGCAATAAACATACTTCACATTGATAACCATCGATATTGATAACCAAAAAATGCATCTTATGTTTAGTCATTAGCAATCGCCTCACTTTATGCCCACAAAATCAGGCAGCTATGGTAAACACTGGTGTATTGAACGTAACAAGTGCCAAAAAAATTTTGACTCAAAGCACAGTGCTTGCTAGATTTAGTTTACGAGTGCATTGACTATTTCTCTTTGCCCTTCAACCGTCGAAATATGGTTAACGTGGTTCTCATGGCTAGTACATCTCGTTACTACAAACCTGGGTTCCGATGCCAGAGTACGTAGTATTAATCGAGGTTCACTTTACATCCTAAGTCAATTTATACCGATGCTTTCTTTAAGCTGGCGACGTATAACTGGACTTTGATAGCAACATCACGTTATTAATGCCTTTTTATATTTTGAAATAGCATATTTATTTTGTACTTTGGCTTGCTTTAATTTTTAAGATCTTCCTACTTGGAATATGCATTATATCAAAAATGGTTTCGGAAACCAGTAGAACTTCGCTCAAACATATCACGCTATCTTACCAAGTTAGATTTCCAAGGGAAGAGATATTTGCTGATGGCGTAATGACGCAAGCAAGAGCCTGGGCACTGCCGTTGGGAAAGCAAGAACTGAATGTTTCGGAACGGAACTCGTTCACGCATAATCCCTGCATAAATAAATCTCTTACAAGTTGCAATTCATCAAAGAGATGGTGTTTGAGGGAGAATGAGATAGCGATTTTGAGAACTGAATAAGCAATGATTGGAGCATTGCAGAAAGTTAAATTGATTGAGAAAAGGAGTAGGCAAGAACTAATGAATTTGCAAAGTTTAAGAAAACTTGATTAGACAGACTAGCCAAAGCAAATAGAGTGCGATGGTATAGACATGTTTTGAGGAGAGACGGTGATGAGGTGTTGAGAAGAGCGTTGGATATTAAAATAATTGGAAAAAAATGGCATGGGCGACCAAAGATGACAAGGAGACGGCAGGAGGAAAAAATTCAACAGACTGCACTAAAAAAGGAAGATGAAATCGACAAAACGAAGTGGTGCAATGCCAAGTAAAAACTTTTGAGGAATTGAAGATTTGAATCCGGTGACCTGCGATAACGGAAACAAAACCGGATTCAAAACATTGAATCTCTCACTCTCTCAAAGCGACCATGGTGCTAAGCCAATGGTGGCAAGACCCTGTCTCGCAATCATGAGGTTAACAGTTCAACACCTGCGAAGCTGGAGCGCTTTTCAAAACGGCACTTCGCCATCATTTCTTCGACTTGGTAGCAGCATTTGAGACAAAGCTACGCAGAGCCAGAACTTTTGTCAAGTCCGAAGCGGGCGAGAACACGCGCTGTACAATGTAGAAACGTAAACGTGTTGCTGCCGTGACTGGAGATATAAACATAGCAACGTGGTTGAGCAGAGCAGTAGTGGCACGACTACATAGTTGCCATTTTAGCACAAAATTAAGGTGAAAACGGGACCAGCAACGCATAACATACTACCGGCCACAGTTCCGTCAAGGGCCAGACAAAAAGCTGTGAATTTCAAAATTTATTAGATCTTTGATTCGGGTCGGCTAAAGCCTGACGACTGCAAAGCAGACACTTCAACCACTTCGCATTGAACACACCGTGTGCAACATGCCATCTATTCATAAATGTTAGTACGCCAGTCCTTCTGCAAACAATCATTGAGCGACTGGTCATCCAAACCGTAACTTTTAACTTCATCATGCCTTCCATTTGGTTCTCTTTGCCTCTTAAACTTTGGTCTCCCGTTATTGCAATTGCAATCAATTGTTCTGGGTCAGTATTTCTCCACCTTTTTATGCACGCGACTTATCTTCAAACTTAACGAAAGTATGTGGCTTCGTTGCAATATCTTTTTTTGCATTTACAGTGATGTCATTCTTATAAATGAAATTAAAATAACAAGCCGTGTCCCACCAAACAAATGTAACATGGAACACCGTTTAACAACCACTATCCTTGAAAAAAATCGTCTTGCCTATACCGCACACCATAAACCAAAAAGCTTACCGAAAAGCCGTATCGTCCGACGCTAAGATATTTGATCCAAGCAAGCCAAGGCAGGACCTTGTCAACGTTTAACAGGAGTCCAGCAAATAACTAAATAACGCATGAATTAATGCAACTCGCCCAATATTCGTTGCCAGTAATTACTGTTAAGATGTAAAGAGTAAACTGCCATAGAACTTTTGTGACAGATTAGCAGATGCACTAAGAAAAAATGTTTTGCGCCATCAAACTAAAGTCCATACTACATTTAAAAGAAGACAAAAAATGTAGCTCTCTTAAGTGCAAAGCACCTTTTTAACTTCTAAGGACCACCAGTAAAAATCAACATGCGTTATCAAATCATATTTTTTTCAAACTCGAAGCGATACTAAAAACCTGCATCGAATTAAGCGTTGAAACTACATCCTGTAGCAAACTAATCACAAGGCACTGCTAGAGGAAATAACGTGACTTGCAGCGTTCCAACAGTAACTAACATTAGCAGCCATGACACGACTTTAAATCGGCTATACCAGCTTTTCCTTGAAAGGAATCACTACAGGGATAGCCGTCCTGGCAAAGCTTAGGACAGTAGACCTCAAGATATCGAGACACATTTGGCAAACTTGTCCAATTTAATGTCAGGTTTCAAGCAAGTCAAGTCGCATGCAAACACTAGACTAGGTAAATAGCTCAACTAGATCAGTAGTACCTAACACCTACCACAGAAAAAACGAAAGTTAGGGAAATAAAAACGCTGGCAATCGCATAGCTATCGAACGTAGCTGAAAAGAAGAGTGCAATGCTGGTCGCACAATAGCAGACCAACAAGCAAAAGAAAAGGAAAATGAAGAAAGATCCAACATCCGGCTTTAAACCTGCAATGAAAAAGATTATTATTAACATTTAAACCAGATCTTACGTGTCATTTGCCACGAGTAGTGCGTATGATTCTAAAGAGAAAAGAACCATTTCGAAATTTTTGCTAGGTTCTTGTTGATACAGTGTGTTTCGGCGAGCAGTGGAAGCGCACATGGGAAATAACTTTAAAGTGCTTTTTCTAACGACACAACAAGGTTTTCATCGTGAAATTCGAAAGAATTGTCGTTATATGCGACGATCCTACTCGCCCGATCACGATGCTGATAAACTTTTGCACCAATCAACAACCGCCTCAACGTGGTGGTGCGGTCCCCGACCCTGTCAGATTGGGTTGAAGTGGCCTGAGGGCCCCAGATACACAATGCTCTTCCCGGATTAGGCATTTTTTCGCAGTGTTGCTCTCTGAACGACCGCAGAAGGACAGCACGCACTTACTCTAAAAACAGTCGTCAGTCTTTTGTTTTTGCTCTCTTGCCTCCTCCTTTCAGACCTTCTTATTCTCCTGCTACTTCTAACGAGCGGCAAAGTTCATGAAAATCCTAGTTCTATATTTCCTTGTTCGGGGTGAGACAGCAATGAGAACCAGGGGAGCAATGCTGCACCCGCTCTAAATGGTACATTTATAGTGTATCATCCTCTCTTCGTCGGAGCTGAACTCCCATTTCAGCTCTTATTCTTGGAGCTGTCCTTTCTGCTGCATCTCGGCTTCCCCTTGCAGTCCCAAGTCCATAAACCATGTGTCTTCTCCGGGGCCCTCCAGCACGTATTCTTCCACTGTGCCCAATAACCCGCCCAGCCACCCCTCTCACAATGCAGCTCTTCTTCCTCATACCCACTTTCACATCTTCTGTCCTCCTTCTGCCCAGTCACTAATCCCTCATCCTGTCTTTTCCTACCCTTTTCCACTTCCGATCATTCTTTCGTACACCCTGCTTCCTCTTCCTCTCCTGACTCTCTCAGGATTCTCCAAAGGAACGCAAGAGGTCTCCGAGCCAAAAGTGTTGATTTTCTTCACTTTCTTTCGCTCTTTCCTGCCGATCTCATTTGTGTCCAGGAATCAAACCTCAACTCAACTTTATCCTTCCGGATTCCTAAATACTCTGATCTGTGATCGGATTGCACTCACTCCCACTATGGCTTTCTTTGACTTGATAACTCGCACACTAGCAGCAAGGTAGGTATTTTCGTCAGATTAGTCTTATCGTTTTCTGAACTTTATATCATCTCTCTCTTCACTCGACCCCTACTCAGAATATGTGGGAGTCAACATTTCGTTGAAAAACTCCCCCCTCTCTCTTTTTTGAACATCTACAGAACTGGCTTCTTTTCCCTCTTTATTCTCTATCCCTCCAGAAATCTCTTCATTCTGGGAGACTTCAATCGTTATCATTCTCTTTGGGACCCCAAAAGTACTTCAAACCCTCGTGGGAAAGTATTCCATAGGGTCATCCCTTCCGCCCTTCTTCCTCTCAATGACCCTGACACACTCATTCTTCTTCATGAGACTTCCAAAAGCCGCTCCTCTCCTGCATTTCCTTCGCTCCCTTCTATCTTGCCTGTATATGCTCCTGGGAGATGCTTTAGGACTTGGATTCTGACCATCTCTCAATTCTCCTTGCCATCCCTCCTTTTCACTCTCCTGGTCCAATAAACGTCCTCCCCTCCTTTAATTTCTAGAATGCTCATTGGAATGGCTTTGCTATTTAAATCGATTCACACTACTCTCCTGCAGAAAAATACTCCTCTCTTTCCTCTGCAGCTGCACCCCTAGCTCTTGGGCACAGGATGCAGCTCAATCTTTTGTTCCTTTAGGCCACGTCCAACACCAATCTCAACCCTGGTGATCTTTCAAAGGGAAAGGTGCGGTTCGAGAAAAAACGTAAGGCTTTTGCTTCCGCTCTTAGAAGTGATGCCAGGCTCACATTTTAGCATCTCGGCATGCCTCGTCCGTCATTGCTAAAGCCAAAACTAAGGCATGGCTCGAGACATGCTCATCTATTTCTCTCCCAAATCTGATGCTAACTCAGTCTATCCCATTCTTCACTCCGCTGCTGGGTTTACTTCATCCTCCTCTTCCCCTAACTTCCCAAACTGTTCCTCTCCCAGGGAGACGGCATCGGTTTTTGCCAACTACCAGAGGTTTCACTTTTCTGCCTTTCATCCAATCTTTTCTGCCTTTGCGTAGCACAGCACAAGCTACTTGTCTGAGCTCCATCCGGCCTAGTGTTCCAAAGATTCTCATTCCTCTTCCTACCGGCCCAGACAAAGTTGCTTATCCCATGCTGAACCACCCCTCACGCTCTGGCATGAGCTTCTCCTTCACATCTTTGATCCGTTTTGGTCTTTGCATTCCTTTCCTTTTATCTACAGATCTTCATCTATTATTTTCATCCACAAGATGAGAAAACCTCTCGAATTACCTGCTTGTTTTAGGCCAATCTCTCCCCTCCTTAACCTCAAAGTTATTTGAGCGCATCATTCTTCCGTCTGCTCTTCCTTCTGGAGTTCAACTTCATTTTCTCTCACCGCCAAGCCGGTTTCCACCTTGGTCCTGTCTCCTTTGGATCATATTCTTCAGTCCACTGCGGATGGGTTCAACAAACCCAAGTTGGGCTCTCGGACGATCCTTGCTACCAGCCTACCACCGACTTCTCTAAAGCTTTTCTGTCTGTTTGGCAACTCGCTCTTTTCCACAAACTCATTTCGGTTGGCCTCCCTCCTTCCACTGTTCGATTGGCTCAATTTTTCCTTTCTAACAGGTGCCCTTGCATGGTTTTTCAAAATTATCAAAGTCGTTCCTTTCAGGTCCTCCGAGGTGTTCTGCAAGGATTCGTTCCCGGATAATTTCTTTTTTCTCTTTTCATCAATGACTTCTCTACATCTATATCTTCTTCCGTCACCTGCTCTCTTTATGTTGACGACCTGACCATAAGGTCCTCCTTCCCCTAGGACCCTGCAGCTATGGAGGCTAACTGAAGAGCTCTGATTCTACAGGAGCGCTGGTCGGAAAACTGGTGTCTTCCGCTCATTCTGAGCAAATACAAGGCCTCCATTGTTTCAGTGGATCCCCATCAAAGCTATATTTCAGCCCCCGCCCCCTCTTCTTCAACTCCCCCCTGAGCTTCAATCATACTCCCACTTTTCTTGGGGTCACTTTTGAATGCACTCTTTGCTTTTCTGCACATGTATGTTCGCTGAAGGCCAAATTTTTTCCTCGTCTCAAGACCTTACGCTGTATCTTTGCATTTTTAGGCCCTCCCCTCAGAAGTTTCTTGCTCTTCTTTGCAAAGCTTTTTCTTATGCTTTACCTGAAGTATAAGACAGCTATGTAAGGTTTCCATTTATGGTAAAGGTTCGCAAAGATCTTGTTGGTGGTACAAAATTTTAATTTAGCTTTGAAAAAAGCTGTTTGAGCCATAAGCTTTTCGTGACGCTCTCATCAGTGGCAATATTGCGTCAAAAGGGAAGATCTAGAGTGAGTAAGTGTTTTATGTGGTTAATTTGGACGTAGGCAATCAAGACGAGCTAATGATAGCGCTAGTATTGTAAAGCGCGCCAAAAAAGATTTCGCAATAGCGAAAGTTAGAGGAAGCGCAGCAGGAGGCAAAAATGCCGCGATTATCGAAAGATTTTGAGAGCGTACACAAACTCTTTCTGTCTGCATAAAGCTGGGCGCTGGGTCTTGATATAAGCAGCCTCTAAGAGATTAAAGTGGAAAGAGCTGCGTGCTGTGGCGAGGATTGAAAACCGCTTGTTATGATAGTTTAATGCACATTGATCATTTTTTAGAAGATTTAATCTCTTAGAGGCTGCTTATATCAAGACCCAGCGCCCAGCTTTATGCAGACAGAAAGAGTTTGTGTACGCTCTCAAAATCTTTCGATAATCGCGGCATTTGGCCTCCTGCTGCGCTTCCTCTAACTTTCGCTATTGCGAAATCTTTTTTGGCGCGCTTTACAATACTAGCGCTATCATTAGCTCGTCTTGATTGCCTACGTCCAAATTAACCACATAAAACACTTACTCACTCTAGATCTTCCCTTTTGACGCAATATTGCCACTGATGAGAGCGTCACGAAAAGCTTACGGCTCAAACAGCTTTTTTCAAAGCTATATTATTACCAACATTACTAAGTTGGAACGCCATTACCGAGGGGCCAGTCACCCCATCACCGGATGCCTTTCGTCTTCTCCTATGCCTCTTCTCCTCTCTTTAGGCGTCCCTTCCTTTCCTACGAGTCACCCTGACTCCTTTCGCTCTGCCATCTTCGTCTTTCAACCATCTTTTGAATTTCAGGTTTGGCCAGACTTGAGAGTGAAACCTAGGCTTTTCAGGTGCTCTTGAAGAGTCTTTGGGTCCACTCACCCGCTTATGTCTTCTCCCACTTCCCCCATGGTTTTGCTCTGACTCTCCTTTTTCTCGCCAAGATGCGGCTCTTTCCCACCTTGACTCTCTCCCTCCTCGTGATCTTGTGATTTGGACAAACGGTTCTGTGCCTTTCCTTTTCGGCAAAGGAGGCTTGGGCGTCATAGCTAATTGGTCAGTTTATGGGGACAAGGCCACCCTTTCCTATTCCGCTTACCCAATGTGTTCAAGTTTTGTTGCTGAAGCCTGCGCCATCCTGCAAGCTCTTTGCCGTCTCGGCAGCACCATCATAACTTCTCTTCCCTTCTCCTCGCAGACTTTTGCTCTGTTCTTGCTACGATTTCCACTCCGTCCTTCCTTTTATCTCACACTCACTAGCATTTCTGGCACAAACTGTTTTCTCTTTGCCTCCTCCTTTATTCTCAGGCTACAATGAATTCCCGCTTACTCATTTCTTCCAAGGAATGACACGGCTGATGAGTTACCCAGGCGGGGAGCGCTGCTCTAGCCATCCACTGTCCCATGCAGTCTCTCTCCTTTTACCTTTCGTATCCACTCTTCTCTTTTCTCGAACAGAAGGCGTACGGTCTCATCAAAATTCTTCGACACACAAGTACCCTGAATATTCACTGAGAAACTTGTGCTTCCTCGTCACGCTTGTTGTCCTCACTTGTCGTCGCTGTAACGGACACAGCCTTCTGTCAAATATCGCTGTACAGCAGAATTGGCAGAATCGAAAATCTTTCCCGCAGCGCCTATGGTCATCCGACCCAAAGCACCTCCCATCTCATTCTTCACTGTCCTGCTATGGAACATTTCTCATCTCATTCTTCACTGTCCTGCTATGGAACATTTCTCATCTCATTCTTCACTGTCCTGCTATGGAACATTTCTCATCTCATTCTTCACTGTCCTGCTATGGAACATTTCTCATCTCATTCTGCACTGTCCTGCTATGGAACATTTCTCATCTCATTCTTCACTGTCCTGCTATGGAACATTTCTCATCTCATTCTTCACTGTCCTGCTATGGAACATTTCTCATCTCATTCTTCACTGTCCTGCTATGGAACATTTCTCATCTCATTCTGCACTGTCCTGCTATGGAACATTTCTCATCTCATTCTGCACTGTCCTGCTATGGAACATTTCTCATCTCATTCTTCACTGTCCTGCTATGGAACATTTCTCATCTCATTCTTCACTGTCCTGCTATGGAACATTTCTCATCTCATTCTGCACTGTCCTGCTATGGAACATTTCTCATCTCATTCTTCACTGTCCTGCTATGGAACATTTCTCATCTCATTCTGCACTGTCCTGCTATGGAACATTTCTCATCTCATTCTGCACTGTCCTGCTATGGAACATTTCTCATCTCATTCTGCACTGTCCTGCTACAATTCTTAGCGCCGCTAGCTCGTTGGCGACTACTTTTCTCTCTATGACCTATGGTCCAGGCCGAGGAGAACTGCCCGGCTTCTGGGGCTCCATGGTCTCACACCATGTCCCCATCTTTCGGGAAACAACAACATAAACTTCTCTTGCCACATAGCAGTGCACCTGGCTGAAGTGCACTGTACCATCAAACCCGAAGCTGGTGTAGACACAACTTGTTCTTTGAATTATCGCGAAGATCTTCCAGTAGTCCAAGACCAAAAATACACAACTTTTTCTCTACGTTCAAACCAATCAACGACGCTTACCAACCATCCAATAGGTGATCGAACCGAACACTATTGGGGGAACGGTGCGCATGGGGATCAGGTCAGATACGAGTTTGGAGAGAAAATATGAAATGACCATGTAGTAACCGGAGACGTATTCATGTCTAAAAGAGCATCAACACTCTAACCTCCAGCGATGCTCAAAGCGCGGACCGCGCAGTTTTTCAGCCCTCCACTAGTCTCGTAGTGCAGGGTATTGCTAAGGTACTGAATTATTCAGTACACACTTGGGAGTTGCAGAAACTAAAGTGATACAGCAAACACCTAAAATGTAGTTCAGCACCTAAGTTATCTAAATAAAAATAACCTTTAAAACCTTTGCTTGGTTGACAGAGTAAGGCATATTGTTGTTAATAAAATAACGCAAAAACATATTACATGTTAGTTTAAAATTTTATGATTTAAATTGTATGTCGTATAGGCCCCATAGGGTTAAATTTCGGGGCACCTTTGGTCAGACCTGGTCAAATCCACAGACCAGACCTCTACAGTATGACCTTAGCGTGCAACTCCTTTGCTCTAAGATTAGTCAATGTACATTGTAAAAACGCAAGTTTATCGAGCTGCTTCAATAAGCTTCCCTGTATATCTGTTGCACTGTTGTCTACATGCTAACGCACGACCTGACAGAACCGATGTCAGTTGAGGAAATAGCAAAATAAAACGGGATTCTAACTTGATAACTGATGCAGCCTGCAAAAAATTGACAGGTTTACGTGTAGTGTAGTGCAGCACATGATACTAGCAGTTATTGAATCAACCTGTCTAGCGATATGTCGAATAATCGATATTCTTCATATTGCTAAAAATTAGAAACAGAAATAAAGGCGTGATATTAGGTATACTTGCAACTAGAAATACAAAGTGATACTTACACGAAAATGTCCTTTTCTTTGTTGAATATTTCCGCTGCACTTATTGATGAAAACAATAGATTTGTGACAATGAAGAAAAGAACACCGAACCTGGAACAAATCAATGCTTTAATAAAAACAAAAACGAAGAATCGCGAATGTTTTCACCTCTTTCAGTAATTTTTATCCTGGCGGAAGACAAATGCAAGTGGCTATTAAAACGTGGGCAACTACAGAAGACCGCCTTATGTTAAAAGCAACTACTGTCCAAATATCACGTAATAGCTCAATTTTAATTATTTGATCAGCAGAATACACATACACACATACCAAAAAAAGGAACGCTAACCTGTTTTGTGTTCCAGTAGAGGGGGTGTCATCAACGTTGTAAAATAGAAGTCCGAACACAATGCCAATGATAATGTTAAGAACAAGCTAACAAAAAAGGTATGATAAAGAAGGAGTGCGAACGTTGCAGTCAATAAGAGACCCTAAGTCATTGAGTTGCGTTTGAAGTCGACTGAAAGGTTGCAACGACTTCGTATCTTCCACATTCATCTAGTGTCATCAGTTGTGCACGGGACAATGATCCATACCTGGAGTTCCCAAGTTTTAACGTTCCGCTTGAGCAACTTGCCAATACCTTCGGCAAATTTCGTACCGGTTTGAATTGGCCAAGCAGCGAAAATGATCGTAATCGCCATTTACGAAAGTCACAACGACGTAGCGATCGTGAGGATATTCACAGAGGCATAAAAACATTTCTTTACGGTTGATCTTCCACAGCGTTAAAAAACACAAAGTGAAAAAAACAGTTTTTTGTAATTCAAAACGCCAGAACAATTTCATAGCACTTTGACCTGATGAAATCTCGAAACATGAAAGTGAAAACAAAAACGTGAAAGATCGAAAACATTTTGCGGTTCATATTCTGGAATTATGTTCAATAACCTATGCTTTTGTTTCAATTTTTCGGTTTAGTAAAGCAAAACAGCCGATGCGGCATTGCTAGTATTGTCCCACAGCAAGATCAAGCTCATCCATAGCGCTTCTAGCTTAAATAAGTCGGTCACGCATTCTCGGCTTTCAAGATAATGACTGGCATTTAAAAGGATCTGACAATAAATCTCACGAGCTTTATAATAACGATATTATGGAGCCAATTTATTGCGTAAACAATTCGTCAAGTATTTGTGGATTTAATCGACATAGGCATTTATGAGTAATTGACATTTGCAATGATAATTACAATGCAAAATTAGATAACCAAACGATTTAACAAACTGAGTAAAGACTTTACCAACTGCCACACAACAACGCACATTTCCAGTTGAAGCCATGGGATTTCTGATGAAACTTTTAAAAGATCGCTTACAGAGAACTCCGAACTGGAATGGAAAAGAAATCGCGTATGTGCTGAGAGATCGTGCTCCAGTTTCTTTATCTAGAGAGGAATGCACAGTCAAATGCTTTGCATTGAACTAATCATGTTGGCAAACGAAGCTGGACACTGTTAGGTACAGAGCTACCTCCATGGGCCACAGCCTACACGAGCTGCCAACGAAAAGCGGGCGCAAACACACGTAAACTGGTATATAAGCAGATCCTGTTCGCAGTGAAAGTATACATGTATATAACAGTAATAACTACCACTTAAATTGCATTTCCTACCGTTCAAAAAAACAACAACTTATTTTTTTAAGGCAAGACAGACCGGCGTGTTTTTGAGTGGAGAATAAAAAAAAAAGTGAAATATCAGTGTTATTTGGTTTTAAAATCTTTTTGCCGCTGAAACTGGTTTCCGTTCACTAGCAGTTACCTACCCAACAGCTAAGTCAGGTAACACAAATTTATTTCCAGCTAATACTGATGGCGCACACATGAGCTTTCGAACACCTAACTGTACGCTTCCGAAGCCCTAATCTTTCCCATTTCGCTCGTTGTTATACTTTGGCACTGCTAGTAGCTTCCATGAAAAGTTTATTCAACTTTTGCAGAAAATTAGAAATGATGTCTATCGAAAATTGGAGTCCTTTTCTTGGGGTTCACCCTTTCTACTTGAGTTTACTAATATTACCTTGCAGTTTGGAAAGGAGGAAATTTCAGTTACCCTTGACACTAATTAGGAAAGATTACTACAAAAATGTACATATGTTCTCTACCAGTCCTATGCAGCAATTGTAGCCGCTTGTGGTGCAGTAGTAACAATTCTTATTTCACAACAAAAAACCGGAATTCGAGAGTATATTAAAACACCAGCGGTATTCTTCCGGAAGTATATCCGGAATTTGAAGTGCCGTGTTGCTCTGATAAAATGTGGTTTGAAAGCGAGTGGATAGTGGCACATACACTGAACCAAAACGTCCAATTCCAGCAAAGCGGAGAAAAAGTCACAAAAAATTAAGCTGTTAGCTTTAGGTTTTTGTTAAGGTTGAATTCAACAAAATGACGTTATAATCTTACGATCGACAACGCTGGATTCAGATTTGCTTTGTCAGTTGGCGATTATAAACACATAACCTTGTACGCATATAAATGTCTGTACCGTCACACGTCACCGTGCCGCCTTTCAACAGCTCATCTATAGCCTCCAGTGTCAGGTTCAAATCAAAACATATTATCGAATGGGAAGAAAATGCTGTAATCCGCTACGTCGTAAACTTGATTGTTTGATAACCTGCTTCTTAAATTTACGTGGTTTATGTCTTGAACATCTGGCTCACTAAGACAGATGCTAGATAAGCACGTTTTAACTTAAGCTAGCATGGGTTAAAACTTTTAATTCCAGGGCAATTGGTTGTAATCAACAAGACCTTTGTACTAATACCAGATGGTAAGTAGCAGTACTAGCCGGCACGCATATTGAAGTCTTTCACCAAATAAGCAAAGGAAATATCCATGTTTGTGGTAATTTTACGTAGCTGCTGGTAGTATTATAGCTATCTGCTTTCTTACTTACAATGTGATACCTTTGATGAAAATTCATCATGAAAACTCATCATTTAACACTGCATAACCACGCATAGTAAGTACTTGTAAGCCTGCTATATTTTTGCACCAGAAGAACATCATTGTACCTTTCAATTCATAATTTATTTCATAGACATTTAGGGCGTCACCCATGGACCAGAGCGGTTGGCTACAGCAACCCTTGTGAAATGGAAACTTGCAGCCTCCAGACTTTAAGAATTGTATCAACGTCTACAGAAGTTTATAGTGAGCTTAAGTGGCCTCCAACACTTATACTACCAGATAGTTCGCGTTGATCAACGAAAAACCATTTCCCAACCATTCTGAGAAAGACAAAATTTGTCTACACGATCCAGTCGAACAAAAATACCATTAAACTCTTACATTCAACTCCAGTTTGTATATTGTTTAATTCTGCTTCAGTATTGGAATAAATAGAAGATTGCTTGAACTTCTCAGCAAGTTGTTCAGCGAGAGTCACATTTTTATCTTCATTTGCTTCTTCTTTGTTCTCTGAAAAAGCAAGAATCTTCTAAAACTTCTAAATAATTAATTTTAATTATTCTTTCCAGCTCACATGTTTTGCTTTGTTTTTAGCGCCAACTTTACGTACTTCTACTTAAAACAAGTGTGATGTTGTTCTAACTGGGTTTTCATAGCATGATATGCGGCACATCAAAATTGCTTTAAGGAAAAATTAAGTCATCAAGTGGACAGTGAAAACCCAGTATTTTAGATTGCGTTTTATTTCAACTACTTACAGAAAATCAAGCATGAATAAAAGTTCAACAACATGGTTAAGCTCTACTCAAGACCGACTTTTACGAAAGGTAATGTTTCTTCACACTAGCCATAATAGAATACCAACACTAAGAGATCCCACGCTTAAAAGCTTTTGATTAAATTGATCAAAGCACTATCAAAAAAACGTGCAACGCAAATATATTTCGCCTGCGTCCCGATTAAGACAAAGATTGTTGACATTTAAAATCTTCAGTGAAGATGCTGAGGAACTCGGTCATTATTTCTGCCTTGAAAACTACCTTTCTTTTGAGTGGAATTATAATCGCAGCACAGTGTCCTAGTCATTGTTTTCACTTTTCTCGATTTCTGGCGGCAGAAAACTAAAATTTATGCTCCACAACCAAATATGAGATAAGTGAGAGCGCTTTCTTACCTAGATAATGTGGAGCCGTGCAATATTTTCAAATCGCGCGCTCGATGCCGAATCGTATCTCTACGCCCAGTCAGGCCTGAACAAGTGCAACAAAGCATGCCATTGAAAAGCGTTGTGCAACTCACAAAAAATTGGTTAAAAATAACGATGACGAACGAGATAAACCACCGCCACTCAATTGCATAACTTGCACCGTCATTCGAGATCACGACTATATTATTTGTCCAAATAATCAATAATTAATAATGATTTTGCAATTCTTTTAGCTGAGACAAAAAATTTTAAACCCGAATAAAATCCATTTTTCTTCTATGTAAATAAACACTATGCGCAAAACTTTATGGTCTCCACCGCCACATGCTTTCAGTTTCAGCTACTGCGGTAAAATAGAAAAATGGCAAGCTTACTACAGAGAACTGACAATTGAAATTCATGCAAAGCGCTAAAAAGACACCAGAGACCAATGTACTAATAACATAAAACAATGCAATTACCGGTGGCTTCGTCTGTAAGTGCGCTGGCAAGAGCAGTGGAATCACCGTTGATGACGTCAAGAAAGAAGTCGGCAGGGTTATTGTGCTCTTGGCAATGATAGCCTAGAAGAAAAAGCAGAGATATAATACAAGTGGCGTCGTTGCAAATAGAGAGAGGGCGATCAACCCCCGTTGACATAATTTTAGAAAGGGATTGCTTCTGTAAGTCTTCCTTAATGAGTGGTTGGCGAAGTCTAGTTTTCAAAATCTTGGCAGTCACTTTCCGAGACGGCCTGGGTGCTGGACACCAAGCACTCTAAAGATGCCACCAAATACGACGCATTGTAGCAGCCACTGCTTTTCTACGCAGAGTAAAAGAGTTGAATTCTGTAAACGCCACGAGTTATGGTCTATAAGCGTAACTTCACGACCTATGAATTAAAACAGGGGTTCTTAACCGGGGGTAAATTTGACCTGCCTTGGGGGTAAATTTTGTTAGCAAAAAATTCACACTTTTACCTACTACAATAGGCATTTGTAGAAGTGAAAAAATATAAAAACATTTGGGGGTAAATTTTACTTATGAAATTTTCCAAGGGGTAAATGAGAGAATAAAGGTTGAGAACCCCTGAATAAAAAGCTAATAAAGCCTCAAAATAATGCACCAACCAATCCCGAATAACATTATTGTAGTGCATATGCTAAAAGCCAGCACGTTCTCCAAGAATACTTTTCGTTTAAGCGTGCTGCGATTGACTGAGCAATAGACTGCGAGGTGAGTGCTCAGAGCGTTACATCGCATGCGACACGGCCGAGCGAAATTGTCGTTTCAAGCTCACGCTTCGGGTTCAAGCCACGGCTTGCAGCGAAAGCAACGTCACGTGTGTGGAAAACTGTTGCATAGAAGACAGCGCGTCAGATTATTTCGCCATCTTTCGAATTCTCATTGATCTAGCGTTCACTACATGTTGCGCTTCTTAGAAACAAGTGTAAAGAAACAAAGTAGTCGATGCATTTGTAGATATCACATTGCGATGCGTAGTATAAAACGTAGTAACCTTGAGCTTCGAAGTAAGGCAAAACTTCATCGTACGAGCCATGATAGGCAAGTTTACCCAGCGATAGAAGAGTGAGTGTGTCAAACAAGCGATAAATGCTGAATCGAGGTTGATGGATTGATAGGATAATGGTTCGTCCACGACGTGCAAGCCTGTGCAAAAAAAGAAGATAAAAGCACGGTAGGAGCGTCATAAGAATTGCGCAGGAAACCCCAGATAGTAAGAGGCAAGCATAAGCCTTGGAAAGTGGCGTTCGAGGCTTTAGTGTCGGGTCATTCACTTATTTCCAGGAAAAGATCGGGTAATCAAACGATTGTTTTTGAGGCTACAAGGCGACAGTTAAAATTCCATCTCACTTTTTCAACAAGAGCATCACAGCATTAGCAGTCGAAGCATCCAAGCCGGTTGTGGGTTCATCGAGAAACAGAACAGTAGGTGCTGTTATGAGTTCCATGCCAATACAAGCTCGCTTCTTCTCACCGCCAGATATCCCACGAATAAGATCGGTTCCGACCTAAAAATTGAAGAAATTATCTATACATATACGTATATAGAAAAAAACTCGCGCATATGTAATCCGTGCTAAGCTGGGTTGAAGTTGAAAAGCTAAAAAGAGGCACCGAGTTTAGTCCTAAAAAGCGACTATTGAGAAGTTAGGTAACGGGATAGCCATCACTGTGAAGCGACCTAATGGTTGTGAGATTATCAGCCTAGATTCGCGACTGATATTAAATCGATCGCTGTTTTCTTTTCATCATCATCAATTGCTTGATTGAATCTACGATGTGCAACCGCATGCTACCGTCTACTCCAGGCCTGCACAACATACAGCCCGCGAACCTTATGGGCTCTCAAAAGCTTTCGTGCAGTCTACGAAAGGTTTCAAAACACGTTAAAATAATATTTCAAAATTTCTTCGCCGCAATGATTACGTTTAACTCCCTCATAAAAAAGTCTGTGTTTTTTTTGACGTTGAAAACCGTAAAACTGTGAAAAAGCCAGAAATTTGTGTCTCCTCATAGATATGGTGACTCTAATCTATAGGTAACAATGGCAGCATGCAGCCGGCGCAAAATTTCTTAAATGTGGCCCTTTTGCTGTTTCAAGTTGTTCAGGCCTGATCTACATCGTGATTGTAACTCCAGGAAATTAAGAATATTTATCGTCATGTAATTACTGCGGCAGTACTATTTATATCGGTAAAAGCTTGTACAAATATAACCGTTCGTAAGTTGGTACATGGTAATTAGCAGTAACTGCTCTAAAGCACAATTGAGATTACCGGTAATGTTTAGATAGAAAATCGCCATCGCAGCTATTACTGAAAACTCTGCTCCACCGAAAAAATACAAATTCAGCTTGCTTTCAGCAAAATCGCGCAATTGTTTACGAAAGTATTTCATGCAATAAAATCCGATACTTACTTTTGAGTCGGCGCATCCGACTAGCCCCAGGTCGTACAAAATCTCATCAATTCTCTGCTTTTTCTTTGCAGCCGACACTGTCCTTGGAAGACGGAGACTGGCAGAGTACCAGAGATTCTCCCGAACTGTCAATGTGCCGAGGACGACGTCTTGCTGTGAATTAAAACAAGAGTTTACCAAGTAGAACTTGACTTCAAAAAAATTCATATCTAACAAACCCCATTAACCTCGCTCTGGTACTATGAAACAATTACGATAATGACACCTTGGGGTCGATACGAACCCATCACTAACATGCCCTTTCAACAGCAGAATAAAGGATGATCAATCAGTGTTTATTAACGTATCAGAGTACTCCACACACAATAAATTACTCTCGAAACCGATTACTGCTCATCGTACGGTGTTCTTCGCAAATAATGTTGTGGCATTTATCACAGGTGAATCTGTGCTTTGATCTTGGACCACTGTAGCATCTTTTGTGCCCTGGTGGACGATATTGGGCAGTTTTTTGTAAAGTTCGAAGAGATTCTTGGAAAATCTCGCAGCTGCAAATGATTTGGTTCACATTTTGCGATTTTTCAAGAGTCATCAATCTGTGCTTTGCTTGAGCAACATTTAACGACAACAAAGGGTCAATAAGATCCCAAACAAATAAAATATCAAATCTTAATAAAAGCAAGCAGTAACAACAAAGTTGTTTGAGTACAGACAGTTCAAAAAGCATTTCAGGAAAGTACATCAAAAAAACCTACTTTCTGCGATACGTAGCTTTGCAAAAAGGGTTATATTGACCCCATCGTACCAGCGAAAGATTAAGTAGGGTTTAACCATGCAGCTCTAGTCCCACGCAGACATACTATCATTGACGACGCGCAGTGTTTACATAAAATGAAGTCTAAACCTCCATGCTTCAATATTTCATAAAGCAACATCGTATTAGCTTATCTTGGTCCGGCCTTAAAATTCGAAGCAAATTCACAATTGTTTCTGAATGTGCCCAATGGCGACCAGAAGGCGATTTTATTAATCTAATAATAAATAACTAATCGAAAACCGTAATAATAGCAAACAAAGTCGGAGATGTAATACAGGCTGCTAGATACAAATGTTCGAGCCGATTCCGTTGGTAGTCGTGTTAACCAGACCAAACTGCAAACCTGCACAACGTAGCCACTTATTCTTTTGAAGTTTGACGGTAAAGGTCTGCCGTTGACCAAGACTTCACCACTCAACCCAGCAACGTCCTTGCGTCCAGCTAATATGTCAAGTAATCTGAAAAAAATTAAAACTATTAAATAAGAAAAAAACCTACAGAAAGACCAATGTGATATTTCAACACTTACGTAATATGGTACTCTGGTCAAATACAGGCTCTAGTTCTAAATAACTACTTGTCAAAAACACGCACCCAAAAATTCATTGCTAAAAATATTATATTACAAAACTATTGTTAAAGGGAACGTGATACCCTAAAATACCTTGTTGAACTATTGAGTTACGCAACTGGTTGCGTAAGTTGTGGTGAGGTACGCGCCCACTTATATAACCACAAGTAACACTTACGATGACTTTCCGCTGCCTGTGGGACCCATTATAGCGTTGACTCCTGACTTCATAACACCACTAAAAAACAAAAAACAACAATTATTGCTTCCGAATTAGTGTTGTCAAAGAACGAAACATGCGGAAACGAGCACAATAAAGAAAATCTTTTTCTGATTTGATTTTGCACAGTTCACCGCGTTTTTTGTACTCTAGAATGCAAAACGCGTAAAACAATGGTTACCAAGCTTTTTTGATACATTCCTCCCTGGGAGGTTTTTGAAACCTTTCCTTGCCTTCTTTTCAAAATATAATAAAAAAGACAAAACGTTGTTTTACATCCAATGCTCATCAAGAACTGTACAAAATAAACTGCGTCAAAATGTGGCCAATAAAACGTGGGGATTGTGTGTGCATGTTTGTGTATGTGTGCGTGCATGCTCATGTGTGTGCGGGGATGTCGAAACGGAGCGTAAAACAAAAGATTTATTAGTTAAAAAAACGATAAATTTGAAAAGGTCAGAGAAAGACAACTTGTGGTTATCGAGTTAGACTGCCCTTTCTAAACAACACAATCAAAACTATCGCAGGGAAGCAAAAGTGCGTTTTCAAAACTTTGAATTTTGACGTTACTTTCTTAAACTTTTTGTGAATCGTAGAAAATTCAGCGATTTTGAAAACAAATTGTGGTGAGGTTGCGTTTGTTCCTTTGCTAGGATAAAATCCTGCTTTCCTTGCTAGCAGCGATGAGTCATTTGTCCTCCTGTTGAAATGATTGCCTTCTTTTTGAATGTGTACTGGTAATGTAGGCTTTTGAATAGTCGCTGCAAAATCGTGTGTGTGTAAAACTAAGTGCCGTTTCAAAAAAACAAGAACTGCATTTTTACAAGCTTGCCCCCTGCCCGCGGAAACTCTAGGCATTATTGTGGTGAGAATACATTAATGGCATCACACTGCTATTAGACAACTAAGGTCAACGTATGCAAAATGCTGGGAGCAATCCTGAAACGCAAATGTTCAATCAGAGGCAATAAAATATAAAAATGTGAAACTTTTAACTCGTAAGCCCTGAAATTAAAAAACTCTTGCCACAAAATTTCTCACTCACAAGAAATTCCTTTTCGGTTGAAACCACTGGTGCATAGCAAAAGAATTGCAAGATTAGCCAAACGCTGCAACTTTTTGTCACGGTATTTAAAATCAACGAAATATCTATAACCCACGAAAAGCGACAGCGTTGATTTTTGTTTTTCGCTTTAATATGTTAAACCAATTCAATTGATATGCTGTTTTTTAATTAACCAAGACTCGGACCAAAAGTCTGCTATTACGAAATGATTGCAAGAACAAAATAATTTCAAAGTCCATATTACCCACTGAATTGAGTCATCATAGCTTTCAAATTAAAGATGTAAATTACGCATTTTAAGTTTAACTCCGAACCCGTTGTGATCAAGTTTTACTCCAAACAAATTATAATCATTACAGTACATTAACATTGGCTTTGATTTAGTTCAAAATCCAAACAAGTGAAATCGTTCGTGTTTAAAGAAATGCAATATCCTGCATGCCCTATATAACTGTCGCAATCATTAACTTGAGGCATTTAATGATCGCTATCAATACACCAAATTATTCGCGAGCAACTATAGGATTAAACTAAAAACATGTGAACAAAACATGCAATGTTATTCAGGCCACGCATAACAAACAACCTACATACATGCCAAAATGCAAATTATGTTAATGTAGTGTGAGCAAAATTAGGTCAACATTTATACTGACCAAAATAAATTAAAATCAGAAGAAAAGAATCTCCATCATCTACAACATCAAAACATTTTAACAACCCAGCAAAAAGGCATGGGTGCATTAAAAGTACTGCGATATATACCTGTTAAGTTCATAATTACAAAGTTATTCTGTAGGAACTAATTTTTTCCACATATCAGATATAAATCTGGGACCATGTCGGCTTAATCCCAGAGAACAGTTTTCTAACGTCAGGAATATTCTATGAAAACTTGTGACCAGTGGCCACAACTGAATGCAAACAATCAAACGTGTGCATTCAGGCGCCAATGAATAAGTTTATAAATGGCTAACTTCAAAAACAAAAAACTTGCAAGATAAAGTTAAAGTAACAAAAAAAGCACTAAATCTTCATTTCGAAAACGAGGCTACAAGAAACTGCCTAGCTTGTTGCAATGTGGGGGTTTTGTTAAACAATTTTGCAAGGGAAGTTGTTATTCGTTAGTATTAAATATACCTGCTGCTTGCTTTGTCATGCTATTCAAAATTCACCGCTAACATAAGAACAAAATGACTACTGCTTCCATGCACAAAAGCGAAACAAAAAATTACTGAACAAAACTTGTTGTTATTGTACAAATATGAAGTTATAAAAAAGATAATTTTTTTCAAACATTAGTATAAATATAAAACATTGCCACATAAGCTCTGACCTACAGGCCTACACCAGAAGAATGAATCTTAGGGCAAATCAATAATTAGTTTTGTAACAGCTCACACAGTAAAATATACCTGACGTCGGTCAATATTTTCTTGGGGATTTGTTGCCTACATGCGCCAAACGGAGCTTTCTTTAACATGACCGTGTAATTGACATTGTGGAAAGATAGCATCGTTTGAGAAAGTGAAATATCAGAATCCAAGTCAAAAGAAACATTCTGCAGCTGATCTCCCTTACAATTCATTTCAATATCATTCTCCAAAGATAGGACTGTCAATGGCTGGACGTTATTCATTTTGCAAAATAATCACTACTTGATACTAAGTAAAAATACCACGCCAAACCAGTAACCACAGTAATTTACTTTCTTTACAACCCAAGCACAACAAACACCTGGTGAAATCAATAAAATTTCATTATACTCAAACTTGTTGAAATTGAAAATCAAGACTCTCTATCTAAAAAAGCTTTTCACAATACTTGAATCAAATTCGAGAACATTAAAATTAACGCAGCAATATAGCTAAATCGTAAATCATAATATTAACATTCATCACCTGCTTTATAATCTTAATACCAATAAAAGGCGGAAAAAATGATCAACGCCATACCTTATTTCAAAGAGCACTTGCTTGCATTGCTTTGCTTTAAAGCAACAAAAACCTTTCTTTTTCTCATTGTACTGCAAATCTAATATAAAAATACTAGTTAAACAGCTAGCTTGACTGCTGCGAATTTTTGCGACACAGCACTTAGCAGCAATTGAGCAAAAAGTACTGGCAATATCAACAGCTAAACAGCAGTAATGTAAGAAGATTTCGACTTTCAAACCTCAAAAAGGTTCAATTCATAAATATCTACTGTGTGTATTATAGATGCATTAGTGCATGCAGGTATGTTATAGTGCCATACGGCGATATTGTTCTATCTCGTAACTTTCTACTGTTATCGTCAGGCCTGCCAAGCTTATTTTATTTGCCGACTTGCATTTAAGATCTTAATTGCAATAAAGATAATTAGCATAAGAATTTAAAGTTGTATATTAGCAATAAAGTGTGAAGTCAACTAGCAAACCAAATGGTGATAATAGGGTGAACAGGCAGAATAGCAAATGCCATCGCAGCGATGACCAACACAGCGAATTTATAACACCCAAACCATCATAACAGCAAATGTTTCAATAGCAACTGCCAAAACTATGACCTATAAAAACAGCTAATTTATTACTTTGAAAGCGTATAATACAAAAAGGTATAGAAAACTACGCAGCATTTGTTTCCAAATAGTATAAAATCGTTTGTACAAAATGACAAATACCAGCATTGTTTTCTCAATTTTGTTGCAGTTTTAATTCTGTTATTCAGTGCAATATGTGTTTTAGCATTTTGCAATAAGACTCTTCCTGGTAAGATCTGGATTCAAATAGAACAATAAAGAGATTCGTCATGTTTCAAAGCTTCACTAAGCTTAAATCAAAAAATAGAAGGATGATATGTCCGGCAATTTAAAACGTGTGGTTCCAACTTTTCATCAGATCGATGGCACCTAATAATCTTGCTCATCCCCTTTCTTATATGCCACAGGTCAATCAAAAATAATAGCAGCTTTCTTATTCCTCCTATAGCTCTCCATCAAACAATTGTTTTCAAAATTTAATTTAAGTGGATAATTCGTGCCAAATCATTGCAAGCATCACTAGCCTGTAAGTGGTGACCAAAAAGATTTCACATAAAACAAAGCTAAAAGCAAGAGCTTTGCACGAAAAACAATTCTACAACGGTTTTTACATTTGAAGTTGAAATGTGAAAAGTAAAACAATACAAAAGCCATTATTCCAAACTGCAATAAAAAGAGTTTGGATTTTCACATTTGCTGTCTTGAGAGCATTTGCTGTTTCGAAAGTCATTCTTTTGCAAGTTTCTTAAGCATAATCATTAATTTTTTGACAACAATAGCTATAAATTTGCTGTTTTGACAGTAGCAATCACGACTAGAGTTGTTGATTTCCCATTTGTTAATGAAAACCAAGAAACCAGGAAAAATCTAATACAATCCCCGGATCCTACAAATTTTAATGATAGCACACAAGAAGCAACACATTTAATATCAACTAGGCAAAATGCAACAAGTTTGATTTATTCACTTTTATTATAATAAGTGTGAAGGAAAGTCAGAGCATTTACCGATTCGTTGCTAAACCATGAACAAATTTTGATGGTGAACAAGCCTACAGCAGAAAATGCATGTTCTACTTCAACTGAGGTTGCTGAAATGTTCAATCAAGCTTTAAAAAATTCTTGGTCTTTTTAAAGTAAAGACTAAAACAAAATTTTAAGCAATATTTTTTTTGCTTGGGAACATATTGGTATGTTACCAATGATTTCCAACCAAGCAGAAAGTATCAGAAATTTTGATGGTAAAACCGAGAAATGGGAAATATAAAGAGGTACTAACTTCCAGGATTTCCAAGACTGGGATCCTGGTTCTCGAACCCTAGTGACGACATATACCATTTTCAATGCAAGCCTTGTCATAGATGTTACTTTAATGACAACGAAATTCTGTTCTTTAACTACATGTCAACCTAGTAAAAATCAATAATCAATGACTGAGCGTTTGAGAACTTAACTGTAAGAAAAAAAAGGATGGAACATAAATTACTTTTAATGGAATTTACCACAAATGCCATTGCAGTAACACGACTTATACTTGAACTATCCAAGCACGAAAAGCATGAATAGTCAGCATAGTGGTTGGGCAAGCTAAGCTTTAAACACTAGACTACACATCTAATGCATTGTCACATAATGTGAGCAGTTAAAAGTTGTATTGGTAGTCCTGCACTTGCCACAACCCAAACCTGACCTAAGTTTTGAGAGCAGGTGTCTTGTTCATGTGACAACAGCATACAAAGTGAAGTTTTCATCAAAAAATTATTGATTGCATTTAGGGACAAACCAAATCTTCATGTTGTTCCTTTTAGAGTAATTTTACTCGCTAATTTGTAAATTGTTAGGGCATATGCAAATGTAATGTCAAGCTACAAGTTTTTGAAACAATAACCATTGTACATTTTAAGTAACATAACAATATTTTGTGATTGACCTGTCATACAAGCACCAGACTTTGCACTTCGACAAAAGCAATTATCTTTCTTCTTGATCAATTAGATTTGAACGCTGATCACCCAACGACCCTTAATCTTCAGCTCATAACAAAGATTTTTAGGCCAAGTCGTCAAAAACTTAAATTGGAAAATCTTGGAAAATTATCTTGGAAAAAGCATTTTAGGGTAATTTCCTCTTCTTAGTTTAAATTTTGCAAAAGATGAACTGTATCAGCAGTACTCTTAACTCTGAAGCAAATATGAACTCAGAGATGTTGTTACGTACTAGGCAAAACGTTTTACCACAACCTGAACATAAAATAATAACAGAACTCCACTGTCTAACTCACTTCCAACTGTGAAAGAGACTTTGCTAAATGAAACAACAACTTGCTCTTCCTCCAACAACTTTCTAAAACAGATTACACCAGTATATAAATTGCTTTTAAATTGCTAAATAGAGATCAGAGGCAGCACAATTTTATGCCAACAGAAATGCAGGTCATTTTTTATCATATGCAAACGCTTGGTACAAATATGAGCAAAATGATGGTCAAGTGAATTGGAGCCCTCATTTTATGATGGTAATAATTGTACTTGAATGGTAATAATTGTACTATGATAGAGTGATACAATAATGCTACTAGACTTTCTGATGACTGCATTGCTATATCTTTGAAATGCAAAGCACTTTACAGTGATATCCTCATTCTGGTGGTAAAAAAAAAGAAAAATGCATTGTGCCAGGATTAGGACTTATTGGTGACTCAATCAAGTCAAAACACATGTAGTTGATCTTTTTATCTTTTTTTTAAACAAACAAAAAGTTTTCCATGACTGGAGGAGTACACCATTACAATCAAAGTCAATTAGACTTAACCTCACACTTATAAAAGTTTCATCAAAGTGAAAAGTCATAAGTTTATTCTTACACAATGCAGCTATTGATAAATAATAAATCCAATCGACTAACAACTTCATTATAAGGCATAAGAACTAAGAATGCAATTTAGGCATTCAAGCTTTTAATGCCCAAATACTTAAATAGAGGAAGGCAGTTGGTACTTTGTATGTACTGCAGTATCAATACTTGGTACAAGGCTAAAAAAGTACAAAATTCTGGCACCAGTACAGGAAAAATAAAGTATTGCAAAACTTTCAAGGAAAAGCATTTTTGTAAATTTGAATTAAAGAATCTCTACAATGTCATATGATGCATGGAGAGGTTATTTCAAAGCATCAGAAAGTAGTAATTGCAAGAACACAGATCAGCCTACTAGCGCAACAGAATATTTGAGAGAAGGGACATACACTATTACCCAGTAAAGACATTTTTACAGATAGCCAGAATTTTGCCAAAAGAACATATTTTAGCAAAAAGTTAGGTGAAGATTTTCTTTTTTTCTAAGGTCCACTCATAAATGCAAATTAAGCAGACATTTTTGGTGTGTTGCCAAGCCAAACTGGAAGGCATGGTGCAATGCCTACTCTGTATGTATGCAATTAAGACAAAGACAATCACTAATAATTAGATGGCAACTTGCTTCCTTATTTTGTATGATTATGCAAACGATATAACATATTTGGCCAAGCAAAAGATTTGCAAAATAACACTAGAATAGCATCAAGCAACATGATTTAACATCATGCAACATATTTAAAATCGTGTTACAATGACGAATTTTCCTTATGTGCAAGGAAACCTTACGACTTACCTGTTTGTAAAATTACTCATACCTATAGGCAATGACTTATCTATATGCAAAAACACGTCCCTTTATGCAGCAAACGTTACCATTGCCTCTCCCTAGCACAAGTAGGAGTTTGGCATTACACAAAAAAGCATTGCATTAAGCTATATCAAGTCTTCCATAAGGTAAAGTTCTGTAAATCATCTTAGGACGTCTATTTGAGCATTTCTGTTTCATGAAATAACAACATGTAAAAAACAAGAGAAGACCCAAAATAGGTCAAATTGCCATCATAAACAGTATTAAGGATCAAAACTGAGCAAAAAAGATATAACCTTTGAACTCCCTCCTTTGTGATAGTAAAATTTTTTACATCATATTTACATTATTCATTGAAGAAGATATTTTACTTACAATGTGACACTTTTTTGAACATAAAAACAATTTGTGAGTCGCCAAAACCAAACCAGAACAAACAGACAAGCAAAATAACTTTGATTTCTTTTTGAAATCACAAATGTTTTAAAATGCTAATCACTGAGTCCAGTTCTCTTAGGTTTCAAAATGTTATTTTTCATGGAAAGCAGTCTTTCTTCTGTACCTACTGCATGAAATTGGCATGTTAAAGTAAAAAATCTTTTGTTTGAAATGATTGTTAGCAAAATGATAGATTTTCAACCTATTCAAATGTCTTTGTTTTAAGTAATTGAGAAAGGAGGAAAGTAGAAGATGCTTATCTGCAAAAGTTCTGCACAGTCAGCTGTTACTAATGAAGGCCTACTTTGAACAAGCCAAAATATTGTCAGCTATAGGCTCTGGATCAGATTCGGTGATGCTGCTGCTACTGCACTTTTCACATTTTTCAACCCTTTTAAAATCACTTTTCTAAAATTTGAGAGAAAAGAGGTGAGAAGTAGGCAAAACTTTTTTGCAGTCTGTTTTTTCTGAGGCAGGCTCACTCTGTACAATAATCCAATGAAGCATCAGCTTTGTGCTTGGCAACAGACTTAGTGTTGGTTCTGCTGCTGCTTCCCTTTAACAGGTAGATCAAATTCATCTACAACAGCAGAAACATTTGAAATTACAGTAGAACGCCGATTATCTGAACGCTTATTATCCAAACATGACTTTAACAAAAGTCATTAGAGCCTGACAATAATGGGTGAGAAGCATTAGAACGTCAATTTTGTTTAGAGAAAATAAATGTGTCTAAAAAGCAAAAAGCAATTGACTCGTGCAGTATTTATTTAAGTTTGCAATCAGTTACTATACTGCCAGTGCTAATAATACACAATAAATCACAATGTCTGTGAACTGTACATGATGTATTTTCATAATAATTCATGTTGTTCGATTATCCCAACAAATCACTTATCCAAACCGCCCCTGGTTTTAATTGGTTCAGATAATCAACGTTCTACTGCATGTAAGATTTTTTGTAAAATGCTGCTGGTTGATTCAAACATGCATGTCAGCCCAAACAAACAAAAAAATTTACCAGTTTTAATACAATTCTTTAGGAGCGCTGTCACTGTGTCAGTACTGCCATAAAACAAATACCATGGTACAATGATACCACTGTACTGCCTACCTCTGCGCTCAAGTTCAGTCTGTTTTGAACAAACTAACTCATATCACAATTTTATATCTGTGCACTGGTGAAGGTGAGAGTAGTCTCTTACCCAATGCTTGTTGTTTACAATATAGCCTACCTATTAAAAGAAGTTTTTGACATATCCATAACTCATCAGTTTTTATACAGCTGGAATTTCCTGTTTCTGTTTATTCTTAAATTACAAAACAATTCACTATCACTATCTTCTCAACATGCAGCACACCAAAGCAAATCGAAGCCTTAAGGTACAAGTACAACCTATAGTTTGAAATATTACAGTGTTATAAATAGTCGACAGTTGTTTAAATAACAGTGATAGGGTATTAATTGAATAAGATTATGCTTCATTGACACAATTAGATAATAGAAACAATTCGCTAAACAAACAGAATACTGGTAAAATAGATAGTAGTAGAGCAGTCAAATGATAAATACAGAGTTACAACGAAGTAATCTAATGTAAGCTGTAGCACTGACGAGTTCTGAACGGCAAAGATTAAGGTCAGAACTTTTAAAGCACTTATGGGAGTATCTACAACATACCAGTAGATAACAAGCCAACTAGTTGTAGGTCAGTAGGCCGAGTTCTTATTCTGTAATCAGCACATGTCCGCAATGAAGCTTTATACAACATTTGGATTTAGGTTAAGGTTAGTTGACATCGCAGAACATAGTGCACATCACAAACATGTACTGTTTAACAGGACTACTTGCAGACCTGCACTGCAAAGTCAACATTATCTCCAGTTATAGTCTCACCCCGAATTCATGGTCTGCGATGGTCACAATTTCTCGATCAGCCTACCTCATCTTCATTAAAGCTTTTCCTCAATTTTTTGCTAGGATCACACCAATACATTACGACATATCCTTCCGTACTGACGACCCCAACTGCACTGTTTCTGCTGAGCTTGAAACCATTTAAATTTATATAATTTATGTTGTCACTGACATCACTATATATCACGCTTGATTGGTCTTGCATGTAGTAGAACCAAAGTACCTAAAATATACAAACCATACGAAATGAGCGAATTCCCTTTTGTTGAGTCCGAGTCCGAGTCCTGAAATCGGCGCGATGGCGTGTTGGTTAGAGCGTCCGTTTATCAGTCGGTAGACCTGGGGCTCATTTCCCAAGTCGAGTCATACCAAAAGACTTTAAAACATGGTATTCAGAGCTTTCCTGATAAGCGATTAGCACAAAAGGAATCGTGTGGAGAACAAGCCAGTAAGCTTGCTTATTATGTCCTTGCAGGGGCGTATCCAGGGGGGAGCGCTGGGACCGCGACCCCGCTGAATCAGGGTATGAAAAATTTTTTTGTAAAAAACTTATAATTTTTCTATAGCTCACGATTTGCCATTAACTTCAATATTTTGTGAGATTTATGTACGAAAACAAGCATGTTAAGATAGAAATAAATGAACAAACTAATCACGGTTGCAAGTTCTACAATGTTGGTGCCGATTTACTGAAGTTAATATAAAAACTTAGCGTACAAGCCAGCCAGCAGGGTTAAGATGGAATAATTTGGTGATAGTTCAAGCTAGTTGTTCAAAAAAGGACTTCAAACAAGTAGTTTTTCACAGGAAGTTTAGTGGAAGGTATAGAGGTTCTAAGCTGCTGTATAACCGGGCGTTAGCTTAGGCTAGAAGCTACAACTTAGCTGCTAGCAATCGAATGTATAGCCAGCGAGTCGGTTTACTAAGCTACTAGACCAGTATTTAGCCTAGAATACCGGTATCAGATTGGTGAAGTAGCAAACTGAAATAAGTTTCCTACAAAATTTAAAAATAAATGTATTTTTCTTTGCAAGTTTTAAGCCCAAGAAACAGGTTGTTGACATGCTTGAGGGGATTGCAGAATTTAAAAAAAAGCGTTAAGGCATATTTATAACTTAATCTGCCTCGAAGTGCATACGGAAAAAATTTTTGTTCTTGAGTAAATAAAGATACAGGGAGTCCTCGACTTACGACGTTGATCCGTTCTTCAGGCGCGGTGTAACCCGAATTTCAATGTAAGTCGGAACATCATAAATAAATTACTCTATACGTACTGTACTGTTAAGTATTGTACTATAATAAAATGTAACAATTAATGTAAAAAACTATTTTATTTGAAAAAGAGAAAACAATTCCATACCACATGAATTAAATGAAATATTAATAAGATGGTAAAGAAGCTGGAGCAGTAGAGGCAGCTGAGGTAGACGGTAGAGGCTCTGTAGTAGTAGAAGCAGCTGATGTAAAGGGTGCAGGTCTCTCCACTTTCTTAAAATACTGCTCTAGCTTAGACTGGACAGACAGCATCCTCTTCCCATCCAAGATCTCTTTTTAACACTGCAGTAAATCTATGATGCCTCTGGAAACCTTAGTGAACCTTTCCATGTTAAGATCCTGAGCCTCAAAGGTTGCCAACGCTTGCTGTATCTCAGAAAAACCTTTTGTCAAGCCCTGCCTTGTGAAAGTCTTAGGCTCTGGGGTGGGGGTTTCTTCTTCCTCCACTATAATCTGCTTCTCCAGCTGTATCAAGTCCCCAGCAGATAACTTCTCTCCATGAGATTCCAGCAGCTCTATTCCACATCATTTTTTACATTTTTATGGGGCGCGTTCGTAACCTCGAAACAGCGTAAGTCGAGACCGTCGTAACCCGAGGACTCCCTGTAGTAATAAGGTTATAGCCAGTTGCCATTTGATGAGCCGCTTGACTAAATAGCTGCAGTGGTTTTATTATTTTATCCTGACGTCTATTGTTTTCAATTATATAGGCCTACCTATTGTTCTAACCTTGGTCGTTATCAAGCACTGTGGCGGCAACGTCAGACTTACTTTACATAATAATAAGGTTGTACAGGGTGTCTGAAAAGTTACTGTGCAGTATGGGTACATAAAAATGTAATGTATTTACAGTAAAGTTTACTAGAAAACTTTTATTCAATACAATTTTCATTTATTCGTGGCTACATTTGTTTACAATACTAGAGTTTGTTTGTAATGTATGCAAATTGTTTGCAATGCAAAATGTAACTTTTTTCGTAGGGCCTGTTAAAATACAGTGCTTCCTCGATTATCCGGTCTAGTTGGGACAATACTTTCAGAAATCTGAACGGATAAGCAGAAAAACAGGATAACTGAATTCTTAACGTTTAAGTCAAAGGAACAAAAACACAACGCATTCATTGTTTAAAAAATGATAGAAGTTCAACATTACAATATTCTAAGAAATTTCCCGCTTAACTATCATTTGCAACACTAGATCTACTAAAATAGGAATCAATTTTAGATTGTTTGCGGGAAGATTCGCGTTTTTCAGCAGCAAACTCGCGAAGTCGTACCAATGTGGAAGTGCTTGAAACTGTTGCTTCCAGCTAAATATGGAGCCACGTTAGGCAACGGTCAAACATTTACATTGCCTCTACGCGAGAAAATAAGCATTTGTGCTTTTTGCGTTGAATGTTGTGTATTCTCGTTTGCATCCTTTTCTTCATCATATTCGTTCCCTTCTGCTACTGAAACAAGATAAACTATCCCCTGCTAATCCAAATATTCATAACCTGGCCCATCAGCATGAAACCAGCCATCAATTCAATGTTTAGCGCGGAAAATGGTTCTACGAAGTCGTCATTCAGCCCTCTCTTTGAACTAATTGCGCTTTCTTACACAGAAAATTCGCCGACAATACAGCATTTCAGCTTTTTTTCATGGGATTTAGCGTAAAGTTTTCCGGAAACTATTCGTGGAACATCTAGTTAAAAGCAATATAATTTTGAAATGTTATAGCAAAAATAGAGCGACCGGATAATTGAATGCCGGTTAAACGAGGTAAGGCTAATCGAGGAAGCACTGTAATCGTGATACAGACTTCTTTGGATTCTTTAATATTATTTCCTGAATCTCTATAGCTTTCTCATTTGTGGTTGAAGGCCTACCATTTCAAGAAGCGTCTTTTACATCGCCAGTTTGGCGAAATTTCTTATCAAACGTTTCACAGCATTACTGTGAGCCGCCTCTGCATCTGGAAGTTGCTAGAAAAATCTTTCTTGCACAGTATTTATGCATTTTCCACCATCATGCAACACATGCTCAACTAAGAATGCTCGCTGCTTAATTGCCAGTACCATTAATGCATAAGGGTATTGATTTGGATATATAATAAATGACTAGTTGTTGTTGTAATGACTAACTTGTTTTTATATTAGCACCTAAATATTGCGTCACAAAACCAGCAATTGTTAAAAATATTTTTTATTGCGTAGTAACTTTTCGGACACCCTTAAGGGCGGAGTTGGAGTCGTGCGATTTTAGCTGTGCCTCCACAACCCTGTTTCGTACACAAATTACATACAACATCATAATTCATGAACAAACTTCAATCTGAGGATATTGTTGCTTTAGCAGCCTATAGTTGACTAAACTAAAAGCACAAGCGTATGGAAAGGTCACCAAAATGTAAAATTATGGGTGTTGCTTAGCAGTTTTAGTTCATATTTTTGTTCATAATTAAATAAGTGTAAATAAAACAGTATTTGAAGAAGCTTATTGTACCGCATTCGTGTAATGTAAGACTATATAATTCTTTCGCAAAAGAATAACGTGCTTTTAAGTTAAATAGTGATGTTAGTGACCACTCTACTGTAGTAATAAAAGGGTATGGGCCTAAAAGAGTTTTATGTGATTGCTCTCGCTGCCGTGCTATGGCAAAGCAACAGTCTACTATGTTAATACTTTTTAATAAAACTGAGGGAGCAAGTGCCTGATTTTTTGCATCCTAATTCGTTGCATTCTTTTCAGAATGCTCGTCAAGTAGGCCTGTGCCTGCTGCCTATAGTCTCTCATCTCCAATACCATATCTCGAAATTACTAGACATATAGCACATCTTTGAATTCCTCTTTCATATATTTGTCGGGAGTTAACATAAAATGCCACCGTACAGATTTGTTTAGCTAATGCTGGTTGACGCAGTTGATTTTTTCAGCGGGAGGGAACTGTATTGGTGTAGCCTAATTGATTGCTTGTGTGTATGTGTTTTGTTTTGACGTTTTTTGTAATATGGACTATTGGAGTACGAGATAAAAAAAAAGTGTAGCGTTAAACTGCAGCACTGAGCAAACGCAGAAAACTACTGAAGGCCTAGATACACCAATATAAAGAAAATTACGATATTAATTGGTGAAATGGGGCAAAACGCACAGGTTGGAAGGCGAACCCCTGCATTGGCTGATACAAGCGAAAAAGCTTGTCCCACCAAAAAAGTTTCAACTGTCTAGGTTTGAAATTGCGGTCCCCCATTTGAAATTTCTGGATACACCCCTGCCTTGGGCAAGGCACTTAACGGGATGCCTCCATCTAGATGTGGCACACAGGTGGTGGGGCCAAGCAGTCTATCCGTCGTGGTGATATAGTCTAACTGAAGACTTGCAAACAGAGCATGAGCTCTTAAGTATTGTATGTACAGTACATCTTCCTGCATAATGCTCAGCACAATGGCTCAAGCGACGACGAGTCCAAGTCCAGCCCTACTCCAATCACTCAAACTCCAACTCATGTACTTTTCAATAACTTTTAATCCGACTCCGATTTGTCTCCACCTTGATAAATTTGTGCATTATGCAAAAGACTGAAAAAAGAGTCATAAACAAAGATTGTAGGCCACCAGCTTTACCGGTAGTTGTCGTCGAGACTGTTAACGTGAAGAATGATACTGTTAAAATAAAGAATGATACTCTACAAAAGGCAAGGCTGGTATAGGAAACTGCCCATCTCCTTTTCTTCCTTACTTAAAACATCACGTTCTTGATGCAACTACCCGCCTAAATCAAGGCAGGATCAACAAAAATTTTTCAGCTAATAATTCTAAATAACTTCAACAAATATAGTGGAAGATTTAGAACTAAGTCTTTAAAGGTAGCTTTTACTAAATCAGTCAAATTCCTGAGCAGGGCAATGCCCTACTTTGACGCAAGTTTGGAAAGTTGCGCTATTTCGAAATTGCACAACTTGTGTTGCGATTTAACGTTTCTCTATAACATAATTGGCGCTGAGCTTTCAGCAATTTTTTTTATTGTGCAAATTGCTGTAGTGGAACTTTTTGTTTTTTTTTTACTTGCGCTTTATTTGCACATAATATTCTTCTTGAAATGCGCAATTTCGTTAAATGAAATCCAAATCTTTTGAAAACGCTCTTTTTGCCCAACCTTTAAAAATATAAAAAGTTTTGTGGTTATGGTTGAACGATTTCCGTCTCATCGCTAATCCAGTAAAGACATATCAAAATATCTTATCAAATTCTGTTATTTGTTCTGCCAGTGAGTAGTATAAAATTACCACACAAATTCTCTTGGGGGTGCCTCTGTTTAGGCTAACGTTTTGATGGCTTGGAATAGCAGGGGGTAGATGTGGGACCAATTCAACAGTGGGAACTACATAATACTACCATATCTTGTCGCTTACAAAATAATAAAATTTGATTTTTTGTTTTTGGGTCGAGATTAAGCTCAAATAGCGTATTATGGGACTTTGTTCAGCTGTTGCACATGCTAGCAAAGTTTTCATTTTTGAGATGAATATTTAAATTTTAAAGCTTGCAGTTAACGTGTGATAAATAATTTTGTACAGCATACAAATAAAATTTGCTGTTGGTTTTTATTATCAAGCAGTAGGTGTATGTTGTTGTATAGAGTCATACTCCACACTTTTGCAAGCAAAAATTTTAAACTAAAAAGTGAAAATGATCGACTGTGAGACCTATGCAACACTCAACTCTGAGACCAATTCAACAGTTAGCAAAGTGTTGAAAAGGCCCCACCGCCTAATTTGTATTTCTCTTTTTACACAAAACTAAGCAGATATGCCTATATTTAAAAAATCTAAGAATTCAACAGGAAGTTTTACCATCGATATCATTGAAAAAGTCGTTAATGATTATCTCAAGAAAAAACGAGTTTAAGAGAAGCAGCAAGTCTGGATCAGTGTGGATCACATATCAATCCGCGACTGTGGTATTGCGAAAAAGCAAAACAATATGAAAAATATTAGACTTACCTAACTAAACGTGGTAACACGACCGGCGCGATGGCGTAATGACCCGCGCGATGGCGTAGTTAACCGGCGCGATGGCATAGTGGTTAGAGCGTCCTCTTCGCAGTCAGTAGACCTGGAGTACAATCCCCTTGACGAGTCATACCAAAAGACTTTAAAAAATAGTATCCACAGCTTCCCTACTTGGCACTCGGCATTTAGGGGATGTTGTGCAGAACAAGCCGGTAAGTTCGCTTGTTGTGTCCTTGGGCAAGGCATTTAACGGGACGCCCCCGCCTTTATGTGGCAGACAGATGGCCCAGACACCTCGGAAATAGCTACTCCCAAGCGAGTGCAGACATCCCGTCCAAAATATAGCGATACAATTCGCTTTCTCGTGAATGAAGGTTAAATATGGCAAAAATAAAATAAAAATAAATAAATAAATATTCTGTTGATAGTTGCGGGGGCATTTAATGATCCTAATTGATTGGGCAATATTACTTAACTGACTTAACAAGGGGTTACAATGTGATTTTGATATGATAAGTATCATGATTTTGTTACGACAGTGTATATGTGATCTAAATTGAGAGTAAAGCGCAGTTTTCTCGTATAATGATATTTATTTTTATTTTATATATTTACGAGTACTGAGGAGGCGTTGTAGAAAGAATACCTGATGAATACATCCTAAATATTTCATAGCTAGTTAGGCAACTTGCATACAAGTTTGGCATGAAAAAAAGCAAAGTGCTTCCTTCCAATTGGATAAAAAATTGTGGCTTCTGGTGAAGACGGCTAAAAGAATTCCGAAACAGGCACATGTACGCGACAGCAATGCAAGGGCAACTGCATTCAACAAACATAATGATAATTCTTCTTTAACAACTAGAAGGATGTTTTAACTAGAGGTCAATAAATTCACCCTCAAAATCATTAGATGTTTACTGTAGCTCGAACAAAGTAGTTATGAAGAAGTGTCTCAGGTAAACGAGATGAAAATGTAACTATGCGTGCATTGTTTCGACGTTTCGAAATCTATTTATTTCCAATGCTTTCCTGACTCGAAGTCTGACACAAGTAATTTCAAAAATTACGTACATATGTTGTACGAGTAACTTATTCAAATAGAGTAATGGAAAAGGTTAAATAACATGCAAACAAAAGAAGATTATTAGTGTTTTCATAAATTGATGTAAACTTTAAAGTAATAAGTGTTATTCAATTTCGTATAATGGAAAACTAAAATCCCATTGCAAACTGCTAACAAATAATACTTGAACTAAAATTCCAGCCAACACAGCAAACTTGTAAAAAATTCATCTGCAAGCACAAACACTCTAGTCTAAATCACGTAACTACACAAAAAAGGACGATAAATTCCTCAGTCCTTTTGAAATATAACAATGTATTACCTCGTCTACGACGGATCCATCCATCAACACAAAAAATCAGCTGTAGACAGTATAGTTGCTATTTGAGTTTAGTTGCCTTCTATAAGTATAGTTGCCTTCTATAAGTATAATTTACTAAATGTAAGTGACGGTGTTGTGCAGCGATTTCCAACCGTTCTAGTTTCTCTTCGTATAGTGAGTGTGCCTGACAAATAGTCCACAATTGTAATTAACTCAGCGATGCCAAAAGTTATTCATAGAGGGCCTAAAGAGCCTGTACGGTGTGGCTAGGGTCAATTTTGTATATAACGGATAAATATCGCTCCTCCCGTCTTGTCCGTTGTATGCGAAGATATTGTACATTATATTGCTGAACTGGCAGGGAAGCTTTTTCCAAAGCTTTCTATTGGGAAAATATAGTGTCCTCATTCACAAAATTTGGGGTTTATTCTTCAAAGCCAGATATTTTTATCTAGGATATGTTCCTCCCTGCTGCAGCAACAGAAAATAGTGCTGTCTCAATGCCGGATGAATAGCCAGGCAGTTGAACATCAGATGATGGCTTTCAAGACATCAGCATCTCATTGCAATTGCTCCATTTGCAAAGGCAACTCTTCAGGCTTTTTAGAGCAAAACTCGCCACAAAAATCTAGCTTGATCACAGATGCTGCAAATAAACCAAAGCGCTTTCCGCATTTGGCAGAAAGTTTATCTGAGAACAAAGAAGAAGTTAATCAGCAATATTGCAAGCAGGAACTTTTGTAGCTGTTAAAATTTATTGCACTTCGCTAAACTTTAAAAATTTTATCACCCGATTTGTTGGTGGCAGGGCCGTTGAAAGAAGAGCCCTGGCCCAGTACTAGCACAGTGTTGCCAGATGGGGAAATTCATCCCCAATTTTTTGAAAATTGGGAAAACTTTAAAGCGTCGGAACTCGGAAGACCTTGGATACAGCAAGAAAAATTTAAACTTGTACTGTCAAAGCAGCAGCAAAACTGGTGGAAAATGGATATTTGGACCTGCTAAGAAAATTTCCCATCGTTATGCAGACCAAAGTCAGCAAATGTTCAGTTTGATCTCCAATAAAGGTCAGATTGAAGAAAAGGAATGCGAAGTCCACGAAAGATTGAAGATGTGAAGAAGAAAATCAATGCCAGAGCGAGGAAGATGCTTTATCATGGGATAGACAACTTTGTCTGGGCCAGTGGCAGTGGACGAGGAGAGGTTATGAACAGCCGCAAGAAATTCAGTGGGGGAGAAAGGAAAGCAAAAGGACGAGTGAGATTCCTCCGGGCACGTGGCTCGGCGGAGCTCGGAAGGGTAGCCTCAGGCTCTGCTGTGCAGGGCTTTTGGCTGACAAACGGAAAAGTGAGATCTCAGGTAACCGGCGTAAACCAAAGCTGACTCTCTGGGATAAGAACAGATTGGGAAATTAGGAGAGGAGGAAGACGAGGAAGGAGAACTAGCGATAGAGTGAAAAAGAGAGTATACAGTTTTTGGGTTTCATTTGGGTGAAAGAGAAGAGCAAGTCGTCTGCCATGCCTCAGCCTTGGCCTTGGCGATGACTGACGAGGCGCATCGAGAAGCGGCGATGTAAGCCTGGCGATCTTGATCACTTCTGTGAGCGGCAGCGAAAGCCTTGCGTCTTTCACTAACCGCACCTTCCACCTTAGCAGACCACCAGGCTTTAGGATGGCGTTTGATGCAGCCGAAAGGAATGGAAGATTCGGATGCATTCAGCGCCAGAGAGGTAAAGAGAGCAGCAGCAGAGGAAAGAGACAAGTATTCCTCTGCAGAAGGACAGCGGAAGTCAAAGTAGCAGGCAAAGTCATCCCAGGGGGCTTTCTGAAAATTGAAGGAAGGGGGACGCTCGTTGAGGCAAAAGACCGGAGAGAGAGAGACAGATAGAAGAATTGGTAGGTGATCAGAACCCAGGTCCTGAAGCACCTCCCAGGAGCAAGAAAGGGCAAGAGAGGAGGGATCAAAGGAGATATCAGGAGAGGAGCGACTGCCAATGGAGCAATGTAGAAGGATGGTTGTGTCAGGGTCATTAAGGGGGAGGAAGTCAGAAGAGATGACCCAGTCAAATACTTCCTCTCCTCGAGGGTCGGGAATACCGCTTGAGTCCCAGAGGGGGTGATGGTGATTGAAGTCGCCCAGAATCAAGAGATTTCTGGAGGAGGAAAGATTGGAGGGAGAAAAAGAGTTGGTTCTGCAATCCTTTGGAGAAGAGCGAATAGGGGGAGCATACACATCAAGGACTGAGATCGAGGAGGAGTTGTTAAGAGAGTTGTGGACCCTTACATAATCAAAGTAGGGATCAAGCGAAGAAAGAGAGAAGCTAGAAAGTTTAGAGAAAGATAGGCCCTGCCTGAAAAAAGTGGTGACACCGCCGCTAGCGTGCGAGAGAGAATCACGAGAGAGAATGCCAGACCGGGAGTGGGTGCAATCAGAACGCAGAGCAGAGAATCCAGAAAGTTAGAAAGAGGAAGATGAGTTAAGATTGGATTCCTGGATACAAATAGGGTCAACAAGACGGGTCGAAAGAAAGTGAAATACTTCAAGTCTCCTGGCTCGAAGACCTTCAGCATTCCATTAGAGAACCCTGAGAGAGTCAGGGAAAGAGAGAAGGCAGGAGGTGTTGAAGGACAGCCAGGAGTAAGAGACGGTGGTGAGGGGGCAGAGGGAGAAGATACAAAATGGGCCGATGGGGGATAAGAGGTTTGAAGACGAGGGGGGAAAGGAGTGCAGTATTAGCAGACGAAGAGCTAGATTGTACAGTGGAGGTATACATGTTGGAGGAGCCTGAAGAGGAAGTCACAGTGCTACAAGTGGGGACACAGCAGAGGGCAGCTCCAAGAGTGAGAGCTGTCAAGAGTTCTGAATTTGGAGAAGGAAAGTTGTGAGCACCTTAGATGGACCAATTTGGAGCAGGTGCAGCATTGCACTGACTTGCCCCGCCAGGTCACATTTTCAGCGCACACAAAGCAGGGAAAGATGGGGCCAGGGTTGGGATGAACGTTACCGCTAATCAAGAGAAGGAGAAGAATGAGGAAACGAAGACGTGCAAGAGAAGGGCAGGAGAAAAGAGAAAACGGGCGACCGATTTTAAGGAAGCTTTGTGCTGCCCTTCAGCTGTCGTTCAGGGGGCAGCATAGCGAAAAAATGAAGGCGAGTTCCCGGGGTAACTGGGGCCTTCAGAAAGTCCAATAACCATTTTGACCCTACCCAAACGGGGTCGGGGACCGCACCACCACGTTGCGGCGGCTGTTGATTGGTGCAATTGCAATCAGATCGCGTTTACAATCTGGATGAAATCGGAATTACTACAGTGCAGGCACATGTACAGGTTTTAGCAGAGAAAGGAGTTAAGGAAGTTGGATCGCTAACGTGAGTCGAGCGAGGTCAGATTGTAACCTTAATATGCGTTGTAAGTTTAATACTGTTGGCGACAGCATTCCTTGTTTTCCCACTCGCTCACTTTAAATATCATTTTGTTAGGGATGGGACGGTTGAATCAATTGGAGCGGCAAATAAATCGGGCTGGACCAATGAAAACATATTTCATTTATTTCAACAGCACTATGTTGCGAAAACCTCTTTTTCAAAATAGAAACCAGTTCTACTGATTCTTGACAATCACAATAGCCATGTTTCACTTTGTTCTGTAGAATTTGCTATGGAACAAGCTTAATTTTACTCATTCTTCCATCACATACCTCTCATTGGTCGTTGGATAAAATGGTATTTGGAGCTTTTTAAAGCCAACTACAATAGAGCGACATATGGTTGGATGCGTACAAATCCGGGTAAAACGATGGCTATTTACAATATCCCAGCTCTTGTAAATTCGGCTCATTTAGCAGCCTTTTGTACCAAACAATATTCAGGCAGGTTTGAAATCAAAAAGAATTTTTTCTTTGAATAGGGTTATTTTTACAGATTCATGTTTTGCTCCAGTGAAAGCAACTGTCGACCCCTGCTTTCAGAAGATGATTTACATGCAGGTTCTGCTTCCCAGGAAAGTGAAGTCAATTAGGTGAATGCTTCAAACCCCTGTGTATTTCCAATAAGCATTTCATCTGCATCCGATTTCGCTTCCTATGTATCCTTATCTCAAGTATTACAATTTCCTCTTGCCGGTACATGAAAAAATACTTCTGGCCAAAGTAAAAGTTGAAACCGCAATACCTACCGACACCCCCGAAAAAGAAAAACTGACCGCACAAATATAGATCTCAGGCATAAGGAAAGAGCAAACTAAAGGAAAAAGAAAAGACAGAATCTCGGAAAACAACAAACACGAATCAAAGCGATCAAAGAAAAGATGATTAGATGATACTGATTCAAGTGAAAGTAATTTCAATTTCAGCGTTCATGATGAAAGTGATGAAGACATTTCCGGCTAGGAGGTAAATATATCAGAAGGAGATTTTGTCCTCGTGAAGTTTTTTGGAAAAGGGAAAGTGCATTACCATGTGGCCTACTTTAATTTTTAGATGACATGGAAGAAGAATGTGAAGTAAGATTGCACAAAAAAAATAGACAAGAAATCACAACAACCTACTTTCCCATTTAAAGATGGAGACGAATGTTCGTTTCCCTAATCAAATGTCATTATCTTACTACCCAAACCAATAGTATCAAAAATGTTGTTGCCCTTAATTAAAACAGAAACAATTTGATTGATTTTATGCTTGGCAATTCTTTTGTCATATGAATTGTGCAGGCTAAAGCCTAATAATCTGAATTTGTGAAAAAGCTGTGGGTTGCAACTTGCAATGTTGCCCATTACACAGTGCTAATTGCTAATATTGTCCTTTGCATTCTTTTCTGTATGAATATGTAAACTGATAAAGATAAACTTGTGTAATCTTTTAAGTTATAGATGTTGCAAAAAGAAACCAGACCTATTTATTTCCTTTTGATTATAAACGATTGGCTGATGGAATGGAATAGCTTAATGTTGAAAGCCTAAATGAAGACCGACTCTTTAAAACTTTGCTTGATGTTTCATATTGTTTCGTTGTCTGTTTTATTTGTTACTTTGTTAATACACCAATTTTGTGATGTTTGCCGTATATTGTTGATGATTCAACTGACCCTGACCCCGGTTCATCTGACCCCAGCAATGGGGTAAGTTGAATCATTCGTTTTTGGCATTTAAAAAAATGAAGACTAGCTTTGAGAATGTAATTTACTTTACATTTTAAAATGATGCATTGCAGCTTTCTTTACCTCCATATTTTAGTTGAGACCGATCGCGCAATTATCTGCGAAAATAGAGATAAAAAACTAAAAATTGGTTATCTGCCTACCTCATCCTATGAAAAAATGAAACGTCGATCACGTCGGACTCCAAGAACGAATATATTTCAAATCATAAACGCAACGTCGAAGCACGAATGAAATTGCGATGAGTCTTGAAGCGAATTGAATTGAATTTGAATTTTTTCGAATGAATGAAATAAACAATGCCTCTCTTTATATGCTTGTTTACTAGGTCACTCCGCCGCACGTCAGACGGAACCACGCCTGGCCATACGGCTTAGTCAACCAGTATTGTTGCAGCATGATATGTAACAATGGTTATTCTTTTATGACCTGTTTGTAGGCCAACGAATGATTTAGAGCAACGATACACAGTACAACAACGAGCGTACGAACAGAACGAGAATGTTATGAGTTACCCAGATGATTGCAGCAAAAATCAAGGATCCAAAGTCCGTATCTCGCTAGGTCGCCATAATCTTATCGTATCGTATTGGTGACAACGATTGAAGTTAACGCCTAACATACACATTTAACCGATAAATATTTACTCCACATAAAACAAAACTTTTAACATGATAAAGAACTACAATAAGAGTGACGCTTTTAATGGCTTAAGGTCCTTTATTTTTTTGCATTTTTGTTTTTGCACTGTGGCTGAGCAAATAGGCTATTCTATCTAGACTTCCGTACAAATTCAAGAGGCTACATTCGATTTGTTTTGCTTTGGCTATAGATAATTTCAAGTAAAATTCAAGTTATACCCACATGATCTGCCACACCTACAAATTCAAAGTCGTGTTAAGACCTCTGTTGGCCGAAAGGTCAAAATAATTTTGGGTGCCCCATCATCACTGCTAGCAAGTAATCCCAAAGGTGGATTTAGGTAAGGCAATTGCCTTGGGTTCTCTTCATAGTGAATGAAGGGCCTCCCCATTCAGACATATCCTAAATATCGGTGTAAAAATCTTTGACCTTCAGAAAAAAGGTCTACTCTTTCTAATTTGGAGTAAAAATAGGTTATTTCAATGTAGAATCTATTTGAATATGGGCCAGGCTGCAATTTCTACAAGTAGCGATTACCTGGCACTATTGTAGGCTATGCTGGCGTAGTGGTTAGAGCGTCCGCTTCGCAGTCGGTAGACCTGGGGTTCATTCCCCTTGTCGAGTCATACCAAAAGACTTTAAAAAATGGTATCTATAGCTTCCCTGCTTGGCGCTCGGCATTTATGGGAGGTTGTGGAGAACAAGCCGGCAAGTTCGCTTGTTGTGTCCTTGGGCAAGGCACTTAACGGGATGCCCCACCTTTATGTGGAAGACAGGTGGCCCATAAACCTCAAAAAAGGCAACTTCAAGCGAGTGCGGACTTACCGTCCAAAGTATAGCGATACAATTCGCTTTCTCGTGAATGGAGGATAAAAATGGCAAATAAAACAAAACAAATAAAACAATGCTGAGCAGAGTTTCTTTTACAAATCGAACAGTTATATTTACAAATCAAGTAATCCAGCAAATTCATTCACTATTTACAACCTAACACACAATAATATTACTAATAATGCTTATAGTATGACCAGTATACCCAGAGTAATTTCTACGGTTAAATACCCTAGCGCAGCTTCTTATCCCTTTGGAACAAATCAATTTTAGGTTAACTAGGCTCTCGAATTCATCATAATTAATCGTAAATTTGATAATAGTTACACAATTCAGCACGATATTAAACTTGCATCTGAATCTCAAATTTCCTACAACCTAGCATTATTATCAGATTATTATTCGGACAACTCAACAAACTAACATAATAACTGTACACTTTCAAACCGAGAATTCCAGATAACCAGCATCTAACGTTTTCACCTCGTGGCAATTCGCGCTAAGGAAAGCGAGAAAATCGTGAGTCTTTGTTACGACAACATTACGTCATAATCCGCTTGCATTTCGTAGATCGAGAAAAAGGGCTATTTGCGTATGTAACATTCAGGTCTTCGAAATAGCAGTAGCCTAATCTTCCAACAAAAGAAAGGTAATTACTCCAATTTGGAATAAGGACAGGCTAATTCAGCCCTTCGACACGGTGAGCCCAAAAAAACTAGAATTTGGGCATTTAGGGTTCCATTGGACTTTTTACGTCAGGCCCTAAAATTCTTTATTCCATCCCTGAGTTGGTCTATCATATTTTATATTTACATTCCATTGATACGGAAAGCGTTTTTTTAACACGCTCCAGGACAACAGTAGCAAACCAGCTTAGAAAACGACACAGATTTAAATAACAGAAAAACACTCTTTTATCGAGTAAAGGCGACATATATGCAAACAATATATAGTCTACAAAGCTAACTAGGCTACAGCTAAAAAGTAGTTTTGCAATAAAATAAAGTGGCCGGTACTCATCGTTTCTGTCCACAGTCAACTTCAGCAACCTTAGAAAGTAAGTTGCTCTTAAAAAGCAAAAGTCAATAATGTGTGGGTCCCTTGAGTTGAGACCTTGAGGCCTTGCTCCCCTGCCCCCCTTAAACGTGCCACTGTGGAGCTTGTAGAATACGGTACCGGTACATCATTGCTAAGAAACACAAAATACTCTCAAGTGATGTAAAAAAAAAATCATTCAAGCAGGTGTATTTCCATTTTATCCAAGTATTTTCAACAATACATTGCATAAATCTAGCGTAAACAAACAATATTTAAAACAAGTAACACCCAAACTTATTTTTCTGCGTTAGGTGGCTGTTAAAATATGATTTTAAATGGCGTCCAAATCGATAAGTTGTATTTGTGGAGTGACGTCGATGACATCTAACGTCTGTAGCACCCTTTTGTTACAAGTGAGATATATGGTTCACAACTATCATGGCTAATCTTGGAAGATTCGCGGCCACTTGAGATTTTGTTTTTCGCAATAAGTCTTGAGAAAAATCTTGGGATTTTTGAAACCGATCTTGGGAATTTTGGGATTTTGTTGGTGAAGATATTGCACGAAACCTCTTGATCTTTGGGTGGAAATTCGAAATTTTGGGTTTTTTAAAACAACCGTTAGGCGAGGATCATTTTGTGGATTTGTTAATACCGCAATGAGAAGTATTTTTCAAGTATTTTAATAATCGGTAGTGTGGCAGAACTCGTACTTTTAACGTGTCAAAACTTTCAAAATCTTGGGATTTTTTGCTTAACAATAGCCAATTTGGAGATTTTTTGGATCGTGTGCTAGGATTTTTGGCCGCATTAGTTCTTACCGTAACTCTGTTCACAACTCTTCTCCAATTGACAGATTGATGGCATTGATTTTAACTGTGAGTGACTTAAGATGATGTTGCAGCCACTGCAACTTCAATGTTACAAACCACAAGTCAAAAGTCAACAACAGCAGTGTTAACTTATAAGCGGAACGAAATCTACGAAAGTAGCTATCATGATAGAAGTGACTAGTCGCCGTATGGAGTGCACTCTTTTGACGCCGGACTTCAGCCAGGTGCCTGCCGTTGCGCTACAATGGTGACCCGGCAAAGGAACTACATCTATCCCGATGTAGTTGGACGGCAGCGCCTTCGATCAAGCAACAGAAGCCATCGTTGAGTCGCCGAGCCCAAACCTCAAGACCGTCTTCCAAATGAAGTCTTGACGGAAATCTCATTCACTTCGGCCTGCAAGCTAATCTCTCTCTCATCGGTGGCGGGGAAGGCATGTTGCAGCCACTGCAACTTCAATGTTACAAACCACAAGTCAAAAGTCAACAACAGCAGTCTTAACTTATAGCCGGAACGAAATCTACGAAAGTAGCTATCATGATAGAAGTGACTAGTCGCCGTATGGAGTGCACTCTTTTGACGCCGGACTTCAGCCAGGTGCCTGCCGTTGCGCTACAATGACATAGTTTAAGAGTGTTAACATGTTTGCTCATGTTGAGGATAGCCTAGCGATAAACTGTGGGACAATACTGGTATAAATTTACTAGGCCTAAACAGCTACACGTTTTGTTTAACCAATGGATGATGCCGTGATTAGCTATCATGATTCACTCTTACGCCAGTCTGATTTATTGCTCCTGGAGAGAGGTAATTGGATTAATGACAACATTATTTGTTTCATGTTTGAGTAAGTATGAAAGTTGTTTATATTATGGGAGTTACAAAATTTGAACAAACCCCCACATGCAGAAATATTGTTGGTGTGTAGTAAGCCAAGTGGACTGCACATGTTAAAATATCTCAAAATTATGTTAATCCACTGTACCAGGTAAGGCAATGCTGCAAATTGGACTACTGTTGTCACTAAGAGTTAGATTCAGGGCTGTGGAGTTGATACAAAAACCTTTGACTCCAACTTTATTAGTAGATATTTCAGTAAATGCTGCGTTTTGAATCAAAGTGCTCCTGCTCTTTAACAGGTGCCTTCACCATAGTTAGCATGGGTCTAAATAAATAACCAATTTGCCATAAAGTGGTTTTCTCAAGGATACAGCGCTATAACAGCTACGAGGTTTGAATGCACAATCATTGCTATCATGACAGCATTCCAACTTACTAGGCCACATTGAGATGAAAAAGTCTAGATCTCATGTTTATTACCAGTACTGTAATTCATATATATTGAGTGCTATGTTACAAATTTATGTTTTTTAATTTAAGGTATTTTTTGAATGATGAATTTAAAGAATCTTCAAATGCCATTGGTTTTGTTGATCCTGACGTTGTACAGTTGGTCAAGTTATGCAGTGGTAAGTGCCAGCTAGATACCATAAATTTTCATACATTCATATGAATAAGCCCATGCTTTGCTTGCTAGTCTTTTGTTACCCTGGGGCACCACAACAAGTAAACAACTGGCCCCACCCCAGTCTGACATGCAATGATGGATATTTGAAGGAGTCTCACGTGGTGACTTTTTCATTTTCCAAGGACCTAACAACCAAACCAGCTGGCCTTTTCCACCCACACCTGTTTGATTTCAGAACCAAACTATGAGTTGAACTTAGATCTACCAATTATAAAGCGGATGTTGTGACCTGTACACTGCCATGCTTTGTGATTTTAGCATGATAACAACTTTTGTTTTTGGGGAATAAGTTACAGATAGTCAACAAAGAAATCTATAGATCCAGAGAATACAACTGTACCAATAAATGAGTTATATGTGCCAACAATTTGTTAGGTTTCAATTTACATTTCTTTTTGTTATATGTAAAGCTCTACTAAATATCATGTCTAAGCACATAACTACAAACACAAAATTAATGTATTTAGCTACCATATTTATGTAGACATCACACAGTTTTTCAGTGAATTTTAAAAGTGCCAGGTCATTGCAAAATGTTTAGGTTTTTTAATTAGAAAGGTTTTTTTAACTAATACATGATCACAACATTTTGAAATGTAGTTGAGCAGTTTTCAAGATTAGCATTGGAATTGCTTTATGTTTTTCTGTGTAGGTTCAACCCAGCATGGCTGAATACATGACTAGACAAGATCTGAATTACTCTTTTAAGCTAGGTGATAGTTATTTGATTAACATTAATTTTGATGAGTAAAATCATACTGTACACTTTCAGTAAACAAATATAATATTATCATTTAGTGATTTGTGAATGGCTTGAACATAAAGCTGTAAGCTGAGTCGTCTGCAGATTTATTTTTACCTAACTTTATGCTTAAGAACAGATTAATATGACTTGTGGTGACTAAGATAATTTATTTTTAAAAATCAATCACAAAATTTTTTTTTTACATACTGTTTACACACTACAAGCTATTTGTTCTTATTAGTCTATTGCATGTAGTGTTGGAGAAATCCACTGATTCAAGTTGTTTTTTCGGAGTTTGTTATTTTGGAGCATCACATGACAATGTACTACAGCATTGAGAAATATGTATATAAATCACTTAATGAGGAAATGGATAAAAGACTATATGGCTATCAAGTCCACTATCACTTTAATATTAATTGTAAATTTAATTTTCATTCTAAGAAGATTTTATGATTGCATTATTTTTAGAGGAAGAGGCTGTGCAAATACTTGCACCTCTTCACCTCACATCAAAAGACATCATATTTCTACCAGTTAATGACAATGAAACTGTTAAGAGTGGTGGATCACACTGGTAAGAATCTTTTTTGCTTTTTGTAGATATTGCCATCTTGTTTATAATTGCACAGTCTATGCCACTGATCTTTTGGTTAAAATTTATAAATAATACAATATAGTAACCCTACAACTTTTAAAGTTGCTTTGATTCTTTTTTGTTATGACTTAGACGATATTTTATTGACATTAAAAAATTGACTTTATAAAAAACAACTAAAAAACCGGAAAGACCACAAAGTCATTGTTGTTCTTAAGTTGTAATGTAGACACAGCTTTTCATTTTGTTAGTGTTTTGTTTATATCAGCATTTCTTAACCTGTGGTGAATCTCTTCATTTTGGGGTTAATTTTTTGCATCTCCAAAAAAGGTCTTTAACTGATGAAAAAAGGATAACATCAACCACTTTCACAAAGTTGATCTTCAAAAATTATGAAAAGGTCGTCAACTTGATGGAGAAAAAAAGATCAATTTTATCTGGAGTATTTTGGAGGGAAAATCAAGTACATTAAAACGGCAGAGAGAGGAAAAGTTGAAAAAAGGTTAAGAACCACCCGTCTTCATACATTAACTGCCTGAAGCAGGCTTATAAAATGATTTTTTGCAGTTTCCACAACAGGTCTGAAGAATGATTTTTCTCAAATCTATGCTGTTATTCTCGTTTTACAGAAAGCTCGGACTTATCTTTCTTAAAATAATACGTTGTGTCCTGCATACATTACATTGATTGCAAAAATGCTGCAGGCAGCATTATTGCAGGCCGTTTTACTCAATTGTTTGCCATATGAAATCTAGTTTTTAATAACTTTCCAAGAAAACTAAGAAATCTAAAGTACAGGGTGCGGCAGAAAAACCTACCACATTTAAAATTGTTGTGACAAAGCTCTTTCAGACGCAGTGGTGGCTAAAATCAAATTATGCAACTAATGACTTGCCATTCTATTTTTGAGAAGATTCAGTGAAGATAACTGGTGGTTAGCGTAGGCTTTAAAAATTCTCATTTAGCATCGAAACACACACTGAAAAGCACCCTGCCATTTGCTGTGGAAAAGTTCCTCACAAATGGAGAATTTGTTACAGCAATCCAAAAGAATTTTCAAAATCATTTCAAATTAAGCCGACACATTGCTGTCCCCCATTGAAACTCTGCTGTGAGTCAGTAATTTCAAAGTTACTGGCTTGTCGAAACTGTAAACGCCAAATAAAGTTTGATTAAACCTTAACTACCTGCGACGAACCACTATCTATTGATCTTATTTTAGCAAATCAGTTGCCGGAATGTACAGTCGACTCAATCAAAACTCTTTTGCCTGCAAATAAAGCGCGCTTTTTTTGTTTTAAAATGTAATCAGCATTGCCGTTACCATTCTGTTTCAATGTCTATCTGTTTAAAATGGATTTTGATTTTGGTGAGTCTAACAGTGTTTAATTTCAAGTGTTACATCAGTTGCAGTTACTTGAATTCACATACGATAGCACTTAACTAGTAAAGATTTAATTTACTGTGTAAGTAAAATATTGCGTGTATGTCAGGTCATTGTACAATGTATATTTCCATGTTCTATGTTAAATTTTCACTGTAATTTCCAAATTACTGTAATTTCCTTTCAAAGGAAATTTCACTGTAATTTCCTTTCTCTTCCTCTGGCTGGAGTTACGGCACGAACCGCAATTCAAGTTCATGCCGTCAACCTAATTGAAATTAGGCTAGGGGAAAGATGGCAGCCCATTTCGAACCAGTCATGAGTAACTGGTAGCCCCACCACCAACAAGGCGAACTGCCATTGGTGGGTACCCAAGAGTCGCCTGTTACGACATGCTTGGTGAGCAACTTCACAATTGTAACCCGGTGAAGTATGGGCCGGCCACCTGTCTGCCACATGAAGATGCAGGCTTCCCGTTAAGTGCCCTGCCCAAGGACACAACAAGCAAATTTGCCCCACACTATCCTTTTTTTATGCTAAGCGCCAACACGGAAGCTGTGAAAGCTGTGAATACCATTTTTTAAAGTCTTTTAGGAAGACTCGACTTGGGAAATGAACCCAGGTCTACCGACTGCGAAGCGGACGCTCTAACCACTACACCATCGCGCTGTTAATAATTTTGATTCGCTGATTTAATTGTTGTTATTGTATATAATGATGTACTATTTTCTAATGCGTTGAAATTTGTTGATAGAAAACGGCACAAGTTCATCAACAATAAATCGAACGCAATTTAAATCAGTGTGAGGCTCTCCTTAACTCACCCAAATTCTTGTAGCCACCATCCAGCAATTGATCGACGGCAATAGAAACAGTATTCTTTATTTCTGAGGAAATTTTCCACAGCAAATGGCTCGATGCTTTTCAGTGGATGCATTTCGATGCCAAATGAGAATTTTTAAAGCCTAAGCTAATCACTGGTTTTCGTTACTAAACGTTCTCAAAAATAAAATGGCAAGTCATTGGTTGCATAGTTTGATTTTTGCCACCACTGCGACCGAAAGAGCTTTGTCACAACAATTTTAAATGCGGTAGGTTTTTCTTTCGCATCTAGTGTAAAAACAAATAATATGCTACAAAACGTGCGTAATCAGTTGCGTACATATAGATTGACCAGACAACAAAACGTTGTCCCATAAACAAAAAAACTGACGTTATATTTTTTCAAGTGTTGATGCTGCTACAGTTAAACTTTTATTTCCTCGATTTTCTTGTTATTTTCTGTTACAATACCAAAAAATAATTGACTTGATTGACCATAAATCGGCGTAGCGGTAACTTAGGAATAGGAACCGAGGAAGTTCAGCAAAGCAAGTCTGTAAACAAGTTGCAGTAACTGCAAAAGTTTTTTTGTGATTTATGAGTAACAATATCACAAGGCAGAAATGCGAGCAATATTTTACAGTTATGATTTCTATCTTAATAATGTTGCTCAGTCGCATACAGACTTTTTTGATTGGGCTTATAATAATGATTTTGTTCTGTTTATTCAATAAATGAATTTAGGTTTTCATCTGATTTGTTTCAGGAGTCTTCTAGTCTTTGACAGAAACAAATCACGATTTGAACATTATGACTCGATGAAAAATTATCATGATGAAGTCGCTCATAATGTTTTCATGAAATTCTCAAAACACGTTGTACGCAAAAATAGTGGTGCGTACGAAACACTTATTTTAATTTGGTAATGGTTACCGACTTTGATTGACATTATAGTGCCCTATAAAAAAATATCTTAAGAGCTCTCTCAATTTAATCAAGTATTGTATGGGCAGGTGCAAGGGTCTAGGCCGGGGTTGTCAGCCTTTAGCATTGAAAGCCATTTTGTCCCATTTCTACCGAACTTAAAACAACTTGTGGCGGAAAATCTTTTCGACCATCTAACTAAACGTAAAATAATGTTATATAGCTTCTTAAAACATATGCTTGGCAATCTTGTGCGAGAATTATTCCCAAAACTGAATTTTTATGTTTGTAATCAAAAAAACTGATCATCTGCTTTCAACGATAAATCTAAGGGCGTAGAAAAAAATTCAAAAACGAAAAGCACATATCTTCAAAAACTTGCAAAGATAGTAAAATTGACCGCAATGATGACCTTGCAGCCTATCACGCGTTACTTAGTTTTTCTGGCAAAGTTTGCATTGCAGATTGCATGAAATGATTTTACTTGCCACTGCTTTTATGCCAATCATTTTAAAATTAATTAAGAAAAATTTAAATTAAGTACCATTAAGAAAAAATTAAGTACTATCCTCAAATGTAATTGCCGATTAAAGGCGGGGAGGAAACTTTCAATGATTTCACTCGAAAAAAAGAAATTTAGTTTGAACATAGACCTTGTTCTCTTTGGGTATCTTTGCAGTTTTCATCATTCATTGGTGTAGATTCGCTTTGTTTTGCTAATACTGCAATCACGGTGCATTTACACTGTGATCAGAGGGAGCAACCACAAAATGCCTTTCCCAAGGACACAGGGGAGTCATAGTGAGATTTCAAATCACGATCATGAGATCGCTACTGCCATGAAACGACGTTGGGCCCTCATCGCTCGCTAACCATAGTGCTCGTGCTGCTTGGAAGGTTTTTGGCTGACGTCGTTTTAATGTTTAACAGAAAAAGTGCAACTACGTTCGGTTTCAATCCCTTGCCAATCTAACGGTACGTTTCATTTAATTTGATTTAGATGTTGAATATGACAAGAACATGTGAGTATTTTTATTGGAGTTTCTTCCAGCCCCAAACTGTAAATAGTTGGCTTTAAAGTGAACCTTTATTAAAAAATTGCACTGGAAAATATTTTGCGGAAACTTTCTAATCTAGGAGAGCCCAAAGTCATCACTGCATCGGTCACATTTCATTATTCTCAAGTCTTGACGGGCCGCATGTGAGCTATTTTTTGTGGTTCAACTCACCTTAGTTGAAGTTGATTGACCATTGCCACGGCGAACACCTTTTTAGATTAACTTCCTGAATGCAATTGTTTAAAGCATAGGGTTAACGCTATGTTTTGTATGGGAGAAATGGGGTCTGAAAACATTTTTGTCTCAAAGTACAGGTGAACACCTGGTTTTTCTTTGAAGTTAAATGTTTGCAAGTATACGTATGTGACCACTTTTTTAATCCAAATCCCTTCTTTGGCCGTTTTTAAGGTAGAGGCCTTTTTTTTATTTCGGGGATCAACATTCTGAACTCGAATTTTGTTGCAAACAATTTTTATGAGACTAGTCGCGGATTGCAAAAACTTCTTGCGCGGGTCGAATCATAGGCGCTCCTGTTGTAATCAGTTCCTTATGTAGCTCCTAATGTTGCTACAGTATTATATTCAAGTGAATTGCTAGTAATTGTGAACAGAGGTTTCAGTAGATTCTAAAATGAGCTCACTCTTTTGGGAGTCGCTGCATCATTGTAAAATAGCATACCATATATTGTTGCCGCTTTTTATCTGTTTCTGGATTGCCTATGCAAAAGCGAAAGAGCAACTGAGTTACTGCTAGCAGCCTTGATGAACCAATGTCATATGTGGTTTCAAATTAAATGCCTTTGGGCTGCTATAGAAACATGTAAAGGAGGCTCCAATGGAGAACATGTGAAAGAAGGCTGCTTTAAGAATGTGGCATCTTCAGAATAGGGGGTTGCTTTATCGCAAGTATTAAGGGGTAGCTCCAGAGTAAAAACAATTGGTAGCAGCAAAAACGAAAGGAGTTAGAAACATATAACTTTAGAGAACCCCTGACCTCCACTTGTTTTGTGCGTTGCTAGTGTTTTTTGAAGAATTACTTTAGCAGCTGTCAAATGGCTCAAAAATGTAACTCACGAAGGTTATTATTTTTGTGACCTCACAGTAAGTTTTGATTACAAACTAGATCCTATCACGTCGGCGGTTATGTAATCACTGTCAGTTGCAATTGTTGTGCTGAGGCGAATTGATAAATGGCTTTCTTTCAGAGGAAACAATTGATTGTGCTCTCCAGATAATTCATTAGCTCCCTCTCTTTCCTATTTTTCTCCCCTCCCAGTTTTCAGTTACTCGCACTTCAAATACGATTTTGTTTCAAATCACTTTAAATTTTTAGCTTTCGACTGTGGCGTGTACGTGATGAAAATTGCAGAGGAGCTTTGCCGAACGAAAGTAGCTGGAAAGAATTGGGATGCATCTGATTTGAACAGCAAAGTTATTGCAAGTTATCGACATCAAATTAAAAGTTTGATTGATAGTTTGACGCCACGATATCAACCGAAGTAGGATTCCGATAACCACAGAACAAATATGTAGAAAAAGCCTATGGAAAAGAAGCTTTTATTTCTCCTTCCTCCAAAGAAAACGTGATAATTCGTGTGAGTGATCCTCTACAATACTTGATCTTAGTACAACCCTATAAACACCTTCTTAATGTAATTTCTAATGCGCTTTCAACTTGATGAAGTCTTTTGCTCTGTTAGGGTAGTTTTGTTCGCATGTACATGGTTTTACCCCCAACGTCTATACTGTGCACTTCTGGGATTTCCCACCACGCTCAAGGATCAATGAAACCAATGTGAAAAGGCTTTTTTTACCTAATTTTGTGAAGAAAGTTTTTTTGTTGAAGGGAATTTCCAAAAATGCGTACTCAATGTCACAAATCAAGATGTTGTGCATCGTCAAAGGTCGGCAGTGCCACGATCAATTTTTTTGGATCAGGTAAAAGGAGCCGCTTTTATTTTTGTCCTAAGAACAGTCGAGTCAAATTTCTTGCTTTTATTGCATTGCCTTGATGAACACCATATTTAAATGGACTTGTAGCTTTGTAGAGCTCATTTAGCTGCTAAATTGCGCGTCTGTGTTAAGGGAAATATGAAGTGTTAGGCGAAGCAGGAATGCTGCTATTTTTGGGAGCAAAAACTCTGGTCTTCAGTACAATTTTTATTTGTGGTTTCATCGTTTTGTCTAGTCCAGGGTGGACAAACTACGGTCCGCGGGACGCATTTGGCCCGCCAAACACCTTCCCCATGTGGTGTGATTTTGTTATTATTGAACTACAGTACATTTAAGCAACCTATTTTTGCATAGATTACGTAAATCACACTGCTTTCGGCCCTACAGTGGCCAGGCCATCACGAATTCCGCCTTCGGGTCAGACAGTTTGGCCACCCCTGGTCTAGCCAATTCTATTTTTGTATGATATTTTGTTGATCAAATGCTATTATTCTCGCCAGCTATTTTCTCTATTCTTGTAGACGTGATGTGACTGATTTATGGTAGAAAATAAAAATACTATGGTCTTCTTGCTATTGTGGATCTCTGGTTAATCAACGAAAATAAAGTACGCTTGTTGAAATAGCTTACGTAAGTTAACCTTGAGCGACGCGTATCAGTTTTTGCTTTGTTATGCAGTAGCCTTTATCTATTCTCCACGGGTTTCGACTAACTTATGCAAGACAGTAGGCCTGTTATAATGTTTTGCCAGAATTTTGTTGAATTTTTGTCACCTGTTCGGTGCAATTTATTGCCGTAAAGTTGTGTGCTTCTGTATAACTAGAGAGAGATTCAATTAGTAAAATCCAGTTTTGTCCTCATTTACGGATGTGGCTGGATACACCGCTTGTTTGTAGTAATTTCATCCGAATTTCATAAACCGATTTGCGTCTCTTTGCATTGTTTATGATATTTTGGGAATGCCTGGTTGATGGCTTTTTGCTTTTTTAGTGTAATCCGCTTTACCTCTTCCACCTGCGTTCTCCAGGCCTCTTCGGTCGCCTTGCCATCTTCCAACCTCTTCAAATCGTACGTTCTTATGAAGACATTTGTGGCCCTCCTCAGAATATGCCTACCATCGCAATACATTCGCTTTGGCTAGTTTTGTCCACAGTTTCTTCAAGACTCAGCATATTAATCGATTTTTAGCTATTTCTTTCGTCGATTAATTTATCACTGTACATAGCTCTTTTAGTCCTCAAAATCGCCACCTCGTATTCCCTATAACAACTTGTCTCACTTCCGTGCAGTATGCCCCTCTTTGCAAAACTCCATTAGATTCTTTTCAAATTCAACAGTGGGCTTTTCAATAAAGCAGCTTTCCGCATTCTCTGAATTTCACCAACCAACTTGTTTTCACCGCTGCTTCACATACTACCACTGGCGTTCAATCTGTCCCTAAATAAAAGTTCTTCACGAACTCACGTAATCTGCACTGATCAACACCCGCCTCAACGTAGTGGTGTGGTCCCCGACCCCATTTTGGGTGGCCTTTCCGAGGGTCCTAGTTACCCCCGGCACTCCCCACATGCAATCAATTTTTCGCCGTGCTACCCTCTGAGCGACCGCTCAAGGGCAGCACTCAGTTTCTCTAAAATCGGCTGCCTGCCTTTCTCCCGTATTGTTCTTCTCCAGATGAGCGGCAACGTTCTCCCTAACCCTGGCTCCGTCTTTCCTTGCTCAGCGTCCGCTGGAAATGTGACCTGGAGGAGTAGGTTGGTTCAATGCTGCACCTGCTCTAAATGGATCTATCTCCGGTGCTCTCTACTTGGCTCCTCCAAATTCAATGCTCTAAGCAGTTCCCACTCGTGGAGCTGTCCTTGCTTTGTCTGCTTCTCCTGGAGGTCCCAAACTATCCAATATTGACATTTTCTGAGCCCCCAGCACGTATGTCACCACTGTGCAATCTATCCTACCGAACACTTCGCAACTCCTCTCTCTACTTCTTTCTCACCCTGCTATGTTTCTGGCTTTTCTTACCCACCACCAGCTCACTCATGGTTCTTCAATGGAATGCCGGAGGTCTTCGAGCCAGAAGCACTGCTCTTTTCCATTTTATCTCGCTTCGACCTGTACACCATATCTGTATCCAGGAATCCAACCTCAACTCGTTTTCTTTTGCCCGGATAAGTGGATACTCTGCGATTTGATGGCACTCAGTCTGGCATCCCTCTGGAAATCCATTCATTTTTGGGATTTTCAACTGCCATCACCCCTCTGGGACTCAAAAGGTACTTCTGACCCCCGTACGAAGGAAGTGTTGGAATGGGTCGTCTTCTCGGATCTCCTTCCCTTCAATGACTCTAACGCGCCTGTAGCGGTTTCAAGCCCCGATTTTGTGTTACGGTGTTTTGACCTTTGTTTTCTTCTATTACATCTTTTCATCGCTTCTTGTGCAACTTTGTTGATCTCTTTGTTTGCGTAGATTAGTTAATTGGGCTCATATCAAGTTTCTGATTTTGCTTTTAGCATGTTTTGGATTAGTTGAATTGTTTGACTTTGCTTTAATCGTATTCAGTTGGTTCAGTTAAAACTTGTACTTATTGCGTTTAAAGTTTGTTTCTGTTCAATGTAGTTTGTTAATAAATGGATTCATTCTGTTGTCAAATATTTTGATCAACGAGAAGTAGCAGCAAAGGTCTTCATTTTAACCTACGATCGCTAGTTACCCAAACGAGTAATTGTTACACTTCTCCATCACTCCTCTCTTGATATCTCCTTTACTTCTTCCTCTCTTGCACTTGGGAGGTGCTACAGGACCTGGGTTCTGATCACCTGCTAATTCTACTAACTTTCCTCCCTTCTCGGCTTTTCTACTCCAACAAACGGCTCCCTTCCTACAATTTTCAGCTCGTTTTGACGGCTTTACCTTTTTCTTTGACTCTCACTGTCCTTCTGCAGAGGAATACTTCTCTCTTACCTCTGTTGCTACTCTCTTTTCCAACATTGAATGCGGCCAAATTTTCCATTCCGTTTGGCTGCGTCGTACGCCAACCTCAAGCCTGGTGATCTCCTAAAGTGGAAGATGCGATTAGCGAAAGATGTTAGGCTTTTGCTGCCGCTCATAGAAGAGGTGAAGACCGTCGAGCTTACATCTCTACCTCCCGACACGGCTCGTCTGTCATCACCAAATCTAAGGCGGCGTTGTGGCAAGCGACTCGCTCTCCTCTTTCCAAAATCTGATTCTAAATCACTCTATTCTCTCCTCCGTTCTGTAGCTGACTCTTCCTCTTGTAACTCTCCCAACTGTTCTCCCAGGAAGTTGGCTGCTGTCTTCCCCAATTACTTGAGATCCCACATTTCTGTTTCCCAGCCAAAGGTCTTTCGTAGCAGAGCCAGAGGCTACATGTCCGAGCTCCGTCGGGCCACGTGCCCCGAGGCGTCTAATCCCTCTTTCTGCTTTCTCTTTTCGTTCCCTGAATTTCTCGCGGCTGCCACAAATCTCTGCTCGTCCATTGACACTGACCTCGACACAGTTGCCTATCCCATGCTAAAGCACCTTCCACTGGCATGGATTTTCGTCATATTTTCAATTTCTGGTCTTTGCAATCCTTTCATTCCATCTTTAAGACATCTACTTTATTTTCATCCATAAGACGGGAAAGCGTGTCGAGACTTTTGCTTTCTTCTGGCCTATCTCTCTCATCTCCTGCGTCTCAAAAGCTTTGTGAATGAATCATTCTATTTCGTTTACTCTTTCTGAAATCTAACACCATTCTCTCTCCCTGCCAGACCGGTTTTCGCCCTGACGATCTACTCCAGATCCAATTCTGTTTCTTCTTCAGTCTATTTCGGATGGATTGACACACCCAAGTCGGGTTCTCGGACTATTCTTGCTACCATCGACTTCTTCAAGGCTTTCAACCCCTTATGGCACCACGCTTTTTTCCACAAACTTATTTCGGCTGGCCTCCCTCCTTGCTTTGCGCGTTGGACTCAATCTTTCCTTTCTGATAGGCGGGCTTGCATGGTTTATCGAAACTACAAAAGTCGTTCCTTTCGAGTCCGTCGAGGTGTTCCGCAAGGATTCGTTCCTATCCCGGTTCTTTTCTCTCTTCGTCAAGATCGTTCTGCGTCTCCACGTTCTTCCGTCGGCTGTTCTCTATGCTGACGATCTGGCCATTTGGTCCTCCTCCCCCCTCGGTCCCCGCTGCCGTGGAGGCTATACGAGAAGCTTTCATTGGACTGGAGTTCTGGTCAGAGGACTGGTGTTTTCTTAATCCGAGCGAGCAAATGTAAGGCCTTTTTGTCAGTAGATTCCCATCAAGCTAACCTCCACCTCTTATTGAACTCCCACTTCAACTTTTCTTCACCTTTGACCGCACTTTTTCCTTTTTTAGACGTGTATCTCTGCTGAAAGCAAAGTTCTTCCCTCGTCTCAAGGGCTTACACTGTAATCTCTGCTTCCTCATGGGGCCCCTCTAAGGAGTCCCTCTCTCTGTTGTGCAAAGCTTTTCCTCCACCCCTTTTCAGTTCTCACTTGCTCGGAATGTTTTCTTTCTTTAGCATTGCTAACGTTATTAAGTTGAAACGCCTTCATTGAGCGGCTAGTCGCGTCATCAACGGCTTCCTATCTCATTCTCCAATCCCTCTTCTCCTCTTTGAGGGTTTTCTATCTCCCCTACGAGTCACTCTGACTTTTTTCGCTTTGCCATCTTTTGAGCGGGCCCTTCGTCTTCCAAAATCCTTTCTCATTTCAGGATTGGCCAGACTTTTGAGTGAAACCAAACACTCCAGATCTTCCTGGAGATGTTTTTTCCTACTTCTCCCAGGAAGATTCTCTTTGCTTGCCCTCTTTCTCCTCGAAGCCTGCCTTTCCTCACTGTAGAGCTTGCTCTTTCCTCTCCATGCCCCCGCTCTGACCTCATTTTGGCCACGGTGAGGCTCTTGCTTACCTTAACTTTCTCCCCCCTCACGATCTGGTGCACTGAACTGATGGCTTTGTTCCTTTTCCTTTTGGAAAAGACGGTTCTGACGTGTTGGCAAAGGTGGTACTTATTTCTCCCGGAAACGACGCGGGTGATATACTGGCCAGGCGGGGTGTGCTACTTCTGCCCTCTGCAGTCCCTTGTAGTGTCTCTCCTCTTACCTCTCATATCTATGCTTGTCTTATCTTGGATTGGAAGTGCACTGTCTCATCTAAATTCTTCGACACATAGTAGGTCCTCACGGTGTTCACTGAAGAATTTTTTCGTTCTGGTCACTCTGGCTGTGGGCTCTTTCGTCTTTGCTGCAACGGACATAGCTTTCTGTTAAACTCTTATCTCTCTAGAATTGGAAGATTCGAGAATTCTCCAGGCAATGCCTGCAGTCATCCATATCAAGCCACCTCTCATCTTATTCTGCACTGTCCAGCTACGGACTCTTTGCGCTGCAGGCTCTGTGGAGACTCTCTGTCTCACTACGACTAGAGGCTCAGGCCCTGGAGAGTTGCCCAGCTTCTGGGGCTACATGGTCTTTCGCCACGCCTTTATTCTTCGTAAAGGGTCGGGTAACAACAACTCACGTGGTCATATAATAGTGATTCGCCATTTGTCTTCGTTATTCCTTGTGTTACCGCAACAAATCTTTTATGTACAAAACCTTTTGCTAGAGTTTAAATTACTATCTGTATTTTCGCGCATTTTCCATGCACAAATTTACCAGATTCCATGCACTTAATTTGCCATCACCCTCGTGCGTTACCAGGCATAGACGGATTTCGCTCTTGAATATCTCGCATTTCAAATCACTTTTGTTATTCCAAAATGGACTTTCATCTCTTTAGTCAAAAGCCTCTTCCTGTTTCTTATATTCTCCTTCACTCATCAGAACCAAGCCATCAGTAAGCCAAATTTCTTTCATCTACTCTTCTCCAGCACATTCAGTAATTGCGTCAACCACAATCGTGAAAACCAGCGGAGACGCAAAGTGGATTGAGGCGCCTTTGACGGAGACAATGATCGTGCATTCAAAGCAAATGGGGACTGCGACAATATGCTTGTTTGAGTAATTCACTTGACGATAATTTTCTTGGAATGTGGTGTAAATTCAAGGCTTGGCTAAAAAGAAACGGGACTGACGTCACAGATTGCGCAACACGATTAACCATCGGTAATCAAATCTTTTACACTGTGGCGTAACATGTGTTCTTTGTTTAACAGCTGTTTTGACACAATATCACAATTATTTTGCTTTTTCGGAGCCATTGGTGAATGTGATTGATTACTTGTTGAGTGAGTTTTTTGGCGATAGGGAGTTCAATTGCAGAATGACGATTGAGCAAAGAATTAACAATAAATTTTGTGTCAAACTTGGAAAAACGGCGACTGAGACTTTGAAGATGTTGCGTGATGTTTACGGAGATTCTTCCATGTCCAGAACAAGAGTTTTTGAATGGCACAAGCGATTTGTGGAAGGCAGGGAGGATGTGGAGGATGATCCGAAGTCAGGGAGGCATTGCACTTCCACAACTGATACCAACATCGAAAAGGTTCGGCAATTGGTTCGCAGTGACCGTCGCTTAACAATTTGCGTCATTGCCAACGAACTTGGGATGGACAAAGAAACGGTCAGCACCATTGTGGTTGACACTTTAGGCATGTGGAAGGTGTGTGCCAAAATGGTGCCAAGGCTCTTGACTGAGGAGCAGAAAGCTAAATGATTGAATGCATGCCGAGACATCCTTCAGCAGATGGAAGCAGACAAAAAATTCTTGGAAAACGTTATCACAGGAGACGAGTCATGGGTCTTTCAATATGATCCGGAAACAAAACGAAAAGTCGTCAGTGGAAAAGTGTGTCCTCGCCCAGACCAAAGAAATCCCGCATGCAGCGTTCACAAGTGAAAGTGATGCTGATCACCTTCTTTGACCATCAGGGAATGGTGCATCATGAGTTTGTTCCTCAAGGGCAAACAGTTAACCAACACTTTTACAAAAAAGTTCTGACTCGTCTTGTCAACAAAATTTGTCGAAAACGAAGAGCTTCCTGGGCAGGAAAAACTTGGATCTTGCATCACGACAATGCTCCTGCCCACACAGCCTTCAGCGTAAAACAGTTCTTGGTCTCGAAAGAAATCACCACGTTGCATCATCCACCTTATTCGCCGGACTTAGCCCCTTGCGATTTTTTTCTTTTTCCAAAGCTGAAAGGGATTCTCAAGGGGACACGCTTCCAAGGAGTCGAGGATATCAAGACCAGCGTGACGAGACACCTCAAAACCATCACAAAAGCAGAATTTTCACAGTGCTTCAAAGCATGGTCAAAAAGAATGGAAAAGTGCATCAAAACCAATGGGGAATATTTCGAAGGAGACAAGTAGAGATGACTTTGGACTTGTATGTGTTAGACAATGTGGACATTGTATAATATGCATCTAAATAAACTTCTAAATTCAATAGTTCCGTTTCTTTTTAGCCACACCTCGTACACTGTGCCCAGCATTAGGTCCACTGCTATATTCAAACGGGTTGAAAAACAAGTTGTTTCAAGTAAAAAAGCCGGCAAAGATACGCAAAATCGTGTTCAATTTTTTGAATCAGATGCTAAACGAAATTGGTTTTAAAAAACCGGGTGCGTTAACGTCAGGCAAAGCGATGATGTTTGCGGACGACATCAATTTATTTTTTAGCAAGAGTTCTTATCAAGCATTATATGAGGTTACAAATACTCGATTGAAACATGTTGAGGCCTGGCTTTATGCAAATAAATTAACACTTAATGCTGATAAAACGCTGTATGTTGCGTTCAGAACTCCAAATAGTCTTCCTCCACCTACTGTTCTGCTAATTCAATTCAAAAACAAACATCTAAAACGAGTAAACACTTGCAAGTTTTTGGGTGTAACTATCAATGAACATCTTTCATGGAAGCCACATATGCAGTGGTTGCTACAAAAACTCAGATGTAGCTACCGTGTAATTAATGAAGTAAAACAGGATCTTGATAAAAGTTCATTGCTAACCTTGTATCACTCTCTTATTAATAGCTATGGGCAATATTGTGTAGTATCTTGGTGCCATGGCAACGTATCTATGATTCAAAAGTTGCAAGAAGTTTCAACCAAAGCAATTAATTTGATTAATACTAAGAAGCAAAAAAACAGTAACGTTTTTCAACAACACAATCTGCTAACAATACAACAGTCTGAACAACTTCAAATTGCCAAATTTATGCATAAATATTTTAATAAATCTCTTCCTCCTGCTTTTTCAAACATCTTTGATTCTAACTTTCTTAGCAAGAAAGCCACTCTTCGTACACGATCCAAGTCCAAATTGTGCCCTCAATATTGCAGAATAAAACTCACACAACAAAAACTAAAATTTAGAGGCCCAATGTTATGGAATAAACTGCCTGTAGCACTCAAAGATATTAAATCACTTCCCAAGTTCATTAAATGCTTTAAAGTATATATTATAAATCAGTAGATTAATATGTATTTTGTTTTAAGGCTGGAAACATACTTCTTTTGATTGCTTAAAGATATATTATAAAACGAGCTTGCAAAGTAGGATAAAAAGTAAATAAATAGGTATTTGCTCTTTTTCTTTTATTTTTAGACTCTGCCAACCACTTTCGAACTACCAATTAAAAAAGAGCGAATGGTTATCTTATACTCCTTCTCCAACTTCAGGCGACAACTGCTCCTCAAAAAATTTTCTGAGGAAGAAGAAGAATAGGGAAAATACACCTGCGATATAGGTCCATGAAACTTCAGTCAATTCATTAGATTAAATGATTTACTTTTGTTCGAGTTAAAAAAGACAGGGACACTTCCAATGGTTTACTTAAATTATCCACAGTCAAGTGGTTAAAACTTGGTGACAAAAATTCAAACGCAATGTTATAGTGCTACTATTTATCTACAAATTGCATAGCCCTGGGTAGTAAGACTATAACTGCATTCGGTAATAGAGTCCTGCCTAAAGTGTAATGGAGCTAACCCTTTAACTGTCGTTGCTCCCAGGTCACCCTTGGGCAAGGTGTAGTACCTGATAGCCCCATTGTTAAAGTAACAACAGTTTGGCATGGAGAGGAATGTATTTCTTTTAGCTATTATCGGATGTTTTTACATAGGGTAAAATTTTGTTTATTTGGCTGACTGATTTTTTAGCTTTTTTTTTTTCATTTTAATTGTTTTGCTTGATGTTTTCGTCAGGTGCGGTGACCATGCTCCTTTCTAAAATCTTTTTAATGTAACCTTTAAAAATTTGGGTATGTTTAACACCGATTTGTTTTGTCACCTGCATTCCTTTTTCGCTTATTGTTTTCATCCTCTCGTCGAGTTTTTCGTGTTGAGAAAACAGAAGCGAAATAAATTGCCAACTACTACTTTTTTTTTTCAAAACCAACTACATACCACTGTTTAACGTTGACTAGGAAAGGTGCAGTAAGTGGCCTTATTGTCATAAACTTCTAGTTTTTTTAGCGCCAAAATTTAAATATGTTCTTGTGCTTAATCCTTGGCTGATTGTTTTACCTCTTCAAGCACATTTTAGTTTGTTCACAAACTAGCTACTGCTCTTGTTAAAGTAGTAATCAGGGATATGGGGGAGAATGGGACAATAATATTCTCCAAAATATTTATAAAAGTGTTGCGCTTGGTAGTTCTTTAGCACCCTATGAAAAAGGTTGTCATAAAAATTTTATCTCAGCAAATATCTTTAAAAAGTCCGCTAAATACTGTACAAATTCTTACTAAATATCGTGAGGTCTCTAAAATAATTAAAAAACGTCATTGCCAAGCATGTGATCCAAGATATAAAACATTTTGCCCTTCTCCCTCCAAAATTTTAGCTGACTACGCCGTTTGACTTTTGATATTATATGTTGAGTCTTAAATATCATAAAATTTTAAGTTTTCTTTTCATCTAGATGTAAAAGGACATTGGTTTAATAAAGCGATTTCATGTTGAATGACTTTTCATTGCTAGCAAAACAAATATTCTATCAAGAACATAAATAAGACAAGAATAACAACAACAGCAAAATAGATCAACGAACTAGGAAAAAGAAGTAACTGTAGCGCCAGAGGCGTGGCGTGCTGTACCGTGACCTATACTCAATTACTTAAGTTCACGGGAGTTCTTTGACATCGAATTATTTTCTTAAGTTTTCAGTTGACACGAATTTTTCTGTTTTGTTTATTAAACATTTTACCAAAAATTATCTTACAATTTCAAAATTTAGCCGCATCTTCAGTCCAAAAGTTAATTCTGATTTTTTTTTGTTTTCTGTTTTATGATGTTCTATCCAAAGACCAAGAGATATTTATATCTCAAAAAAAAAAATGAAAAAAAGGCATGAGGAATAATTTTTCGTGGCGTGAAGACGAGGCAATGCATGAGTCATGTTTCTACGAAAAATAAAACGAAGCACAAGGATTAATATTCGGAAACACGAAGGAATGCATGGCTCACATTTCTACAAAAACATGACGAAACGCGAGACAATATTTGAAACAGATGTGCATTGGTGAGGTGAGGGCAAAGGTTGCATAATCACTATAGAAAGACGAAGGAATGCATGACTCACGTTTCTACGAAAATGAAAAGAAAACACGAGGTAGCAATATACGAAAACAAACGCGCGCGGGGTAGGCATAAGGGCTAAGGTTACACGATTGCTACATAACAATCAGGCAAACATCTGTACCACCAGCGCGATAGTGCAGTGGTTAAAGCGTCCGCTTCACAGTCGGAAGACCTGCGATTCATTCCCTAAGTCGAGTCATACTATTTCTTTTCTTATCATAATATTTGACACTTGGAAAAATTCAAAGAGTGTCAACCTAAAATTGAAAAATTGCTCCTAAATAATTTGTTCAAGTGAATTCCCAAAACGTAAATGAAAATCAATAAGTTAAATTAAGGAAACTTGTTTTGAGAATTTTCAAAGAATGATATAATCCCCTGAAGTGGTATCATCCCCTGAAGTAGTGTCTCCCAAGGCAGACCACCATGAAGAGTGACCTAACCTCCTGTACCATGCATTTAATACTTTAATTTCTTCGGCAAAGTAAAAAAAGCAACAAATTGCCAGAGACATTTGCATCTTTGGAAATTTCTGCTTGCTCTCCCTGTGGTGTGAGTACCCCTCATTGTGAACTATTGGTATAGAAAGATACAAGAAAAAAACGGCTAAAAAAATGAAACTGCTTTCTACTATTACTACTGAAGTATTCTAAGTCTCAACTACTTTTTTTTACTTTTACTCAAGTAAAGATACTTTTCATAGCTTTTTACTTTTACTTGAGTATTATTCTAGTAAGTAGCAGTACTTTTACTAAAGGAGATTTTTTGGTTACTTTGACCGCCTGTGATGTTTGCACGCCTGATTAGGGACCATTGTGGAATCACACAGCTTTTTTAATTTTAAAAAAGCTATAAATTTTTATCAAAAGATGAGCATCAACATGTTGTTTGCTTTTTGTCTGTATGTTTTGTTCTGAAAACTTATTTTTGATTGAACACAACTTTACGATCTCCGCTTTCCTGTTTTTTGCCGTCTAAACGTATTCTAAATTCCGTCCAAGGCAATATAGTTTCATCCGGAACTAGGAAATTCATATTACATCCACCTCTTGTAAGTAGGCTAGATACGCTGTTCCCAAAAACCTAAGTGAAAATTCAAAGTCAAGTTTGTTAAAATTTTTGTAATCAATACGATCCACTAAAATCACAAAAAATTAAATTAAAAAATAGTATATGCTAGGTCTTGACAATAATTTCCAGTGTCAGCAACTTTTTTGTGGGTTAAAGGACTGGTTTTTCAGTTTACTTTGCTGTGCTGAGTGTATAAGATGGTGAAATGGCAGTTGGTCAAAGGCCTAACTTAATAGTATAATCGTCATCATGTTAATTGTGTTCTAGATTTTAATACTTCATGAAGTGTTTGACAGTTTAAGTTAAAGTTAAAAATGAGTTTTGCAAATTAGGGTCGGTTAATTTAAGCATAAAAGTTTGTACCACTTTTATGTCCCGTAGAAGGGATTGCAAGCTGAAATGTCATGTCATGAAGGTATGTGGTTGATTAAACAAGTAAATTCTATTGATAAATTTTACAAATTTATGTAATAACATGTTAAAAGACAACCAGTTCTTAACTTTAGAGGACTTGATACAGTAACAGATTAACTAGTTTGGTGTAGCCTAGATGAAATTATTCCATGTTTTTACGATTTTATACGTGTTTTGCTTCCAAAAGCACAGCATTGCGTAATTACCTCTGTCGTTCTGCCAGAAAAAAAGATCTGCTTTTACTTTGCATCAAATTTGTGATCAAAATTGAGCGACAACAAACAAGTAAAGAGCTCCCTCATTGGCATGCATTTAACCTATTACTGAGGCTTTGCAAAAGTGCGTATTGGGAACACTGCAAGTGAAAAAATGCTAACGTATTGCAAAGTTTCATCGTAGAACTGCCATAAACTGCTCATCAGAATATCTATACAAACTCACATGGTTATTCATTATCACACAAGTTGGTAGTCATTCTGATGAGCAGTTTATGGCACTCCCACCATGAAACTTTGTAATGCGTTAGCAATTTTTCTTTTGCAGTGTTTCCAAAAACTACTTTTGCAAAGCCTCAGTAAAGGTTAGATGCATGCAAGCAATGTAGTTCTTTTGTTCTGTTTGTTGTTGCTCAATTTTGATCACAAATTTGCCTGAAAGTAAAAGTGGATCTTTTTTCTGGCAGAATGGCAGTGGTTGCATAATCTATACTGCATTGGACTTTCGCTTCCAAAGGCACAGCATTGCATATTCTACTGCATTGGACTTGTTACTTTGATTTAAAAAAAATTTTTTTAAATAATTTCTATTCAGCTGCAATATAGATTAGCAGTTTAATATATCTTTTTGAAATGACTATCATTGCCATAGAAAATAATATATTTTTCTTGAAAGTTGTTTTTTAACCATTGGATTGCCATTAAGGTTTGAAGGGCAACACCAAACTAATAAAATTTGAAATTGGAAATGCAGATATACAGGGTGCAGTAGAAGTAATGCCTCTTTTTATTATTTGAGTTTTCTGGTTTGTGCTTGATTTCCTCTTTATTTTAGAAGTACACTGCTTTTGTATCTGAGTTTTCTAATAAATGTTTCTTTTTTAGTTTAGAAATTATTTATTTATAAATAATTTCATACTTAAGAAATACAAAATTGGCATTACTTTTACCACACCTTTCTTATAATGGCAACTAGGAAAATCAAAATAGCTGATCTCCAGATGAATTCTCTTTAGAATACCTTGGTAGTACAGTCATGTGGCAAGCCTGAGTACTCTTCAATGCAAAGATATTTTATAACATGTAGCAAAGACTAACAAAATGCCAAATTTTATGCCAGTACCAAGGGCCATACACACAGCCAGTCAGAGGTTTTTAAGTTATACAGGATGCAGCAAAAGTAATGCCATTTTTTTATTTCTTAAGTATGAAATTATTTATTTATAAATAAACAATTTCTAAACTAAAAAAAAGAAACAATTATTAATTAGAAAACTCAGATACAAAATGGTCTATTTTCAAAATAAAGAGGAAATCAAGCAGAAACAAGAAAAATCAAATAACAAAAAGGGTGTTACTATTGCCACACCCTGTATAAAAATTCATACTAAAATGTGCAATTACTTGATTACTGAATCAGTAAAATACAAAAATTAATAATATATGTAAGAACTGGATTGGAAAACAATGAAAAAACTACCATTTGAAGTTATCAAAGTCTTTGGACAAACTGAAAAATATTTTCACCAAATTACGTAAAATTAGGTAGCCTTATTGAATTAAGGTAAACTGCATCTCAGTATTTAATTACTAAGTTGACTTGACAATTATTTTGATTTTCTTACATAATAGTTTTGGTGTAATTCAGCTGGCATTTTTTAAATAAGTATTTTCATATTTAAGTGTTATCTGATTAAAATTTGATTCATATTTAAATACTTGCAACCTATTGATTTTAACACCAAACATAGTATCATACACAAGATATCTTGCAAGTGCGATATATCCTACATTTTTTCTTTAAAATTTTTATCCAGAGGTGTATGCATCAGGCACTGGTGGGATAAAAACCTTTTCTATAAAAATAAATGTCATGTGCAATTCCAAACTTGATATAAATCATTGCTTTTTGACATATGCTAATCACCTAGTAAACACTGCGTTATAATGCTTATGTGCTTTCATTTATCACAGTATTTAATATTTAATGATAAGTGGCATAACAAATAGACTATAACTACTTGGTAACAATCAAATTCTCTGACCTTCACATATCATGGGAAAAGAGTTTGATCAAACTAAAAAAGCAAAGTACTTCAAACGTAAAAGTCAGCAAAATGTCATGACAGTGAGTTAGATGTATGCCAGGAGTTTTCTCAGTCCAACATCAATTTCAGTTTCTTAGTTCATCATCAACTTCAACTCTGGAGAAAAGAAAGTTTTATAGTGAAGTTCAGAAAAATGGAACTTATCTTCAAACTTTTGATAATGAATTCACGATATTATTTTAGATGTGCCAAGCCTTGCCTTGAAGTAGACCCTAGATATATGCCTAACAGTGCTGCTGCAACTGTTAAAAGATATTTTCAAGTAGCTAGTTTTTTCTGATTTCTGAATATTTTTATTATCACTTATGAATCAAGATTAACTGCCCATGTTGTTGGTGGATTGTAAGGGTTAATTGCAGCTCATCCAACCATGCTGCTCACTACCCAACAAACTAAATATATTAAGTTTTTTGCAATAATTTTGTGAAAATAATTTCAACCAATCCTCAGAAGAACTGCTGCCTGAACTGAGGTTATAGCATGCAAAATTTTTTTGGCTTAATGCAGCAGAGAGACCAACTAATGCAATGAGCAGCATTAAAGAATGGGGTTTTGATGCTTTTTCGAACATACTTGCATTGGTCACCATTTTGTGCACTCTTCTGTTGACAACATATGCTAGGAAATAATTCTTTGCTACATTGTGCAGACTAAAAATATTAACTGCATAATATGACTAATGTGACACAAACAAACGGACTTGAGTGATGAAATAGTTGCACAAGCCACATGTATTTTTTGGAAGATGTCATTAGCACATCAAGTAAAATGTGAACCAGAAGGTAGAATAAGTTTATAAAACATATTTTTTGCCTTTTATCAAGCATTATCCTAAAAGTGATTCTAATAAGCACAACAGATATATTTTTGAGTTATCCTAGAAAGCTCAGGATAATTGACACCAAAACTAATTCCCACCTGTGACAAATTTCTATGTACACCACTGTTGCTATCTCTGTATTGTATTGCTGGAATTACTTACAGGTACAGATTACAAATAAATTTATTAAATGCCTATGACTAAACTTATTTTCTAACATTTGATTGTACGCTAAAGATTATTTTCCTTTTTTTACACATAAAAGATGAAAATATATTTTAAAAATTATTATGTGTTTCAGGGGTCAGCTGTGATAATTGTATGAAAAGCAACTTTCCTGGAAAGCGTTTCAAATGCCTAATATGCTTTGATTATGATCTATGTGAAGATTGTCATTTTTTGTCTGTTTCAACAACATCTCATTTGGCTTCTCATGCTATGCAGTGCATTTTGACTAGACATGAGTTTGGTGAGCTGGGAGAGCCGTTTTTTACTCTTTAATGGCTTACTCTACAAGCATGTTGTGGTGGAATAACATACTGGAGTTAGTCACCATTCCAGAATATTCTGGATAATTATTTCAAATCTGGAATATCAAAGCCTAGTCTAGAACCAAAACAAGACAATCCACAATATTCTGGAATAATTATTTCAAAGCTGGAATAACAATTCCTATTTCAGAACAAAAAATATAACACAATATTGAAAGTGAAAAGAACACTGTTTCACGTCTTACTGGATCAAATGTAAAAAAATGAATATATTCACTCATTGCATTGCGTTGTGTGAAGTGTTGCATTGTTCAATGCAATTAAATGCTTAGTGTGAATGGAAACAGCTGATTATGAATTTACTCTTCTGGAAAATGTTACTGCATTGTGGTAAAAATTCTTACGAGACATCACTGGGAATGGCATTTAACAGCATTTTTGTTTTGAATCCAACCATTTAACTAAAACTGCCTTTCAGAATTTATATTCTCAAGTATTTGATATTCCAGTATGTTCATCCCTATAGCATGAACTAAAGAATTTTGTTTTTAAGAATTTCTTCTGTACAACTTGCTCTTTTCAGCAATGCAAACCTCACAAAAATATTCAAGCTTATGTAAAACATCCATAATTTATTTTGAGCTCATCTTATTCAGTAAATTGACGTTTATTATTATTAGGCACAGATCATCTCAGATGCACTTTTTAAATAACCTCTAAACAATTTCATTAAACAGGCATTGCCAAAGACATAAAATTTTGTGCAAAGACAATAGTAATGGTCCTTTTTTCTTGGTAAGTTAACTTGACTAAAAGGCTGGGCGTACTTCAACTTCAGGTCATAGCCAAGGTTTTTCGACTCAAACCAAGTTGAAAATTCAAAAGAAACACTGAAAGCGTGTAATTGTGAACAAGCTCCAAAAGTGATTGTTAGTATAAACCACCTGGTGGTAAACTTATTTCTGGAATATCTAATTTCTGTTGTTGTAAATACAGGATGTGATATCTTCACTACATTACTTTAAACTTAATATCACTCTTGTTTAAAGAAGGTGATTTTCATTTAAACCTGGGATCATCTTATGTTTTCTGTAAAGTAGAAATTAAACTTCTATTGCTATGTATGGTATTTTGAAGAATTTTAGAGCATGGAAATGAGCAAATAGTACTATTGGCAATAATTCAATCACTTAATTTTGATCTTGAACCCCAGCTGTTCACTGTGACTGCCAGAGGAACTACTAATCCTATTAGCAAAGAGTTTTAGTTGCTATTGGTTATTCTCAATAATGTCTTTTGCTGTCAAACATCTTGTGAACCATAAGTCATCTTGCTTTCGCATTAATTAGTCAAGGCAAAAATTATATAATACTTCAGGAAAATATTATGGTGGTGAGAGTATCTCTCCCGAGTCACCTCCTTCGTTTGTTTGTCCATTTTGTGGTAAGCTTGGATTTACGGAAAACTTGTTACGGGAGCACGTGGTTAAAGAACATGAAGATTCCAATAAGGAAGTAGTAAGTATGCATACTAACAAACAATGTTGTGATTACACTTAATCTTTTTCTTGAAAATAGTCACCAGACTTTTTTTATACGTAGATATGCATAGATATTCTATTTCAATAAGAATTACCTCCTGACAAGCCTCCTTAGTTGAAACAAATTGTTAAGGTGTTTTTAGCTTGAATATATTTTGTTTAATTATATAGATAGGCATAGAAGTTTTTATCAGCTCTTGTAAAAAATGTTATTATCTGCTATTTTAGAAAACCACGGCATAACTTGATGTAGTTTTAAAAAGGATCTAGTAGTATTTACTTTATTTAATAGACTTGGATGAGTTTTGTTACACACAGCAGATATATCAAATATACCAAAATGGTAAGCTTAAATACCGTTGATCAAAATGTCTATGAAGAAATGACAAACACAAAGGTTACGTAGTTGAAGTATTACTTAGTTGACAGCTATAGGAAGTGATGTAAGTTCAACTTAAATGTTATACAGGATTTTTGTAGCTATTCTCGAACTACGGAGAGTTCTTGTTTTTAGTTACTGCCTTGAAGAAGCAGATCTCAGCCAGTGTATAGGCTTGTAGATGTCGTCTTAAACTTGACATGTTGATTGCTTTTTTATTTCAAAGATATTGAACTTTTGACATTTTAAACTCCTCCTTAGTTATTTAAGAATAATAAAGAGGCACCACTTCAGGAAATAACTGCAGCATGATAATGAGTTTGAAAGATCTTTATGAGGTGTAAGAGAAAGATTTATGCTTTCTAAGAAATAAAGTTGGTGATGAAGTTTAGTATAGATTCTAAGAACAGTCATAAGAAGACACTTACGAGAAACTGCAAGTGGAAAAAGATTGTGTATGGAGCTTAGATGGAGTCATATTTACTTTTTATTACACTTTTAAATTGTTAATAAACAACAGAAAGTTTATTTTTGGCCCTGATTGATAAGTGGTTTAAATTGACAGGCAGGAATTCTCAATCTGTTCTGTTTTATGATCTGCTTCGAAGATTTTCGCACTGTCAACACTAAATCGCATATTGTTGTAATATTTTTCACAATTTCCACGTTGGGTGGCAGTGCAGTAAATGGACCCTGTTTAGTATTTTAGTGTATAAGAACACTGTAAAGCTGAAGCTAAAAACTAGAGTTGTTCTGTGGCTGGAGCATAGAGAAAATGTGATTTACATAGCTGGTTATTGATATTCAATTCGTCCATGCAAATAAGCTCACTGATGCGGTGGTGGAGTGGTTACAGTGTTCATTTTGTAGTCAGTAGACTTGAATTTGATTCCCTTGTTAAAGGCATACTAAAGTTCTCCAAAAAGTGATATTTACCGCTCCCATACTTGACATGCAGCACGAAAGGGATAGCGTGAAGGAAAAGGCGGCAAGTTTGCTTGTTGTATTCCTGGGATACCCCACCTTTTTTTATTGGCAGACAGATGGTAGGGTCAAGCAGTACATCCGTCACAGTGATCTGCCAAAGAATGGTAAACAAAAATATGAGCTCACATGCAAGGAAATATTCAATTTACCAGGGTTTTGGGCTTTTTAACAGATGCGTTTTTTTTTGGATTTAATATATTTTGCAGTACTGGTAAAAATTGTTTCCAAGTGTGAAAAAATAGAATTCTTTGCAATAAATTAAATTGTGTGCTTAAACCAGTATGCATTTATCAATATCATCTGCAATAGATATGTCCAGTATGTGCTGCGTTGCCATCAGGCGATCCGAATTTGGTGACGGAAGATCTTGCACATCACTTATCTGTAGAACATCGAGCTGCTCGAGATAATGATGATTCTTCAGGACGACATATTCGTCGTAAGATTGTTTATTATTCTTGTTCGATACCGTATCTTCCAATCGCAGAGAAACTTGCAGCTGCAGGTAGAACAATTTGTGTTCAAGACAGCTTTAAAGCAGCCAGAGCATTTTTGGCACTGTGCATTTTTGCCCCGCACACTGCTATTACTCATGCAAACTTACAGCAATTGTATATTTTCCTCAAATGCATTCCTTCTGCCATAAGACTTAAAGCCACATACGTACAAGATGTTTAAAACAAGCATCCTGTTAATTTTGTTGTACCCATCTGATATATGTACCAATGAGTTCCACATTTCAGATGTGTTCGAGGCCTATTTAAGATATTACATGAAAGTTTCTTCAGCGCGGATAGAACATGCTGCAGAGCGAAGAGCATAAACAGTCAAATAGTCCAAAAAACGACATTGTCTGTACCTGTACATTTTGAAGGAAAATTTTAGAAGGATATTGAAGTTCTGACAGAAGATCTCCAACGTTGCAAATAGTGCGGCAAATCAGGAAAAGTTTGACGAGTGTAAAACTTTTCAGAATTTGTAAGGGAAACATTTTTGATTCGTCCATTTTCATTTAAGTAGAGCAGTCAATGGTCAAAGAGACAGAATTTGCAGCTTCAATAAGCAAATTCTTTTGATGTAATTATTACAACACTTCCGTGAGCCTCAAATCGCATTGTGTCATTAGGAATGTTGAACATCTTTGGTACACCTTTCACATGCTTCCAACATATTTAAATATTGGAGTTGTTCATAATATGGATATTTTTGAAATGATTACCCTACTGAAAATTTAAATGATAGTCAATTTTTTCTCTCATCAGATCTCCATTCTTACCTGAATCTGCCAAAGTACATCGGCTGCTTTTAAAAATATATTTGAATCGTGAATTTGACAGTTTTGAGTGTAGCTATGATAGAGAGAGAGATCCAATTTCATCTCCATTTTTGGCGGCGGTTGCTGAATTCACCTTATGTTCCTTGCATAAAATGTTTTTTGATCGCTTTATTGTATTTATGAGCATACCTTGTTGGAAGAGCCGTGGTTTTAAAGATAATTTTTTAGCATTACTACATTTAAAACTGTCAAAAGTATATTCAAACTGTCAAGATTTAAATTGTCAAAAGTAGCAAACATATTGTGCAGATTTGAGAAATCCTCTAATCATAGTAAAATTGGCACAAAAACTTAAAAGCGTTCGGCATCAATTTCAGTAAACAATTTTTTCAATTGTTTTTCTAGCCAGTAGCACGGGAAAAACCTGAGATTATTGCTTTGCAAAAACGGCAGCTGCCTTACTGTTGCGCTTCTGTAGTGTCTTCAAATAAACTATCATTTCGAACCTGAAAGTACGAAACACGCGGGTTAAATAGATTAGTGGTTTTAAAAAAATCTTGATTGCGCTACAACACTTCATCAAATTCATCTTGAAAGTAGTGTGATTACGGTAATGTTTTGAGGTTTGTGGAGAAGGGCAACCCTGGGCAGCGACTAAGACAAACTACATGCCCGATTAAGAAGTTTGGGAAAATGTGGCTTTTTCTCCCAAGGGCTCAGAAAAGCGAATAACTTTCTAAGCAACACATTTGTATTCAAAACTAAGCGTTTTTGGTCAACTTCTGTCTAACATTGCTGCAGCTAGAAAACCCTTTGATAGAGAACAAAAGTGCCCGAAAACGTCCGGATTTAATAATTATTTTCAGTTACAATGTTGTGTTTTTCGCGCTGATCAGTGGAGTTAAAAAGAAAGCTGGGAATTGGAACAAAGTGCTGCTAGGATTTTTGTTTAGGAGCTAGGGAAGGAAAGTAATGAAATTTTTGTTGCGATCTTTCTGTGGCAACTTATGTCGCTTGCAAATAGTTGTTCAGCCTTTTCTTGAGGCAAAGTGGCAGCTAAAGTAGGGCTGCGCACTTCTTGTTGCGTTCCGTGAAACAAATGATTTGATGTCATGGATAAAGCAACATCCTCACTTTAGGAATGTTCTATCCAGGACGAGGAGTGCGATCGCGGAATCATCGAAGCATGCACTTTTCCGGTGGGCCGATTGGAAGCTCACTTAGTTCGTCAAATGCACTTGCATCAAGCAACAACGTGCCGTCTTCAATCAGGGACTCGATGGATCCTATAGCTGGTAAGATGAAGTGCTGATATTAATATAATGATTTTGTTAAGGCTTTTGCAATTAGCCTGTTTGGCCTGCAGATGTTATGGACGTTAGATATACCTACTACACCCGTCATCTTCAAACAGAAGATGCGTGTATGATGAAAATAGCTTTAGCATCTGAAGTTGATGCTGTAGTGGTAATGAGCAGATTGTGAATAATGCTTTATAGTGCAGAACAGGGGAGTGCAAACTGTAAGCAGTGCAAACGAGGGAAAATGTAACGTAGAACTCGTGTCCGCAGAATAATCACTCAAAATAATAAAGATATTCAAAAACTCCCCCCCCCCCCCTGGAGGTTAATCTTAAGAAAACGTCCGGGAAAGGGTACCTGCATCCCACGGTATCATCTAGTTGAGTAAAATTAGCCCACTTCCTAAAAAGTTTGTACACCCCTGAAGTAGAATAAAATACGATTTTGTTTGCCTTTGTGAGAGCGGATAGTTTTGCTGATAACTATAGCGATCTTTTAATTATTGAATATTGTTGATCATAGATCACTGAGGTGGGATAGTTGAAAGTGATTTAGGTCATTCAGCATGTCGTTATTAACAATTTCACATCAACCTTTGCGTCATTAGCAGTATGATTACGAGCCCGCTGTCTATGTAAGTCATCAATTATCTAAAGTTTCATAGGTAAAATGATATTTTGTTCTTTTAAGCTTTTGACACTCGCACAAGCGTGTGTTGGAGAATTTTTGAGTTCTTGTAACAAGCTAAGTGTTACTGTCATTTTCCCCGTTTCGTAAGACTTAGTTGTTCTAATTCAGAGTGTACTTATACCACTATCAGCTCGTATTCGAACCAGATTATTTCTGGATCAAAGCAGCAATGTAAATTCCGCATGTCCTTCTGGACGAAACGTCGATAGTGTTTTGCAGTGGTTTCGAACTTCGGGCTTGGTGTTTCCCAGCCAGTTCGCGGCTGCTGCTGAAAATGCGATTTCCCGTTGCCACTCGTTTTGGCGAAATGACAAAAGCAAGAAATCAGCCCTTCCAAGGCTGCAAAGAGCTGCGGGAAAAGGCTATAAATCGAGCAAAAAAGAAAATAGACAGCGCTCTTTTTTAGAGTGCGACCCTGTGAAAGTCGGCTCCAGTGCATGACAGTAACTTGGTTATTTTATATTTCAGAACTTCTCTCTCAGCTGAGTGGCGTACGACGGAGCGCCAATCAGCTGCAGCAAAACGTCGCTACTGCTTCTCAGCTGCAAGAACTTCAATCACAGCTGCAACTTGAACGGCACAGAGCAGCAGAGATCAGACAGCAAGTAAGCGACCGCTTTTTTATTTTTCTTGTTCGTGGATGTTCGTTTGTTTTCAGCCATCAACAAGTCGCTCGCAGTGGTATCACCTCGGCCTCTGATTAAGGCCTTCGCGATTATCTGGCTCCATGGTTTCCCACCATGCCGTGATTTCGAGGAAGGAGTGTGATAGCAACAATATATCAACAGTAGCAGCTGCCATGCCTGCTTAACAGATGATCTTCTAAGGCAGTGATCCCCAACTTTTTCAATATTTTTCCTCACCCTTCCGCACCCGTTTGAATTATTTGTTATAACTCTGTTAAATTTACAATATTTGCTGCGTCATAAACACAAAATAAATGGAATTTCACTGTGTGTAATGTTAATACCAACACTGCTGTGACAATTTACGTGAAACTAAGGAAATTTTTGATACGTTGTTCATCAAGGCAAACCACATATCATATTTCACAAAAGGCTGCAGTTTTGCTCTTGTTGTCAAGAACAACCGCAGTGAAAAACCGGCCTCACGTAAATTGTCTCCCTCTATAAATCTTGGTTTACCTCTCCTAAAATCTGGTTTTGCTTTTTCTAGGGAGGTTGTTGCATTATTGTTGTGATATCCCTCCTATTCTCCGGGATTGAGGTACGGCATGAACGGCAATCCAGGTTTACGCCGTCTACCTATTTGAATTAGGCCAGGGCAAAGGTGGCAGCCCATTTCGAACCAGTAATAAATGACTGGTAGTCCCACCACCAACAAGGCGAACTGCCTTTGGTGGGTACCCAAGAGTCGCCTCTTACGACATGCTGGGTAAGCAGCTTCGCAATTGTAACCCGGTGAAGTACGGGTAGGCCACCTGTCTGCCTCATAAAGGTGGAAGCGTCCCGTTAAGTGCCTTGCCCAAGGACACAACAAGCAAGCTTGCCGTTTTGTTCTCCACACTATCCTTTTTTATGCTGAGCGCCAAGCAGAGAAGCTGTGAATACCATTTTTTAAAGTCTTTTGGTATGACTCGACTTAGGGAAGGAACCCCAGGTCTACCGACTGCGAAGCGGACGCTCTAACCACTACACCACGGTGCCGGTACTTGGAAATAGGCCTTCCCGGTGGGGAATCACTGTTCTAAGGCGGCAGAGATTATATTATTCTTTGCTGATGGACTTCATTGTTTGTTCTGTAGAAACAAAATCATTAAGCTTGAAATTACCATTTATTCCTGCTCCGAAATAAGTTTCAGAATACTTTATCTTCCTGCTCCTACTAATTTAATGAGTTTGCAGGGTAAATCTTTCGTGTGGCATTTTGCTGTAGCTTGGTCAGTGGTCACTGTTTTATTCCTTTGTAGTTGGAGAGATTTCCGAGCAAGTCCTCTTCTAGCAATACCTCAGGACAGAACTCCAATCCTCGTTCATATGCGGAGGCAGCAGCGAAGGCGCAATCTCCTGATGACACGTCCGCTGGCCAGGACAATGAAGAGGAAGCGTTTTTATTGTCGAAGTAATAATTAAGTTTTTAATCATGCCTGTTGTTTCCTTAGATGAAAAAGAACTGTATTGCTGTTCCTTTGCTTAGTTACCGGTAATGTAGTAGAACGCGCTGTGCTGGCAAGAACAGACCTTCAACTTAATCGTGATCGAAAGTCGTAAACGAATTGCTAAATTATTAGATCAGATTTGTATTTCATTCCGGTAAAAACACAACGTTATAAATAGGTTTTTCTTCCGAACTAAGGGAAACAAAACAGATAAACTGCCCATGTTTCCGCAGTAAGACTTGGAGTTGCTGTTGATAAAGCATCGCCCCGTCGGTAGGCTGGCTTTTTAGCGGTAGGGCTGCCAGAATTGCTGCTTTCCTTTGGTCAACTCTCGATTAGGTTTTCGGTGTAAACTCGGAAAACGTTTCGTGTAGTGTCTCCGTTCCATGGCAGAGGCAAACACAATAGCGTTTCATTTCTTTTCTTTTAGCTTGGATAACCTGAATCTGACAGAGACTGAGCAAAAGCAGCAAGCAGAAGACGATATTGACCGAAGCCGGTTCGTTCAGGAATTGATTCTTTCAATGCTGACTGACGATGACACGCGTTCTAGTGGGGATGCTGAAACGACGAGAATCGAAAAAGCTGTTCCCATTCAATGTCCACTTTATTCAGCAGCGTCCACTTCACGGAACTCGAAACCAGGTTTAAACACCGCCGACCAAGATTTGTCGTTTGAAAAAGAGCCATCAGGAGTGTCACAGATTACGACAAACAAAGAAATTGATTCCTCTGTTCAACCTGGTTATCGATCATTTGAAACTGAACCCCACCAATGGCGATATAATAACGCCATCCCGCAGATGGACAGACAAAGCGATGACGATGAAGACAAACCGCCGTCGCCGACACCTCTGGAAGGCCGCGGTCGTTTTGTGCAAGCTCGCATGTACGCTCACGCCCCTGTGAGGGTCGGTGGCTTTGCGAACGCGCCGGTGCAGCTTGGAAACTACGAGGAAGTCGGCAGCGGCAGCGTCACCACCAAGCATGTGCATTGATGTTGATTTTTGAATAGTTTTCGTCTCAGTCACGTGCCGTGCTCTTGTGCTAATCTGTAATCGATCTTTGGCGCGGAGATCCCAGCTCGTGCTTGCCCGATAGAAGTGTTTTGTTAAGGAGAAGGCAATTCAGTGATCCGTCATTGAAAGCGGTTCCCACTCTGTCGTGATTATGTTATTTATTATATAGAAATATTAATCACAGCTGTTGTTATATAAACATTTTTTTGATTGGTAATTTTTCTTTTATTGCCGTTCAAAAGAATACACTTTGGTTTTACGAACTACATCCTTATACTTTCATACCAGCCTAATCGCTTCAGTAAGGTGGTCTGGTTAAAATGCGCGGGTCTCGAGGGGACACTCTGGCAGAATCATCCCAAAACAGATTATTTTCAAGAAACAAAGTCCGCAACCGACAGCAAACGTTTGGTCATCTTCTTAAAATTGGAAGCAACACTTTCAAAATGTAAAAAAAGCTGCAGTGGGCCAGACTAGTACCATAGTTGTGGCTACCAATTTTGCGGCACCAAAAAGTGTTGTGTTTCTTGCGATCACTCCAACGATGTCATCACAAAACACCTCCCAGTAGTCATATCACTCAAACTCTTGCTGCAGCAAAATTTGGAAAAATATAATTTATTGATTTGTAAATCGGACAAAAAAAGGGTGTTACACAAACCCAACAAATCAGTTTGTATAACACACATTTTCTGTCCTATTTGCTTCACAAATAAAATCATATGCAACAAGTGAAATCATTTTTTTCCAAGCCTTGCGACTGGAAAAAATGCTTTTGAGTAACACAGCTTGTTCGTCCGATCCATAAATTGGAATCTCTCTGATTTGCCCGTCATTGATCGATTCTAGTAAATTATTATTTCCTAGCTGGTGAAGCGTTTTACCCAGTGGCCATGAAAAGCCAACATCAGTCCAATAAAATGTAGGTTGGTCCAGTTTCAGCAGTTCTTGAGTCAAGTAGTGCTAATAAGGACACCCTGTATTCACTGTTTGGAGTGGTTGATGTTTATGGTTTATTGACAATGACGATTAAGACTATTCTGTAGCAGCAGATCAAGACGCAAAGTAACAAGTTCAGCTCCAGGCTTTTTTAGCCTAAACTGCTGAAACTGTATATTTATGAATTGAATGGGGCAGAAGACGTTGTGCTTTATCAAGAGCCGGAACAACGGCTATGTACGTGCAAAGGTGCAAATAAACCATGAACTACATGCACCGCTCCAATCGGGAAATACATCTTCCTATCCAGGGGTGTTGCGATAAAAAAAGGTGTGAAAACGCGCAATTTTTCAAATGATAGCCAGTTACGGAACAGATTGGACATGTCATACAGTTGTTTTAAACTTTTCGCCAACACCTTTCTTTTTGGAAATCAAATTTTTCAAAAAAATTTATTTCAGAGTTTTTTGTGCGGCAACGTCGTCTCCACGCCGCTTCATTCCCGTTCCTAGCATTACTTGGACGAGAACTGCTGAAACTAAACAACCTACATTTTATCGGACTGATTTTGGCTTTCTATGGCCACTCGGTAAAATGCTTCACTGGCTGAAAAATTATGCATAATTGACAAGAAATGATCAATGACGTGTAAATCGGAAAGTTTGTAAATGACGTGTCAATCGGAAAGTTTGTAAATGACGTGTCAATCGGAAAGTTTCTGATTTAGAAATGAGACAAACAAACTGTGTTACTCAAAGCATTTTTTCCTGACGCACGGTTTCGAAGAAAATGATTTAACTTGTTCCCCGCAATTTTTTTATTTATGGGACAACTCGGAAAAATTGTGCCATATATAAGCATAAAAAACTCAACAAATTATAAAGTATTCAAAATGGTGCCCCATAATAAAAATTGCTTTCCACTAGAGAAATAGTATTTAATAACTAAACTGCTCAAGTAGAAAGTAAAATAGAAAAATTTGCTTAAAAATGATCAGAAACGTCATACTGTACCATACAGCAATCTATTACATCATGTCAATAACCCGCGACCGGTTTCACCTTATTGGGTCTCATCAGGCGGGTACAGAAAACAATCAATAATAAAGATGCTGATAAAAACAAGAAGCAGAAAGATTCGCTCAACTAATTCTTTTTGCCACATCAACCTAAAAAATATACTAGGTAACCCTTAAAGAAATAACCGAATCAGTTAATGAGGATGTACAGCACAAATTATACGTTTTGTTGGTTTTTTCGTTCGTGCATTATTGTCAGAAAATTTTCATCGACTTAGTTCGGTCTTGCACAACTAAAAACAGTAAAGGGGCTACAACAACCGAACATATTTTCCGCGGGTCGCATGCCGACAGTTTTGCTTGTGCATCGAACTGCCATTTGCCAGTACGATAATTTAAGATATGATGACCTTTTTTTGGAGGGGAATTTACACTTTGAAGGTATGAAGTGATAAATTTTCATTGGCCACCAAGTTTAAAGCAAAGACTTTATGTTTAGTTTTTTGGAAATCCACCTTTTGGGAGACACTATTGCTAATAAAAATTTGGTACACAACTGAAAAAAAAGCATTTAGATATGAGCACGAAATAGTAATCATGATTGTGTTTGAACTTCAACATTTTTTCAAATCATCTGGCGGACGACAGCAGAGGCTTTGGCGGCCTGCAAACCGTATATTGTTCAGGCCTGGCTTAGACGATTGTTAGATGCTTTACAGCAAATGGTGTTCGAACATCCGATTTCGTCCGCCAAGCGCACATCAAAAACGTATACGCTTTCGGGCACGAAAAGGTGTAAAATTCTTTTGGTAGTCCTTGATACTTCGCACAAAAAAAACAGATGTTTACGTAACAAGCTATACTGGAGTAAAACCCCATAAGTAATCAATTGGATGAAAATTTTCCTGCAAAAACAGTTGAGAGCAAAAAACGCTTAAAATTGGATGAAAAACGTAAAAAAACAGAAAAAAGTGTTTAAAAGCGTTTACTGATTGCATTCACCTACACAACCTGTTTGGCTTGGTCAGGGCTTGGAATTAAAATAGTCGACAAACGGATAAAGCTATAAAGTGTAAGGTTTATAACGAAATCCTACGGTGGCTGCCGCCGAAACTTTTTTAAGAGAGTAAGCAGGTCAAGGTGTATGTACGTAGAGTAAGCTGTAAAGCTATTTAATTTGTTTCAGCAGATTTATCCTGCATTTAGTCTTGATAAGAAAGCAATCACGATGCTATCGAATTCATTAGTATATGCGTAAACCCATAGAGAGTCTAGACTTTTTTACTGGGTAAAAATATTCTGAGGATGTCATGCCAACAGTGGTGGATTTAGGGTAAGGTCAGTGAGGCTTCCTTTTTAGGGATCCTCCTTTTTTTTGTTTTATTCTCCATGTTTATCCTCCATTCACGAGAAAGCGTACTGTATCGCTATATTTTGGACGGGACTTCCGCACTCGCTTGGGAGTTGCCATTTCCAAGAATCTGGGTCACCTGTCTTCCGCAGAAAGGTGGAGGCGTCCCGTTAAGTGCCTTGCTCAAGGACACAATAAGTGCACTTGCCAGCTTATTCTCCACAACCTTCCCTAAATGCCGAGCGCCAAGCAGGGAAGCTGTGGATATCATTTTTTAAAGATACCATTAAAAAGACTCGACAAGTAGAATGAACCCCAGGTCTACCGACTGCGAAGCAGACGCTCTAACCACTACACAATCACGTCGGTCCTCCTGCAAAACAGAGGGCCCCCTCCGGACAATTCGTATAAATTGTAGTTGGGCTCTTCAAAATGGTCGTAATCTCTATAAAAAAAAAGGTCTATCATAATAAGTTATAGCCGAAACCGTAGTTCACAACAAATTTACCAATTCCAAATCTTTGAAATCGAATTGGTCCTCAAAAGCAAAAGAAAAACAAAGATCTCTAATGAACACTTGGCCAATAGGATTCCCTCATGAAATCTTGCCTCAGGCCCTTAAAATCCTTAATCCACCGCTACATGCCACTCTGCCGGTTACGTTTAGAAAACCTATTTTCCTGCTGGCAATCCCATAATGTCAAGCTGACGTCTTATCATCACATTGAGTTACGGTATATACCGTCGACTAATTTTTCTTTTCCTCATTTGCAAAATGTTACATGATTTTTTTGCAATTCTTTAGGATCAAATATTAGAACAAGATTTTCTTATCTCCAGCAAAAACTGCCGCCAAAACTTTATGAATTCGCTGTTCAGTTCAATGCTTTGCTGGTGATCAACACGCTTAAAATACAGGACTGTGAAAATTAAAAAATTTATCCGGCATATATTGGCTAAACGGTAGCTTACTATCATAGCGTCTGTATTGAAGTGACAGCAGGCTAACTTTCGGTCAAAGCCGTAGCAGCCACTACCCAATCACTGGGGCTCACTATATCAAAGGGATTCAAAATTATTCCTAAAATTTAAAAATAACTAAGCAACTTTCTTCATGTGATGGCCTTGCTGGAAGTGCCTCAGTAACAGCACTAATATATATTTGTCCGTCTCCACATGTAAGCAAAAACAGTTGTTGAGTTGTTTAAGGAATGAAATACCGGTAATCTAAGGAAAAAGCCAACAAAAAAGTTGGTGGTCAAATTTTTCCAGAAATATTTGGCATTGTTAAAGAAAAAATTTGACCAAAACACTAGTTGTATCAGTGCTATAAATTCTTGTGTTGAGGTTTGCTTTCACGCCACTACTTTGGTTTTGCAAAATTTAATGATTTAATCATAACTGCAGGCTTATGCAGGGTGCTTCGAAATCACAGTCCTTCTCTACAGCTTAAAACTAGGAAAGGACAAAAATAAAACTAATTTAGATCTGATGTCTAATTGAGATTCTTATTGAGTTGTTATATTTCATGTGGCTTCCACCTGTCTGTTCCATAGATCTCATTCTTGAGGAGTATGATTTTAACAAGTCGCAAAAAAGCTGAGAATCGAACTCCAGCTCCCTGAGTGCTTCGGTCACGACCCATCGCAGGTCGGTGACACTTGGTACGACATGTAGTTTTCTGTGCGCTCTTCAACACAATCCTTCAAGGTACTGCCAATGTTTACACAAACATTAAGGTCACGAGAGCTACTTGGAAATTTACTTGCAGGAAGCAATAGATATTATTGTTTCGAAGCAGATCCTGTGTTCGAAGAGCTTTGAAACATGGTGCTTTATCTTGCAAAAATGTGATTTTTTTTTTACAGATGACCCATTTTTAGAATCTCTGGGGTAAGGAAATACTCCATCAGTGAATTTGCTAAACAAAAACTTAAGATAACATGCATGAAAATAGCTGTGCCAGAAACTTGACAGTTTTCCGTATAAGCTGTGGGGGAGGCTTTAATTTTGAAAATCATGTCCCTCAAGAATGCAGGCTGTGGTACAGGGTGGTGGAGGGCACAGAAAATATTGACTACTCTATGAGAAACTTAAATAAATACCAAATCTAAATCAGTTTTGTTATATCCTTTTTTAGTTTAGTTTATGCTGTACAAGTGAGGGTCTAATTTTGAAACAACATGTATAATGATTTCCATTTCGTTTCCTAGTTGAAAAGTGTAACAATCCAGCCACGCAGATTTTTCAAAATTGATATGTGATTGAGTATAACTTGTCCTGTGCTGAATACTGTGTGTCGGTGGACTATTTTAATCCAATTGTTTAGTGCTACTTGCTTTGCCATGTTATTTGCTCTGTGGTGCTTATTGTATCAGATCAACATATCATGCTATTATCAATATTATCTTTACTACTAAAATATTTCAATCCACATTTTTAGGTTTTAAAAAAAATTTGTTGCTGCTGCTGTTGTTGTTGTTTGCCCTTTTTTTCCTAGGTATGAAGGCTCAGCATGAAACGCTAATTCAATTTTACACCAGAAACCTGATCAAGATCGGACGAGGGGAAAGCGGTGTTCCATTTTGAACTAGTTATGGATATAAAATGTGGATTGTAAGCCTCACCACCAGCAAGTTGGACTGCCACTGGTGGAAGCCCAAACTTCGCCTTATACGACATGCTGGATGAGCAGCTACCCTTTACTATCTAATCCAGTGTAGCACGAAGGAGATCGGTGAAGTTGCATAAAATCGATTACTACAGTTCCATAATTGATTCAATGCTAATAAACTGACCTAGTTTTGTTCTTTGGTCAAAGCGAATTAATTAATGTCGTCAAAGATTGATTTTATTTTCTGAGAACAACTGTTGTCAAACTGAAAGCACTTTCACAGAAGTGATCCATTCACGTACGACTGCCAAGTTTTTGCGAAAAATAATCAATAACAAAAAATTTGACTTCACCAGTGTTATTAAAACCAGCCTACGCAAGCAGCGCTTCCTTCCCGAATGATTGACGCAGGTTAATATTTGTAACTGAAAAACATGCTCAGTAGAACTTCTTCGTTAATAACCACGATGGGGCTTTGTTACCGGCGCGATGGCCTAGTGGTTAGAGGGTTCGCTTCGCAGTCGGTAGACTGGGGTTCCTTCCTAAAGTCGAGTCATACCAAAAGACTTTTCAAAAAATGGTATTCTTGCCTGGCGCTCATCATAAGAAAGGGATGGCGTAGAGAACAAGTCGGCAAGCTTGTTTGTGTCCTTGGGCAAGACACTTAACGGGACGCCTCCACCTTTATGTGGCAGACAGGTGGCCTACCCGTTCTTTACCGGGTTACAATTGTAGTTGCTAGCGAACCCAGCATGTCGTAAGAAGCGACTCTTGGGTACCCACCAGTGGCAGTCCGCCTTGGTGGTGGGGCTACCAGTCCTCTCATGACTGGTTCGAAATGGGCTGTCATCTTTGCCCTAGCCTAATTTCAATTAGGTTGACTGCATGAACCTGAATTGCCGTTCATGCCGTACCTCCATCCAGAGAAAGAAGAGGGGTAATCACAACATGGGGCTTTGGTAGTATTTGTTCACCGCTTGGACAGACTTTAGTAAGCGCTGTTCGTAACCTGCACAGGGTTATTTCAACTAAACATAGATCTAAGCAGGAACAAGTAGGCAATCCAACTGTAATTTCCAGTTTGCCAGGCTTTTAGTTCGAGAAGAGTGTGCAGTTGCGCACTGAAAGCGCAATAAAACGTTAGTCAAATAGTGCCATCCAGCAATATTGCCATTTTGTCACTTATCCTACGCTTCAAAGTAATTTAATTAGAAAGAGAAAAAGGTTTTACAACCGCACGTACATTTGCTGAAAAGGTAATCCAGGCAAACTTGACCAACCACCGTCGTGCTTGTGATCATGAATTCCGATTCGGCGTGTATTGAAGTTAATCAAATCAAACTGTATAGTTTAATTCCTAGTTTATGCTCACTGCATTTTAACGTGAAAAAATTTTGGGGGTCTAAAGTTTGCTATGGAGACAACGCACAACAAAATCCCTTGCCAGGCGTAGTCGCATCAAACGTCTTCAGCTCACCAACTATACTTCTTCGTGCGTCGTGTTGTGTTGGCCAGATTGCATGAACACAAATCGTCAGTAACTCGGTCAAGCGAGCCGGATCGCTGTCTTCCACAGCAACGGGCGTTCGCTTAAACCTCTCGATGACCACACCGCCGTGTTCCTGCCAAAGGAATTTAACGGCAACTTTCCTTACTTCAGTAGCTCGTTTGAGAAAGAAATCCGCTGAGCCAGCCATGTCGGTTTTAAGAATAAAATACGAAGACTCAACCTAACCTATAATGAGTTTAGTTTAATAAGATCAATAATACGAACTACATTGTTGCTCAAAAAAACAATAAAACGGAAGAGGTGAAAAAATAACTTTTTTTCAATGGTGCATAAAAAGAAAAATTAACCAGCAGCTTAGCCTAATTGTTCGGCCGCGGTATCCGACTACACGTCGACTAGTTCAATGATTGCAGCAGGTTTTACTTGGATTCACGTTTTGTCCGCTGTTTTCAAGTCAGAGTTATGCGTCACATTATTGCTTATAGGAACAGAAGCTAATCCGCCCAATCTGAAATAAAATAGTGGACATTACTATTTGAAGCAAACCTAAGAACTAAAATTGCAATTTATTTACTTTGACTGACGTTCACAAATCTGATTATCGAACACACTACTTGTACAGTACTAGCGAAACTCTGGCCAGCGACCTCATCTTGTAGTGGGCAAGTAAAGTGAATGTATGAGCGTGTGTGCACTATATTATAGCTACCAAGTGTTGCAAATGGTTTTAAATACTGTCCATTGCAGTCGTGCATATCTCGTGCTTCCTGCACTAAAACAGCGAAGCTGCTGAATCATTTGGTGTTCGCAAAATATGGCATATCAGCAGACGACATAATGTATTGGTAATTGTTGCAGACACAAAAAAGAAAGATCTCGTATTCAAAATCCCACAGCAGCACCACTGTTACAAGTCAGCAAAGGCATAAGATTTTAAAGTGCTAAGCTGCTCCGGTAGTTTGGTTTTGAAGGCGAGTGCTTTGTGAAAACGCTAAGAGGACAAAAATTGACTGTATAAATTATAAATATATTGACTTTACAAATCGCATGGTAAAGTGAAATAAACTATCACTAAACATACTTTAGGGCAGTCACCATTGATAGTGCTATTTTATGGGTGATGGAGCAGTCAGTCTGTCGTTTGCATTCGTAACTGGTTCGAAATGGACTTCTGCTGACCCTAGCCTGCTTTTGATTAGTTTTGCAGCTTCATCTTCAATAACCATTTCTCGCAGTACTCTTATCTCAAGGAAAAAAGAGAATGACAAACTCTCTACTTAATTCCGCTCACAATTTCAGAGAGCTGGCCGGAAGCTGAACTGACAATTGCCAGCAGCCAAATTCGTCCTGATCACGTCCAAATTTTGACTTATAAGGGCGGGCTCACCGTTCACTCTAGCTTTTCCCATTTTGCATGTTAGCGCCACTGATTGGAGCAAACGAAAAGCTTCTGGCAAAACAGCTTTTCCCACCTCCAGTTCTGTTCCACGCACTAATTGGAGGCATGGCGGTAAGAGGTTGTCTATGTTCAAAACGTTAACCCAATCGAGGTAAGACTAAAGTAAAGCGGCAATCCATTTCGAACCAGTCGTAAATACAAATTGCAACTGGTAGTCCAATCATCAGCAAGAAAGACTATCACTGGTGGGAGCCGAAAAGGTGGTAGAAAGTGATAGTTCTGCCATATTGTGTGATGCCTCTAGTGAACACGACCCAAGCTTCTGTGTTCACAAAACACTTAATCAGACTTATGCTGCCTTTAATTCGCGTTACTTCTCAACTTACCTTCTTAAAATTTCAGAACTTGTTTCGACTTCGTCTTTCACTTGACGTAAACTGTTTTTGGCTTCCGCCAATCCTTTGCGGAGTTGACGAAGTTGTTTTTGACGGCTTTCGCCTTTATTGTTTGACCACGAGTCCAAACCGGACTTGGGGGATTCCACCAAATCGCCGGTGTTAGAAGGAAGTGAAGGTATGATTCTCGGTTTACTAAAAAAACAGGCTTCATTTAAGCAAAATAAAGACTTTTCAATATCCCTCTGTAGCAGTGGTTCCACCAGGGTACAAACTACGACGTCAAATTCCACACTGTCTTAGCCTGGCTGCAAAAAAAACGAAAATATTCCAACGGATACTAATTATTAATGTTCTATTTTTGTTAGGCATGTTACACAGAGGGCTACGACAAATATTTGTGAAATCTCAAAGTTATAGCCCAGTGGACACTAAGGTCACGCGCGGCCAAATTCTTTACCTGTTTTACTCCGGTTCAGCCCCAAGTAATGCGCAGCTTGTCGCTCGGCGAAAGTACAACAAAAGAAAAATTTAGCAGCGCTTGGCCTCAGTTTAAACCAAACTTAAAAACCACCGATCTATAAAAAGAGGTGGCATCGGGAAAGAGAAATAAATAGCTTATTTGACTCAATAAAGATTAAGCTAGGAAACGCGGCAATCTATGTCGAACCAGTTATAAACATAAATTGCAGGTCGGTTGCCCTACCACAAAGCGGACAGTCAATTGCGAAGACCCATACGTAGCCTCTCGCCTAATTGACGAGTGCGTTACAAAACGTTTTGACGAGATTTTCGAATCTATTTTTCAAAGTTGAACGTGGCCGCGCGACAAACGTTTTAATTACCTCGAGGACGTCTCTCTCAATTCCGACTCAACGACTGACAACTTGTCTCTATATACTCTTTGCAAAGAGCGAAGAGACTCTTCTTCCTTTGCGCAGGCGTCGCATAAGTGAGCCATCTCCGTTTCGCAGTGGAAGATCTTTTTCAGATACTCACTCATGTTCCTGCGTGCAAGAGAGCAAAAAAATTAGCATGCAATCGCCCGAAAATTGTCTCCTTGCTACGTTTGGCGATTTTCGCCCAAAGTGAAAACCGAGCGCGTTATCAGACGGGCTTTCATACCAGTCATGGCTGCGCTACAAACAACGATCCAATTTCGACTTCCGTGGGTGAAACAAAACGAAAAAACGATTTTTTGTACGTTGACTGGCTGTAGGTAATGGTAGTGAGCAAGGTATGTTTGTTTAAGTGTTATCTTACCGCAAGAAAAATATCCACAAAATCAAGTACAAAAACGTTGGCGACAAAACGGATTTAGGTTCAAAAACTAAGTGGCATTCGTGGAAATCGCATTCCTTGCCAATACATGTCATATAGCCAATCATTCCATACTACGACGGATCTAACTTCTTCCACTGAAGTATGAGACCCGAAGTCTCAGGAAGTCGCTTGTCGTGGTAACAAATTTGGAAACGACTTTTGGTCTGGTTACGAAAAATACAGTTTACCACTTTCAAATTAAACAGCGCACTCACGCGAACCACGCGTTTGATTCTTTGTGGAGCTTTTTACATCCGGGAACGCTTCTATCGGTAAAAAGAGCGACCGACGCCTCACATAATTCGGATAACCTTTGTTTTTCAAACTTGTGGTTTTGCTCCTCGGCGCTTGAAAGTCCTGGAACATATAAAACAATCACCATAAAACCAGGGAGCGGCTCAAAAGCGAAGAACATTCAAAGTCACGGTGCACCTCTGAATTACGGCTACCCAACCGTCAAAAGACCGAGATACATTTGCTACTGCCAGGTGTTGTGACCGTCTGGTCGAGCAATCAATCACTCCATTCTTTCCTAAACCGTTCTATCGCGAACACCCGCACAAGAAAAGAAGTGAAAAACACTGCCTGGCTCGCATTTATTCTTACTTTTCATGTGCTTTTGCTTTTTAAACAACCGGTACGTTTCTCTCGATTTTTCCGCGCAAACAGTCATGCGCTCTTCGAGCCGATCGTCGGTCTGTGAACCGACATCAACGAACACGGAAGCGGGCGTCTTGTCTTGAATGACCGTTTTACTGAGCATGCGAATCTGATCGTTTATCTGATCGAACCGAGTGCGGATCTAAAAGGAACAATCTGTTACGGCACTGTTCAAACTAGATGTGAAACCAAAAATCGTTCAACTTTCCACAACGTCACGACGTGCTTCAAATTGGCATTGTTCCAAAGTAGTTGCAATGATTTGCTTTCGTTCTGTCAATGCACGCGATCGCACGTCTACTCTGACGATAGAAAGGTACCCGATGCTGTTGGATAACTGGTAGTTTCTACGTTTACTTCATTGATGAAGGTTCGCTTTTTACATTTCGGTTAGCAAAAACGTTTCCGGTCGAGCATTAATTGAACCAAATATAGGAGCACTTGTTTTTCAAGCATAACACACAAGCGTTTTTTGCCAGCGACATGAAGTTCGGGTGTTCTGAAACTCTTTTTAAGTATGTCGAGCACGTACAGTGGTTTAAGCACACGAGCGATACAGAAACCCTATCTTGCTTGAAGCAATATCTGATACCAAGCAACTACCGCCGAAGCGCTACACGAGGCAACTACACTGAAGTCAAGTTTACTGCGTGTTTACGACTAACTTCAGATCTTGACCGTTTGCTTGAAACAGTGGCGACGTCAGACTACGACGCAAGATCACCGCTGTATTTCAGAGCTACGAATGAGCCATAAATTAAACAGGTACGCCAATGGAAACACAGTAATTATTACGCCAAGTTTAATTGTTCAGTACCTGTCTGAGATATTTTTCTTTGTCTGTTATTTGTGTGAAAAAGAGCGTCAAATCATTGATTTCTGGAGGCGTTGAAAGCATTAAGGAAATGACTCGAAGTAAAGAGGTTTCTCGTCTGTAACTAAACAAGAAATCGTATGACATTGCTTATTTCATTTTCAAGTGACACAAGACTAGCTTAATTTGACGCTTATTTTCTGCTTTCGCAGGCTTAAGCGTGCTGGTTCAGCGCGTCTTTGCCACCAACCACTCGCTTTCAAATCAGTAAAATCTCCAACTCCGTCACTATTGTTCCAGTTTATTTGCTTATGCGTGTGAGCTAATTCTCTCTTCGCAAGCCTTTTGCCAGACTGCATCATCTCAACGAGTAGACCGTTCGATCCGCCGCCTGTCTGTCACAAAGAGACAGAGAAAACCGGCTCCACGCTTTTCCCAAGAACACAACAATCAAATTTGCGAGCCTCTCTCCGCACTACGTTTTTCGTGCTGAGCGTCATGCAGGCAAGGTGTTAACATCATTTTCAAAGTCTTTCGTGTGATTATACATCGAAACTGTGCCCAGGTCTATCGAGAGCAAGGCGGACGTTCTTTCTTCTCCGCTGCCACATCGGCTTCGTCCCGCAGACAGAAACAATCACCACAGCGGCTACCATATCCCTGCAGGTCTCAATTTACTTGTGACTTTCAGCTACATCGGTGGACTCAAACGGTTGGTCAAGGCTTAATGTTGAAGCGAATTTAGTCGAAAATTATCACAGCAACTTTAATCCAGATTAGTTGGTATTACATTAGAGCCAGGGCATTATTTTAGTCTGTTTAAACAGTTTTTGCAATTCTATCGACTTACTGCTCTTCAAATACTTCAAGAGATACCTTGAGGCATTCAACTTTGTTCTGGAGTTCACTGCACATGAGCTGGTTCTTCATGATACGATTTTTCAAATATGATCTGCAAGAGCTTCACATTATAAGCAAACGAATAACACGACAGAGAACCAATAATCACGAAGCGACTAGAAACGGGACTAAATCGCTTTGGCCTGTTTGTGGTGCTTCGCAGTAATTTATTCTCTTAAAATTAGGCCTTTATGCTGGCTGCCTGTCGCTGTATAATCAATAGTCAAGTCACAGTACTTCCGAGATACTGCATACTTTTTTGGCATAGTTAAGAATTGCATTAGGTATGCTTGATACATCATCTCAACCAAAACGTTTGGTAGTTTCGGTCGATCGTGTCACAAAGTTGGATCCAATTCTTAACAAATTAGCCAGAGAAAACTTGACTAATTAAAGAGAGTAAATAACAACACGTAAATTTTTTAATAGCCAATACCAAGACTGTTAAAACCATT